>JANIJU010003056.1:135607137-135684439 GCA_025504685.1 Leucosticte australis
TGTCACGCTCCATCTGGCGGCTCTCGGGGCCGCGGCACAGGTGCAGAACCGCGCTGGCTCCCAGCTGCTCTCTCTTTCCTCTGCACACCCGCACTGAGCAGCAGCATCAGCAATGTTTGTCACAAGCACACTAGTGGACATCTGTAACCTCTAGCATCCATAGGATCATATATTAGCCAAGTGATGCACATTTTGCCACTCCTAATGAGCAAATCCTTCAGTGTTTCAGAAGTTAGAACACTATGGGTTTCTGTTACAGCATTATGGAAATTCCAAAAAATCTGAATCAGTCATGTGGAAAAGTTAACAGGGTCTAAAATACCAGAATTATTTTTAGCTCCCCTTATGTCCAATTCCTATCACAGTAACTTTCCTGATCAGAATTTAATTCAATAAATGATCATGGCTGTAAAACTTCAATAACCCACACTGTGTAATACAAATTGTTTTGGAACAGATGTGTTCCTTGTAGCCTTCTACCAATAAGAGCCCTCATCTCATTCCTTCTCTTTTATATCTACTGAAAAAAATAAATTATGTTATTGAAGAACCTCAAACCCAGCTCTGGGAATAAATAGATTTAGTAACAATAAAGAGCTGCATTAGTCAGCCAAGCAAAAATCTGCATTATTACATCAAAGATCAAAATATCTTCAGACAGAAGTTTCTATGTGTAGATTCCTCTTTTGAGGTCTAAGCAAGTGCAGATGACAAACTTTCATGTCATGTAGCAAGGGACAAGAGGAAAAGAGCACTTCAGAGGTAGGAAGTGGCTAAACACTAGAGAAGGATGTTGTTACTGACACTTGCAAGCATCACTATCTATCTGTACTGGATTCTTGCCTTAATTTTACAGAAAGATTCTGAGGAAAATGCCTGTGCGATTTCAACTACAAGCCTATAGGTTTTAATTTTAGTACTTCATAATAGTGAACACATCAGTGTTCTGATTTTTCTTTGAAGGCAGAGTACCATGAACTTAATTCAAATAATTATTGAAAAGCCATTTATGAAAATTGTGGGCAGCTATCCTGTGCTACATATTACTTTCTGTAGTATATTTTTAAAACTGAAAACCAAACTTTATCTGGAAATGCACACAGAGGTTTCAAAATTGCTCTGAAACTATAGGTTCTTTAGTTTGCAAGCTTGGATATGTTGAAATAATATAGACTAAGCTGTCATACTTATTTACTTATATACAGCAGATGCTAGAAAATAATAAACAGGGGTTGCATGAAAAGGGTGCTCAGTATGGAACTGTAATTCTCCTTCTCTTAATCATATTGAGTACTTCCATTGAAATCATTGGAGGTTTGACTTTACATGGGCAGAATGCAAATACTTCAAGTATTTTTAAGAAAAAGTCATATTTCTTACATACATGTGAAAGACAAATTTAGGGGAAAGATCAAAAGGAAAACAAAAGCTGAATTTTAGTCCTTTCAACTTGAAATATTAGAGACAGATGTCAGAAAAATAATATATTATTTTCACAATTATTCTAGTCATTAAATGCTGGAAAATGTGAGTAGTTAGTTTTACAATTCATACTGCATGTACACTTAACTACATGCTAACTACATATTCTGTTTGTGTGAATGTGCTTTTATAAAATTCTCAACAATTGCAGAAGTGGAGAGAGCGCATAAGTATGAAAACAAGTTAAGAAAGGCAAGAATAAGGTAAGGGCTATGAGTAGAAACAAGGATTAGAAAAGGAGAGCACTGAGTATAGGAGAAAATTTCTATGACTGAAAAAACTCATTACAAGTAAATTGCTGTGATTTCTTTAAGGTTTACTCTCAGTTCTTATTCCACCACTTTTTTATACAATGTTTTGGTCTTGAATACATTTCTGTGACTCTGCATCCCATTTACAGAAAGAGATTATTAAAAATAAATCTGTCCCTCGGGTTTAGATATTGAAATTGTTAGTTCCACAATGCACAAGCTAAGTATATTTTCATGTGTTTCATTTCCTCCAGAACTGTTTGGAAAAAAAGTACTACTGCCAAATATTAAAGGTCACTGTTGCTAAATTATCTGATGCTAGGAAAGATGCTATTGTAAAACTCAAAAAATTCACGTCCATAAGCATGTAAGTAACTTAATTTTTATGCATAAATTTTTGTGAGCACAACTTTACTAATAGACAATTCAATAATTGTCAAGGTTCACATTAAAATATTAAGAAATCTTAACTTCTTTTTAATGTGAACCAAGGTGGGTGAGTTTTGGTGATTTTTTGTTTTGTTTTGTTTTGAGGGTTTTTGTGTAGGCTTTTTTGTTTGATTTTGTTTATTTTCTTGTTTTTTTTGTGATTTTTTTCTTTTGTTGGTTTGGGGATTTTTAATATGGTAAGTCATATTGGCAATAAACAATGATCAAATGGTCAGCTTTACCAAAAGAATTTTTATATTTAAAATAGTATAGCTATTTTTATATTCAATGTCATAGGTCAATATGAACTGTACTTCACATTTTTTAAACAAGAGAAATCATTCAGTAATGTTAGTTTAGTTTATTCAGTAAATTTTATGGAAAACTGAAGGTTCCAATGTTGTGTTCCTTTCCAAAATGGATGCAGGTTCTGAAATCACAGTATTTACTTCAAAATCCTTTGTGAACAACACTTCTCTTAATTAGCTTTTTATGTATGTTATCTAATATAGTTCTTTAAAATATATAATATCATTTTGTGGGCAAGATTGTTACTATTATGTTGCACTCCATCTATTTAGCACTTAATGTAATGCCCCCCAGGCTTTGTTTATCTGTGTAAGGATGCCTTGGAGTCCTTGCACCTTGGGGAACTTGCAATACTTGGCACTACTTTGGCTTAGAGGCACAGAAATTAATTTTCTCATCTTCAGATATGAGGACCCTAATTGTGTCTGCTTAGTTCAAAACCTGTCATTTTCAGCCATGGAGATACCATTCCCACTTGGGCCAACCTTTGGTTGACAGGGATTATAGCAAATTGGCCATGTCTTGAACTGCATGCCATTCTTAAGCAAAGATCAGGCATGAACATCCAGAATTATTATTTTGTTTTTTAAATCTGATAGTAAAACAATATGAAAAGATTAGAAAAAGCCTGCATGTGAAATGGAAGAGACAGTTTCACTATTGAAATACAGTGCCTGTGCCTGTGCCTCAGATAGAGCAACCCTTCTACAAGTATCAGCTACCAAAACTATAAACATGGCTTCACCAAAAAATTTCCATGCTAGATTAACTAATACAGTTATAGGAGAGGAATTGAATCACATAGCCTTCAAATCCAAATATAATTACAAGGTTTGAATTTAAAGTCATCTCATTTTTTGCACTACTTAGCCGTCTGTAACATTTTATGAGTTCCTACAAGTTCCAAAGCACCATACTGCCAGCTTCCATTGGAACTGTAAGTCTTACTGCTCCTGAAAACTCAGCCTCTGGGACCTTGGATAAGTTACTGACAAAAACAATTGAATCCCTTTAAAGTTTTTGTTTTAAGTCACTTATCACTAAGGACTCTGGATCAGAGGAAATGTATGAACATTTTAGGCACCTAAGTCCAGACTTCTGATCCTGAAAATCCTCACTCAGCTTAACACAGGAGGTGTCTACATTTCATTGACAAATTAATTTATCACTTCAAATTCTTTAGAGGCTTAAAAAGGCAATCTTATCCTATGATGATTTCCAATCTAGATAGCGTGCCAGTTTGTCCTAATTATTTCTCTGTGGAGCCATACTTGTTTTCTGTTTGTATTTGGGAGTAATTTGTCACAAAGCTTTGTTGCTTCATGTTGTTAAGGAGCTTTATAATCTTCTAAAGGAACTGTTATAGATGTGTGAAATGTTACTTGGATTCACATTTTCTTTCTAAAGAAATGAAAGTAACTTGCAAAGTCCCACTTCTACTTTGTAAAACATGAAAATCCTGAAACTAAAATATTAGAAATATTAAGAATTCTAAGTGCTGCCTACCTAGTGACCAGTGTTATTTGTCCCAAATGCAACCATTTCATTGTCACGTTTAAGTGTCAATCCTTTCCAACCCGCTCATAATTCTATGCATATCATGCATCTCTTACTGCTCTCATGAAAAAAAGATCCATTGGTTTTCTACCATTGACAAAAAATTGTAGCACCATTTTGCCAATGGACAGTAGAGTATGCTATTTTCCTTTAACATTTTTGTCCCATCTGTAGATTTATTCTCTGAAAGTACAAGAAAGAATAAAAAGCTTTTTTGAAAAGTTGTATTAATATTCCTGTTTAACTTTCCTTGTCTTGGTGGAACCTTAAAATCTATGTATGCCTATCCAGTGCTGTTTAAAAATAGTTCTTTCTTTTAAACACAAAAGGTTAAAGAGCCTAAAAGATCTGAGGCTGCAATCCCTGAAATACTTTCTCTGCTGTCCTGGAGTCTGACAGTCAGCAGAGACGAGCTGCCTCTCGCATCCGTTGCTATGCAACCTCTGTGGCATCCCACGAGCTCAAATGTCTCTGTCCTGTACTTCATGCACAAAATGGGGAGAAGAGCTGTCAGCTTTGGGGGTTTTGTCAGTATTTCCAGCTTACTATTCAGTCAAGAGAATTTGTGTAAAAAGAAAGTCAGAAAGAAACTTTAACCATAGGCAACATGGTCTTAAAAACAATCTCTATCAGTAATTTATACGAATAGCCAAATAGCACATTGATCACTTGAATCTTTACTGGGTTTTTAATGACTTGTAACAGAAACTGCACAGGATTTTTTTTTTTCAGAACATCCTGTAAAATCTACATTTCCAACAATATTCCCATTAGGAGAAAAAGAAGCTGAGCTGAAAAAAAGAACATAAGAGCAAGAATGAGATAGGAAAACAAGGAAAAGGAAAAAAGGAGCTTTCATTTGTTTCTCCAGCACCTCAATCTCCATTTCATTGACTGTTACATTTCTAATTAAAATAGAAATGAAGGGCACTTTTTCTACTAAAAAAAATGTGCTGAATTATGAACTGAAAGTTCTTTTTCTTTCTACTATGCCTGGGGAAGTCTACTTGCAGGTCTTTATTCCTTCTTCTCTTGGTGTTTTTACAGACAATTTTACAAGCAGCTTAACTTTATAGTAATGCATGCAGTCTCTAAGCCACTTCAGTTCACCTGCATTTGTAATGATAATATAACCTACTTGGAAACAAAATACTTTATGGGAAATTATATAGTATCTAATTTTATCAAGCAGCAAAGTTACTAACTCCATGTGAAGTTAAACCTGAATGTTTTATAGCAATGAAACCCAAATCATAGTGGAGAAATATAGTTTTATGCCCATATTATGCTTAAAACTTAGCAAAAAATTCAAACTTAACTTAAGATGCAGAACATCAGCATCCAAAAAAAAAAATAAAAGGCTATTTAAAGCTTTAAGCTTTGCATTAACTTTAGTTATAAAAGCATAATAGATTAAGCCTCAAATCTAGCAGTCTCTATAATCACTAATTGTGTCATATCTGCTGTGATATCACACCTTGCTTTAGTTTTCTCCTCCATTAAAAAATCTTTCATACTGAAGTGTTCCACTGAAAGACTGCACTGAGTGAGACCAATCAGGAGCAGGTTTGGTTCATAAAAGTTTATAAGGTGTTTAAAACAAGGTCTGCATAAACAGCAGCTGTGGTGTTAAAGGTGTAAAAGACAGACGTGGATTTCACATGGAAAATACCAAGAGAATTATTAAAAAAAAAAAAAAAGTAGAGAAAAAGGAGCCATTTTTTAGAAGTTTATCTAAAAATTCACTGTGAAATTCTGAGTGTTCCAAAAATGGAAATTTAAATCTTATATTCAGATCATTACCTACGTATTTGGAACAGTTTTATTTAGGTCCTATTTACATTTCCAAGACTTGATAATTTGAAACTGAGTTCTAGAAAAAGATATCTCCTACATTCCTATTAAATGAAATAACACAGAGAATGACCTATGACTTTTAGCTGTACTATGCTTATCTTTCTTTAGATTCTGTATCTTTCTGAATTTGCTGTATTTTATAATAGATTAATGAAGTAACCTCACATCCAGATTAATTCACTTTATTCTTTCTAATATATCCTAAGTTATTTAGTTTTTGATGCGAATTACAACATTTTAAAGGAGGTTTTACTAAGTATTGATTTTTACATTTATTTTCCTCCCACTTTGCTGCCACCTAGAAACCCCACAACTTTCTTCCAGTCATAGATAAAGGTGGGAAATAAGACAGGTCCAAGACCCTGCCCTTGTTATCAGCCTCTGCACTGCCCAACCCACTAAGCACTGTTCTGAGTCCAGCCATCCAAACAATTTTTACCCTTCTGATTTTCCACCAATCCAGACCAATGTTTAATGTGGCTGAGAGTAACACAGGTTTTGCTATAGTCAGAGTAAATGACATCCACTGCTCTCTCCCCATCTGCATACCCAGTCATTTTATCACAGAAGAAAATCAGATCAGTCAGGTGTGATTTACCGCTGATAATTATGGCCCAGATTCTCTGCTGAGGTGCACATCATGTTTTTCCTCTTTGAAATTACTTAGGACTGACTTCTAGAAGTCCTGATCACCTCCCTTTTCCATCTTCCCCTCAAAAGTCTCTCAGATAATTTAAAGCCAGAATTTGGTATATAGTTGCTGAATGTACAATAATGTAACAGAAAATAATGATTATTTGATGTTGCATCCCTTGCTATCCAAACTACATCTTCACTGAAGGTTATGGCTATACACTCACATAAGCATAAATATATGTTTATATAGAGAGAATTTTCCACAACAAGAAAAGACTCCTTATTGCAGGCTTTGATAGAATCACAATTTAAAGAAATAAATTAGGAGCCAACAAATTGCAATTCCCCTAATATAGTGTAAATACTGTATAACAATGCTTAATGCACTTAATTACAAGGTAGATTTGAAATTAGTTTTTTTCTTAAAAATCGTCAGAGAAGCAAAAGGAACACATTTAATTAGTGTTATTATTTAGGAACTGATAGAGAAATATGGTTTTAAAGACAAAGTCAGCATTTGGGAGGAATTTTGTCCTACACAGATAAGATTTAGAATATCTACCATCTTGATCTTGAAGTGCACTGCACAGGTTTTACAAGTGTAAAAGTTTTAATCATTGTCCACACATATATATTTAGACATTCTATTCACAACAGAGTTGAGTTCTATTTCTACTATTTCACTGCTTTTCTTCCACTGCTTTCATGTTTTATCCCATTTTGATAGTGCTTCTTTCATGGGAAAATCAGAAAATATTTTAGTGAAATTTTGTTATCCCTCAGATCATCAGGTTGCAGAGGATGCTTCCTTCCTTTCCCCTTGCATGACTATTTTCAGTGACAACCAGGTACCTTTAAGTAAGGAAGATAAGTAGGTGACTAGATCCCTTTTCTTGGCTTGTTGAAGACTTGTAGATTAAGAAACAAGGTTAAAGAAGGAAAAAAGAAAAGCTCTTGCTATGAAGTAATTCATAGCCACACGTAAGTGTTTTGGTTCCTCCAGAAAGACTAAGATGCAGGTTGCTTAACCAGAACATTTCCATATCCAAATCACCAAGCCAGTGACCTGCTAGGCTGTAAAAGATTTGTTTACCTTTTTTGTTAGGGTCACTGCCTTAATAAAAAGGATCACTTCTCTTATTAATTCCCTGGATGAAATGGAGGAAGTTAGGTGATGGTGTCTTTGTTACCAGTGGACACTGCTAAAGACATACTTTTCATTACTCCAGTTCTCATATCCCTACCTTTCTTTTTAGTCTAGTTCTTGACATATAGTCCTAGACATTTTTGAGAATAAAGACTGGAGTTCCAGAACAGCTAATTTTAAAAATATTTAATTGTGTGTGCAGTTCAAATGCTTATAACTACCAATCACAAAAGGGTAGTAAAAGTGCTTAAACCAAATAAAAGATGTGAATTGTCACCCTTATGCCTAATGGAATGTTCAAGAGGACAATTAATACCATACTCACAACCTAATTTTTCAGGAAAACTGTTTCCAAATTTCCTTTTAAATGTTCGTTCTTCACACCTTCACTTTCTCCAAAACCATTATGTGGAACTTTTCACAGAGTAGCATTCATGTTACAAAAGCTTAGAATGTCAGCATTTCAGAGGGCATTGTTCAAAGGAATAAATTAAATTACATATGTCAATAAAGTCAAATATTATTTATAAGCCTATTTTTATACATATCTGATGTTACTGTATGCCATTAGAAGGTCAGAAAACTTTCTAAAGAATCAATATAATGATAAATGAATAATTCTTAAGAATTGTGGGATCAAAGAAATGCAAATTTTAGGGATGTATAAGAAAAAAAAAGAAGGCTTTAAACAGATCACAATGATGTAAAGATTAAATCATATATTGAAATGCAGTTGTCTCCATCAAAAAAGTGCATATTCCCACTTCTACATATTATTGTAGCCTGAGTCCCCAAACCACAGTTTTCTTCTCTGCTGTCAAATTCTATTCTACAGTGCTACATATTTAAACATACTCTTCCTCTTTATTGAGATTATACTTGCTGAATGAAACATCTACAGATTGAGGTAGATCAAATTCAGCTTTCACTTTTCAATATGTAAATGGGATATGCACACATGTATGCACATGCACACACATTCCTTACTCCAACTTTGAGGTTTAGTCATCCCTGAATTGCTACTATAGCTCTCATTCAGAACAGTCAGGATACAGAGTTATTTGCATGAGAATACTTTCTCTTGTTGTTGGTTCTCATGATACTATCTATCTTCAGAGATGGAAGAAAAAATCTAAATCCAGTAATACCCACAAAATTTTTGAAATGTGAGCTACAAAGGACAGGAGTTTCACTTTGAGTCCTGGCAACATAGGTAATGACAGCAGTACTCTGCTTCTGCTTCACATGCGGGTTGCCTGTTCCTTCAGAATCCATTAAAAATGCCATTAAAAGGTTGAATACAAAATTCCATTTTCCTTCTTTCATCTGGAAACTGAGCTTCAGAAATTTATTCAGAGAAATAATCCTGAAGAATGGTCTCCTGAGAAACTGCCTGCTGTTTGCTTCCTGCACGTTGCCCAGCCACACAGCTTAGTCTCTGCTGTTCTGGTTTAGACAGGCTTCTAAGGAAGCTCTCACAGTTGCTTTTGTGAAGAAGTATTCAGAAGATCTAGACTGTAACTTTATTTTTTCAGATAGATTCACACAGGTTGTACGCACACCTTTTCACACATATTGTATCTAATCACTTTGCAAACACCAACAGCCTCATAGGGAAGTCCAGCAGTGCGTTCACCATTATCTTGAAGATCGTGGAAATAAAAAATTTTGAATAATTTGGAACTCCTGAATATCAAATAAGTTTTCAGAATAATTCAAAACAAGTACACGAGTACCTGTGAGGACACAAAACTCAATGTAATTATTAGTAATTACCTAGATAAGAACCACACTACTATTGTAGAGTCCTCAGACAGGAATGTTAGCAAAAATTTCTGAAAAAACAACCTGAACATGGAGCCACATGAATGCACAAAAGGCATCCAATATGTGTCCTCTGATATTACTTACTGATATGAGGTAATGATAGTTCAGATCCTCTCCTACTACTCCTACTTTAATCACTTAAATTATTGTTATTCAATTTCTGAAACTGAATCATGATTAAGAATCTACGCAAGAAAAGAAATTAAAACAATAAAAATGAACAAAAAGTAAACCATCTTGACTGAACTGAACTAAAGGAAATAAAAAGAAATGTTCTAGGGTGATCATCAATAAGTGACTGCAGGACTCAAGTCTTTTGTTGTCTCAGTGCAGGAATGAATGCCTATCTGGAAAATGTGTTTCAGACAAACACCACATTGCCCTAATGTGAAAAAATAATGAAATTATTTTAGTCTAATCCTGTTATGCAAGAATAAAAACTACATAATTTAATTGTAACTTTGGCCTTCAAAGCAGCCTAATTCTGACAGTGTTAAATTTTAATTCCTAAATCAAATTGTAGTACAAACATTGAAAATAGTAAGAAAACATTTTTTTCTTCTGTATCATTTTTAAAAGTAAATTTTTCACATAGAGACTTCAAAGAAATAATTTGAGTCAGATTTGTAGCTATCAAAAATCTTAACAGTGCTTCAAATTTAAGAACATCTTATTAGGACTTCAAAAAAAAAAAAAAAAGAAAAAAAAAATGGAGAAAAAAACCAGAGAAAACTCTTGTCCTCACTGCCAAATTCTGAAACATGATGTGATATTTAAAGCTTCTGGTTCTTTAGAGAAAAAGAGAGAAGAGTTCAGTAAACATATTTTACCATCTGCTTGGGATTCCATAAATTAAAGATGTCTGGATATTTTTAACTGCATTCATACAGACTTGGGTATCTTTTCTCTGTTTTGCATCTGTCGTGTTTAGCTTCTTGGTATAAAACTAGCAGAGGGAGTCCAAAAAATACAGAACATGCTCCTACTTCTGGATTGTGATAGAGTGCAAAAAGATACTCACACACAACTTGGTTTAAGATGCTAATATTTACTACAAGGTGTTTACTATCTTTCTATTAAACCTTAAAATTCCTTTATCATCTATTATCTACTCGTTGACAAATTCCAGAAACATTAGAAAGAAATATAAATGCTGAAAGAAAGAACAAGCAATGCAAAAGACCTTTCCCTCAAAAAACATGATGCCATTCACAGACTTTTATGGTGCTTAAAAAATACATTATTATTTAGGTAATAGATTTAAATTTTAATTTTTGTTAAGAAATTTATAAATTTAGATTCTAAAAAAATAAATTTAATTTAAAGGTTTTTTAATATTTTGATACATTGAATAGTATTTTTTAATGCTTTCCTGAAAGACTGTGGAGTTTGGATAATTTGACTACAGATAGCAACAATTTTCAAAAAGAAACAATTAAAAATCCCCTCTGTATCTGGAAATTACTGGAATGTAGCAAGTTCCCATTACAGTTCTTAAGCAGACCTCCAGTAGAGATAAAAGGTTTCTGATGTTTTTTCCATTCTTTTTGTTGACGGGTGATAACAGTCATTACTCTTTATTTTCTACTTCATGCATTATGAAAAGAATTAAGATATAGTGGCTGCATTTTCTGCAGGACAATCTTTCCATTATAAGGTTCTCCTGAAATACTTTTCTGCCCCAGAGTGATCTCTCCCAGTCCTCACAGAGCTGATGATGAAGTATGGGTAAGATGAGCAGAGAGTGAGACGAATTGGATGGCTGGACCCAGAGGGTGGTGATCAGTGGCATGAACTGTACTTAGAGTACAGTAGCTGGTGATGCACCCCAGGGGTCAATTCTGAGCCAGATTCTCTTTAACATCTTCATTAATTATCTGGATGATTGTATAGATTATACCCTCAGCAAATTTGATGAAATCAGAATAAATGCTAGCAGTGTGGTACTTGTTATCTTTCTTCCTATATAACATGCCAAAACTGTGAAGAGGACAGTGTAGGAAGAAATTGGAACACTGTGAATACCATAAAGAACATTACACTATGCATGTAGTATTTCCATAGGCATCAGAATGCAAAACTAGACCAGGAAGAGGTAGACAATCTCCAAGACATGCAGAGCTGTTGAATGAAATCATGCATCCATTAGCTCTAGCAGGTACCAGAGAACACAGGAGAAAGATCAGCACATCAGTTCACGTACATTGACAACTTCTCACAAACAAACATAAGAAAACACAGTTTTATTTTATGAGGATGCTTTTACATCACAATCTTTCCTGAAAAACGGAAGGAAATACCCTAAGAAAGACTGAAAGCAGTAATATTAGATTCTCACCAGCTTCAGTACAGAAGAAAAAAATGGCTACTAACTACCCTTCCTAAGTTTATGAATCTTCTGCTACTAGTGATTTAATAACAACACATGGTTCAAAAGCAAACATTTTGCATAAAAAGTTCCCATGAATGTATTCATCCTCTCATGTGTACATTGAGCAACAAAAACAATTTAATGGGCCTTGCATGGATTTTTTTAAAGCAATTTATGTTTTTACAGTAGGTATTTTCTTAGGAAGTGGTAATTTATGTTCTTATCTCAGCTTTTTTATCATGGGAAAATAATACAAGTTTTCTTACCACCATGAATATGGCCTGGGGCATGAGTAATAATACACATATGTTTTTTGCATTTGAAAATCATACATTTGTAAAAAACTGTTATTTTCCTCACTTTGCTATTACATCCCTAAAAAAGAAGCACAGTAAAACTTAGACTGGCTTTATGCATGATACATTAGTCAGTAAATTAAATTCTTGGAGAAGAGTATGAAACAAGGAAGCATGCATTAAAACTTCCTTAGCATATTCTGCAGTCAAATACCTTGGAAATTTATGAACTTAAGACATGTTCCTTTATGCTTAATATTTCTCAAGGATTTTATTTCCCAATAGTTCTAGAGGGAAGAAGAGGGCACCCAATTTAAACATAAGACAGGCATCCAGTAAAGATGTGATGCATATGAACTCTCTGATTTAAATACTATGAAAAGCAAGTTTTAAAAACATCTCAACAGAGAGTACCTGTGTAGGTTGGGAAAATGAAAGCAAACCAGTAAAAACACAGTTCTTAAGGAAAGTAGAGGAACAAAACATATTATGTATCATTGTAATAACTTACTGTATAAGCAAACAAATACCTTCCATGGATCACCATAATCCCTTTCCCTAATAAGTGTATTGGGTTTGCATGGCAAGGTTGTGATGGAGGCTGGGGGCCTGCAGGGCTGAGTTCAGTGGCAAGCTATAGCAATGCTGTGATGGCCCTGACAAGGGGAGAGAATGATGCATCTGACTCCATGGACATCAGAAGGCTAATTAGTTACTTTATTATACTATATTATTCTATACATCTAAAACAGAATCTGCCAAGCACTGAGCCCTGCACACAGCTGCTCACACACTGCACTGAATCTCGTGACTGTCAGCCGAGAGTCCCGACACACACACAAAACAATTGGGTAAACAATCTCCACGTTGCATTCTTTTGCACAAACACAGGCACAGCAAATGATAAGAATTGTGTTTTCTTTCTCTGAGGTTCAGAGAATGTGAATCCCAGAAATATTCTTGGGAAGAATTGTGCCTTGCTTTTCTCTGTGGAGAGAAATGTGGGGCTGCAGGAAGCTGCTGGAAGCTCCCTGTGGCTGACAGAGCCAAGGCCAGCCAGCTCCAAGAACAGCCCGTCACTGGCCAAGGCTGAGCCCATCACAGATGGCAATAATGTCTCTGTAGCAGCGTATTTAAGAAGGGGGGGGGGGAAAGTTATTGCACAGAAATTATTGCAGATAAAGAGTGATGTATATTAGAGAAACAGGGTCAGTGAGGAAGGACGGGGAGGAGGTGATTTAGGCACCAGAGATGAGATTCCCTTGCAGCCTGTGGTGAGACTGCTGTGTCCCTCCAGCCCTTGGAGGAAGGCGTTTTTAAGATTTGCTTTACTTCTCATTATCCAGCTCTGATTTTGTTTGGTAATAAATTCAACTAATTTTTCTAATTCAAGTCTGTTTTACCTGGGATGGTAATCAGTGAGTGACCTCTCCTGCCCTTATCTCACCCCAGTCTTTCATTGCATTTTTTCACCCCTGCCCAGTTGCAAGAGGAGTGATAGAGTGGTTTTGGTGGGAATCTGTCACCCAGCCAGATTCAAATCACCACAATAAACAATTCTGTTGCTTGCTACTGCTGAATTGATAAGATTTCTTTTAATTTTACTCATGATAAACTGAAACTATTTTAAAAGGCTAATTTGCTCCTATTTTGCTATATTTTTCCTGGTTTATTTTCTCTAATAGTCCAAATTATTTTGGATGAGAGCATTGCTTTGCATTGAAAACATCTTTTTCATTGAAACTAATCAAGAAGAAATATAAAAAAGATGTAAAGAAGACGAGGTCAAGGAAGAAATGCTAAAAACATCAAGAGGGCTCATGGATACATTAACTACATAGATATTTTTCCCTCTACTTCCTTAATAAAGGATGACATAAAATTGTATTTATATTTCCAATTTTTGCTTTTTAAAGACTCAAATGATTTCAAATCCTATTTGGTGGCAGTAAGTATATAGCAATTTTTAACTCTTTCTCTAATTAAGATTAATTGTCCTTGCCTATACCCAACATATGCTGTTAGGGCACTGTCGTTTAAGCAGCAGAACATCTGTATCCCACAGGCCCTGGCCACATACATTTGAGACACACTATTTTCCATAGTTTATAAACCAGTTCATTCTTCCATGTGATGATAGTAAGTGCTTGATGAGGGGGGGCATTGCAATCAGTGAGGGAAATACCTAAGCAATGGATTGTTTTTCTGAGTGGTTATCACACTGCTGTAGATGAAAAAAAATTTCTATGGTTATGGAAGAGAAGCAAAAGTATCTTGCAGTGTAGCTTTTTGGACCACGTATTCCTTCTGCATTCACATCCATTTATTTTAACTCCCTAGTAATTAAATGCTTACTTTGTAGATTGCTTCAAGACTTTGTGAGCAATAGACCTTTCCCTCATATATATAGTAGATACTCATGAGAAAATTCTTTGCAACATTATCTTCAGGTTGAGCAGTAGTGTGAAGGCTGCTTATCCCTAATCATTGGCCTTGTGGATGAATAATGAAAAATGCTCCTTAGCTTACAACCTTGCTGTGAAACTCTGAAAACTTTTCCACTGTAACCATCCATTCCCCCAGTACTGTTTCTCAATTTTCCTCTCAGGGTTTTGTTACTTTCCAAGTTCGGTGGCAGGTCAAAACTCTACTCAGTAGATTTTATGCCCATTATGCCCATTTTCATTTCCCATCAAAATTCAGCTAGTTTTGAGGAGTCAAAACATCTGGAATGAATTTTCTTGATAATTTGCATTGGGAGGGATTGATGGCATTAGATTTCTGATATTGCATTACTTCACAGAGGGTGAAAACAATGCCATGTTTTTTAAAACAGTGTCATGTTTCAGACTCAAGTTTAGATAGTAAAATTTACAAAGCAAATTATTGTGAGGTTAGTACATGTACATGAGGTTATGTATGTGGTACAGATTAACTGTTATCTACATATCACCTATAAACTAAAAGGGCAATTAATTACCACTGTTATGTTCATTCAGTCCTGAAAACAGCATCCTACTAGCAGAATTATTCATATGAGAAAGCAATCTAGCATACTCTGAAGTCCTGTGCCAATTTTTTGTTCTGATTTTTCAGCCCCTCTTTATTCAAGAAGCCTTGTAAAATGTTAGGAATTCTGTTCAACTTGCTCACCACAGGAAGAGAAGGTAAAATCTGAGGCAGACAGAGGGGATTATTTTCAGCTTCTAGGGGACTGAGTAGATATAAATGTACAAATTTAATTAATCTTAATTTGATATGGTTTTATAAGGTCAAATTCACAACATCAGGATATACAGAATCTATTTCTTCAAGATTAAACACCGGCCTCTTAAAGAGGAAGCATTTCTGTAGCCATGTAAAAGGGACTTCAATGTTAATACCAGTGCAAATGCTTATCAGTGCCAGACAAAAATCAGAGAAAGAGCTCAGTGATTTTTGATATCATGATGTCTGAATAAAAGAGCAGGTGATTCAACCTTAAACTAAAAACTGTGAGTTTTCTACCGCTTGCTTCTTATGTCTATATTAAATTTATTGACCTTTGAATTGAGGGTTAGGCATCTGCTGATGCAGAGGGAGCTGTAAATTAATTATTTAAGCACAATTGATATTATTACTAGATGCATGCCTGTATTTTCTGTCACCTCTCTATCTTTAAAATCTTACAGTTACAGTTTTTTACTTTAAAGAGGATTATTATAGAAAAAATACACTAGTTTTCATGAAAAAATAAATTAGTTGGGGTTTATTCCTATGTGCATGAGGGAGAGGCTAAAAAACCCCAAAACCTGACCCAACTTGAGCAGCACAAGTTTGTATCTGCCAACCAGAAGGATGTGTGTGAATGTAAGCGTAGGCTCAAAGTCGGAGAAATAGTTTTCTATGCTGAGATTTTCCTGATGAATGTGACAGCTACAGTACTCAGTTTTGCAAAATGTATTTACTGTACAAAAATATTTTTATTCTGAAACATAGTTTCAGCACAGTGTCTGGTTTTAAAGATTAAAGATTCCCATCCTTAGGAAACCCTGGAGGAACAAGTCTCTGCAGAGGAAAGGAACCAATTTTCTTTAAAGTTTTCTTTTATCTATTTCTATACAATTTAATTGTGATGACCCAGATAGGTACTTCATGCTATCATCTTTTGTTATATTCTGGACAGGGAATACAGTTTAAATACAGCTACAGAAAATGGGAAAATATTAACCACATATATGTAATGTTAGCAAACTTCATTATAACCATATTAAGAGGAATTTTTACTTATGGAACACAGAATAGAACATATTTTGAAAACAAAAGATATAAAAATAATTTCTATGGAGAATACTGTTGAGTTTAAAATAAACTTTCAGTTTTTAGTCAGTTGAAACAGACAAAGTTGAGGCACAAGGAATATACAATATCATAATTAATAGATCACTGTTATCTGCAGGGTTCTTTGCAGGCAGAAGCAAGAATGTGGATTTTTTTTCTTGGAAAAACCTTAATATTATATAGGACTAGTAATTATAGCCTTATTAGATAGAAAAACCTGATAAATACTTATTTTTAGTCTCCAAAACAGAGTAAAAGACAGCATTAGTTGTGTTTCCTACGCATCATGTATAAACCTGAAGCTGCATTTTAATACATCTTCCTAATCTCAATTTTCTATATATATATTTTAAGGTTTAGATTACCCACTGCTCACTATAAATACTAAAACTCCCTGTTAAAAAAAATGTTTTCTGGTTTATCTGAATTTTTAATCTCTCCTAAGAGACTAAAGAGTTACCTCCTCTGTTTTCATGGAGTTAAGTAGCAGAAACTGGATGCAAAAGTACGTAATTGAGAATAGTTCATCATGAAGGCAAAATTAAAAGTAATCCAGACTGTACTGCAAATACAGCTACATCTAGTAAGAAATTATGAAATTAAAAGCAAATGATATTTTTGTGGGCAGAAGGAAAGATAAAATTGTGATTTCACTAAATCTTAATGTCTGTTCAGCTCCTTTTTCTAACTTTTACCTATTTGTGATATCACTGTTTTCCACTTACAATACAGTTCTGGAATTCTCTAACTGCTTCATTCAAGTAAATAGGGACTGTGAGAGTCTGTGTCAAGGTTAAATTTAGATGTATAGGGTAAATTATGTTCTGTTTCATTTCACTGTAAATACTGAGTAATTGAAATCAATGGACCTACTCCTGATTTATACGAGTGTTAGTAAAGGCAGAATTTGATGTCTCTCAGGTCAATACCAAGGGTCTTGCACACAAACAATTACATTAACCTATATCAGCTCTGCAGCTGTGTCAAGGATACCACTATGTGTAAAGTTGCAGCATTTTTTCCAGGCTGAAGATTAACTGAATCCAGAACAATGTTCTCTTAATGGCATTAATAAATTTCCATAATAGAGGTGAAATAAGTTGCGGCAACAGTAACAACCTTCTGAAATATACAACATGGTCTCTTTAGTGCTGATGCAGTATACATTGGCAGTCAGAAATGTAAAGTCTACCTGCATGAATATGAAGTCATTCCAACATTGAAAGGACCCTTTGTTTCCTTTTATGACTTAAAATAACTAGAAAGTTTCATGGAAATAAATCACAGTGAATAGGTAACCAAAGAGACAGCTAAAACTAGACACGAGTGGATATTTTTAGCTTATGTTTGAAACCTTATTGTCAAGTAAATATCACTAAAGATTATTATAAATGCAAGTAAATTTTATAGAGGTAATGATTTACCATCAATTTTAATAAATTAATTTTAGTGTTTATCATGTTACTTAGTTAAACCATTGAAAATTTTAAAATTAAAATTAGACATAGGTATTTTTTTTAAATGGGACAGCTAAAATAAAGTGCTTAATCAATGCCACTTAAATTGTAACTGATTTTTTAATGTAAATTTGATGGGTCCTGGAAACAATGCTACAATTCCATACTGCAAATTAGTATATTTCAGTAGCAGAAACCAACCTGCACTAAATTAAGCTGGTCATTGATGGATTCCTAAAGTAAGAATAAATTAGCAATGTCATTGACCTTAGCAAGTGATACATGGTATTGCTTGCAGCACCATTACATACATGACAAACTAATAGGACAAATATCTGGGTCATAAAGCAGAGCTGGTGGATTGGTGAAATGTGAAGAACGTTTATATTTCCAAGACAGAAAGATTAATAACCATTTCCACTGGGGGAAAGCATTAATTTAATGCAGGGCCCACTATTCTTGGTTTCCCTTTTCTTACCTCGGCTTTCCTTGTTATCACACCATAACTGACCTGGTTTTTGCACATTTTTTTTTTAATTTTTATTTTGATTTCTATCCAATAAAAATTAACCTATTATTTTAAAAAGTCCTAGTTTTTCACTCTCTTTCTCTAGACTTCCACGTTGGTACTGATAATCAGAATGATTTATTTATTATTCTACCCAAATGACAATTGTGAGTATATTCTCTTATTCAATTTCCAAATAAGAATATATAAATATTTTTTTAAAAAATAAACAAAACAGAAAAAAATGATTAGGTAAGGATTTCTTATCTAGAGCAAATCTGAAAGCTACATTTTAATTCTCCTCCTATTCCTGTAGCTTTCCATTTCTTCCCTTGGCTGTTGCCCTGGCACACACACAAACAAGGAATTCTGCTTGCAGTTGCTCCACAGCAGTCATTGGGAGAGTCACTTCTACAGATTTAAGCCAAAGCCAAATATCTTCACCTCTGGAAATTTTTATAAACACTCTGAAATAAATCAGTCTGCTGTGTATGGAAAACGTCTAAGAAAGGTAAGAAGAGCTTGAACTACCTCTTGGGAAAAGAGGATCAGGAGAAGCACAAGCAGAAAGCAGCACAGAAACAGAGAATTAAACAAAACCAGGAATAATTTAAAAGTGAGTTCTACGTCTTAAAAGAGACTGACTTTCCTGGAGCTACATACTTCTGTTTCTCTACACAAAAGCAGCAATTTAACCTTCTCAATCCTACCCACATTAGTACGACCTGAAGTGGTCACCTCCCAGGCCCATCCTTCCTTGTATGAGTCCTGTCAGCAATAGCAATATTGGCTGTGTGAAGCAATTTAGTACAGTGGATACTCTCAATGTTTTATTAGATTATCCAAAGAATAACACAAATGGGGAAAAAAAAAACTGAAACAAAATAGGTATTCACTACCAAAAAGCACAAGATCACTAAGATGGAATTAATTCTAAAAGGACCTTTTTCATTAAGAATCCTGCTTACAAATTTCAGGAAAATTGCAAATGTAGAATGTACAGGCAGCTCACCATCTTTACCCCCTCCCTGCACTGGTTGTCATTCTCAGTATTCCCTGAACACTTGAACTCTCAAGACTGTCAGGGTCTCTGGTGTTTATGATTTTGAACTGTTTCAAAATGTTGAAAATGCTAAAGAAATTTGATCTAGAGCTCCTCCATGCCCAAATTTTTGTAATAATTTAAATGTTATTTTTTATAAAAGACCAAGTTATGTGTCATGCATGTTTTTCAAGTACTTTCAACTGAGAGGAGGAAGAGAAGTAAATCTGACTGACAGAGCAGTGGACAGTGGAATGAAAGTAAATTAGAGAGATAAATCCAAACAACCTCTAGGTTGTATAGGTACAGCAGTTACATTTTTATGCAGTTGAAGAGTTTTCCAACTCAAATTGCATAATATACTTTTTAATGAACTCATTCCAAATGCAGATCAGAGGATACAGCATAAGAATTCACAAAGGAAATATGGTGGCCTATGTCTGATTAAGAGATTTAAAAGTTCTATACCTTTACTTGAAAATTACTTACTCATTTAAATTACACTATAAAGTATTTAATTTTTTAAAAATTATAAAATTTTATTAAAAATTAAATTGCATTATATTAAACTAAAAAAGCTCCATAAGTTACTGATTACAAAAACAATTATTAGAGTAAGCCTATATTTTGTGACAGTCAAGCATCAAGGATCTTTCCTGTCAGTCTCTCAAAACCATATTAACTTATTTATCCTCATTCAGTATAGGCAATTTTAACTGAAATGGATAGGTGGCACTTTCAGTACTGAAAGTCTGAAGATGCAGTTTCTTGTCACTCACTGCTGGCATTAATGAAATGTCTAACTCATAAGTCATGAATCTTTCCATTAAGATTTTTATATGAAATTTTGTATTCATAAAACAACACAAAGTGCACAAGTACAACTAAAAATAATGGATAGGATTTGCAGTAGCACTGAGGCCTGACAAAATCCCTTCTTTTACAGTCAATAGCAGTAACTTAAATGAGAACAAGGTTAGGTCAATACTGAGGGCTTTCAAAAATCTTACCCCCTATATTATGCCAAAATAAAATTTATACATCTTAAAAAGGCAGCACACTATCTACATATTGATATTGTAATCACAAAGAAAATAATTCCTCCTTTTTTAGAAAAAAACCCTAAGTCTCTAGGCTATAAACTAGCTTGCTTGCATAAGCAAGTAGCCTGCCTTCTTCAGACACCCTTTCTGGCTGTTTTCAGTGAAATTAATTGTTAGATTTTGCTCTAATTAGTCAGTTGACTATGGAAGCTGGAACAATGGGAGCTGCCAGGGAAACGGGGACCTCAGTCCATCCCACTTCTACCAGTTAGATGCCAGAGTCAGCAAGAGATGCCCAGAGCCTGGACAGGGACTGCAGGTCAGCATGAGAGCATCTGAAGAGCAGCACAAGGGAATTCCATCCACTCCAGACCATAGGGCAGCTTCACTGGGGCTCCAACTCAAATGCCTCTATGCAAACATAAGCAGCATGGGGAATTAACAAAGGGAGTTAGAGATGTACTCATGCCTGCAGGGATGTGAGCTTACTTGCATGACATGCAGACCTGGTGGGATGATGTCTCCTGTGAATGGAGTGTTGAAATGAAAGGATACAAGGTCCTCAGGAAGGACAAGTAGAGGAGTCAAGGGTGGGGTGTTGCCCTCTTTGCCAAAGACCAGCTGGAGTTCATGGAGGCCTGTTTGAGAATGTTGAGGAGCAGACCAATAGCATATGGATCATCAGAATTAAAGTGTGGAAGGATGGATTGTAGGAGAATAAAGATAGTGCTGAAAGCAATCTCGCCCCTGAGGGGTTGCAGCTGTACTAATTACCGAAAAGTAGGAACAGCCTTGCCCTTAATAGGCCACAGCTATGTTCAATAAGGATGGGTGTTATAAAAGAATGGGTTGGCTGAGTGAGGGGAGAGCTGGAGTTTGTTGGCTGTGCTGTAAGGAACAATAATGGTTAGGTTGTGTAAGGGACAGGAAGGAGTCAGCTGGATATGCAGAAGGAAGGGAAAAGGAGTCAGTGTTACAAGAAGCTGCCTGTGGGAGCTCACCGAGAGAAGGTATGAAAGCTTTGTAGTAAGATGATAAACTGATGGTGATAGTCAGATGGTGCCAACAATTAGTGGCCTATGTGGGGATGAATCCTGACATTAAAGGAAGGGCAAGGGCAGGTGACAAGGGGTCTGCTGTGGGCCATGCAACCAGGAAGACTGAGTGTATGAGGTCCTCTAGAGAGAGATGGGAGTAGCCTTATATTCACAAGTCCTGGTTGTCATGGAGGACTTCAACCAGATACCTGTTGAAGGGACAGCACAGCCGTGCATAAGCAGTCCAGGAGGTTCCTGGAATGCATTGATGATAACTTTCTCCAAGGGACAGAGAAACAAGCAACAAGAGGTGCTATGCTTGACCTTGTTCTCAGCAAAAAGGAGGGCCTGATCGATGATGTGAAGCTCCAGGTTGTGAAGGAATGTGAAGCCTTGGCTGTACAGATATTAATTGGTAGAGTTTCAAATCTTTAGGGCAGAGAGAAGGACATGCAGCAAGCCCACTCCTGGACTTCAGGAAGAAAACCTTGGCTTCTTTGGGGATCTGCTTGGTAGAGTACTGTGGGATAAAGCCCTGGAGGCAAGATGGCCCAAGGAAATTGGTTAACATTCAAGGATCACCTCTTCCAAGCTCAGGGTGATGCATTCCAACAAAGAGGAAGTCAGAGGCTTGCAAGGATGAACAAGGAGCTCTCGGACAAACTGAAATACAAAAAGATATGGAATGGAAGCAAGGATAGGTAGCCTGGAAGGAATACAGAGAAATTGTCTGAGCAGCAAATGATCAGGTTGGGAAAGCTACAGCCTTGACAGAAAACTGGCCAGGGATGTCAAGGACTACAAGAAAAGCTTCTACAGGTATGTTAGAAGTGAAAGAAAAGTTGGGGAAAAATGTGGGCCCTCTATGAAAGGACACAGCAGACCTGGTTACCCAGAGTTCAGAGAAGGTTGAAGTACTCAATACTCAACAGCTTTTCTGTATCAGTCTTCAGTGGCAAGTGCTCCAGACACACCACCCAAGCCACAAAAGGCAAAAGTGACTGGGAGAACAAATAAATGTCCAGTCTATGAGAAGATCAAGTACAAAACCACTCGAGGAACCTGAAGGTGCACAAGTCCTTGGGACATGATGAAATGCATCTGAAGGTCCTGTGGGAATGGGCAGATTAAATTGCTAAACCACTATCCAGCATAGTGGCTGAGGTTTGTGAGGTTCCCACTAACTGGAAAAATGGAAACAAAACTCTAATTTCCAAAAAAGCCAATAAGGAAGACCCAGGAAGCTACAGGCTGGTCAATCTCACCCCTGTGCTTGACAAGATCACAGAGCAGAACCTGCTGGAAGCTATGCTAAGGTACATAAGTAGATGTATGGTGAGCACCAACATCCAACATGGCTCCATTAAGGGCAAATTGTGCCAAAAATTTGATGGCTTTCTATGACAGGACTATAATGTTGATGGGTAAGGGAAGAACAATTGGAATTGAACAAAGTATTTGACACTGTCCTGCACAATTTCCTTGTCTCTGAATTGGAGAGGCAGAGATTTGGTGGGTGGGCCACTCAGTGGATAAGGAATTGGCAAGATGGTCACACACCAAGAGCTTTTGTCAATGCTTCACTGTGCAAGTGGAGCCTTGTAATGAGTGTTAGTCCTGAGGGGTCAGTACTGGGACTGGTGCTCTTCAACACCTTTGTCAGTGACGTGAGCATGAGATCTGGTACGCTCTCAGCAAGTTTGCTGACAACACCAAGCTGTGTGGTGTGGTCAACTCTCTGGAGGGAAGGGATGCCATCCAGCAGAACCTGGACAGGTTTGAGAGGTGGGTCCTTGTGAACCTCATGAAGTTCAGCAAGACCATAGGCAAGGTCTTGCCCCTGGATCAAGACAATCTCAAGCACAAATACAGGCTGGGCAGAGAATGTATTAAGAGCAGCCCTGAGGAGAAGCCACGTGTGGGGGTGTTGGTGGATGAGAAGCTCAACATGAGCTGGCACTGTGCACCTGCAACCCAAAAAGCCAACTGTGTCCTGCATCAAAATGAACATGACCAGCAGATCCGCAGAGTAATTCTCCTCCTGTTCTCTGCTCTTTTGAGACTTCAGCTGGAGTCCTGCATCCAGCTCTGGGGTCCCCAGCATAAAAAAAAGAATCCAGAGGATGGCTACTGAGATGATCAGAGGGCTGGAATGCCACTCCTATGAAGAGGGGTTGAGAGAGTAGGGATTCCATAGCTGATAGCTCACTTTAAAGCAGTCTTCCAGTACTGTCAGGGGACCCACAAGAAGCCTGAACAGGGACTTCTTGCAAGGACATGTGGTGATAGGGTACTAGGGTATGGCTGTAAACAGAAAGAGGGTAGGTTTAGATTAGATATTTCTTTGCTGTAAGAGTGATGAGACACTGGAACATACCTCCTAGAGAAGTTATGAATACCCCATACCAGCCTGAATGGGGCTCTGAGCAACCTGGTCTAGTGGAAAGTGTCCTTGTCCATAGCAGAGGGCATTTGGAACCAGATGATGTTTAAGGTCCCTTCCAACACAAACTATTCTATGATTCTTAGATTCTATGAGAAAGGCTGTTTCCTGCAGTACATGGAGGGCTGTTGTGGAGAAAAGAATCACCTGCAGCCCACGGAAGACCCAGTGTTGGAGTAAATGGATGTGCCTGAAGGATGCTGTGGCTCTGTGGGAAGACTGTACTCAAGCAGGCTCTGGGCAGGACCTGTGGTCTCATGGAGAGAGAAGCCCACCCTGGAGAAGGATTTCTGGCTATACTTGTGACTCTGGAGGGGGACACACACTGAAGTGGTTTGTGAAGAACTGCATCCCATGGGAGTGACATACATCAGAGGAGTTTTTGAGGTCTGTCTCCCATGGAAGAGAGTCCACACTGAAGCAGGGCAAGAGTGTGAGGAGTCCTCTTGAGGATGGAGTATTGGCAGAGACATGTGATGAACTGACCACAGGCCCCATTCTGCATCCTCCCTAAATCAAATCTGTTTGGCCTGTGATGGTAACTGGTGAGTGATCTCTCCCTGCCTTGATCTCAACCCATGAGCCTTTTGTCATATTTTCTCCCCCCCTGCCCAGTTGGAGAGGAGTGATAGAGCAGCTTTAATGGGTGCCTGGTGTCCATCCGGGGGTGAACCCACCACAGGCTTTTTTAAATACCACATGAGAAGAAAAAGCTGTTTGTTGCACAGAGATGTTTCATATGATTATAACTGTGAAACTTTTGGAAAAAGTGGGAAAAGTAGAAAAAATGCCTGTAATTCAAGGAAGTATATAAATTCAATTGCCTAATTTTAACTATGTCCTGAACTGTTATGTATTTTAATGAAACTTCAGCTTTAGACATAAGGCCATTGAATACCTTGCTCTCATTTTCTGCTGCCAAATGAGAGCAAGGTATTGCTGTTAAGGGTTAATAATTGTTTACTCTGATTTTCCTTGCTTTCCTTTGCTTTTCTCCTCCCTTTTCATTTGTTTGTACTTTCAAGTGGCTTTTTATATCTCCACTTTACCTAACAAGCCTTGAAAATCATCTTCTAAGAAAATAAGAAGAAAAGAAATTGGATTTTTTTTTTCAGATGGAATTGCTTTTGCTCTAAAATATTCTGGGAAACAGTCTCTGGGAAATATGCTCTTGCGTGCAACACTGAAATGTTCTATGGTACAATAATTAAAACATCACTTCAGATTTATAATTGTATAATTGATGGGTACATGGAAAATATTCTTACTCAATGCCTTTTTTTTCCCTGTCAGCACTCTTGTTTATTATGTTGGTTAATTTCTGAAGAGAAAAACTATCCTGTACATATGCACACATTGCATGTGCATTTTACTGCTTTTTAAGTGCTTGGTAAAAGTAGATGCACAGACTGCCAGGTGATCTCCGTGGCATCTATAAAATCTGGATGAAAGGACCATTGAATTGTTGGGGGAAAAAAAAATGGCTTGAGGCAATCTAAGCTTTTAGCTAAGTTAAACACAAGTCACACACAGACAGGAGTAGAACAGCTCTGTTCTAGCTTACAACATGCTTTTTTTAGATGGCCTCTGGAAGGAAGAAGGGAAGGCAACAGTATTAAGGGAGCAAGAAGGGAGCAAGTAAATGCTGTTTGTTCTATGATACCCATGTAATTGAATCTAGCCACACAATTAACTTTTCATATTAAGAAATTTTTCTGGTTCTTCAAGTCCTGTGGGAATTTTGCCATTTAGATCAACAGGAAGAGAACAGGAAAGAGTTAGTAGGATTATCTCACTGTAAATTAATTTAAACTTTTGTGTGCAGGATTAGACATAGAAGTAAGAACATACAGCAAGGTATTATGCTGCATAAAGGATATTTCATCTTTTTCCTGACATTTTGACTCATAATCATAGAATCCTTTGCAAATATTATTTGGCCTCTGTGATATACTTTTAGGGAATGAAAATGAATTTTCTCTGCTTACAAATTTTTCAAAGAAAAATGAAGTTGCATGAATGAGTTATGAAAATTTACATGAAGTTTTGAGCAATTATTCTATGTACTATGCATTAGAATCTTTACACAAGAAAACCTATGTGTCACTAGTGAAAAGATTGTTTATATATGATGAAATTGATGCAATTCACATGCTGAATTAATCTCATACATTTCAGACCCACAAACAAGGATTTTTAGAGAAGTCAGCTTTATGAAGATGAATTATCAAAAGCAGGATAAATAATATTAGAAGCCTGCCAAGAGCAGCAGAGTAACAAGATGAGAGACTGACTTCCCATTATCAAAATGCACTGACAATAGGGGAGTAACCATATCTACTATTTCTTGAATAATGAAATGTTTTAGTATTATTGCTATACATTTACTCTTAAAACAATCAAACGAACCAACAAAAAACCCCAAAACAAAAAACTGACACCAAAACCGGGGTCCAGCTGGTTTAGTTTCAGCAGCCGTGTAGCGTAAATGAAAGCAGTTCCCTTTCCCAGCAATATAGATGACAAACAAGGTCCATGTGCATGCCAAGTTTTTCTGCAGACATTGTAGCACAAAATAGAGAAGGTTTAATCCCTAACAGCACAAAGAGTTGCATTGGCTTGAACTCAGCTATGAGAAACAGAGCAGTTACTGTGTTTTTGCACGTAACTCTTTCATGCACAGCCAGTGAATTACTTCTGATGCATTCATATTTTGGAAACTTACAAAGCCAGAGGGAAGGAAGGAATAAACATCCACAGGAAGACAAGATACACCACATGCTTCTTTAAATATCCATGCAGCAAACAGACAGACCCCATAAGTAATTGCAGTTCCTTCAACAAACTGTGTATTATTTGGCAATAGTTGTTTAATCCTTGTTATTAAAAAAAAATATATCAAGTGTAAGACATATAAGCCAAGGTATTTAAATTCAACTTTTCGTAATTATTAAGACTGATCACTACTACGTGCTATTTTGACTTGGTAAAAAACCTTAATAAAACATTTTCCAATTTTTTTTCTACCTACAGATCTCCCAAACAGAGAGTGATGAATCCATACATAATGATATGTAGCAAATAATGTTCATGATTTGTTCTGTCTACCGGATAAGTGCTGATGTTATCCAAATATGCCTTTTGGGTACAGGTTTTTTAGACAGTATTAGGCATAGAGAAGTTCTGTGCTAAGCTGGGGATTAAATAAATTACTTCAAAGTAATCAACACAATTGGAAGTGGAGTTGAAGTACCTCTGAAGATTTGAGCATTTTGAATGTGAAACATTCAAGGTCTGCTTGGCCACCATTAAAAAACCCAAAACAACAAGGACATAAACTTAGAAGCTTGGGGTTCAGTATGATGGAGTTGAGACACTGAGAAGTTCTCTGATACTTAGTCTGGACTAAGGTCATAATTTTTCTCCTGTCTTCAGAACATCTAGTAGGCATTCTCAAAATGCATCTAATAGACTAGGTCTCTAGTCTGTACTGATCTTTAGTGTCCCAAAAAAGACACAAGAGAGACAAAAGATGGTGAAGGGTCTAGAAAATATCTTAGCAGGAGTGGTTGATGGAACTGGAATAGTTTTGTCTGGAGAACAGGAGGCTCAGGGACGCCTCATTGCTTGGTACAACCTGAAAGGAGGTTGTACTGAAGTATGGATTTGTTCTCTTCTGGCATGTCTCAAGGGAAAGAGGGAGAGGAAAGGGCCTTAAGTTGTACCAGGGGAGGTTCAGATTAGTTATTATAAGGAAAAAAAAATAACCATATTAGTAGTTAGGCACTGGAAGAAGTTGCCCAGGGAGGTGGTGTGGAGTCACTGTCTCTGGAACTGTTCAGGAGGGGTCTGGATATGTCACTTGTTAATATGGCTTAGTGCTCATTATGATGGTTCTGGATAGATGGACTAGATGATCTTGAAGGTCTTTTATAATCTTGATGATTCTGTGATTTTTAGAAAATGTTAAGAGAGTCACAACTTTACTCAAAACACTTCAATTAAATGTAATGCTCTGCTCCTCTTTCTGGTTGTGGCAGGTTCAGTTTGAAACCTCCTAGTTTCAAAAACCTCCCAAAGAGGAGAAAAAAAAAAAAAAAAGTAGAAACACTACAATGAAGTTTATAACTAGAGTATTCTTCCTGATTCAGAAATTGTTGAATCTTCGTGAAGCAATTCACTTGTCTTCTATATTTTCCTAAACACCAGACTATGATTTTTGGACATTCTCCAGTCCTTCATTTGTAGTCACTCTATTGTGATTTGGCAAAAAAAGCATGGGGGAAAGAAAAAAAAAAGAAATCTACATTTGGACACAAACAGAAGATCAAGAATACAAGCCAGAAAATGTCCTTGGTTCAAGCACTAATAATCACTTACATTTTCTTTCTGTGTCTCATGAGTTACACACCAAACCAAAAGATGGCTATTAAATCATAAGTAGCATTCCCTGCCTTGAGTATTATTAATAGCTGTTGGCCAATACTACTATAGCAAACATGGACAAAACCCTCCAAACTTCAGGGGGGAAAAAAAAGATAATTTAAAGTTTGTATTATTTGAACTTGTAATGGATATAGAAAATACATATCAAGATAGAATATTTACATAGACATGAGACACCACTAAACAAAAGTGCAAGCTAAACACCAGAACCTAAGTCTTCATTACTTTGCCATCTGATCTGATTTTCTACAACCCTGCAACCCCTTTTCTCACTGTAATTTTTTTATAAGAGCATTGTAAGGATGGAGCTAAGAAAATAATTAGCATCTTACAGACATAACTAAACAATAGCAATGTAGTGGAGAAGCATATTAATAATAAATACTTTAGTACGTACTTTATTACAAGAGTTAATTCCATACTGTCTGGCATCTTTTGTTGGTCTCTTTGCATACAAATTAGAATGGATACCAAGGGGGTAGAGAAAGTTTGGCCCATTTTTTTTCCCTGAGATTTCTGCACATTTCAGCCACAGGTAGTATGGCTAGTTACATTTTTCTGCAATCCAGGGGTGGAAGTTCAGTGTGTATATGTCAAAATTATCATTAATGTTTGGCAAAGATGTGTTCCACTTTTATTAAATGGAATACGGACAAGAATGCAGACCTTTGCAATGCATATTGGAGAAATAAGAATACAGACAGACTGGTAGGCATATTTTTACTGCATATCTAGGATATAATGTGATAATTCATTTTTCCACATTCATGCTTAAAAATAAAAACCTTCAAGAAACCACCAAATTTTTCTTCATTGAAAATTGACAATTGATTTAATATGAAAATGTTCCAGTTAAAGTATGAAGTTGTTTGTGACATTCAAGAGAAGTATTTTCTATTTTGGACTTTAATATAATTAATAAATCCCAACAAAAAACAAACTAACTTTGAAGATAATTAGGTTATTGTTACATGCATTTTGATTAATCACTAATCAGTCTACTGAAACATGCTTAAGAGATTAAAAACTTTTGAAGTCCGGTTTATTTACAGGCCAAGAATCCCACAGAGATGAGTTTGATCTTTCATCTCCGTGAACGTCCTTTTGCCATTAATGTCTTTGAAAAATGGACATAAATTGCTATTGTCATTGGAAATGCAAAATTGTGATTTGATTGTATTTCATATCAACTCTTCCTTTCAAAAGCAACAAGCAGTCAATAATTAGACCCACTGAATCATCTACATGCATAGTTTCAGCCATTATTTTGTGACAATATTTCCAAAATATTGACATATACAAGGTGCGTGTTGTGCTACACACTGCACTGAGACAGGAAAGACACCAACTTCAGTCTGAGAAGACTGCAGACTAAACAGAATGCAGGATAGTGCAAGTGCATGCAGACCAGACAGCGCGAGAAGGTGCAGACTAGGGAGCACAAGGAAACAGAGAGATGGTGCTAATCACCAAAAAATGCAGAGCTTTCAGCTCACCGTCTGCCAGACATGTACCAGGTTTGGAGAAATTGTAGCAAAGAAACATCTCAAAAAGAAATCATTCCTAGTGCATGTTAAAAAAACTCTGTATTAATTCTTTTTTTTTTTACCAGTCTCATTTACCAGATCCTGCACATATATTTTGGAAGTACTGTTATTTGTATATTTTAGTCAACACTAATAATTCTCATATGCTTTCATTGCATATGTGTCCCTTTCCAATGGCTTTGACTGTATATCAGTTTTTATGTCCACTCAAATTTTAATGTTTTTGAGAGAAAGTAATGCCTAGTAACTAAAGGCTTGTGTCACTTCTATTTTATGAATTATTGCACTAAACTCATTATTTAATATATGAGGCAGACAAGTACTGAAAAATGGCATAGAACCTAACACCTTATTAGAAAAAAATAGAAATTTACAATAATATAAAAACCCCCTTGGACATTGTTCCTTTATACCTAGTAACAACATGGTTAGTATTTTATGTTTACTCATGGAAAAGGAGAGGCTTTTTCATAGATCACTGTTAACAGAGGTGTCCTGGAATCAGGAGACATAGCTTCAGCTTTCTGCTTGTTGAAAGACTTCTGTAACTTTGGGAAGTCACTTGGGACATTTTTAAAATTCTTTAAGATTTTTAAAAGGTATTTTCCAGAGAGGGCATAGCATGACTTTGAAAAATGTAGTACCTAACACCTATTGAAATAATGGGTCTTACACATTTAGGCTTCTGTCAGTTCCGCTAGGAGCTTGCCTGGATCATTAGGTACCTAAATATCCTGAACAAATCTGGCCCATAACTGACTTGCAGAAAGATTTTCTATCTGCAAGCAAGGTAACAGTAATAGTATTCCCTTATGACATTGGGAGAAGGAAACACGCATTAAAGATTATAGTGCTGCTATCTATTAAAGTTCTTATGGGATGGTACAGCAATATGTAAGACATCATTAAAAAATGTCACTTCATAATATTAATGATGCAGTAGTATCTAGAAAACTGCAGACAGTAGTGCCCAGCCTGTACCAGAGATGACGCGGCAGAATTAAAGGTGCTTTAAAGACTGCGACAAAAAGGATTAAGTGCACTGAAAAAAAGGTGTGAACAGAACTTGAGAAGAGTTGAAAGAATCTCAGAGATTGAAAAACAAAAAGGAAACCAAACTTTCAATCAAGATCTTAAATGATCTGGTATGCTCTCTGTTCTAATCACCTGTACTTTGTACCAATTTACTTGCACTCACACGTTAGACTAACACTTCAGCTCTAGGTATTTTCTATTTCTCCTTTTGTTTTGATGACTATTTATCTATCAGATATTCTGTAGTAACAAAGGTATTTTACATTAAAAGCCAATATATGTATGTGTTCAATTTCAAAGCTTATCTTTGTCTCTGCTCTTTTGTTTGTTTGCTGGGCCTGAGTTGGCCATCCTCTTTTCTCTATAACTACTGATCAGATCAAAAGAACACTTCAAATGTCCATTGAAACAGGTGTGAATTTAATGCATGGCACTGCTAATGACTGAAGATTTTGCATGGAATTATTGTACTGATGAAATAACAACTGTTAATAAATTGTATGACAATAAAAAATGCAATGCATGAGAGAGTTAAAAAAGTCATAAATACTCTTGCAACATGACAGACTATGTCTAACCAATCTGTTCTGGATCAGCTACCTTTAGAAAGTTTTCTAGAAATTTTTCATATTCTTTTTTCTTCTTACCAGTGCTGCTTCACATATACTGCATTTGTGTTTAACTAACACTTCATATTATCTTAGAGGTCTTTTGGGCCAGGATTTCTCACAACAGCATCTTTGTGTCACTGTTGCTTTTTCAGTATTTGAAAATAAGGCTGTTATCCTGAAATGGAGAAATCTGATTTTGGCATGTGAGTAAAACAATTCCATTAGAAATGGGTAAGGTAAGGCAACTCTTATTAGAAAAGAGAGCAAATCTAAAAAATAATCTCAGTTTTAATTAATCACTTTGAAATAGAGAATACAATGAGGAAAGATCACTAAGAAAATTGGACCTGAGTCTTAATTACAACCAAACATGTTACATCCTACTAATGGCATGCATTTATGTGACAGTTAATGTATTGACAGACTGGAAAAACAAGAGCAATTAAAACCCTCATAACCAGCTTGAAAGTTTTAAAACATACTTCAACGTTCACTTACTAGAAATGACTATTGCATTTTTATGTATCTAAGCAGCATTATTAAAACCTTGAGGAAAAAGTTAACTGCCAGAGATTATTAGAAAACCAGTATTCTGTGAAAGATAATGTTTCTTTACTCACATCTCAAAACAGTGACAATATTTAGCTGACACCTCATGAACTACAGCTTTTAAACATGCTGTTCTTAATCAGTAGCAGAGAGAACTTGTGTTTTGGAATAAAAATAACCAAATCACTGGGCAGATAATCTGCCCAGGTTCCACTTTCTCCCCTACACATCTATTTTCCTGTCCATTACTTCAAACATAGAATGTCTGTGGTCTATTTTGAACATCAAACCATGATTATATGATCATACATTGTAGTTCTTTTTTAGCAATGAAAAGGAAATATATTTGTCTTTTAATAGTTCTGAGCAATTAGTGATGGATTTACAGATGTTTCACTAGTCATATTGGTGATGTCTGTTTTCTATGGACCTGAAAGCCTGTGAAGTCAGAGACAGGCCCTATGAACTTTGCAATGCTAAGTACAGTGATGTTTGGTTCAGTACTTGGCAGTGAAAGGAACTACATGAAATCCAGAAACAGTGTGGTGTGTATGACAATCTTTGTGAGACACCTTTTGTTAAAGATTTGCCATAAAATCTTTTATTTGATTATATTTTTTATCACTTTAAAGTTCTTACCATATGTAGAATTTGGGCAAATAACAGTTTCATTAAATAAATATTTCATTTTATTCTGTACATACTTTAAGTCCTTGTTAATCTGTCATATAGAGAGAGATAGGAAGCAATGGACAGAAATCTGCTTCAAAGAACATTTTACTTTTTCTCAGTCCTAACACAGGTTCTGACACTTCCCTTTAGCAATACTAATAACACCTGAGATATTTTTCAGGTGGTGAACTCCAGAATACAAAAGTTAAGGAATGTCATAATTACATATTTCCCTATGTTTCAAAAGCTGCAACGAAAATGTCTTTTAGGAATTGCATTAATATTTTCTCAAGGAGAGGTACAATGTTAATATTATGTACTGCATGAAAACCAGATCATTGCATAAAGGATGTTGGTCAAGATAAAGAAGAAATAAGGTAGAGTTGAAATCTATTAATTCTCCTGTAATCTTCCTTAGAAAGTCTTTTCCCAGCTGAAGAAAAAAAAATCAAATAGATCTGCTTCTTCTTTAACTTTGCTGGGTTGAATGATTTTGCATTGAGATCCACAGATGGCTCCCTGAAGCTGTGATTCCCCATTACATCTCAGCATGTCTGCAGTTCAGACATTGTCAGCAGTGAAAGCACTGGTAACTGTACATAGATTAACTTGTTTTCAGCATGCTCCTCTTAGAAAAATCACCTCCCATTCCCTTATCCCTCAAAGTATGTGTCCCTCAAAGTACCAGTTTTTCATACAACACAAAAACAATGCAATTTCTGGCATGAGCCAAAGACACCCATGAAAACTGTAGGGTAAGCAAGCCTTTTTTTCTTTTCTGTGGGAGGGGAAAGCATAGGGGTTGCTGCCTAAGGCATTATGAGCCTGAGAAATTTTCTGTAAGTTTTAGGCAAAGTGACAATGATAGGAATATTCAAGCCATCCAAGCATTTCTTATGCAGTGAGAAAGTGAAGAGTTGATTTTTTTTTAAATTTTGTATAAATTTTGTCTTAACTTTTCTGACTAGCTTGGTATAAATTGGTAAAACTTAATTGTGAAGTATTGCTGATGCTCTTACCATTGTGTAATTTAGCACTTATATCCAGGAAGAGAATAAGTGTGGAAAGGAAAATCTGTTATGTTATGCAACAAAACACTAATAGAAGAATGCATTTGGAATGAGCAAACTTCATACAGGCAGAAGAAAACATCCTAAGAAAATGAGAACCTTAAAGAAGATAATTTGAAAATAATATGATGTTTGTATGCAAATAAGATACTGATGATCTCCCTTTTCTTACAGTATATTCAACTAATTTGCCACGAGGCAATGCAGGAAGCGATAACAGTGAGCTAGTGGAGTAGGGAACCTTTGAATGTTCAAAGGAGATATTCAATCATTTAGGACTCACAGTATAACATGGTGTGAAATTATTATAATACGTTGGGAAACGGCCTAGTTAGCACAGAGGATGTTCCATTCTGCGTGGCTGCTTCGTGCTCTGTGGAGGAGCATCCAGTGCTCCCTGCAGGTGCCCTTGCTCTGTACAGGTGAGCAGTTAGGCTGCCTCACTGGCAGATAAACATCCCAGCTGGGCAGAGAAAACAATAGGAAGATACCTAAAATAATTGTATGGCTTCCTATTGAAGTAATGCTTACATGCAAGTGTCAACTTTTAACCCAAAGGATCACGAAGTGTACAACAAACTGAAATTTAAATTGTCCTTTAACTGTCTCTGTAGATGGGCATCTGCGGAGTCAGGCCAGAACATGTTGCCCTGAATGCTCTCACAAGGACTGTTTGGCTCTTTTTTTCCTTAGTTTTCAATCCCAACAGGGAAAGTTTGTGAAATCTTGTATGATGAAACAAAAAAGAACCCCTAGATCTCATCTCAAATAAGAGCAGACTAACCAACCAACCAACCAACCAAAACCCTGCCACAATGCTTATAATAAAAACAGTAACAAAAAACTAATTTTGGTGAGGTTGCCTAAGCAATTTTGATAAACAGGTGTTGAATTGTCTTGGGAAGGAAAAATAATATATCAAAGGCAAAACCATAATTTGTAATTTATTTGCAGTTAACTAGCAATGTACAGTGCATTCTTATTAAAGTGCAGAAACAAGCAACAATTACTTTTGCTTATTATTTTTGCAAATATATAACTTATTTTCTCAAAATTTTATTTTAGTCTTTGAAATCTTTAGAATGAGAGGCACCTGGGACATCCTCCCTTTTTTCTTTCATTTTCTGAAATTCAAACTCTTTTTTTAGCAACTGCCAGAGCTATATTAAAAAAAAAAAAAAAAAAAGGTGTGCTATTACAGAGGACTGAGTTCACAACCACAAGTGAGTGTAAGAGGAAACAGACATTCTCATATGTCTATTCTGTAGTTGTGTAACAGCAATTCAAAAGCTTGCTGCCTCTTAGTTGAACTGTGCTGATGGAAAGTAGGAAATAAATTATTTCAGCACTTATAACTGTGTAAGTTATTTTATACCATGGTATACCCTGAATTGTAAGAATGGACGCGGAGAAATTTTCAGAAGCTGATACAAACAGCCAGCAGCCTCAGAAGGGTGGGAAACTGAGCAGCTGCACAGGTCTAAATAGCCATGGTGATACAGTTTGACCATGGTTTTGATTGTTTATATGTTTCAGCATTTTATATAAAAATATTTACTCCACTAGTCAGCAGGAAAATGTTTGATTTTAGATGCAAAATCATAGTATTTTAGTGAGCACAAAATCAGAAATAATACATATATAAATGCAAATTGAAATGTAATATAATTATAAAAGTGGGGTAATCATCAGGAAAAAAATCTTTCATGTATGAATGAACTCTTAATCTGTGAATTTTGAAAATGTTGCACAGTTTCCTTTGGTAGAAATCAAGCATTATCTGAAAAGAGGAATGTTTTCTTCTTCTAGTGAAAAATCTAGTTCCCAGAAACTAATACCCAGTTGCCCTCTTAGCAGCATGCATTAGTGTAGCCCAATGATAAAAAAGAAGAAATATTTAGAAGCTTGGAAATAAATCCTTCAATCAAGTTTGATCTCAAACATTAGATTTTTTTTTGTGCTGTCTTCACTGATTTGGTCCATGCAACTTCTCAGAGCACTTATAAAACAAAGCATTTATTGCTGTTTCCTAATGTGCAGATATGAGGTGATATTACTTGCTTTTTTCACATTGCTATTTATGTAACTGAAAAAAATCTTGCAATAATACCCCCTGAAAAAGCATATAAAAAGGCTTTTATGAATAATTATTCATGGTTTCCATCTGTTTAAAGTAATTAAAGCAGATGATATTTGACCCACTAACTTCAAGATTTTATTTTTGGTTTTTCTCTAGCAAAGGATAGTAGCAATTCCCTTGAAGCCAATTTCTTACACAACTATAAAGAACAGAAGACTTCAAAGTGCATTTCGAACTGCAATATATATACTGAATCTTTCTGGCAATGTAGTGTTAAATTGCACACCAAAGTACCTGAAGTTTCACTGAACAACAGATAATGAAGCTGTTAAACAGAGAAATAAGCTCATTCCATTTTTCTCTTGATCATTATCTTAAGAATGCTGCTACTTGGTTTGGAACTGTGCATATTGTATTACACTCGTATTTACTAATTTTGTATTCATACAAGAAACTAAGCTAATAAAAATTCTGTACTGAAGAGGCTCCAAAATAGCAGTTAATGCAGTTTTTGGCAACAGTAAGTCACAGTGACAATCAGGCCAAAAAGTTCTCTGTGTTTCTGTAACATCAGAGAAATGGAGCTATCCTTAATCTTCAAGATCGCAATCAACTCAACCACCTGCACTGTAATAACAGAGTTTTCTTAGAACCAGATTTAAATGGTTTCTCAAAGGGCTATAAACAACCTCTGCTTCCATTCCATCCAGACATGCATCAACCTGGTGAATTCCTCATTTGCACATAACATTAGATAAAATGATCTTGTTATTGTGCTTTTTAAAACAGATTGGACTGAGCTTAGACATAGTTTAAGCACATGAGTGGGTATGATGTTTTTTTCTTGAACTAAAATAATGCCAAACAGTACCAGGAGTCATAGAATTATTATGTGGTTGTATGGTTCTCTATAACCCCCCCCCAAAAAAAAAGTTTTACCATGAACCTGTACAGAGTTCTCAAAATGCAGGGTGAAACAATCATGAGCAAAAATGTTGACATTGTTGTCTTTCCTTCATGGAGACCAAAAATCTTTGGGCTTGAGAGAGGGCATTCTGTGGAAGGTAAATCCTTTTGGAAGAAAGGGTACAGGAGAGGGTTTCTTCTAGTTTAACACATCTGTGCCAACAGGCCCCAAGGAAAGATGGAGATAGTGAATATGAGAACACCTTTTGAGTCAAGACATTTCTGTGGCATCTCTTTGCTTCTTATCTCTTTCTTACTTTGCTGAATGCTGCTACTTATCATCAGGCCAAGAGGGAGAAGCAAACACCACTTTTGATGGACCAATGAGCTGAGGCTTAACAAATTATCCTTAAACTAGTCCAACAATTACACACGTTCAAAGACATGTTGAGAAATTGTGATTAATATTGAATTCCCTTCTCTTCTTTTCTCACATTGAAACAAACTGAACTAGTATGTAATCAGCAAAATGTTGTACTCAACTACATCTGCAATGTTTGCTTTTCATCCATTTCTTTCAAATCTGGGACTTGACTTCATGACTGGTCCAACTGACCCATTTTCTCCCTTTGATTTTTTTCATATCTGAGGAAGTTCAAAGCTTTGCACAGCATTGCACTTTTCTATATTCTCCTGTGTACTAAAGTTGTGTGTATTAATCCTTCATGTTGAATAAGAAATCTTTATTCCAACCTTCAATACCTTGTAACTTTTCCAAAACTTTCTATATAGATTTCTCCAGGCTAGCACTTCTCATCTTGGAAGAGCATATTGTATTGTTTATCTAAAATGTTTCCATGAACTCTTAATTAAATTACAGCAATCTTGTTAAGGAGGTAGTTTCCTTATTTTCTTGTACGGTGCTAAGGAGCATTTCCTACACCAATGCCTCTGTGTAATTTATCACTGAGCACTGAGTAGCCAACACACCTTCTGAAACAGTCACTTTCCCCTTCCATTTAGGAGCAGCTGCCTTTTAGATTAAATAGATCTATTATTTAATAATTCTCAGAAATGCCCCTCAGAAGATTAGAAAAGGAAGTGTAGAAGGTTATTTAACACACTCTGCTTAGAGAATTTAGATAGCAGACTGTAATTATCCAAATTGGAATTCAGCCAGCAGATGAAGGCTAATAACAATCTTCTGTGAAAAATACCATGCAATCTTTCAGGACCAGACATGCCAGCAACAACTCATCTGAAACATGACAACTGCAACAGCTCAGTGTCTCTAAATTTTGCTTGGGATAGTAATTTAGTTCAAATTCTAGAAAATACTTCCAACAGAAACAGCACCATTTCCTGCAACTCCAGTAATATATTTTTAAGTCAGCTAATAAAGTACTAAACAGTCTCATTGTACCTCAAAAGTACTATGGAAAGTGCCCTGATTTAGAAAACATTTATGGTTCTTCTGGGTAGCAGAGAAGGCAATGTATACAGGCAGCTCTTCTCCTGGCTTTTGGTCCTTGGTCAAAGCTGTCACACCAGAGAAGGGAACTCTGGGTATAGGTCCATTAATCAGAAAAACTAATCTTTTTAGGTTTAATCACTGTCAACATGCAAAAATCTCTTGACAAGGCTCACCACCAAAAGCTATTAAAAATAGTTTACCACAGGACAGATGGAAAGATCCTTTTATGAACTTAAAGATGTTAAAATATAAGACACAGAATAAGTGATGATCACTTGCTTAGATGATGAATCAAAAGTGGAGTTGCCACTTTCAGATTAGTGATGGCATCAGTTTTCCTCACATCTCTATCCTCAACAGAGTAAGGAGTATGTAGGGAAATTTTCTAGACTGGAGATGTTAAGATCTTTTGGGTAATCAAATGATGCACCAATGTCAAGGTACTCCAGAATGTCCTCACAAAATCAGTAGGTGTGCAAACACAGAAGTAGGCAAGTTTCAGAGATTAATATGCATATAGGAAAATATAAATAAATGATACCTGCATGATTATGAACTTGGGACTCAGAGTTTTGACCTCAGACACATCACTGACATTTCTTTGACATTATTGACTTCATGTCCCACGGCAGTTCCAAAAACAGGGAGAGTAAGACAGAGAGTGAAATCTATCCCCTACAAAAACCACCGAGGTACCCCTATCTTGAGCACTGCCCCGAGTTCTAATCTCCTTATGGCAAGAAAGGCAGAATGATATTAAAGAAGATACAGGGATGGGCAAATAGCTGATCTTGGAACAGAAGTAGTTTCTTCATAAGGAAAAATTAAAATTCCAGGTGTCTTTTTGGAGGAGGTGGCAGTCTGGAAAGAGGGTATTGGAGCAGTATGTTTCTCATTTTCATTCAGGATATTTTCCTTGAGCTTTGTCAGTCGTTGCTGTGGGAACCTTGGAGAAATAGATTTCATTTGCCAAGCAAACCAAAAGGCAAAAATGCTAGAGGATATTCTGTTTCCTTGAAGGACCACTGTCATGTGTGAAAACTGTTCTAGAGGCACAGCTGTGTGCCCTGGCTGGAGCAGAGATTGTGTAGAGCCAGAGCAAGGATGGGATGTCTGAGTCATCCACCCTCAGCAATCTCTGCAGAGCAAATACTGTCTAGTTTTTCAGGTGGTTATAGCCTGGATGAACTGGGTAAGAATTTCACCATGAGAATAAAAAAAAAAAAAAAAAAATTGAAAACATCTCTTCCAGAGAATCTTAGAGACTCTGTTCTAAAGTTGGCAGATAGTGGAGTTTCTACATTACAGAATTTGTAAATTTGAGTCCAGACCTTGGCCTTTCTCTCATACTATCCTCTGCTTCCTCCTCCACCCAGTGAAGAAGAGTTAAGCATAAGTACACAGTATTAGGGCAGTGGAACGATGATTTGGATATACTTTGTCAGTTGTGATTTTTTGCCCTGTCAAGTCAATAAGGAATTTCTTCTATGATAATACCTTATTATATTAAAAATGGTTGATTGTATCTGTTTATTCATAGTTTGCCAGAAAGGTGACTCAAAAAGATTGAAAAATGGAGGTTAAGTTAAACTTTTCAGCATCACTGTCTGCCTTTACATTTGCAAAGATAATGCTATATTTTTCCTAAAATATTTTTTTGTCACTGCTGCCTCCATAAGTGGATATCTGGAAGAAAATATAGCATTGCTACAGTTTAGCATTTCCAAAACAAATTTCCTTTTTTTTTCTCCTTTCAAGAATTTATATATTTAACTGCATTGTGAAAGATTAGACAGATAAAGAAGCTTTCAGCAGAATCACAATACAGGTAATTAAGGGTCTGTCAGCATTTTCATTATGAACTCCATTTAGTATTAAGGGCTTAGCATTTTTCCATCATTTCAGAAAATGTCAAGCTGAAAGCTGGCATGCAGATTAGCAGCCTGGATGCAAATTTGTTTACACAAAATATTTAAATCTGCTCAGCTGTTTTAGATTTAGAGATCAGCCAGAAACTTTAAACTCTCAGGGCTCCTCATGTGTTTCTGCCAAATTCTAGACCAATCAGTTAAAAAAAAAAAAAAGTGATTGGCTAATAAACTTTTGGCTCATTGTTTTCTAAAATTTTGATACTATTTACTTCAAATTTTAAAAAGGATTTTAGATTTTTGGTCATCTTGCAACTGTAGCCTTATTCCTTCCATCTTTATAAATGAATGATGAATTAGAATAGGATTTGGAAACTATAATAAAACCTGATATTAATCTTGTAGTATGAAGCATTGTTTTTGTCGACTCACTTAACTACTCTCATAAGACAGTGAACAGAAATGGACCAAAGCCTCTAAGGTTTTTGAGAGTGTCAATAACTTACCCACCTAGGTCTAACACCATTTTAGGGCACTGGCAAATAGAATCTGGTGGTGTTCAACTGTTACAGCTTTTCAGTTTCATCAGTTCAGTCCCATGCAAGATATAAACAGTTTTGTAGAGCTGTCACGTCCTAAATAAACTCCTCTGAATTGAAATGAGTATTTTGCTTTTTAGCATCAATCTGCTCTGTTCTGCTAAAAGTCAATGACAAATCTTCAGTTCAGTGGGGACAAGCTCTAAAATAATCTACTGGTAAATATTTCAATAAGGTTATAATTGAATGGATGATCACTCTTTTCAAAGGTACACTTCTCAGTTGAGAAGTAAGAAGATTTGAATGGGAAGACTTAGAGCCACCAAGCAGTGTGAAATAGAAACATTGTTAGGAACACCAATTGAGCCATCAATAGAAAAGAAATAAAAAAATAGTATTGTCATGAAGGAAAAAAAAAGAATATAAAATATGGGCATTCAAGTAGATAATGGGCATATTTTTAATACTGATAAGAGATGGGAAAAGAGGAAAAATCAAAGATACACCTTCTAAAAACTGCACAATCATCCAAGTGTCCCAGACAAAAAATAGGAACCTTGCCCAGAGCAATCTGAATTAGAAGCAATCTGAATTAAAAGCAGATTAAAATTATACAAAAAAGGTATGATACAAAGGAGATAGTGGAAATAAATTTTGTACACATGAAGCATGGAGGAAGCAGATGAGGAGAAACAGTTGATCAAATAAATATATCCTTATCAGTTTGGCTGGAGGATGTTTACCTACAGGACACTGTGTACTAGCTTAATAATGCAAAATATTTAAACTTGTATAAATGAAGAAAACATTCTTCAGAAAATACCTCAACATTGCAATGCAGTTATGTTTTCAGAAGTGATAATTCAATGTTCATTGTATTGCATACAATATTCTAAAATAAACTATCCATTTTCCATATAGTTACCTCAGACTTATTGTAAATTCCAGGAGGTAATTCATGTTTCCTTAATAATTACAGTGGTTCTGATGAGCAGATTCGCTCCTTAGCTGGTATCAGTGGCACACTCTGACTCTGAGGTTTGTGTTAACTCAGCTGTCAATGGATTTCAAAGAGGGGACAAATGCAGGAGGCCCCAAAGGGAGCAATTTGGAACAGTACCTTTCACAAGCCAGATACACAGCAAACTCTCCTGACTTCATTGGAATACACAAAGTCAATGGGAGCAAGTGCATAACAGCATCCCTACAAATCTATCCCTATTTTACTGTATGCGGTTTTTTTTCCTTTTCTATTTAATTATTTTCTTATTCTACAATATTATGTAGAATCCAGAGTCCCAACAAGTCAGTGGTCATCCCAGAATGATGATATTACTAAAGGATTAACAGGAGTATCTGTAAAATTTTTCTTACCATGCCACATGGACAGTTTAACTGTATACATTAGAGCTTGAAAAACAAAGAAGATATATCTTGGATTTCCAAAATTTATCAAGTGTTCCAATTTTAACTATCTGATTCTATACTGTTCATTTATACACAAGTGGGTGTAAGAATATCTCACTATCAAATTTTGGACTTTTTTTTAATAATGTGTTTTGAAGTTTTCTTCCTTGGGGTGAATGGATATTATTTTGGTTAACAAACAATAATCAGGTAAACAGGTACAAGATACTGAAGCATGAAAAGAAATATAACTGAAAAACCACTCTTCCAATCTTATTTTCTTGGAGATGATACAAAATCCAAAGAACTTCCTGAAAAATTAGTAAGTCTAATGTATGACTCTAAGGCTGGGAGGATATTTCATTTCCTGACATATTACTCTTACATGATTATTACTTTGGGCCAAAAAAGGACTTTACAAATTACATGGAAATTGAAGAGAACTTTCTATATTTTTCTGCAGGCTTTATGTTATTGGGACTTCTCCAGCAGTACTTGTGGAGTGGGAAGAGAATTTGGGAAGGGAGCCCAGAAGTGCAGAGGAGGCTGAATAAATTCAGAAAAATTATAGGAGCTAGCTGATGAGCTAGATTTGAGTGTAGTAAAAATATATGGCTAGAGCTTAGGAGAATGGTGGGGTTTTTTTATGGGTAGTCTAATTTAAAAGTAGCTGAAAATAGTGTAGAAACTCATACATGTTTCAATGGACTGCAATTGTAGTACTAGAAAGATTTAGGAATTTTGAAGCATATCCTTAGGAAAGTTATGGAGGTAGGCATGCAGGAGTCAGCAGTGCCATTGAACTTGTTCTATATTAAACATGATTAAACATGATTCTGTTGCTCATTTCTATATCAGATCAATAGCTTTGCAAATCAAACGTTTGTCAGTACGTTTTCAAAAAGACTGTGTCTTATATGGTTGATTGGTGCAAGTTTCCACTGCTGACAGTGCAAAAGCCAATATCCTTCAGTATATTATACCAATAAAAACCCTCTAATCAGGTGAGAACTTTTGTGAGCACTATATTGATGCAAAGATTGCCCTTTTATTGTGAGTTATTAAGTATACATCTTTCTTCTCTTGTGGCCATTAAAACTGCCATGTCATGCACGGCACTCATCACCCAGCACTGCTGGGTTAGCACTTGGACTTGATGGTCTTTGAGGTCTTTGCCAACCCACCCAATTCTGCCATTCTATGCAACAAGCATTGCTCAAGTCAGCAGGAGTCATATAACTGAAGTGTCAGCACAGATGTATTCAAGGGAAATCACAGAAGAATAGAGCATAGTCATGAATCAGGCAGAATTCTTCCTGATAGAGGACACAGTTACAGATGCCTGCTACCAGGAGTGCTGCTGTGTCTGTGCTCCTGCCTGCCCCTGGAGGTGCAGGAAAAAAGCATCTAATACCACAAAGCCAATGGTCATGATTATGTCAGGTGGCCAAAGACCTATTCTTTTCTTCCCCCAATCTTTGTTTAACCTGTAGGCTTCCCAAAAGTCAGGATTTGAACTTTTGTTTTCCACTATATTTCAGTTCTTTTGATTTTGACTCAGCATATTAGGTGTCTTTAAAATAAGGAAGTGGCAAATACAAAGAATGTGTTAGGAAAAAAAATGTAATAAAACTAACATGGGAACTTTCTGATTTCTGTGCTTTGGTTTTACTAGCTAATTCAGCATTTTCAAATGTAACTCCCTACTGGAGTATATGATAACCTGATACAAGTAAAACCAAATTGCCTTTATAAATTTGAAGCATTTTAAACTGCAATCTGTTTCCTTAAGTCCTCCTAGTTCCTCTGCAGCCATTAGCAGCATTGTGCAAATTCCAAAATGCTTTACTGGAAAACAAACAAAAAATAATATAAAATCTTGAAACTAGGTTAAAAAATTGCTGTAATTCACCATATGTCCTGACAAAAACAGGACTATTCTGGGGTTCTAAGGACAACACCTGAGATTGTATTAGCATACTATCATTACACTGAATCCAATGGACTCATCCTGAGAACTGCTGATGTGACCATCAATGAAATGTGGAAAGAACATTTTCCTACTGTATCCGAATATATAATTTATTTTCCCTTAATCAGAGACAATTTACTTGTGTAATCCTTAGGTTTACAATGCAACAAGAGTTTTCCAAAGACCACTTCAATTTAAAATATCTAGCATATATTGTGAAATACATGACTTCTGTTATAATTAATATTTATGAGTCAAACAAAATATATGTACAGAAAATTGTAGTTCAAAACTCAGTACAAAAAGAAACAGGAAAATCTACTCTCAGAGATCTTATTCTGGATTCTCCTTTTGCCTTCAGTGGGCTCAAACAACAGACAGCTTAGAGGTTCTTTTTATATCCTGTTTTACAACTTCTAGTTACCTTTGGATCAAAGCTCATACAAAGAAACAAAAATGCAACTTTTAGTATACGCTTTTAAAAGAATACTTTTAATTAGACTAAGCTTCATTTCCCAAAAAAATTGCACAGCAATCAAGAAAGCTAACTGTAGTAGACCGTGAAGTTTTCGTTCTGGGTCAGAATAAATTGTGGAGGAAAGGTTTTGTAATTCGAGTTCCATCTCAACACTATGTTCAATGAGAATATGTGTACTTTGCATTTATGTGGTTCATTTTCACTAAGGACTCCAAACTACACTTGCAGCTATCTGCTTGCTGTGTTTGAAAACAGCTCTCTGAGGAGATAATGATGGCAGGGGGTTCATTTTAACTGCCACTGAAATACAGCCACCTCTGAGATATGTCAGTATCTTCAAATGATAATACCAATATTAAAATAAACCAGAAAATAGCACAGAAATGTTCATTTTTTGTATACTTGAAAGGTGATTAGAGGTTTTCAATCTACTAAAAACAGTTTACAGGGACTATATTTGGTAAAAAATCTCCTAAATCACTAGGAATAAATATGACAGTCAATTCTTAATTAAAGTTTTTAATTACTGATTTTAGTAATTAGTGTTTTTTCATCAAGCTTTCCTCCTATCACTACTATCACTCTTTTTTGTTGGTGAAATCAATTATGTATTTTAGTGGAACTTCCTTCTGAGATTGGGAATACACAATAAATTAAGAGGCAATATTTAACTTAAGAAGCACATAAGTTTTGAGTTGTTACCTGTGCCTTTGACAGGTAACAATGCAGTCTGTTGAATTTCTTAATGACTGAATAACATAATCAAGTACGTGGATATAATTTCTACACATGCATATTATATATGCATGTGTAAACATATACGTATACATATTTCCATGAGAATTAAATCAAACAAGTTACATGCATTAGGCTAATAAGACACATAAATAGGGGAAACAGATAGAATAGAATTCAAGGTCAGAAATAGTGATTCAATAGCAGTATCATCCAAGTAATCAACTCAGTCATTTTTGCCTCAAGCCTCCATATTCTTTCAGTTCTACTGCAAAGACAGTCTGTGCTATTTACAGGCCTTGGGGGATGAGAATTCATCACCACAGGAATGCTTCTGTGGCTAAGTTACTTATAGTTATTTTCCTTATTTCTATGATACAATGCAAATCTGACACATGATGCTATGAAGCATTTTGTAGAATCCAAGGGAAAATGGGCAGCCCATCTCTCTGTCTGTGCTGGCTGCACCCCATCTTGTTTTCCAACAAGAGTTCTGTAAGAGGAGCAGCCCTGCTGGGATCCCTTGTTTGCCATTTATCAATACCCCAGGGCTCACCCTTTATGAGTAGCACTGTTCCTAAATCTATAAACTTACCCAACTAAGATTTCAGACCCTGGGAAGGACATGATGAATTCCCACTATTTCCATCTTTGACATTTACTACAGTACTCAGCATCTGTAATGCTGAAATGATGGAGCCATACTAAATCTTACACGTTCTCTGAGAACAAAGCAATGCAACAAGGATTGTAAATCTGTCCAGGAAAGGTAATCCACTGAATGTAAACAAGTACAAATGTAAATGGTGTGTCTGTGTGTATATGTATATTTTAAATAATCCTCCTTATAGTCCAATATCCTTCTCCATTCTACTTCCCAGAAAATAAGCTGGATATTGGGAAGGAGACCTTCAACATTTTCTACTACTAGGGTTTTTCTTAAAAAAAAAAAGGAGTTTTAAAACTGGTGCATTACATGTCACACCCTCTTCTATTAAGGCCTAAGATAATTGCTAAATATTGTCCCTTAAATTTTAGATAAAGACAAATATTATCCTTTTTTTGTAAAGAAATTGCACCATTTCATTGACAAGGAAACATTCTTCTGTAAAGATGATTAAAAGGCATGTGTCTAAATCTTGTAAAAGTTCTGGATTTTTGCAATAAACTCTAGCATGGAAATTTCATAAACAAAATTTTGAGGTAAGGTTTATACCCTTGCAATAAGTGTTTTTATCAGATGTGTCTCTGATTTGTGATTTAAAAATTGCTTCTTCAAATATCTCACATAGTAAGAGCTGCCTTAAAAATATAGGGGTTTAAGGAAAAAACCCAACAGTTTAGACCAAGTTGTCTATTCTCTTCTGACTGCTCTTTCCTGGAAATTGCTTTGTAGTAACTGATAAGCTAATTTCCCTCAAAGGCTTTGTTCTATCCTTCCAACCTTAACCATTATGGTCAGAAACACAAGCTGAATGATATGCATCAGCAAGTAGTTGAAGCTGAGATATCACAACCCCTTGGAATTAGAATTGAAGTTTCCTGTAAATGGAAAAAAAAAAAACCAACCCAAAACCCAATTTTACAGCAGATCATAAAGCCTTTCTTATTTCTACCATTCCAATTTATCAGATTCTGTAGAATTAAAATTTTATATACAATTTTAATTTATTTTTTAGACGCTTCTTTTTACTTATACTGTTTCTCTGTGTCTCAGTATCATAATGCTGGACTCACTTGGCCTTGCTTCAGAGGTGCTAACATGTCTCCCAGACTCTTACTAGTGCAACCTGAAATTGTAAATGCTCAACACCTCTGAAAATCAGACAGTGTCTAAGACAGTATTTTTTTAAAAAAAGCTACAACACAAGGCTGTCTTATTCTTCAGAACATTTTCTCTGAAAAGTTGTTACAATCAGGAAAATTGAACCATCCCTACGGGATATTTTAAAACTTTTTCAAATTTCCCTGAACAAGTATGTGATTTTGTTTCTTGTACTAGGTACATGTGCATTCAATGGTTTCAAACCTCAGATTTTGTGGGTAGACCTTCACATCACATCAACGACAACCAGTTTTATCACAAATGTTCATACAAACCAGTGCTTTCAGCCAGATGAAGAGCATAAAGAATGCAGGATTTATATGAATGCATGGTATGGAATAGGGAAGGAAGGCAAGGCAAGGCAGGGCAAAGCAAGGGAAAAAGGCAGCAGAATGAAAGACAACGGACAAATGAGAGGAACACAGGCCAGTCCATGCCTTTCCAAATGTGATGTTTCAAAAGCAGCCTGTATCTTAGGAGATCCAAAGCTGTTGGCTGCTGAAATCCAGGACGTGCTAGTCACTCCACTTGCTGTGTTTCTCCAGTCTTTCACTAGCCTGCTGCTAATTGTGGTGGCTGGAGATAAAGAGCACTAAGCTAGATGGGCAATTAGCCTGCTAGACTTGTTGCTCAAAAACATCCTCCCCCCCACCTCTCCCCCAAATACAAACAAACAAGGAAAAAAACACCGGTAAACTACAAGTTTCTGCTATGTTTCTGCTCAGGAATCTTGGAAAAGGAGGAATTTTGGAGCACATCCACAGAATTCTTTAGGTCTCATGCACTGGTGCTTGCAAACTGAGATGCTAATAATGGAGTTGAAGGTACAGCCTGTCCCTCTCCATCCTGGATGGCTGCTGAAGTGCTCAGCCTCTCGCAGAGGAACGGGCTGGTTGGGCTTAGGGAATGAGGGGCTCTTTCTGTGTGTCAGCCGAACAAAACAATCAGCCGACCGCCCTAGAGCCGCCATCGACTTGTGAGCCGAAGACGTGCAGGATGACCGAGATGAAGTAAGGAAAGCCAAAGGACGGAATTCTGTCAGAAGGAGTGCCCGGGGGTGCGGTCACCTCCGGCGGCTGCGGGGCCGGTGCCGATGCCGGGCGCGGGTGGAGCTGCCGGCGGGCAGCCGCGCTCTGAGCCCGCTCCGCTCGGAGCCGGCTCTGCCTTCAGACTGCTGCCTCTCACAAGGAAAAAGAGGAAAGAGAAGGTGAGGCTCTCCTGTGCCCTTTGTGAGTCCCGAGTGGCACCGGCAGGGAAAGGAGAAACAGTCCCTGCTGGCGCTGCTGGGAGGGGTAGTGTGCTGCTTCACTGCTGCCCTGCAGGAGAGGAGGCGGAGGAGGCGAGCGCTAAGCGGGGGCACGGCCGTGCCGTGTTTTAGTCCTGAGAAAGGCGGGGGTGCCAGAGGGTAACTTTGCCTGCAACCCTGAAGAACTGCGTAGCTTGAAAAACAGGCGAGTCGCGGTGCGCAGCCCGCTGAGCACAGCCAGCCCCGTGTCACCTGCGGGGGCTTACGGCAAAGAGGCGCCCTAGAGGAGGGGAGCGGGTGTGGAGGAGTTGGAAAGGAAGGACGACGCTGTCCCTGCTCCAGTCACTGTGTCCCTATCCCCCTGTATGAGTAGATACACGCAAACGCACGAACTAACACAACACGCACACACATGCACACAAAGATGCAGCACCGGCATCGACCATCTGGATATGAGGAAACCTGAACCTGCTGTTACTCTCCCGACCATTCCCGCCTCGGGGACAGAGCCAGCATCTCGCTGCGCCCACCCGTGCCCCACTGGGGAAAGCCATCCTCCAGTAATCCCATACCCATCGTCAGTAACTCCATAAATCAAGTGACTGGGAAGGAAGCGGTGGGGAGGGGCTGGCAGAGCATGAAGGGAGCGGGATTGAGGTTGGAATGAGGGAAAAAGGAGATTGCAGAGGTGGTTAAAAGAAACAGGCCATGCTTTGTCCCTGCTAAATACTCCCACATGCCAGGTACCCATCACTGGAAATGGAAATGCTTTTCATTTTCTCATCACTTCTCTTGTCAATGAGCCGTTTAAAATCTCAGTGCTTCATCTCCCTTTCATTTTAAAAGCTGCCCTTGTTCCGCTTGTCACAACTGCAAGAGGGGAACAGAGGAACAACAGCAGCAGCAAAGCTTCATTTTAGCCAGGCAGACAAAAGTCGACCTTGGTGCTCTCTCTCTTGGAGAGACAGCCAAATAGAAGAGATGGAGGAATCTTGTGGAATCTGGTAATTTTCTTTGATTTCTTCTCAGATTTGCCTCCACTAACGATCGCAAGATTTTTTTTTTTTTTTTTTTTTTTTTTTTTTTTTTTTTTTGGGTGGAAGGAGGTGCCAAACGGAAGGCATGCAAGTCCTCTTCTAAATCCCAGGAGGCAAAGCTCACTGATGCTGCCTAATTTTTTCTCCACTCTTTTATGCCCTTTTGCCCACTTTATGTAAGGGAGTTGGACAGTGGAGTTTTCCATTCCCTCCTCCTCTAAACTTGGTTTGTATCTCCCTTGCCTCAATGGTGCTTCTCATTTCTCCCATGGAGTGAGGGGAGGGAGCTTTCCTGGGTGCCTTGTTCATCTAAAGGGAAGAGCACAGGATTCATCACCCCTGTAACTGATCAGGAATCACTCTGCTTGGCCTTTTCTAAAGGCTGGATTATGGATGTTAGTTGCATTTGTTTTAATGCCTTTCATGCCACTCAGTTTTCAGTGGTGTCATTCCTTTGCTTTTTTACTCCATGTTTCTTGAAGGAAGATTTTGTTGGAGATGGTTCTATGGCATAAATGGGATATTGTATAAGCAAGACTTTAATTGAAAAATGAACAATTCCTCTTTATTTAATTCTTCCTATCATTCCTTCCTCAGCAGTTCTGATAATTTCCTTTCTTCCACATTCTCCTGCTTTCTTCTCCCTTTTCTAACCCCTTTCAAGCATTTTTGAAGGTTCCAAAGAGTAATGAATTTATAGATAAATGTGAAAAGTTTGTTTGGTCCATATTAATATATCCAAGGAAAGCCTAATTATCCAGATGTGAACATGGTTCCTTAAGCATCCTGGGATAGTTTGACACCTGTAATGATGGGAGAGCTGTGGATCAAGACTGGGGAAACAATGGCGGGACAATGACAAAAATTGGAAAAGCCTGAGAGGCAGATATCAAGCAAAGCTGTGGAAATGGTCTGGATGACAGGAATGACAGCAACAGTTTGGGTTTACAATGTGATGCTGGACTGTAGAAGTGTTTAAACAAGGAAAGGTATGGGGGGGGAGCTTGCAGATATGGAGTAGGGTGAAAAGGCCTTGCAAAGCAATGGTAGAGCAAATGTAGGATCCGGGGAGTCATCTTGTTCCCAACATCTGGAATGTTTTACATGGGCAAATATTCATTCATCCTTTGCCTCTGCTTTCTGGGGGCAGGAGCTGTGTTGACCCAATGGAAATGTAAATTGAAGTAAAATGCTTTCATTCACGGGAGTGGAGAGAGAATTAATACCAACGTCCAGAATAGATGCAGTGCTGCAGGGAGTGTACGCCAGCTCTGTAAGGCTTGGCTGCCTAAAGGAACCCACATCCAGAATGCAAAATCTCACCTCCTGGGTCGGCAGTTTCTGGGTGAACCGCCCCTGTCCAAAGGAAGTCTATGGAAACTGCCAGGATCGGCACCGGCAAAGCTTAGGCCCAAACAAAGGGAATTAGGAGAAACGGCCAGTTTTGCAAAACCCTTTTCCCCCCGTTTCCTGGGCTGTTTCTTGTGCTTCATCGCAGCTTTTGCCCTCTGTGCCCAGCGTTTTTTCCTCACCCCACCCCCAAGGGCAAGCGGCGGCTCTCAACAGGTGCTGGGGAAGCCGCTCGGCTGCGCGGCCGCCCAGCGCGTCCCGCGGTCGGATGCTGCCGCCCCGCGACTCGCGCTCACCTCGCAGCCGCCTCGGAGCCCCCGCACCGCGCCCGCGGGGCCCCGCGCAGCGCGGCGCGCCCGGCCGGCATCCAGCCCGCGGCTGGAGAACCCTGGCACCGGCACCGAGAACGCGCTAATGGCAGAAGGCAGAACCAGGGAAAGGAAATGCCCCCAAAGGCCCGGGTCGACGCTGACAGCAAATCGTCTCCAGACCGGGGCAGAGCGCCGGGAGCGGCTCCCTTCAGTAGATGCAAACAGAGAAAGGCTGCCTTTAATTACAATGTGCATAAACGTCGCAGGCAAGCCCCTTGGATACCCCGCGTCAGGATAACGCGGGATGAGGTAAAAGCCCTCCAGACCCTCCCTGTGAAACGCGAATTGTCTTTTTCAACGCGATGCAAATGGGGGGAAAAGCAGCTGCAAAGCTCTACAATAAACTGTTTCATCCAAGCCAGCGCCAGCTCAGGAAGGCACGCCTTTGAATGCCACCCCCACAAGACACCTCCTTCCCACCCGTGCAGGCAACCTCTGTAGGCGATAACCAAGTCTAAAAACTCGGAGGGGATCGATAATGTCTACTAAATATTCTGGGAGTGTATGAGTGTGGCGGGGAGGAGGGATGAGGATGAGGAGGGGGATAAAAGGGTGATTAATCGGATATTAATCACTGGCCACAAACAAGGGGAGATTATTTCGGGTAGGCAGCCGACTGTGGGGAGTAGCAGAATAGATCCTTTTACTGAAGGCACGCGTGATGGGATCGGCACTTCACTGTTTAGCGATGCCTGTGTAATTCTGCAGGTGCACATTATTCAAGCCACATATTTCTTCTTTTCTCTGTGTGTAGCATTTCCCTTAACTGCCTGCAAGCACAGACTTAGTAAAGATATTTATGCCGCTAACTAGACATTTCCTTTTTGCCCTCCTTTCATGAGCACAAAAGCAAGAAGAAAGCAAAATAGCCCCTGCCTCGGAAAAAAAAAAAAAAAAAAAAAAAAAAGAGACAAAACCCACCACCCAAACTCCCTCGCACACATCAGAGAAAAGGGACCAAGGGAGGGAATAGAAAAGGTGTCGATCTTTGCGCCCAGCGACAGACCAAGGCTGAATTACTAACGCACTTTTTCGACAGCCTGGGAGCCCTGCATGCGTACAGACAGCTGAGCGTGAAGCGCATTTCGGGCTGTGAGACGGCTACGCGTACGCTGGGCTCCTCCGTAACTTTCCCCACGCAACGGGTTAAACTAATAAGTGCATCGATACAGGCATTCCCGCAAAGATCCCGCTGCTCGACCGAAAACCAGAATTGGAGGTAATCCCCCCACACACCCGGCACAAACATCATCGTCACCTTACAAAAAGTGAACCAGTGGGATTTGTTTGAATATGCACTAGTTAGAGGCTATATGAACCAACTCACGTCTCCGTTTGAGCATACTGCAAGAATATTTATTGAGCCCCAGCTCAGTCACTGCATTGAACGCCAGCTCTGGCAAGCAAATACATTTCCTATCTCCGAAGAGAGCTCTGAATCAACTCCTTCTTTCCTCCCCGCCTTAGCGATCGTTTAGATATTTCCATTGCAAAGTACCAAGGGCAAAAATATAAAAGAGATAAATATATTTTGAAATACACCTTGATACAAGGCGAGAGCTTGCAACGCCCTGACAGAAAGCAAATGGACCCCTAAAAATATATCACTCAAATACTACCCTACCTTTCACGCACGAAACCATCAATAAAAAGACGAGGTTCCAAAATGTAAATCCACTTTTAATCTCCATTTTCTTCACCAGGATGAAGTCCAGCCGGCCACATTTAGCACATCCCCTTTCCCAAAAGTCTGCTAATTTCGATTCCTTTGCACGGATTTCCCCTCTGCAGATCCCTTTCATATTATTCTTGAGAGCTCCTAATTCCTATTCCTCGGCCAGGCGCAGCGGAGTTGTTGCTGTTGATGGTGCGCGGTCACAGCTCGGAGTGAATGGTGTTTCTGGGATACCACAGCAACCTTGACGAGGACTCAACCATCTCTCCAACGGGGGCACAAAGTCTCAGCTACTCTCGATCGTGTCTTTTCCTCCCCCACCCCCCCACCCCCCCCGCTACCCCAACTCCCTGCACAGCCGAAACCCACCACAATCCTGCCTCCTCACAGCATCCACCGGGAGCCACGGGAGAGCACCTCAACGCTCAGACGCTCTCGCCAATAAACTCCAAACAGTATTTGCAATTGAGACTCTCCCCCCACCCCCTTGTTCCCTCAAGAGGATCAGTTCTGCCTGGGAGAACGGCTCGGGAGATAACGGAGTGGCGGGATCCCCCCGCCGCCCGGCGGAGCCTGGGGCTCGCCCATCCCGCCGCGGCTCGCGGCAGCAATCACAGCCCCGTTATTAACCACGCACGTGCGGTGCTCGGGGCTGCCATCGCCGCACCGGCTCGCACACACCGGCTCGCCCGCGCCTTCGGGCACACACCCCGCGGCAGCGTGCGCGGCCCCCGGGGATGCGCAGCCTGATTGCTCTGCGCGGGGACACTAATTACAGGCCGGGCGCGGGGGAGCGGCGGGCACAGCCCTGCTCCCCGTGCGCGCAGTTGAGGGGGCCCCTTCTCGCGGCGGGCGGGGGCCGGGGCCCGGCGGGCGGGGGCTCCCAGCGGGCCGGGCCGGGCCGGGCCGGGCCAGGAGAAGAGCGGGGGCGGCGTGGCCGCGGCTCCGCCAGGAAGAGCGCTGGCGCCACCTACCGGCCGCACCGCCGCGCCACCCGGGCCGCGCCGCTCCGCGGGGGGGGCGGGGGCGCTGCGCGGGGGGAGCGGCCGGGGGGCTGCGGGACCCGCACTACCCCAGCCTGGGGAACCCGAACCCCCGCTTGGGGCTGCCCTCCTCTGCCCGCCCGACCACCGAGCAAGCTACGCTGCTCTTCCGCTGCGGGGAGCTTTTGGAGGGGGGGGGCAGGCAACGCCTGCGGTGCGGAGGCGTGCGGAGGCGCGCACATGGGTGGGTGCGGGGGTGTTGTCCCAGGTGTGCGGGGGCGGTGGGGGCGCATTTCTGCGCGTAAGGGCTGCGCGCGCGTGTAGGGCTCTGCAGTGCGTGCGTGGGAGGTTTCCCTCGGGGGTGGAGTGTGTGTTTGGGTGCGTGTGCGCCTGTGAGTGTGCGCGCTGCGCGTGTGAGTGTCGGTGCGTGCTTGTGTGTGCCGCCGTGTTGAGTGTGAGTGCGCGGATGCACACGTGTGCTGTGTGTTTGTGCGTGTGCCCGCGTGTGCGTGAGTGTGCAAGGGCTTGTGTGGTTCAGTGCGGGTGTGGGTGCACAGGTGTTTTGTGCATATGTGCACACTTCTGTGTTTGTGTGAGTGTGCATGGATTCTTTCCGGTGCCTCTGTGTATGTGTGTTTTGTGCACGTGTATTTCTGTGAATGTTCTCTTACACGTGTGTAAGAACATGTGTGCATCTGATGTGCTTTTGTCTTGCGTGTGTGTGTGCGCACACAGGTTTGTTCACACACCTGTTAATTCATGCAGGCTTGTGTGTATAAGGTGTTGCATGGATGATATGGTGCATGTGTGCACATGCACATGTGTTAAATGCGTGATGCGTAATCTGAAGTGCCGATGGAGATGGACATGGGTGTGTGAGCTGGGAAATTTTGGCAGCCAGTAACAAAGCATGTATCTTTGCAGGTGTGTCCACAGAGGGGTTTACATTTCCCTGTGTGGAACTGTGTGGGAGTGTCTCTTACATGCATGGAGTGCATTTTTGGAAAGATCTATTCTGGTTAGGAACTTTGAATGTGAACTGAGACTTTCTAAATAGGTGTAGGTGCATGTATGAATTTGTATGACCATATATTTATATATATATACACAATGTATGTAGAAGTGCCACAACCCCAGAGATAATAGTATTGAAGAAATCTACAAAGGTAATGATTTACCCTTTACTTCCAAAGCACAGTGTAAAAGAGGAGGTTTGCATGGCTGTAATTCTGCTCCGTGTGGGTGTCAGGGTGAGCAGTATGTGCCTTTCTTCCCCCTGTACTTAAAACCAAACCCTCTTTCAGCAGCAATTCAGAGTGTGGCTCTGCATATGGCTGGCTGTACTCGCCTCTATAGCTCTAATGTTTGGGGAAAGAATACTTCAGCTACAAGTGCTGACACTAACCAGTCCCATTGGATCCATACATGTTTGTTGACTGGGGAGAAGCCAAGGTATATATTTCACAGCCCTATGTAACATCCACAGCCTTCTCTTGCTGACACGTAAGTCCTGAAGTGTGACTGCTGTAATTGAAACTTGGTAGGCTTGTTTGCTTCCTCTGCAGTGACACAAGAATGTGATTGTACAAGTGATGTGAGCCTTGTGTTGGTGGTAAGGGCAGTGCCTTGGTAGGATCAATGTTATGACAAAATTTCATTTAAAATTTTCGAAATTTTAAAGCAAGTGGTTCTTGTAACTGTAATCTATTTTTTCAAAAGAAATTCAGAACTGGAGACCTGTGCTTTCAGAACAGCATAGATGGCCACACCTTGAGTATTTGTATTTTGGGGTGTGTGTCCTCAGAATAAAGTTCTGCCTTTATTCCCCCAAGAACACTTTCTGGTTCTGAAATTCAAAATCCCTTGGGGTAAATACTTTATTAATTGTAGAGTATAAAAAATAGATACTGAAGATACAGACTTGTTATTTCTAATTCATGCGTTGCATTGCTCAGTACTTCGATACCTAACTTATTTAGAGGTCTTACTTTAATGCCATTAGAAGGCACATCTGTTTGACATCCAACAAGATTTATGCTGCAAATTACCTGTATTACTTCTGAAAATGAACTTTTGGTTCATCAGTTAGAGTTCAACATAAACAAAGAATTGCTTAGAGTTAAAAAAGGAACCAAAGATTTTTTTTGGTGGTGAAATTTAATTTTCAATGACCCTTAGGTTTTCAAGTAATTTTGATGCATTTTAAAAAAAGCACTTTAGCTACTAAGGCAAATGTTAGGCACGTTTAGTCGTATTAGTGCTAGAGATGGACTGGAATTTCTTTGTAGTTTGCCCCCCACCCCAACCCTCCAGCACAGTGATGTTGCATTTTTCTTGTGATTGATTTGTTGTTCAATAGCAGTGTCCCATAACCTTCTGTGTGATTCTGGGTTCAAGTTGTAGATATGCTGTATATTTCATACTCGTAATGTGTCCTCCTCCTCGTCCATTTTAGTTTTCCTTCCTCTCTCTCTCCCCTCCTTCGTTCCTTTCTCCCCTCAATTTCTTCTTTCTTCCCTTCTTTCTCTTTTTCCTTCTTGTGCTTCTTTACTCTGTTTTTCTTCCTCCCTTTGTGTTTTATGTTTTCTTCCTCATTCTTTTTCTTTCTCACCCTCCTTTTTTTCTCTTTCTCTTCTCTCTGTTCTCACTTTTGGCATGGTCAAGCTTATTGATCATTTGGGTATCAGTCAAGGATGAAAGTGACTTGGCAAGGACCATTAAGTCAATCACTATGATTAAATACTCCCAAGAATTTTAAAATGTGCTGAAATCAGAAATGGGCAGATACTTAACTGTCTGACCTGTCAGGCACATGAATATCAGCGTTGCTAGTGGAAAACTTGTACCCAGACCTGACAGGCTGTGATGCCTTAGTTACACTATCTGTAAGCAGGCACTTGCCTCTGAATCTCCAAGAAGTAAATACCCCAAAACAGTTCTACAGAATAACGTGTTACTATTGGTATTCACATTTTCCCCGTTCACAGTTCCCTGCTCACTTTGCCAAGGCAGATCAAATTTAAGTTTGATAATTACATTACAAATTCCTCCTACATTTTCAGCTGCATTTGTTATTCTTCATTCACTGTCGTATACTTTCGTGTGAGGTAACTGTATTTTGTTAAATAGCTCCTACATTTTGCTTCCAGGTAACATCACTCTAATTGTGGATAGACTGACTGCTCTGCTTTAAATAATGCAGTGGGGTCTTCTGTGACAAATAATGCTGTGAATAATGCAGTGCACAATGCTTGCAAATACAGACAGCACATGTAGGCATGTGCAAAGCATATAGGCAGTGATATTTAAAAATGAGTATTTGACTTGGGATACAAAATTCATTCAGTCATATCATATAATTCTTTTGAAAATCCTGACGGAATGCAGAATATTCTCTATTCCCATAACTTAGTCCATGTGGTTATAAACACTGGTATGATTGTTGGTCCGAACTCTGACCCAGAACACAGACTGGATGTGTATCAGTGAGACCTAACATTCTTGAAAACACTGGGAGAGTATTACAAATATGCTGTAAACTTCAATTTCCTCACTTAGGCTTTTGAACATGTGTTGGAGTCCTTCAGGGGAGGTCACAAGGAGGAGGACACCATTGTGCCACCCCCACTTCACTCAGACTAGAATAATTTTACTGCATGAAACAGATAATGAATTTTCAATAGAAAAGAGTGCATGGAGATCTTTCCACAAATATTGGGACACTATGATGTGCTGCTGTTACTGCTTCATTTTCACAATCTAGGATACAGTCATAGTGTGAAGATTAAGTATAATACAACCCAAACAATGAAAAGATGCATTAAAGCAAATACAGTAATGGAGAAAGCTGGAGGGGAAAGTGCAGTATCACTGACCTCTTCTTGACCACTTAAGCTTTCACGAGTAAGGTTCTAAGCTGACTCTAACACAAAATATCTCTGTTCAAGAAAACTAATTGGCAGAAATATTCAAGAGTACCCACTACAATTCTGACTTAAATAAAGAGTATTTCCTTCAGATGCACTGTGCACAGGGAGACAGGGTTCATATGTTTCAGTATCAGAATTAGCTGTGATTTTGTTAACTCCCTGCTAAATGTTCCTTGTATTCTGCTAGAGGCCACATGTAATATTTGCTTGCAGATGAGAGAGAATGCAATTCTCTTTTATGCAATGCTTCCTGATTTAGATGTTGTACCATAAACCACTTAGTTTTCAAGTGGAATCCAAGGAATTAGTTTTGTTCTACTGGTACAAGATTTTTCTTATCTTAGGGACTAAATTTATTGTATTGTATTTTATCAGTCATGATCAATCAAGATGATGTTGGTGTGTAGTTGTGTTTGTCTGAGGTTTAGACAATGGGCATTCTCAGCAAAAGCTGTCACTACTGTAATGCTCTGCCATCTCTTGTCAGCAGAGTGGGATGATTTGGGAATCCTATAGGGTATGTAAAAACCAGAAGTGTCTGAGTTCTTTACACAGGCAGAATGACTTTTTATATAGAATGTGCAATGCCATTAGCTTTGGCAGAATTTATATCTTGATCCCCTTGTCTTTGCTAAAGGACTGGTTTCTGTTCAGATACCCATTTGAACACTAGCCTTATTACCCCTTAGCTCCAGTAATTTAGCACTTTCAGTCCGTGACCAAAAATGCCAATGTTTATTCTGCCCAATGCAATGCTTTTGTAGAGATACAAAGTAAAAGAGTATAACAACAATGTGATAGCTCCCACATGAATGTGAGGCAGCACAGCATTGTGCAGTGGAAGCTTTCCAAGGGACACATGAACGGTGAAAGTTTTGAAAATACATTTAATATGATCATTGCACCAAATAAAATTATTTAGTATATACTTCAAGACATAATATCACCTTGAGTTCTGTATACCATTGTTTTCTATTATAGGAAATTACTGCAGTGTCAGTAGAACAAAAAAGAAAAGGTAAATATTGTAGGTAAAAAAGTGTGCTAGGAAATTGCTATGCTTTGTCACTAGTGTAATAAGCTAAAGGGAATTATCCAGAATTGCATCAAATATTATCATTCTGTCATAATAGTACTACTGCAATATGTAGAGGAAAAGAAATCAGAAAGGGTTGTGAGGTGCTGAAACAGGAAGAAAAAAAAATTGTTTATTTAGTGGATTGTGTAGGTAATAAAGTTTGTGAGCTGGTGGGAGGATGTTTAACTGTCCTTCCAAATTCCACTTTTCTGTTTGCGTTGGATTGAGACATAGTTAAGGTATATTAAACATGTTAGTTATTACTGCTATTGAGTAATAATGAAATGCAGTGTATGTACAATCATTCTTCATTGATCAAATCTGAAATGCATTCCAGTGGTGAGTGTAGATTTTCTCTGTAATCTTCTGTTTGTTCACTGGTGGGGTGAAAAGAATTGTTTATGCAAAAAAATTTTCTCGCATCCCAGGTTTTTCTTTAATTATTTCTGTGACTGCTTTTTTTGTTGTTTTTTTTTCCCCTGTATTACCTTTTTGCAATGTTTTCAATGTCCTTGTATGGTTCTTGACATTTCAGAGAAGATAGGCACTATAGATAGAAAATTATTAATTATTCTTGATAATAGTTGCAGAAGTTATGGATATAAATATTCTGGCATATGCCAGAGAAGAAACAAATCTAGAACAAATCTAGCAGGCCTCTCTTTCTCTGTTATTCTGCATGAAGGATTCCCTTCGCTTGAACCAGTATTTTATATTCTCTTGAACCAGTGCATGGAGCTCTACATAACCTAAACCCATAAAATATTGGTAACCCTGACTCTAACTTCAGACTAAAAATTACATAAAGAACATTTATAAGTAATTTGTAGCTAGAAAGAAGACGGGCATTCTATCTGCCATATATTCTTTGATAAGCACTTAATGTCTGTTGACATGACAGACAATTGATAACCTGGTTTAGAGACAGATTTCTGGTTACACAACTAACATATACTGATGGCTTTTAGAGCCATATGTTGAGATTTTAAAGTTACAGATAGCTTAGGAAATTCTGGTAGCAAGTGTTTGTAATTACTAATCTTGAAGAAAAGACAGGCAAAACCAGAACTTAAGGATATCTGATAAACAGCTAAGATTTAATTTCGATTCACGGCTGCATTATTAATTTGTCGCAGTGTTCAAGGCAGCCTAGTAAAATATTTCAGGCTTTTCTGCATCTTATTTAATGTTAGACATTGATCAGAAGCTGAGGGAGGGTCAAAGAAAGTGTGTGGGAAAGAATATTGGACTAGTGTCAAGCTATTTTGTTTCAGCTAGATACTTGGTATGCATGAACATAGCTAGACCCTTTTGCTATCTATTTCTCTCTGTACTCCATTCTAAAATGATTTATAATGTTTCAATCCCTTCCCCTTTTTTAGCTGAGTGCAGTATTACAGTGAAGAGTATATCTGTGCTGATTTTAAAGAGCATTTCACAACCAGCTGTGTCTCTTGCTTTGTTCTCTATGTGGGCATCACGTCACCTGGAGAATGATGAGCCAAAAGTAATGAGTGTTGATGTGGTGATGCTGTAATTTTTTGTGCAGCTTGAAATGCAGATCTGAGCTGACCTGTGTTAAGGGATGTGATGAAAAGCTTACCTTCCCCCTCACAGAGGAGCGTGAAGCCACAAGCCCTTGCCCTGAGCTCCTCAGGGCTGTCCTGGGAGAGCATCAGCCCCAGGTGAGATAAAGCACCACAAGTCCCTGGGGATCACCCTCTGGGACAGCACACAGGCTGAGGGGTCCCTGTCCTGGGGGACAGGGCTCATTATGGGATACAGGGAAAGAACATGCTGGGGTGGTGGAAGACTTACTATGGAACATTTAGGGGGGAGCCAAAGGGGGGCAGATGAAGGGATCAAGCCAGTTTGGGTAGGAAAAAATGTGCAAAAATGGAGACAGAAGAAGATAGAGGGAACCTGTTAACACCCTAGTCTGTGTTTCAGGTGGTGGGCTATGCTTTTCTGTCCTATACATCTATGGTTTATGTAGTTTGATGCACTTGAATATGCTGTTTCTTACCTATTTATTGGTTTCATTAGTAGCAAATTTTGTTGACATGATATGTGCACTAGTTTTGATTCTATAGCTATTCTGTAATTACTTTTTTTTACATAAAAATATAGAATGTATTATATTACCCATTCTCATGAATGAACTATTGTTTTAAGTTCTCCAAATTCAGTTATTAAAAATTAAAGTTATTAAAAATAAAGTACTTCAATGAAGTATAGTATTAATATATAGAGGCACTAATTTTTTATTTTCCATACTTATGTATTTTAATTGCTTTAGGATTTCCAGTTTCCCACTAAAGTGTTAGCTACAGTTCTGAAAGAGTAATCAGTTAGATTTTTTATTTCAGGCATATTGTCTATCTATATATGTGTTTGCCATTATTATAGAAACAAAATAAAAAAGACTGTATTGTATTGTCTTGCTGAATGTATAACTATATGCATCTCAGTCCATTCATATTTTTAAGAAAATTGTTTCATTTAGAAGCAAGTAGTTTTTTTTCTGAAATCCCAATATCCTCTGGCAGAAGTATTTTAGAGATCCAATTAATGGTATACAAATATTTTATACTAAATGAGAAAAAAATATTTGCACTAGAAACATTGAAGGGCTACAAGTAAAAAAATTATTAGATCCTTAGATATTGAATATATTGAAAAATTGACAATTGACTCTGGTGACTGTGAAATAATCTTCAGTAGCTCTACAATCATTAAATGGAGAAAGTTAAATTTCGCTACTGTAAATATTTCAGTGCTATTTCAAGAAAATATGTTGGAAAGAATGTTGAATCTTTGAAAGACTACTCAATTAATTTGGTTTCATCACATTAAAATGTTGGAGTATGCCTAGAATCAGATGAAAAATAAATAGCACATTACAAAATATACCTTAGGAACTTTATAATTTTTCAGTATCATTAATAGATAGTACCATAAAGCAAGCAGGTGGTATAGAAGACCATCTTGCCTGAACAGAGAACTCCTCCTGGAGATCAAGAGGAAAAAGAAACTGTATGATCTCTGTAAACAAGGTTAGGCTTCACAGGGAGATTACAGAGATGTAGTTCACAGACTCAGGGAGAAAAAAGGGCAAAGGCTCAGATACAGTTGAAACTGGCCAGTGTTATGTCCGGAAACAAAAGAGACATTTTGAAATATACTAATAGCAAGAGAGGTCTAAGGAAAATGTTTGATTGATACTTGATTGTCACCTGACAAATAAAGGTGAAGAAAAGGTGGAGGGATTCTGTTGCAGCCTGAATTGCTGCTAGTAAAGTCCAGGGTAAGGAAGCAAAAAGGGCCTTTGCATGGTATCCACAGATAGATGTTTTATTCAGCTGTGCGGTGAGATGTTCAGGTCCCAGCACCCACACATGGAGGGTCCCCAGCTTGTGGGGCTCTGAGGGGCCTGGGGGTGAACCTGGTCTCTGGGCAGTACAAAGATAAGGGCCATTCAGGGAATAGGGAGGGAGTGGTTCAGGGACATAGGAACAGACAGGAACAGGGGAATGAGCCAGTGGGGTTTAACAACTTTTTGAGGTGAGTTTCTTGTGTCTCCCTAAACCAGGGAATGCCCCCCAGGGTCTCCACAGCATTCAATGTTGGGGCTTTTTGCCTCAGTCTTTAATAATACTGGTAAGCCCTTGGGCTACGTGGTCCTCTGAATTGGAGGACCACAGCTGCAGAACCAGTGGCTTTCCAGTGGAGGACACTGAAGTTTTAAGGGATCAGTTGAATGTCTGTAAGTGCAGGAGCCTGATGGGATTAGACCCAGAATACTGAAGGAGTGGATGTTATGGAAGGACCCCTCTTGGTCATCTACCAAATGTCTTGGAAGTTCAGCGAGGTCCCTGCTGACAGAAAGCTGTCCAGAGTTCCTTGAGTCTACAAAAAGGGCATGAGGGAAGACCCAGGGAACTGCAGACATGTAAGTCTAACCTCAGATCCTGGAAATATAATTGAGAAGATTGTACTGGGTGGTATTGAAAGTCATTTAAAGAACAATGCAATCATCAGGCACAGTAAACTTGGGTTTACAAAGGGAAAGTCCTACCTTATTTGGTATCTTTCTGTTTAAGGTCACCCACATAGTGGATTAAGGGAAAGCAGTGGAAGTGGTTTTTCTGGATTTCAGTGAGGCTTTTGGATACTGTCCCTCACAACATCTTTCTCAACCACTTGTCCACCTGTAGGATGAGCAAGTTCAAAGGTGACCTGAAAAAAGAACTGGCTGAACAGGTTGCAGTGAGTGGGCTACATCTGGCTGTACCAAGTGCCCCTCAGGCTTCAAATCTAGGGTGAGTTCTGTTCAATATTTTTATCAATGATCCAGGTGCAGGAGTCGAATACACCCTTAGAGCGTTTGCTGATGATACCAGACTGGGAGATGCCATGTACTCATGGGAGGCCCACGACATTACATATAGAATTTAGGGGTGACTATGGAATGGAAAAAATATAAGAGATGAGAAAATATTTCTGAATAAAGTGAAAAAGTTGAAACTTACTAAATTTTACTTTCTGTAATGACTATTTAGTAAGATTTTTATTCATACTTACTCAGGACTAGACACATGTTTCTATTCTCTTAAGTGAATTAATCATCTAATACTTATTCACAAGCCTTTCTCAGGGGGACAAAGCATGTTTTTCTTCTTTGATCAGTGTCCATGCTTTCTAGGCAGTCTGTCTCCTGTGCTGAGCATCCAGTCTGACTCCCAAATCCTGGCAGGCTGCCTACTCCTGAGATTTTTGCTAAGCAGAATTCCTTTCAGGCATCCTCTGGAATAAATGACTCATCTGTGTTTCTTATAGAAATTGTTTAGGAACCAAGGTCCATGAGAGAATTCCAGGCTGATAATCCTCATAATAAAATAATTTCCCTTTGGATGAGAATCAGACGTGTAAACTCTTGATGCATTTTTTCATTATTCTATAATTGCTCATTCTGGAAACTCTCTAGTCAGAGGACTGGCTGTTGTGTGTGTCTGATTATTGAATGCCCAGGTTTCTTTGTGTGTTTTGCCTGGAGCCAAGACTTTGAGCTTCGGGTTTAAATAACTTAACTTGGTGCCAGATACCTTGTAGCCAAAGCAGAGGCCTATGTCAATGAGAAACTGTAAATGCTGTAATCTGTGTTAATTTGCCTTGAACTCAAGTGTAAGGGTGCTAAAATAAGTTAAAATAAAGCATTAATATTATGTATTGGTTAGTGCTGTGATGGCAGAACTGTGCACAACCACAAAGTGAAGGACTGTCATCATCAAAGGGACAAAGATGTATTGCATACAGGATGATTTGGGAATATTCAAGAAGCATGACTTACAAAATGAGAAAAAAATCCCCAGTATAAACAGTTTTAGAAGCAGTTGAGAGCCTGCTTCCTGTTGGGAGAACAAAATAGCCTAGAAACATTAGGCATAGTGAAAATATAAAGAAGAAATAAAATTAATGCCCTTCAGTTATAAATTCTCAAAGTCTCTTGGTCTTAATCATCTTAATCTCAGCAACTGAGAACTGATAACGACCATAGCCAAGAGTGTCATCCTAAAATCCTTGGTATTGCATACTCATAATAAATGATCTACATATTAATGAATAGCATATTAATGCTACTGATTGACAGTTTTGTATATGTTGTGGTGATTGGTAATAGGGAAAAAGTAATTATTAGCACAAAATGTGTTGTTAATAAATAGATTTAGTAACGTTTGGGTTTAAAGCTTAAAACTGACCTGATTTGTAAGTCTTCTAAACCTTATATAGCATTCTCTTAATTAAGTAAAGAATAGATACACATTCATATATTGTATATGTGCACATACATATATAGACACATACTTGTACATAAATAAACACATACTTTTTCAATTGCAAAGACCTAAAAGTTGAACACTGAAGCCCTGGCCATTGGAGTAGAAGCACTGTGCTTTGTCTTTCAGCCAACTCATCTTCTGCAGATATTGTTTCCACCGTAAGATCCCCCCGGTCTCAGTTTGTGCCCTTTCTTGCTTTCTCACCCAAACTCTTCATTGCTGCTGTCACCTCTTCTCCATGTTGTCACTAAGGACCCAGAAATCCTTTTTTTTCTGGTGACATTCATTGAAGCAGCAGCTGTTCATCTTGTCGATGATACTTGCTTACTCAGAAGGACACTCTACTTGTCCCATGCTTAGTGCTGAGTTTTCTATTCTTACCAGTCTTCAGAGAATCCTAGATCCATAATTTAATAATTTCTAAAATGAGGGGTTTGTTAGCAGAACCATTGAACATGACAGCTTTCATAGCATCTCACTGCACAAAGTGTTTGAAAATTAGATTAAATGGACCTCTGATCTTCTACATCAGATGCTGTGTTCCTGTGAAAAAGATATTAGTCAAAGAGATGAAAATAATGTTGTTTTGTATTCTTAATGGATCTGTGTAAAAGCTGTTCAAAGCAAATCAAATCAAAACTAGCATATCTAATTCAAAGGTAGTAAAAGTGAACATGTTTAGCAAGTTATGAGCTGTTAAAATCTGTAGATTCCAGGGCCAGGGCTTCTTCCTTGCTGTTGCTGAAGCCCTCCCAGATGCAGCCTAGGAACTCAGGGGTCTCTCCATCCTGCTTCCATGGTTGCTGTGCTGCTGTTCCTGGCTGCAGGTCTGGCAGTTAGTGAGGCTGAGCCTGTACCAGAGTCCCTGTGTCAGCACATGGACTCTCACACACGATGTCACGCACTCTCACACACAAAGGACTCAAACATTTCCTAAGAAATCACACACACACACACAAACACACACTCATGTTCAGAATTAAATTCTCTGGGGAAAGATAAACATAATCAGGTCTCTCTAGTTGCTGGGACATTTATCTGTGGACATTGTGACCTACATCCCCTTCTCCATTTGCTGCCCCTCCTGTGGAGTGCAGCATTGATACCTAGGATAGAGATTGAGAGAACACCAACAAACAAGATAAGAAAAGAATTCAATGAATTCATGTGAGGAAAATAAGGGATCTGAATAGCAGAAAAAGTTGTTACAGTCTTCACCAAGGAGTACATAGTCTTCTGCTAATATATGTTTTTTCTAGAAAAGACTGAAGGTGAGATTTAATTCTGGTGGAGGGTTTTGGTTTGTTAATTATTTCCTCTCTTGATTTGACCCCTTTTTGTCTTTGAGCACGGAATTAATTAACTTTGCTATCATTATGGAGAGGTTGTATAGGGATGCTGTGTTGGGTATATCTATTCTCTGTTTTAACTTTAGGTCAACAGATAGTAATCATGGAATGGCTCTGTATCATTTTGTAGATTGAAGAATGATAATTTCATGCTGTTGAATCCTGATTTCTTGCCTTCCAGTTTGGAGCTGGAACAGCTTTTAGCCCTTTAATGAATCCATGCAAAGCCTTTTGTGTCTGATTGTGATGCTCAGTGAAAACAGGAAGACCACAGCAAGAGAAATGCAGAATTTGCTGTTCTGGGTTAGCAGGGGAAAGAAAAACCAAAGACATACATTTTCAATTAGTTTTGAACCGGTTGCAAACATTATCAGCAATATGTTTCTGAAGGTTCTACTGGTGTGAATCTAGCAATTCTGATGGTTGGTTTAGCAGGAAATTGAAAGGTAATGTCAAATTGAAAGGGATCATAAATCCCTCAGTGGATTTGAAGTAGATGTTGTTAGATGTATAAATGCTAGGACCTGTGGAGTCTAATTATCAACACATCTTTTTACTTCCATACTTGGGGGAAAAAAAAAGTAAGAAGAAAGGGGAAAATTTAAATGAGCATCATTTAAATCATTAAATGCTGATATATGAAATGAGTTCATTGGGTAAATTAATTGCCTTAAATTTTACTTTATTTTTAGTGTCTTTGTATACTTGCTCTAAGCATAGAAGAAACCCACTTTCCATTACTATCACAATGCATCTTTTCATCAACACTAAATTATCTTCAAATGGTTTAAAGAAAAAGAGGGAAAAAAAGAAAAGGGCTTTCACAAGGGACTTAAAAAAATATTCTGCTTTAAAAGCCTGAAGCCAACATTGTAAACCTTAGAATTATACATCTTTTTTTCCTCAAGTGTGAGACTGATGCTCACTAGGGAAAGTTTCCTAAAACAGCAAAATATCAAAAGCATTTATATGTAATAAAAAAATCAAATTATCCAGTTGTTGCAACCCCTAAGTGTAGATTTTAATAGGAGATGGCTACTATGGAATAATTTACCTGAGCATATGTCTAGGAAACAAAAGCCACAGAAACAATTATTTCCATGACATGAGTACTCAAATGTGTTATAGGTGCAGACTCAGATTTCAGCCAACTTTTCTGAAGTAAGTTATGGTGTTCAAGGACCTTAAAACACAGTTTAATTTTTCACACAGTTTTTTATACCACAGCTTGATGTAGCATAGCTAAAAATGAAAGGAAAATTACTTTTTTTTTTGGTAAGAAATTGTCAGGAAAAAATCAACAGGACAAAATATATACAGAAAATTAAAAATAGACTAGTAAGTTGTGCTCAAATCTTCTTTGATATCACAGTATTTCTACACTATGTGTTGCATAACTAATATCTTTTATATAAAGGATTTTATTACTATTCTATACAAATTTATTCTTCAATAATTAATAGAAAGTGCTAGTGCTCTGGGGTTTTTAATTTTCTCTCATAATTGACAGAATTTTCAATATGAGTTGATACTTGTAAGCTTTCTTTTGACACAGGAGCATGTGTTTGTCCTGTAGCATTCACATATTGAGATTATAAAAACCTAGATCCTCCATATTCAACTCATAGTTGCAACTTAGTGCAAGGTTTCAAAGCATACAAAGAAATGTACATTCTTAATTTAAGATGGTCTCATTCTAATTTAGTTAAGATATAGATAACTATCATAAATCAATATGCTTCCAGCAGAGTCAAAGAAGGTAGATACTAAGTCGCTGGTCTTTTTCTATAATATATTTAATCATATTTTTAAACAAAAATAATTGAGGAATGTATTTTGTACTAAGCATTTTAAAGGACAATCAAAATAAATCACACTCTGTCATAAGTAAGTTCGCTGATGATGCAAAATTAGGAGAAGCTGTTGACTCCCTCAAAGGCAAAGAGACCTCAACAAATTAGGGGAGTGGGCAATCACCAGCCATGTGAAGTCTAAGGGCAAGTGCTGGGTTCTGCACCTGTGATGGGGCATCCCTGGATGTACAGACAAACTGGGGAATGAGTGGCTGGGGAGCAGCACCACAGAAAGGGACCTGGGAGTCCTGGCAACTTGTCCATGAGCCAGCAGTGCCCTGGCAGCCAGGAGGGCCAGCCCTGTCCTGGGGGACATCAGGGACAGTATTGCCAGTTGGGCAAGGGAGGGGATTGTCCTGCTCTGCTCTGCACTGGGGCAGCCTCACCTCAAACATTGTCTGCAGTTTTTGGTATATAAGAAAGATATTAAGCTGTTAGAGCACATCCAAAGGAGAGAAGCAAAGATGGTGAAGAGCCTTGAGGAGAAGCCATATGAGGAGTGGCTGAGGTCACTTGGTCTGTTAGCCTGGAGGAGACACCAAGACCTCAGAGGATTCTGTAGCTTCCTCCCCAGCAGAAGAAAAGGAGCAAGCATCAATCTCTTCTCTCTGGTGAGCAGTGTTAGTACCTAAGGAAATGGCATGATGCTGTGTCTGGGGAGATTAGGCTGGATATTAGAAATCATCACACAGAAGGTAGTTGGGCACTAGAACAGGCTCCCCAGATCATGGCACTTTATTTCATGCTATGTTGACTTCTAAACCTGTGTGTATTCCAACTTCTTAAACTCTGGAATACTTCATGCCAAAAAGTTCATGTCATACTGTAATTTATTATTGCCCTAGACATTTTTGAATTATAAAAGTTTTGTTTCACTTTGGTGTGGAGTGTGATTTTTTTTAAATCTCCTGTCTAACACATCTATCCTGTACAAAGACAGTATGTGCCAAAAAAAAGAGCAAGTGTTGCTGAATCTTTTTCTATATGTTGAGCTCCACAGGGGACAGTGAATGTGCATTTTTCTTTCCACAACTACACAAAGAGAGAACTAGAACTCAAACAAAATGGCCAAAAGTGTGTTTCACCAGCTGCCTCTGGCTTGATGATAGGTGTGTTTCTCACTAGATTTGTCCTCAGAAACTGTCACAGAAAACAGAATTTCAGCATGATTTATTATAGCTTGACAAAACACTGAAAAATTGATGAAGGAAAAATTCAAGTACAAATACAATTTGTGCTCATATAGTGTTCTTACTTTAAATATTGTTAATGCTAGCAGAAATGCAATTAATTAAAAGAAGTATTCTGAACACTTTCAATACAATGTGAAAATAACATTAAGTTGTATTTTCAAAGGGATATTACAAACGAACAATCACTCCCTGTTTTGCTGTTTTTTTCTGGGATAGAGTTAATTTTCTTCATGGTAGCTTGTGTGGGGCTGTGTTTTGGATTTGTGCTAAAACCAGTGTTGACAATACAGGAATGTTTCAGTCCCTGCTGGAAGTATGCTGTGTGTGTGCCTGTCTCTGATCTGGTCTCCTGGGATCTGCACTGCAAATACCTTTGTTCCTGGGTGGACCCCTCATAGCTAGGTCCTAGACTGTCACCTATTACCATAGGCATTATATAGCATAACCTCTTCTATTCTCTTCTATGTTATTCTGTCCCATCCTATTCCCTGAGCTCACTGTGAGTCAAACGATGAAGGGACGATTATTGTCTGAAATGCCAGGGTTTTTTCAGCTCCAAAAACATTTTCAAGGGCATGTATCACTAAGATTACAAGTGGAAGCTTTATTTTATTTTATTTCTTTTATCTTATTTTTCTAAATCTGTTTCAGAGCCGATGCTCATTAGCTGTAACAAAAGGTGATGTAGCCAAGAGCAGGCTGATTCATTCTTCAGTTTTGCTTGGGAAAAAATTCCTTGTGCAGTCTGACAGAGGCAAGTCACAGAGCAGCAAAATGCAGTGGCAAGACAAGACCAGTCAGTCCTGTTTCCACAAAAGTGGAAACTTGAAGAATGATGACCAAGACTGACCACAGTTAGGCTGAGCAGATGTGTGGCTCTCTGGGGTGTTTTTGAAAGTATGACACAGACTGGTGACAAGCCTACTTTTGCCTTCAAAAACTTGCTCTGCTGTGCATCTCGGCCAGTGATGCATGAGAAGTGCTGTCATGCCTGCCCCATGCTTGCACTGCGTGCAGAGAGAGCTGGGAAGTGGCAGCTCCTGGTTGTGCAGCAAGCCTGGAGCCCATCCAAGCACAGGCTCTTTTGCATGAGTAAGAACACCTGGGAAATGGAGCTGAAGGAAGTGCAGAGCTTGCTCCCACTACAAAAGGTGGAGATACAGTTTCCTTTTTTTTGTCTCATGGATGCCGTGAAATCCAGGTAATGAAGCAGGCAAGGAAACATATTTCTTGAACTATAATTTTCTTCAATCTAAATTCAGGATACCTGAGCAAGAATTTCACTGTTACCTACATTTGACATCTTATGTAAGAATAGTAGCTGTGAGTAATGTTCCTAACTGAGCACAAACAAATGTGTTTCCAAAGAGCATAACTGTGGTAGAAAGCAATGTGAGTTCAATAGAGTTTTCTTTAAGTATATATTTAATGAAACCTCTTTGTTCTTTTCTTGAACAGAAATTGGTTGATATGTTCCTTTAGCAGGAGTAATGACTGAGAATTCAGAGAAATCTACTAGTTTTCAGAAGGCAGAGTAGTTTGTGGTTCCACTGACTTTAATTAAAAATAAACATATCAGGTAATGAATGCCAGCAGGCTGTGAGCTTTTTCAGAGTTTAAGGAATGACATCTAAAATACTAAAGAGGCTCCTACTAGCTAGTCATTGGAAATGTATAATTGTCTTTATAAGGTAAACTAAGGAATGGTGTAATAGAATACAGACATATTTGTTCTGAGACCTAACTGTTGCAAAATAAAGAAATAATTCAGGGGTTAAAGGTAAAATATTACAAAGCTAAAGGTAAAATGTCTGTCTTCACAATAGCTGAGCTTTTTCAATGGGTTGCAGTTACAGCAATGATCTAATGGAATATTTGAATGTCCTTAAGGAGATGGAGCAATGTTGAAAAACTCTCTCAGAGAATCTCAGAGAGCCACATAATCAAATTAATACTTTTGTTCTTTTTCTTTTTTTTTTTCATGTGGGATGGATTCTACCTGCTGATGTTAAAGTGATTATAATAACTAGGCATTTTAGAGCTCTTTAATCATTAATACCCTGAGGGAAGAATCATCCTCACTCCTTTCCTAAAAACATCACTTACTAAGCAGACCAGTGTTATTGCTAGAATGGAACCACAATTCCATTCTGAAGCCTTCAGAATAACAATGTGGGCTTTTTAATGAGATCTAATTACACAAATTCATTGAAATATGCCTACAAAACTTTATGGGCTGTAATGGCAAAAGGGCTGCTTCCACAGGCAGCTGTGTAGGTCAACCTATGAAGGTTTCTGTGCATACATGCATAAGTACATAGCTGTAGGAACATATATTCTTGAGAGAATACATTTATGCAAGATCCATTTGATCATTCATCATAAATTATTACTTAGGTCCAAGGATTTATTTTATTTATTTTTACCTGCTTCATTTTAGCAACAAGAGTGGAAGACATATCCCTTTTTTTAAAAAATGCACAGTACCCCATATCATAGCATGCCATCTAAAATGCAGAGCAATAGCTCCTTTCTCATCACCTATTGTTATTACTTCAGTAGTTTACTTTGTCATCATCTTTCTCATGAAAGTAAATAAATTAGCTTTGTCTTGCAGAATACAGAGTGAATTTTGCTTGACATGGTATATGAATATCATAAACTGAAAGCAGAGAAAAATACACAAATATTATTTAAGGTCATATGTTTAATATCTTTCTGTTATTGTGAATTATGTTGTTCATCTTACAATTGTACCTAAAGGCCTCATCAAAATCATACAAATGTTCTTTGTCTCAAAACAGAGCGGGAAAACTCCTCGGTTTTATTCTTTTTAAAAACCTGACTGCAATTTGAGAAGATAAATCAAAGAAATGATTGCTAAACTTTAAGAAAATAAAGACAACCAATTTGTAGGTTGATAAAAACTTAGCTTAACTTTCTAGGTTTGACAAAGAGGTAAGGATGTCATAGAGCTGTTCAGGGTTAGTTAACAGGATCAAGAGAAAAGACAAAGGAAAATTATACTGGAGAATGAAAACAGAAATAACCACCAAAAAAAGCAGAAAATGGAAGCATAAAACCATCTCATAGTACAGAACAATCTTGACATTCCCTTTCCTTTTAGAATGGATTTTCCCATGTTATACAGGTGAAATAAATTAATTGCAGGTCCAAATCTGGTAAATAAACTGCCAGGTCTGAGCTAAGAAAAACATTATTATGTCTAATTATGCTTAAAGTTTTTAGGATTTTATTTAAAACCTAAAATATTGTATTTCTTTTGTAGAACATAATCTGTATCTTCAGTAGCACCCTGTGGCTTCACAAATGCAGGAGCTGTAGAATATTCTCGTTGGGCAGACAACATACTTGCTTTGATTTGATACATTTCTCATATGATTTTTTTTTTTTAACATAACTAGGTGCTACAAAGCTAGGTGCTACAAAACCTATGCTTTCATCTTTGGAAAGTGTTTAAGAAGAGGTAACATTGAAGTTCCCAAGGCCTTTAAGTGCAAAGTATTTCTTCAATGAGAAATTTCATCTAGGAGCTCAAAGACTTCCTGTTGCAAAGATGATGGATTTTTGTTGCTCAACTTAAAAATATGAATCACTCATCAAAAATCTGGAATATAAAGTGATCCTATAAAATAGTTTGAGGATACTTTTTGAATTTTTTTGACATCCACTTGATTTATTTTTCTGACTCAAACTGCCAACTGACTTCTTTCTCTGGTGAGTACAAACACAGAGATAAAGTTAGAGGAAAAAAATATTAATTGGCATGCTGAATATGGGCAGCCCAGCCAACTATTTTGTAGGTGTATTTTCTAGGAGCACATCTTTGATGGATCAATATGTTGTATCTGGAAATAATTCTAGATGGATACCTAATGAAGTTATCCCCTGGGCTCATAGTGCTGTTAGCTGAAGCATGACAGAATGTTTGTAAGGAGCAAACACATTCTTAAATGTTATCAGACAGAAACCATAGAGCCACAAATATGACTTTTTATCAAATGGCTGTTTCTTTTTATTAAGTTTTGTTTAACTGAAGAAGTTTACCACATAATACCTTGTGGTTTTTTTTCAAAAGTTACTGCAGATGATACAAATTTCACTGAAATATTTTGAGCCTTTAGATGAAACTGAGATATATGTGATTTCCTTGCACACATTCAACATGTGAAACTAATCAACTGATTGCTTACTTTTCTTCTTGCATCTGTAATTTGTGTAGGTGAAGTGTTGTTTGAGATCAGATACACTAAGTTGAACACAAGTATATGCATACATGCATTCTAGTAAAAGAAGACATCTACTTCATAAAAAAATCAAGAGGAACATTTACTTTTCTTTCTGGAAAACCATGAAACTCCCAGAATAGGGATGTCTTCAACCATTATATTGTCTACTTATTTTCTGTGGGAACATGCTTAATTCAAGAACATTCCTAAAGACCCTGTGGAATTATATCTCTTTTCTCTTTTCTTGAAACATTACTTAGTCAGATCTTACAGAGTAGTTTATGGAATCAGTAGACCAACCTGCACACAAAAGAGTATCATAAATTATTAATTATGTTTTATTTAAATTTATTTTATTTAAATTTATATTTTATTTATAAATTTACTTAAATTATTATTTAAAGGACTTAAAAATTACCAATAACTTTTAAATTAAAAGAAAGTCTTCTAGTCCATGAGGATATGATCCATACAGCTAATAAGTCTGATGCAAGACAGTGTAATTGTAGGGACAACCTTTAAATAAGTAACTTTTTTCAGAAATACAGGGAGCAGTACTGTAATTAGAGGTCCAGAAGCTCTAAGGATATTAAAAATTTAAGCATGGAACCAGCTACCTTTGCAGTGTTTGTTTGCTAGCAGGCTGTTCTGTGAATTTAATCAATATAAAGTCTCTGTATAAAGACTTTTAAGTATGCCTATAATTTTATTTTTACCAAGGTTAATAGTTATATTAAAAAAAAGTTTGCTGAGTAAAAGAGAATAAATTGTTATGTGCAGGGGAAAAAAACCAAAAACTACTCCTGTAAGCTGTGTTTGAGGATGATTTGCTTAAATAGCCTGATTTCACTGAATGTCTTTTCTTTTGTCTTGCTGCTGAACAGTTCAGATAAGCAAATTCACAGTCCACGTGCTATTGATTAATTATTCCCTGTTCATCATTATTGCTTCATCTTTGGGTAGTTTGGCCAATCAATTTGATATGTGTATAAGGACTATGGGAATTACTGAAACTTTTAAGAAAAGTTATTAATTTTTAAAAATAATATAGCATATAAAATGCAAAAAAAACTAAATACCGTATTCCTGTGGACATTAATATTAGGATTTTTTTATTTACTGCAGCCTCTCAACTGAAAAATTTTTGAAATACTAAAAAGTTACAGGACCTCTAAATACAGAGAAAATTATAAAATATTTGAGATGGCTTTTTTGGTTGTTTAGAAAATACTGTCTTTTGTGTTTCATTTTAATTTTATTACCGAATGATTTCTTCCAAGCATAAAACTTTATATTTGTGCAAGATATATTGTACTAAAGATTCTATTTACACCTAATGATGCTTTTTTTTTTTCTTCTGAGTCATCTATGTTTTGGAGAAACCCAAAGTAAGATCTCTTAGACAATTTTCATAACCTGTTTTTCAGAGAACCTGTAAATTATTTTCATTTAACAGCACTACTAATGCTCCAATATTGCAGTTGTTCTCTGTTGTACAAAATGGTGAATTCTGTCATCTGCTAAGTAGCATTTGTGTTGTGCTGAGTAATCTTGTTTAACTCAATAGGACACATAAGTATGTGCTCAGCTTTCTGCTGAAACTGGTGTATTTCATGAATGTCAGTGAAATCAATTTATTTGAATGGCATTAGGGATAGACTGTTCACTACTTTCCAATCATTCAGAAATAATTTCAACCCACAGTTCCCAATTTCTGAAAAAATGCATTCCTTTAATATCACATAGTGCCTTACTTGTAGGTCATCAGTCTCTCTGTACAATCTCTGGAGGTCTGTTATCTTAGTACTGAATACAAAGATATGTGATGATGATATTTAGGTGTGTGGGTGTTTTATACAATCACACAATTATGTATTTTGTCAGAGTTCTTGAAAATATTACAGGATTTTATAAGGGGAAGAGCTAACATTTTTTGGTTGCTTTATTCAGTGGGATGCCTGAAAAACTTAAAATTTTTAAAACCCCAGTGGTTTAAAAGAGTCTTTCCTCTAGTGGCACTTGTCTTTACATAAGTCTCTTGACACTGGAAGGCAAGGCAGTTTTCTAAAGCATCAATTTGTTTTGAAAACTCTAGACTTTCTTTTAAATAATTTACTTTATTATAAAACAAATCATGGCTACATCCAGTATCTAAATTATAAAATAATCTAAATTTTAAATATTCAATAGAGCTCTGAAAGCTCTCAAGTTGATAAAGTGGCACTTTGATGCTACAGATGTTTTTTACTGGTCATTCTCCGAGCAATGGAAAAACATAACTTATATTTAGTTAACTCTTTATTTTGAAAACATTGATGTCAGATTTCATTGCATCTCATCACAGAAAGAAAAACTTGTTATTTACATGTTGTACACTTGTTCTTTTGCTCTAGGAACATAGGTTTCATGTCTCACATCATGCTTTCTTCAATATGTGCCAGAGTACACTTTAATTAAGTAGATTAACATTTACTGAGCTGTATGTAATTATTCATTGTACAATGGAAAAAAAGTAACATGGCATTAATGCATTCTCAGCCCATTTCTATCAACCTGAGAGGAGACACAGTCATAACAAGCACAGGATATTAAGTGAGGATTAACAAGACCTTTAACTGCCTGGAAAAGCTGGCTGTAGGAGAGAACAGTTTTTCTTTCATTACAGTCTTCAGACAAGCAGTTCTCTGAACTCATATATGGCTTGATTATCATTAGAACCGTATTTTTCTGTGTTATGTACATTCTTACCATCTTCAATTTACTGTAGAAACTCCTATTTTAGTCTATGGAATCTCACAAAGAAATTAAGATATTCAAGCTGAAGGATTTTTATGGTGCTTTATTCAGGAACAATGTAATATTGCTTAAAAGTCCATATTCTAACTCCTTTGTTTGTATAGGGAATTTAGGAATAAAAATTTGATTATTCTGATGATTGTAAGATCCTGGACTAAAAATTAAAGTAGATTAGAAAATTTTAAGAAAAATCTGGCAAAATGAAAAGTTAATGGGTGTTTTGCCTAGACTGATGAATATCTGTGTTATTTTTATTTTTATGGAATCTTTATTCCATCTTTATATGGAATCTTTTTATGGAATTTTTATTTTACGGAATTTTATGGAAAGTTTATATTGGATTTACTAGATGCAACTGATAAAGGTAATGGAAGATATATTTCCATATAGTTTCACCAGTAACTACATTAATAATCTGCTTTTAAGCAGAATATAACAAGATCCTGTTAATTCCAAAAGTAGGAAACCAGGTAAAAATGAAGACAGGGAAAAAAAATTGTGTGGTCATGTTCCTGTATTTGTTGAAAATCTCTCATTTTACAAATACACTGGAAAAACCATTCATAGGTGTCTATCTTTGCTATTGAACTGGGAAGCTGTGTTTACACTGATGTTTATCATCAGTAGTAAGTAACAACTCAAAAATATGTATTAATGATTGTACTGGTTTTAAAAACTCACTGGAGAAAGACTGCTCAAACCCCACTGGGTGGGGGGAAGACAAAGAAAACAAGACTGTGAGAGGTTATAAATGTTAGAGTCACAGTTTTACTGATGCCAAACTCACAAACAGTACAGAGAAAAATGTTTTACTTACAAAACCAGCAAAGGCAAAACGCCACCTGGTCCCTACCTCTCAGGCAAAACCAAAATTTCCACGTGGCTGGGAGGCCAAAGAAGGCCATTTCATCTGAAGGGATTTACTCTGCCCAGGTGCTGGTCTAAGGCCCAGTGCAGCAGCATCCAGAGAAGCAGTGCAGGTATTGCTGCAGCAGGGGCCAGAGAAGCAGTGCAGGTATTGCTGCAGCAGCATCCAGAGAAGTGGTGCAGGTATTGCTGCAGCAGGGGCCAGAGAAGCAGTGCAGGTATTGCAGCAGCAGGGGCCAGAGAAGCGGTGCAGGTATTG
>JANIJU010003056.1:135684449-135832239 GCA_025504685.1 Leucosticte australis
GTGCAGGTATTGCAGCAGCAGGGGCCAGAGAAGCGGTGCAGGTATTGCTGCAGCAGGGGCCAGTGAAGTGATGCAGGTATTGCTGCAGCAGCAGGGTGTCAGTGTGGGCAGGGCTCTCCCAACACCATGGTGTGGTTCCAGCAGCAGCCACCTCTCCTCAACCCAGCCAGTGAAGAATTCTGCTTCTGCCTGCTGCCCCAAAGAGACAGTCCACTAAGGTAATGTAGATGGGTGTAGAATACTCAATTTGGTCACCCCCACACAGTGCTAAACTTTGCCTCCTGTCCCTCTGGACAATGATGAACTGAAGATGTGTATCACAAATGCAGGTTTGAAGAATGAATTTGAAAACATTCCTGAAAGTGATTTCCTTCACTGAAGCTGATGCTATTGTAGAAATTACATGTATCACAAGGCAATCTTCAAAGAAACTGCAAATAATTTATAAATATCTCAAGGTACAGAAAGTTCTGGTGAGTTTTTGGTTTTGTGTGGTTTTTTTTTGTTTGTTTTTGTTTTTTTTTAACCTGCTAGGGACAGGTATAAAAGTAATCATAGCTTGAAATTATAAAATCTAGTCAATTAGAAATAAGTGCTATATTTTTTGATGAAAGGAAAATGCAATTAAATCAAGTAAAAAATGGTGTGGAGCTGTAGGCATCACTCGGCAAGTTTATTTTAAAGGGTCTTGAGGTCCCTGAGGTGGTTGCATGGGAGAAACGCAACAACATTCTCAGGAGGTTAAAACCAAACTTTACTGACAAACTTCAGAAGATCAGAAATTTGGCAAAACTTTAAAAAAACCCATTCAATCAAAATAAATTATTTCACTGAGAATAGGCTTAGCAAACTCTACTCATCCAACCTTAAATAGCCCATATTTCAAGAAGAGGGAATTAGGAATAGGAAGGAAGAGAAAGAAAGAAAAAGAAAGAGGGAAAAGCAAGATACAGCTAGTGTCTTGGATCCTGATGTGGTTTCAGATGCCATAAAAATCCAAGTACAACAGGGATATAACCATGTGTGTCTCAGGGCAAGAAGATTTATCTGCCCTGGCCTCTTGTTGCCACCCCCACCCAGATGGAGCTTCCAGACATGTGGCTCGGCTGGGGCTGCAGGTGTGGGGTGGGGGCATTGTTTCCCATGCCCCAAGTGTGCCAGCAACTGACAACCATTCTGGGCTGGGCTAGAGGCTCCAGGGGGATGGGTGTGGAGTAGGGCATGTCCTACTTCCACAGAACTTGCACTGCTCCCCCCCACCCCACATTTCAGCAATTTAAAGCCAGTAATAATTTTCTCCGGTCTCTCACAAATATTAAAGCTTCCTCTTTCTGACTCTTTGAATAAAGACTGGATTTCTTTTTAAAGAGATGATTTATTGTTATGCAATCACTGAGATCAATAAAAATTACCTTTTACAGAAGTCAAGCTGATATTCTAAGAGCTTTGTCTGGATCAATCCAGACTGAGTTACAGCCTTCCAACAAGTCAGCAGACAGATGCTGTATCACTGCAATGGGCTATGTGTCATCTTAACCTTGCCAAAAGATAAGGTAAAATTTATACCCCCATTTAAACTAATGCATTTTACCTCAGAAGATGGGGTGAGCTAAGTGTGCACATATGGGCTATTGTAACTCACCTCGTGAACAGTGACAGTAAAGCTGCTGTAAATCCTCAGCTTTTGATTCTGTGCCCCTATGCTTCCATGAACAGGAAGTACTCCATACTTAAAAGCTTTTACAGATTGGCCCACCACGGGCAGTAGCATTTTTAAGAGATGTGATGGATCTGTAATTCTGATGGGAATAAGTACTTTTTAAAAAAGGAACACAAATCAGTTTTGAGCCCCTCACTACATGAAAGACATTGAGGGGCTGAAGTGTGTCCAAAGAAAGGCAACAAAGCTGGTGAAAGGCCTGGAGCAGTCTGATGAGGAAGGACCTGCTGATGGAGCTGGGATTGCTTAGTCTGGAGAAGAGAAGGCACAGGGGAGATCTTCTCTAGAACTCCCTGAAAGAAGGTTGTAGCCAGGTGGGGGTCAGTCTCTTCTCCAAAATAATAAGCAAAAAGACAAGAAGAAATGGCCTCAAATTGCATCAGGGGAAGTTTGATTCGGGAATTAGGAAAAGTTTCTCAACTGGAAGGATTGTCAAAACATTGGAAAAGGCAGTCCAGAGAAGTGATTGAGCCACCACCCCTGGTGGTATTTAAAGATGTGTAGATGTGGTGTTTAAGGACATGGTTTAGAGGTGGACTTGGAGTACTTATCTACATAAATGGTTGAACTCAATAATCTTAGGGGACTTTTCCAACCTAAACAATTCTACAGTTTTATAATTCTAAGTGCAAATGAATGTAGGTCTGTACTAAATTAGTCACAGGATCAGTTTTTGTGAAAATCATATGACTCATAGATGTTAATAATGCTATGCATTTGATACAATTTGATATTTTAAGACCTTTGATGAAATAATTAATATTTTAAATCCACTGTCTACTCCTTGTGAACTTCAAGAAAACAATCTTTTTCTTACCAGATGACCTCAAGGGTAAACAAAATTATTGAAAAGGTTTGATCAGAAAGGCCTTAAAATTCAAGAATACTACAAGGCACTACAATAAAAATATTTTCCAACAGTGCAAAATGTTTAAGAGTTCAAAACTATAAGCTAAACAAATGATTTATATTACCACAGACAGATGATTACAAATTCAGGCTGAACAGATGACCTGTTAGAAAATAAAGATCCTATTTACACTTACACTGCTTAATAACGCTGCAGGAAGTAACAAGGTGTTTAAAAAGGAAATTAAAGAATGCTTACATTGTTCATCAACAAAGCATTGTCTAAAGAGTGCTACAGAGTGTGTCTGTACATTTGTTCTTGCAAATTAGAATTTGAAAGTAAAAAATAAATTATATTATCTCTACTTTTCTCAGGCTATACAGTGATTCATCAGATGTTTCTCAGAAGGAGCTGTTATTCTCACACAATAACTGGCTTCTGTGTCACCCTTTCTTGTTGAGTGAAGTAAGTCAACAACCTTCATACGCTCTCTCGGATGCACTTCTTCCAAAACAAGGCTGAAACACCTACCAGTATGTCTGTGTGAGAGGCTAAAAGTAGTGACACCTGCTCTGCAGATAAACATCAGTCTTCAGAGCTCTCACTGCAGTATTGCTGATGCTGTGCAGTTTTATGTAACCCATTTTCTTATTTTCCATATGGCCAACAACCTTGAATGAAAACGGGATCTTATCTGCTTATTGTCTCTACTTGAATTCATAATCTGTTTGTAATATCTCAAATTATTGCTATGAAAATGGTTATAATTTCACAGAAGGCCATGGTAAAAAATAAGATGCAAATGCTTCTAATCAAAGGTACTCTTCATGCAAATGAAACTCTAATTAGAAGAGGAAACAATCTGTTTTAGCAGACCACCATGAGAAGAGCTGCTCAGCATTAACTATAGCTTGATAAAGACATTAGTTTGCAAAAAGATGCTGGAGTAAGTAAAAGTCATTGAGTATTTAATCTGGCTTTTAGGATATAATCCTAGAATATTCAGTCCATGGCCTGAATTTAAGAATTGGATTTAGGGTTGAATATAGCTGGAATCAGAATAATTTTTGCTGTGAGAGCCTTTACAAAAAAAACATCTTTCATTTTCTTACACATGTTGAAGTCTTCTTCATTGAAATGGGGAATTTGTGTTAGATCATCAGAGTTTAGTCTATTTGCACAAAGAATTCTATCATACAGTCTAATAAAATTGTCTTGAAATGCTGAAGACTATTATACCAGGGTTCCAAGAGTAACTGTTACACTGCATATAAAACAATTTAGATTAACCATTAGTTTGCATATTTTTTATTTTGCATATTTTTTATTTTCCTTTCTGTTGTCTGAAAGGGTTGCAGTAGGGATTCTTTGTTTATGTTTCTAACTCTAAAGATTGGGTTTTTTTCAGCTTTGCTCCTTCAGGACTCTTCAAACCCATCATTCTGAGAAGCTTGCAGGCATGCATTTATCATTAGAGTTGGTAGACACAAGTGTTAAAAGCAGACACTAGTATAATAACAAAATGTACTCTATTAGACAATACAAGTTTGTCAAGACAAGAGCTCTCCAGAGAAGCAGACTGATTTTATGTAAAATGTAACCAAGACAAATATTTCAGAACAAAAAAATTCAAGATCATGAAACAGTGAAGCTGAATAAAACCTTGGAATAACTTCATATGTTTTCTCTAACTGAAAACATTCAGATCAAGTCTTTGCATTATTTTGTCTTCCCACATTAAAGGAATCGTATTCACAAAATAACTTTTGTTTGCTTTGATCCTTTGGATTTTGCTTTGACTGGTTTGTCTTGCTTTTCTCAGTCTTTTTTCCTGATCAATGGAATGTGATCACTAGATTATGGAGAGAAACCCATAGCTCACAGGATAGAACATGTGGCTGGGTTATGGAGCTTAGGTACATCCTGTTCAACTGAATGGGGCAAAGCAAGTATTTGAAATTATGCCAGCTATTTCCTACATTGGTTTGAGAGTTTCTTTATTCAAACCAGGCAAACCAGGGTTGTGAATGAAGTCATAATTACAAACTGACTATTTGCAGCTTCATGGGATAGTACTGATTCAGAAGTATAGTCAGTTCTAATATGAATAGAACTTAATTACCTTGATGTAACCAAGACACAAACTCAAAAATGCAAAATCAGACTCAAACCTCCACCAAAACTGTGCTCTAAATTTGGGATGTTCAATTAATTTTCATATCTGGGATAGAAGATAGTTAAATTCATGGCTTTAAGCACAAAATAAGTTCAAAGAATAAAAAATTATATAATCCATTGTGCATATTCCAGTTATGTGAAAAAACATATAGATGATGAATATATATTGTATATAATTTATAGAGTGCATGATGTAGTATGGAAAAGTTTGTTTAAAATCTTATATTGTGAGAAGACTACTGGAATCTAAGCATATTACACCTGCATACTACAGCTCCTTTAACTGATAATGATAATGAAGAAATGTTATCTAACCTTTAACATAATGTTCTCTATACAAAATATGCATTTTATAAATGTACTTATATATGCCAAAATAGGTTCTTGAATTTATAGGGAATCCTGCAAAAAAGTCCAAATAAACAACCAAAACCACCAAAAAACACCTAACCCCCACAAAAGCTAAAATCCAGATAAAAGACATAATATCTATATATTTTTATTTATAATCAGATATATTATTATTACAGTCAAGAAAAGAAAGGGACTAACCAATATAATCAATATCTTAAAAATGTGCTAAGCAGTGAAATTTGTGAATTTGAGACAAATCCAATGAACAGTGTCACCTGGGAGAAAATCCTGTAATGGGAAACTCTTAATTTGCCCTTGATAATGGCCATTCTATCTGATTTTCTACTTCCCAACATGAATTTCTTACTGTGTCACTCAGCAAGGTGGGTGTGGAGGTGGGAGGGAATGAGAGCCTGAACTCAAAGTCAAAGATTGTTTATGAACGTCACATTTAAAGTTAATTGGAGAAAATACATTATTACCCTTGGGAATGTTGGTCAGAAAAAAGAAAAATCTTAAATCTCAGATGCAGCCTTGTCTGGAAGGCTTCTGATATGGAAGCCATCAGGCTTCTCTTTGCTTATTCTCTGTATTACTTTCCTGGTAACTAAAAGTATTCCCTTTCTATCAGGAAGGCTAGCTGCTCAGCCCCGGGCTCTGCAGTTTGTAAATTCACTTTCTCAGAAAACAGAGCTTTGGGTTTAAGGCTGCTCTGGGCAGGAAAGACTTAATATCTCAATTCTGTTACTTTCAGTACTTAAGGTGCTATTAGTACAGGACTGCTCTGTGAAGGAATTATGTTTGTTCCAGTGGTCTTGTTTGAGCAAAAAAGTAGTTGACAAAATATTCCTAAAAGAGTATTTTGATGTGACTCATGTTTTCTGTTGCTCGGTTCTGTTATTTGATACAGCCTTTGGAAATGCAGGTAGAGAAATATGTTGGTGGAGAAAAGTAACTTCTCCAGAAGATCTTTCTGGGGAAGCTGTGGAAGGAGTCTGTCTGCCTCATTAGGAGGTCCTGCTGGAGACAGGAAACCCCTTTCCTGGGGTAGGTAGGGTGCATCTGCCCCTGGGTTGCTTTTAAGTTCATGGTCAGAACCTGAGCCGATAAAAAGCTGATGTATGTCTGGATGATGTCAGGCCAGAGCCTCTAATGTTCATTGGTAACACCTTGAATCCTTTTAGTGGTATCTTGTCTTCATTAACTTTCTTTTCTGGTGACACATCAATTCCAATATTTGGAACTACAGCTGGCTTTTTATATTGATTTAAAAAATTAATTTAGAAAAGGTTGTGAAGTTCTTCCGAGTAGATATGAAATGATTTATCACTACCAAGAACTATGTGTCTCTTCGGTGGAATTGAAAAGAATTCCAGGAGGGCTCAGCTCCCACTGATAACTAAGTGCACTTCTGTATATTGAGGTATACTTAAAAAGTGCAGACATTACTAGAATTTATTTAAGTATATTTTATTCTTTGAATATATGTATTAGAAAAAAATCTACACATTTTCTAGAGCCTTTGGAGAATCAGTATGCTTCATATAACTAAGGAATAACTGGTCACCTTGCCATTTAGTTATTTCAATTCATTTATCATGATTACAATTCTTCTGGAGAAAGGCAAGGAATATACTTTAACCTAAACATTGGTCTAAGAAACCTTACACATTTGGGGATAAAAGAATTAAAGTCCCAATCTAATTTTAGTTGTGACTAGCTCTTCTTTTGACAAGTAGATCTTTTATCTAAAACAATGGTAAGTAGGCAAATTATTGGTAAGTTTTCCTAAAGTGGCAAAGGTGACAATTATGAATGTAGCACTTGGTGACACCCCATGTGACAATAGCAAATTCAGAATGAAGAATGATTCCTTTTCCTTCCCTGCCATTTGCCATGGTGCTGGGGTGCAGTGCACTAATACTGGTCCTTTCAGTATCAGAACCACTGACAAGGCTCTCCACTGCTTCTGCATCTCACCCCCATGGTACATCTATCCCTCACACCTTTTACTCCTTTTTTCTTATTTCTCCTTATCAATTACTTTTATAATCCAGCTCTCCTATGTTTTTTTCACTTTATCCAATAATCTTCTGTAAATAAGGTTATTTCCATTACAGGTGGAGGGGCCACAGGTTTTGGGAACTCAGGATGATTGTACTTGTCTTCTTTTAGATATATTAGCAGTTGTTTAATTATCAGATAACTGAAAATTTTTGCTTTAACTTGTAGTGAGAAGACATAGTTATTCTGTGCAGATTAAATTGTCTCTGAATAAAATACGGTATGGATGAGTGGACACAGAATTATACCAGAGGCTACTTCCTTATTACAGTGTCTTATTATGGGTAAACACTTAATATATGTAGTCAAAAATTTGCTTTTCATACAGTTGAAATCTTAACAGTCTATTCAAGATTTTTATTTTATTTTCTTTTATTTTATTTCATTTCATTTATTATCTGATACAGTTATTGGACAGTAAAAAATAAGGAGTAATGCCATTATATAAAAAAAAATCTTTTAGAATACTGTTGAAGTTCTCATGCACACATCCTGGAGCCTTACCCATTTTTTCTGAGTTTTGACAATCTTTTTCACTATTTCTCTGTATCCTGAGGTAAATGGTTTCAATATAATTGGGGTATTGCAAGTCATCAGCATCCTATGTCCTTTTATATGGAGGAGTATGGTGTTAATTATGATGGTTTCTTCCTCCTTCTCTCTCCTGAATTTACTTAAGGCTATTTTTATGTCTTTGTTAAACCCACTTTGCAGTTTGATCTCTCTCCTTTGGTCTGCAACCATTTCATACATATGGTGCATTTTATATATATATATATATATATATATATATATATATATATATATAGTTTAGGTTTCCTTTGTTCTCTTTATGAACAAACCCCAAAACCAACTCTTATGTCTGCATTTATTTGAGTTGTTTATAGCCCTGAGGTCTGGAGCCTGTGTTCTGTCTCTGCCACCCCCATGCTTGTACTTCTCCCTATATACAAACTGCAGCTATACTATACAAATAAAAGTGAAAAGAAACCAAATTTGGTATAGCCCCAGTCATTGGGAAGAGTTGCTGTTACAGGGAAATCAAATAAAAACAAATTTCCAGGTAGGATGAAGCAAATTCAGACAAAGTAAACTTTGTAAGCATCAGTCTGGAGGTCCCAACTAAGTCATTACACAGCCTGTTACTAACAATGTCAACCATATATTTACTGGGCTAGAGAGCTAAAAATGGTAGTTCACAAACAGAAATCACAAATCACACCAGGTATTGTTCAAGATAAAATCTGTTTTAAAGTTAACAAGGGGTGTAGAAAGCCTGAATAATCAGGAATCACTGAACAAAAGGACACACAGACAACCAAGAGTACCCAAACTGACAGAGCCAAGCTGCTGGAAGACACCTTTGCACTCTGAAGGCTTGCTATGATGCTCTATTTTATTTTTATATCTGCCATATTTTGATTAGACTGTTAAAATTATTTTAATTGACTAAGTTCTTGGATTCTCAAATAAAATGTGTACTTTTCATGCCCAGAACAAGATTTTTAATGCAACTATCATTTTTTTCAATCAAGAAAAAGAAAGTATTGATCAATTATTAGAATAGAACTTTTAAGTGATTATTCTGGGTTTTATCAGTGCTCAATATCTCAAGAAGATTTGTCAGTGTCTTTGTAAAATCTACAAAAAGGAGAAAGCTTTAGTCCTAATTTACTACTTTCCAATGAAGAAATTAGTATTCATTAGCTTTTGGGATCTAGTTTTATATACTTTGAGTTCAAACATCTAGAGAACTGAAATAATCTCCATATTCTACTTTATATTTTTGCTCTGCCTTATTATAAAGCTGGTCTGTTGTTGCATTATTGTGAAAGTTGTGAAAGTCATAAATGACACCTCTTTAAAGCATTCCTATCAACTGACTTTGTCATATTTGCCTTTGTAAGCAGAAACATAATCACAAAAGTAGTTGGGAAAAGTCTCAACTAATATTACAAAATTCCTGAAAGTATCCTTCTGAAAGTTGACTTAGTTCCTCAGCTGAGACCTGGTGAGAAAACAAAGAACACAGATGAAAGTGTAGCACAAAAGTCAAAAAAGCAGCACAAAAATCAAAATCTGGACTCATTTATTGCCTTTTTTTTTCCCCCTGTGTGTTTGGGGGCTCTGATTTAACCTGTCCTTGGTATCTAAATTCATTCTGTGAGAGATTTGAAACCTGCTCAAATTTCTCCACCTCCTAGTTCTGATGTCTAATCTGTAAGGACTAATGTGAGCAATATGAATAATGCAGTGAGCAGTATTTAGTATAATTGAAATTATTGCTAATTAATTAATTACATGTCCAGTTTGGGCATTTAAGTAAGGGGTAAATCCAAGCTTTTCAGGAGTCTATTTCCTTTCTGAATGAAGAAAGAAGCAATTGCTCCATGAAGAAAATCAGAAAATCATAAGGAGTAGGACTAAAATATGCCAGCTTTGAAGACTCCAAAGATCAGTCATGCCAAAATCAGAAAATAATTTCAACACTATTTTAAGACAAAGCTATAAAAAACTTATGTAACCAGGGAGCTTTACTTGGAGCAGGATAAATTATGGCATTTTGTCTGCCCAGAATTTTATTTTCTAAAATATTTATTGGGGGGGTGGGGGTGGGTGTGTGGGGGAGTTGTTTCTTATTGTGTGTTCTTTTTAGTGATTTTTTTTGTCTTTGCAGATTTCATGCTGAGTTCCAGATAGAAGGCTCTCAAATACCATGTTTGCTTATCTCCAAAGAGGCTACAAAATGTACAACAGTCTGAATGCTGATTAAGGTGTTCTGTCTGCATGCCTGAGTTAAGCTATGACTTATCTAAAACAGCCAAGCTTTGAAAACTTGGATTTTGAATATTATTTTATAAGAAAAAAAAAGAGAAAAAGGAACTGCACTGAGTCTTGCTGATAAAACCATCTACTGCTATTGTTGATGTATTTTATAATCCATGTTGTAGTGTAAAACATACAAACTTTCCCTCTTTCCTTTTGGAAATACTCTTTTATTTATTTGAATCTTGCTCCTGGAATGGTGTATTGGCTTTCTGTGTTCTGCAGTGTTTATTCTGTTACCAAAATCTCCAGACTATCTTATCTCTCATTCCTATCTCTTGACACCTTTGTTTCTTTTCTTTTTATCTGCAAGGATTTTACAGTTTTTGATGATGGCACTAAGGTTATTTGAGGTTTAGCATATGACTTGGTTTTCAGATTGCTTTTTCAAATCTGCTTTTCAATGGCAATCCAATGCTAAAGGAAAGCAAATAAAACTCATTTTGTATCTTATATTTATTTTCATAATAGCAAAATTGCACCAACTGAAATTCTTCTAAAATGTCTACATTCTCACATCTACTTTTGTTGAAGTGTTTTCTTCTTTTTGATAGGTGTTTTGTAATTTAAACAGTTTATCTTTTCATCATTTTGCTTTGCTTTGTACAGCAGCATTTTTTCCCTTTTCTTTTTTTTCTTAGTGCAAGTTGAATTCTTGTTTTCCAGTTTTGAGAGAACAGGTTTTTTTATGTATTTCACAGGGCATGAAATATTGGCGAATATTTGCAGGGGAATTCCTCCAGGAGCCAGTAAAAACTATACAATCAGTAACAGAGCAAAATACTATGATGACGTTGATGATGATGATGATGATGATGATGATGATGATGATGATGATGATTGAAGAGAATGAAGAGAAGACATAGTTCTTCTTTAAAATTAAAATTCCAGTCTTTATGCATAGGTTGATAAGCAAATTAAGCTTTGGTATAATTTCTTTTTGTCTGGAACAATACTGAATTGAAAAAACATTTTCATTTTAGACAACCAGATGAAAGTTAGGCTTTCAATTTATAAAGTCATACTGAATAGAATAGTAGCATTTGGAATAGCAAATTTCAGAGTCTTAATTATCATAGCTGTCTTCTCTGACATGCAATTAAACATTTATATTTTTATCTCTCTTCTGGGATAGGTTAAGTTTCTTCACAGTACCTGGTATGGGGCTGCGTTCTGGATTTGTGTTGAAAACAGTGTTGATAACACAGGGATTTTTTTCATTGTTGCTGAGCAGTGCTTACACAGAACTGAGGTCTTTTCTGCTTCTCAGCCACCCCAGCAGCGAGGGTGCTGGGAGGGGACACAGCCAGGATAACTGGTCTCTGCTGACCCAGGAGATATTCCAGACCATATGGTATTGTGCTCAGCACATAGAACTGGGGAATAGGGAGTGAGGGGGGGCTTTTGGAGTGACGGTGTTTGTCTTTCAGGTCATTATTATGCATGCTGGAGCCCTACTTTCATGAGCCCTACTTTCCTGAGCACCTCCTTGTCCATTGGAAGTGGTGAATGAATTCCCTGTTTTGCTTTACTTACACATGCACCTTCTCTATTAAAATGTCTCTATCTCAAATGATGCATTTTCTCACTTTTACTCTTCTGATTCTCTCCTCCATTCCATTAGGGGAACTGAGCTGCCACCTGGGGTAAAACCACAACAATCTTTTTTTCTGCTAACAGAATAACATGATGCTGCCCACTGCACAGTACTGCTGTGATGATATATGGAATATTGTGGAAGATGAAATATCCCGTTGGTTAGCTGCATCTAGAGGAATGCTTGGCATGGTGGTGTTCAGCCAAAGATCAGACTTGATGATCTTACTGGTCTTTTCCAACCTTAATGAGTCCAGGATTCTATTAAATAAAGTATGTAGAATGTTCTATTTGGGAATAAGAAAATATAGAAAGGAAGATCATTGGAATTTTCTATATAATGAATTTTCTGTTTATTTATCAGATTATGGTTCCTTCTCACTGTGGTTCTTGAATGAATGTATTTTTGTTTCTAAAACTTCAATCACTTTCTAAAACACAACACTAGTATGTTCCTCAATAATTGAATAGTTTTAGGATGCAAAAACCACTGCAGGGCTGTGTAACTAATTACATACACAAGTAGCAAAATAAAAACTTGAGGCCCTATGTTGCTGTATAGTTTTTATTGCAAATGATCAAGGAGATTAATACTGAATCAATATCCATCTTATTCATTTACTCAATTATTCCAATTAGAAATCTAAGGAATTATTTTCTCTAATTTTGAATCTCTGAAACTCTTCACAAAGAAATGTACTTCATTCTTCAAAAAAAAAACAAAAAAAACCAAATAATGTAGAGACAAATTCAGCACAAAATTCAGTATAGAAAAACTCACACTGGTGATAAAATTGTGATCAGAAATACAGTGTTTATATTTCAAGATTTAAGCAATGGGTTTCTATCTTGACAGCAATTACTGCCAGCAGTTTTGATCAACAAAAAATACTAAGTAAATAACAAAGTAAATAATCTTAGCATGGCAGGTAAATTGTGTTCATTTTAGAAAAGTACAATCAATCATTATATTGTAGCTCACCAGAAGCTTCCTATCTTCCATTCCCAGCACAGCATGATTTGCTGGTGTTAAACACCAAGAAAATCTATACTGAAAATGGCACTGCTTCTTAACCAATTCACATGGTCTTTGAAATTAAATTTATATACATCAATAAGAATAAATATATCAATCAATTTTAATAGATCATCCATCTGAAAAAGAAAAGGAAAAAAATCTTTAATAACAAAGAAAAAATGTGAAGTGATGGGTCATTTGATAAAGCAGCTAATTTTATCAATTCCATAATTTTACTGCAGTATATTCTAACAGAGAACTCTTTAAAGATCAGAAAGGGTATCTGTCTCAACAGACTTGAGACACAAGTCTGATATCACTTTTTCAGTGATGTGGCAATCATAATTTTCTATTTTATCCCTTGCTACCCATAAACCAACTAAAATATCTCTTAAAGTTACTTGGATTCTCTGTTTTAAATTCTTTCTAAGGAAGTTCATTTATGGTTGCTAAAAACATATTGTTTCCTTTTCTGAAGCCTTGTCTTGATTTCCCCAGTGACCACTGATAAGAATGTATTTCCTTTCAGCTGTCAGTTTTTCTTAGTGGTGCTTTAGAGAGAGAAAGGTCTCCTGTATTGATCTTTGTTTTTTGAATTTGTGTGTCTTTTAATTTCTTCTATAAGGTAATTTCTGAAGAGCTAAAAATGGACTGAATCATAACTTTGTTTGAATATGATGGGGTTTGCTTTTGCAAATGTTTTACAGCTTTTAGAAGTGCTCATCCAGGATAAGACTGAAATGTGTGAGGAGAAAGGATCTGCACTGGATTTGGAGTGATTTGCCTCTGGCACTGCAGCAAACTCCCTGAGAAATGAGATGACTGCGGGCGATAAAAGGGAAATAAGTGAATTATAGATGACTTTGCTTTGCATCCCCTAATGAAGAACTGATAGAGATATCATGAGTGAAGAATTAAGTAGGAGCACTGCTCAGAGGACTTCATGAGACACTCTGGGCAATGCATACTACCAGACTAGAGAACATCAAACTCCCCTCCCCTCTGCCTGCCCTGGAGGATTCCTTTGCTGAAGATTCAGCTTGTTCCAGCTTACATGCAAGGTTTCAAAAGAATTCTAGGACTTCTTTAATTAACTAATGCCTCTGTAAACTAGAAAGATTTGTTTTTCCTGCCTCCTTCAAATCTGTTTTTCATGTCTGTGGTTTAGCTTACCTCTGCTGTATTCTGTAACAGCACATTTCTCAAGAGGAGCTGGAAGTTAGTTAAATCTTCTAACTCAAGTTAGATGATCTGCCTCATTGCTGTGTTCCAGGAAAAAAAGAAACTGTGAGTGATTCCTAATAAACTCAACTGTCCTTTGCATCATTTGCTTAGAAAAAGAAAGCAAATAAATTGTACTAATAAATTGAATGCAGCAGCTTAATTTGTTCTGTTTGTCCTACTTCTATGAGAAAGATGTAACTTACATCATAAGCAGACTCTTCTTACTACCCTCAAATAATGAAAATTTTAAAAATCCTTTTAATTTTCAAAGTAAAGCAGATATAAATTTAAATGAAACAAAAGAACTATAAGGAAATGTGAAACAGGGTTTGCTAACACATATGTGTGTCCTATATCCTTGTCCCCAAACTCATCAACTCAGGCTTTAAATGTCAAATACATTTGATCCAGGCCCACAAATATGGGCTTTGCAAGTGATATAGAAATCTATGCTATTTAATAATGGCACAAGAGTATTACCCATCCTGTGATGGTAGAAAAATAAAATGATAAATCTATGCCAAATGTGCCAGAGAAACTATACTACAGTGTAATTTATCCTTCTACTATTTTGGAACTTAGTTAATTTCCAGGTACCCCTACTTCAACCTATTCAAAGGCATAAATTCTCCTCATTTACAACTTCAACTGTAATTTAGCTTTTTTTCCTGTCATTTTAGGAAAAGAAAGTACAATGCTCTCTGTCATCTAACCTATTAATTTTCATGTTTGTACTGGTACAATGAGATTGCTTGCCTAATACAACACATGAACAAGTTTCAAAGCCGGTCATAAGACCTTTGTTTTTTTCATGTCTCTCTCTTCTGCATTCATCAGATCAGAGCATTTAACTATGAAAACCCTTCTACTACTTGAGTCATCTGCTGTGACAGATAACCCAGTCATATAAGTTATTTCACCAACAAATTGAAGTTTATTATTAAATTGAAGTTTATCATTAAAGTAATTTTTGCATCCCCTTCATCCTTCCTCGCTTCCTTCTGATTTATATCCTTTCACTACATCATTGTCACTGAGATACTTCTAGAATATTTTCACTAATTTTTAATTTCTAGGGTAAAAAATAATCTTAATAATAAATTAATAAAAATTATTTGATAGAAGATTTCTAATATTATTTTTCTGCTACCAGCATTTTCCATTTATTGCTAGTGTTTATTTCCCAGATGATTACAGTCCTTCATCTTCCTTCTTCTTTGCCCTTTTTTGCTTGCCAAATTGCTTTTTTTGTCCTTCTCACCCTCCTCTCCTTGTGGCTCTAACGCATACAAATTTATTTTTCAAGATTCCATGAATCTGATTAATAACTGATCAGGGCTATAGGAAACACAGTTCAGATTAAACCAACAGGAATCTCCCTCTAATGATAGCTGGTTCACCATAAATTGTCAACAATATCCAGCAGAGGTAAATCTGAATGGCCCAGCCCTTAAAGGTGGGGCCAGGAATATTTTTTTTTTTTTTAGCTTGTGAAAGGAACAAAGAATCATTGAAAAAATGATGTTCTCCTTGCTGTCCTTTAGTGGATAAAATTATAAAAAGTGATACAGGTAATTCTATGAGGCAGCAGAGTAATGCTAAGCTATTGGTAATGGAAAGTGTTTTGAAATGTTCCACCAAGCTCTTATTAAATCACCAGTAACTGCAAGAGGTAAGCATTAAGTACTTCCTCTCAGTGTCAGGCCAATAACAATTACCTGTTTGAAGTCTTCCTCTGTCCATGAAGGCATAATCATCAAAAGCATTAAGAAAATTTGAAATATTTCATTTTTCTATGATAAAAACTTTTGAATTCGTTAAGATTTTACCACCCATATCTTAATAAGTCTCATTCTTCAAAACTCATTTTCAGAGTAAACCCTACATTGTCTCCTTTTTCCTGTGATTCTGGAGGAGTCCTTTTCAAGCATTCCCCTTCTTTGGGTGGACCATGATAAGGTAATGCATTATTTGAGATAAGTAGACAGATGTCTTATCCTACTTTAGGACTACAAGTGCTATTCCCTTTTAATACTAATGTTTACTGTCTCAAGTGCTGCTGAGTCAGTAAAGTGAATGACTCACAGACTTTTTCTCATTAACTTTTAATTTTGTTTGCCTTGGATGCATCTACTTGAATGTATTTAGTAAATGAAAACCAAACAAACTCCTGAGATTCAGAGTAATTTATGTGTCAGAAATGTCAGCTGACTGAACAGTTTCTGATCAAATGGAAGACAGGACAGTGCCATAATCCTTAATACACCCATGTGGCACTTACTGGCACCAACCTGAATGGCACTTGAGTATGAAAAGTTGAATTAAGAGCTATTGCTTAGCCCAAGTAATGCTTATAGTATAGAGTCCTCTGTTGGAAGTTTGAAATATCAGGGGGAAAGAGCAATCAACTGGCTGCCACAAAGGGCTGAACCTTTTACAGTCAGGGAAGGTTTGATGTGGATTCTTTACCTAGTTCCACTGCTGCCATTTCAGTTGCCCTGCTCCAGTTGTTTCCACCGATACAATTATCCCTGGGGAAGGATTAGGGGGGAAAATACTTTTTGTTTCATCTTTTTCTTTCACTCCAAATTATTTTTATGCAGATCAAATCCTTCACCTGGCACTTCTGGAGCTCTCCAAAGTTTCTACCAACGCAGCTGGTTCTACAAAGGGAAGGCCATGTGTAGGATTTGGAGGCTCCTTGCCACTTGAAATACAGCCAGGAGAAATCCATGTCAAGTCACAGCCTTTTCTATAACCAAGGTAGGAAAAGTAGCTATTAATAATAAATTAAATAAAATAAAATTTAAAAATAATATTATGAGTTACTCAAATTAACCCACTAGCTTTGAAAAATGAAACACCTTGCACAAAAGATGTACAGGGGGAAAAAAATCAATTTTTACTCATTTTATGCATTGATCCTTTAACATGTTCATCAAGTTAAAGAAAAAAATCTTAAAATCTGTATAAATTAATCTTTTGTTTTACTGTTGAAGTGACAAAGGCTCCTGAAAATAAAACTCTTAGAAAGTTCCTGTGATTTAATTGCTCTAAAGCACAAACTTAGGAACTTTAATAATATTTTTTTGAAAATTATGACTTCTGCATTAAAAATTTGCATCATCATTTGTTACCATTTGTTGATTTAGTCCTCTTTTCTAACTTTTCAATGTTGTTCTTTTACAGTATAAATGATAGAAAGGTATGGTACCCTCTGGAGAAGTCTGGACATGCAATAACAATTAGAAGGATGATTTTCCATATGTTTCCGATTTTGGAAGATTGCAAGCCATAATATACATCAATAAAATTTGATGCAATTTTTCTTTTAGAACTAGAATCCCAGAATTCTAAGTTTATTGTGTACCTTTGTCAAAAAGCTTTGTTTAACAAAATAAAAAAAATTCAACCTGACAGAAAATGAAGTCAGACTAAAGTGCTTAGTGATATAGAGCAGATCCACATCTTTATTTTACATAACATAATTTTGAATTCACAATGTGCTAAAAGTTGTTAAAGTTGTATTGTGTTAAAATACCCAAAATATAATTGGAGATAAATTAAACAATTTTTTATGCAATAAACAATCAGTTCTTTATTTGAATGCCAGTTTATTTTCAAGAGGCATCTTACTTCTAACTTGTAATCGTATGGACAAAATATTCCCATCTCCTGGTTGCCTCTTAATGCACCATTCAATTAGAAGGTATTCACGAAATTCCTGCCTAGAAGATGTGTAGATGGTTTATGAACTGACTAATAAAAAACAGTAACATCTTAAGCTTTTATAATATATAATGTTAATATTGACTGTCATGTATGTAGTGTAATAATATAATATTGACTGTCATTTGTGATATAAACCAATCTACACTTTGAGAGCAAAAGAATAAATGTTTTAATTTGGAACTGGATTTCACTTGATCTGACATTAAATGACTGGTGAAAAACAGTAATGGGAGAAGTAAATCTTTAATGTCATATATATATATATACATATACATATACATATACATATACATATACATATACACATATACATATATACATATACATATACATATACATATATACATATACATATATACATATACATATACGCATGCACTAGTTGGGATATAGTCTGCAAAAATTTTTGATGTTAGGTATCAAACCATTTTTTCTCTTGCCAGTTTTACTGAATGCCATGAAATAATATTATGAATAGTCCAAATTTTGCTGCATAATGAAATTATGCTGTTCCAAGTAAAAGCCTTGATGTCTCCCTCTAAAACTCCTTCATCTCCTCTATCTTTAACCTTTTAGCCACAGATCTACAGTTCACCAGTATTTTAATTATAATATATTAAAGAAAAAAATGTGAGAGTAGGATGTTGTCCAAGCTGAGAAATTTCTCTTTTATAGTTTTTGAGTTCCTTATAACCACATGATATCTTTGTGTTTTTTACAAGCTGGAGGAGTGGATCCATGTGAACCATGAGGGTCAACAAGACCAAGTCTCCAAGGTGCTGCACCCGGGTCAGGGCAGCTCCAGGTGTCAATACAGATGGAGAGCAGCCCTGCCCAGCAGGACTTATGGTGCTGCTGGGGGAAAAGCTGGACACGAGCTGGCAATGTGCACTCACAGGCCAGAAAGCCAAAGGTGCCCTGGGCTGCATCCAAAGCAGAGTGGGCAGCAGCTCTAGGGAGGGGGTTCTGCCCCTTCCCCTCTGCTGGGCTGAGACCCCACCTGGAATGCTGCATCCAGCTCTGGACTCGTCAGTACAGGAAGGAATGGACCTGTTGGAGTGGGTCCAGAGCAGGCCCATGGAGAGGATTCTGATCAGCTCTACTGTGAGGAAGGGTTGAGACAGCTGGGGCTGTTTAGCCTTGAGAAAACAGGAGGGAAAGGGAGGGAAGGGAACCATATTTTTTCTGTTCAGTACTTAAAGGGCAGTTATAAGAAAGATGAGGACAGAATTTTTAGTAGGGCCTGCTGCCATATGACAGGGGATAATGGTTTTCAGCTGAAAGAGGGTAAATTCAGATTAGATGGAAGCAAGAATTTTTTATCATGAATACAGTAAAACACCAGAAGAATTTCCCCAGGGAGGTGGCAGATGGCCATCCTTGGCAGCATTCAATATCAGGGTAGGTGGGGCTCTGAGCAATCTGATCTAGTGGGAGATGTTCCTTGTTGTTGCAGGGGCATTGGATTAAATGGCCATCAAAGGTCTTTTCCAGCTCAAATGCTCTATGATTCATACTACTCAAGATCCAAAGACTTAAAGTGGTTTTGGGATCTCTAGAGTACTCTGCCACAGAGCAAACCAAAGAAATTGAGAATATGAGATCGGAGCTAATTTAATGGCTGTAGTGAGGTACCTTCACACAGGGTGAAAGTCTTTTAGCTGTTTCTTGAAGGAAATTATTCAAGGACTGTATTACATTGTTGACCAGGATTTGATAATTTTTTAAATGTTATATGCTTGAAGGCTCAGGTAGTGCCCCCATTTTCAAAGACTCTGCTAACATCTTACACTTGTCATTTTCTGCATTTCATTTTTATTCTAGAGTTATAAAAAAACACCTACTTGCTGTGAAGATCTATTTGTTACAGAATTTTTTAAAAAATTATTTTAAGAAGAGGTGTAGTAATAGCAGAAAATTCAGCTAGAGCTAGATTGAGTTAGGTAGTATTCAACCTAGTTGTTGCCATGAAACAAGCAAGTTGTGCCTCTAGGCAGGTGAAGATCGATTGGGCGATTTTTCCTCCTGAGGCCCTGAAGAGTTAGGCTGTGTGGACAGCAATACTATATTTTCAGGACTACATTAGCTCTGAATAGTTTACAATTCATCTACCTGAGCAAATAGTAGGTATTGCATGCAGAAGAATCTAAGACAGTCTGGAAGAAATAAAGATTTCCTGATTTTTACTCAGGATTACTCTAGGTGTTTTCAGCCCTATCAAATTACAGTGAATCCAACCGTCCTTTGCGGATGCATATACAATATTGTCAGGTGCAGTGCAGGGAAGGAAGGTCAAACACTTGATTTAATATGGTCTGCTATGGTTCCAGGACCATCAAGTAGTTATTAGCAACAAATTTTGCACAAGATCCTGGTCCTAGCACAAGCCAAGCACACATGGAAAGAGCAGCTGGAGAACCTTGCATCCATGGGGCAAGTGAGGTGCTTTAAGTGACTCCCTGCTCTGTGGCTTCAGCGCTGGTGCTGCTGGCAGTGAAAGTGTTCTGAACATATCAATGGTGCCCTCGGGTGTGTGCTGCAGGCCTGTGAGCATGGACACAAGCAAATTGCCACCAAACACCCCTCTCTAACACACCAGCTCTATAATGTAGATATACCCATTCATGCCTCTGGATTTTGTGTTTGGCCATTACTCCAACAGAATAAAATGGTTTCTGCTTTCTTTGATCCTCATGCTGTGAAAAAAAATGGCATTTTCAGAAAAGCTTTTTCCCCATAAAAGGATCAATATTGGGTCCAATACTATTCAAAATACTTGTAAAATATCTGGATTACAGGACTCTATGCCTCCTAAAAAAAACTGCAGGCATCATCAGATTGCGAGGAGAGGCAGATACACTGCAAAGACAAGCACTGCATGGAGAAACTGCAACGGGCTGGAAGATTGGGATAGAAATAATTTTAGGAGGTTTAATAATGGTATATGGAAAGTACTACACAGGAGAATAGTCCCCAAAGGAAATACAGGTTGAGGTATAGTTCTGCTGAAGTGCCTCTATAGACAGTAAAATGAACATTGATTAGCAGTGTAGAAGGGCAGCAAGGAAGGCAAACCTGTGCCGCATCTGTAAAATAAAATCCAGCAGATAAAGGTGTGTGGTTAGTCCACTCTACTTACAACATCATAGGCAACACCTGGAAAAATGTGTCTAGCTGTGGCTTCCCCCAGCTCAAATGAGAGGAAAAACTCTAATATTGGAAAGGGCCCAGTGAGGCCCCACCACTCTGATGATTAAAGGACTGAAGAACTTGATACATGAAAATGTTGAAGAAAATGTCTTCATTCCTTATGAGAGGAGGTTGCTGATGGACATGTGTGAGTCTAATCATTGCTTTCCAACACCTAGAACATCATTACTGTAAAGATGGGAATATTTCCTTCATAGAATGAAGGTGGCATATGGTGGCATGACTTTATTTGGGGGAAATCTCATTTGGATATAAGAAACATAATCATGTCTGTGGGAATAACAAAATACTTCAATAAGTTGCCCAGAGGAGTGGTTCCATTTCTTTGCTGGAAATATTCAAGACGGTTTTGACAGAGCCATGAATAGTCTAATTTAATGCCTCCTTTCAACAGAAAGGTGAACATCTGATCCCAGAGCTCCTTTCTAACCTGGACTTTTCTATGATTATGTCATTTTTCTATGAAATTCCTTGTATATATATTCCAGTTGAAGGTGATTTGAAATACAGGGTCTAAAGGAACATTGGTATTAGAGTTGCATGACTGCAAGAAGCTTTAAAGATTCAAAGAAAGAAGTCTGACAGGAGGGATTAAAAAAAGGTAGCCCCTTCAAAGAAGCCATCTAGAATAACTACATCCAAAGCCTACAGAGGTTAATAAGAGTCTTTTTCTGTGGTTACAATGGGCTTTGGTTTTCTCCTTAAGTGTTCTGGTTCTGGCTTATTATATTCTTTTTTTTTTTCCCCTCCACACTTTTTTTTTTCCCCTTGTGGATGTCTAAGAATGCTTAAGAATGTCTAACATTGTCCATATTCTGTCTGCACATTGGACTGGAATTTTTTTTATTTCATACATCATTTGCACTTGCTATTCTGATTCCAGGAAAAAAGGATGTTAATCTTTACCACTCTGAAAAAAAAAAAAAAAAAGTAATGTATTGTTACAGAATTGAGGAGCATTAGCTGTGTGCTTTAATAACAGAACATATGTTATATAAAAGATTACTTCTATCCTAATTTTAATGAATAAATGTCATAATTTTAAAATCATATCTGAAAAAACAGAGAACACGTCAATATAACTATGTGTAATAATATGTTATCAAGTGTGATTAGTTCTAATTTAATTGGTAGTAATAAAAATTTCCACAAGCCAAAGGACTTGAGTTTGTAAGGAGGTCTGTGTTAAAAGAAATGGAAAGAGGGAAGGGAAATTCTTTTAAAACACAGCTTTAAAGACCAACAAAAGGCTCTTCCTGTTCAGTGAAGCTGTCTGTGAATGTAAGGATTGCATGAATCTCTGTCTAGCATGTTAATCAAAAGACCATCTTTAGGAATAATAAGATACTCTTTTTAGCATGTACAGCAGATTATCCATTCAATAGTTCAGTGCTCTCTATCATCAAAGCACCATTTACTAAGATATGAAATTTGGGCTGTATGTTTAGGGGATCTGGATATGTAACTTCTAAATATGCAAAAGTTCCAAAAATCAACAGACTGGGATCCATTTAATAACTTTTTACTTGCCACAAATCTAGTGACAAATGCCTATCTAGGCTTCATTGGTATTTAGTAGCAAGAGACAAGCACATCTAACCTTTCTGCAGTGTATATCCTGGACAGGTGTCTTAACCACAGAGGCATCCTAAGTTCCTAAGACTTTAAAAGGCTAATATTAGTTGCAATCAATTATGTTCTAAAGGTAAACTGGATGTGTAAAATGTACAAAAAAAGGAAAAAGGTAGAAACAAATGGTTTTGGGCCTTATACAAAGTGACTAAAGAAAATAAGAATACTTTAATTGACTTCAAATTAATTAAAGGTATCTATTAAATATACCCACTTACAGAAAGGTGATGATATGGTGCTAGAGGCTGAATATTTTATTTTAGAATATAATTTCAATAGTAGAAGAGAGTAGGGTGTTCATTTCCTCTTGCTCATTCTGTTGATTTTTGTAGGAAAAAGAAATCAATATTTTGGTGTAAAAGTTATTGTATTTTTTATTTCTTTAAAATACAAAATGAAAAAACATATTGTGGAGATTTGATAATTTTCCATAGGACTGATTTCCTTAGTAAAAGGTCTGTACTTCTTGCAGCTAATATAGAATCAGCCTGTAGTGCAGAAGATATACAAGTATTTGAATAAAGACATCAAAATGCATCAGTGCACACCCATAGAAAATCAAGTTAAAATGTGCAGATTTGAACATTTGGTGGGTGGTTTCCTTTCATACATGACAAAAATACTGAAATTATATTACATTTAAATGCAGCAATCTATATTAAATTTGAATGACAGATGCTAAAAGACCTTTAATCCCTATGTTAATTATATTTTTCATTCATAAGATATAAATTTAAAAAGAGATTTGATATCAAGTCCATCTACTGTTTGAGAATAATTTGTAATAATTGTACAATAATTTGTAATGAGGTGACATTGAGGAATTTATTTCTATTTTAGAAGATACTACACTGAACAAGAACAATGTTATTCTTCTATTATTTCTTTCTGTGACACACAGAGAAAAGATTGAGAAAAGCAACAGTAAAATCAGATTAACTGAATAAGTCTAGCCTGTTTCCTATTAAATTTATGTCTGATACCTATTGTGTGACCACAAGACTTCTGTGAAGTAGAAAGAGCAGATTTTAAAAACTGCAATTGTTTTTTGGTTTTTATTTTACAGGATACACCAGGGTAAAAATGAAGGAAAAATGTTGTTGATTAATATTCCACTGGCAGCTGGGTCCCTCCATAGTTCCCCAGCCTGTTAGGTGAATTCTGGAAGACTCCATTTCATGACTTGGTTGTTCTGCTTGTACTGTAGTAATGCATGGAAACTCAGTGGGCCAGCTCCCAGACAGAGTAGCTTCAACTATCAATAGACTGAAATATGCAAATCAAAAAATATGCAGAATTTAAAACATTTTTCAGTAAAATATTTGCTGTATATTTTACTGCATCCATTTTATGTTGGAAATGGCATTTCCCTTTTTTACTTGAAATGGATGGGATATTTTTTCCTCTGATTAGTTTTTATTTATACATACATGATTTGGCCAGTGTCTTAAAACTTTCTTTACTCTATTTATTGTTTTTCTCACTGAATTTCAAAAGCCTTTACATCTGTGCATTAGAAAAGTCCTGCTAAGATCACAGAATCACAGAATGAGTCAGGTTGGAAGGGAGCACAGTGAGTCATCTGGTCCAGCTTCCCTGCACAAGCAGGCTCATTCCAGATCACACTGCCCAGGATTGTGTCTGAATGGTTCTTGATAATCTCCAGTGAGGGAGATTCCACAAACTCTCCAGGCAAATAGGATTTCTTATTGCAAAGATTTGAGTACCTTAGAGTCAGTTTTTTAGCTCTTCTTGAAGTAATCCTAACGAACCACCAATGCATAATATGTATTTTAATTTCTCTAATTACTGTTTTCCAGCTCTTGTCTTTGGCAAAGAAAGTTCTTTCTAATGTAAAGGAAGATTGACAGTAGTTTCTACCTGAGCTATAGTTCAGCTACTTGCAGCATTGTTCCTCTTCTCATTTTTCTTTGCAATGATGGAAACTTTCTGGAGAGGTATTTGACCTCTAAACTTATCAGAGCACCAGATGTAAGGTGCTATTAGTGTTCACTGGGACTGAAAACAGGACACCTATGGATCAATTAATGTTGTAAAAATATATATAATGACAAATCTATAAGCATATTTATGAAATTATAGATAAGGCAGTTGTGCAGTATCCTCAAGGTGGGCTTGCAAGGCACACAGCCTTAAAAAAAGGTAAGTGAAAATATAAAGTGGGTAGCAATGCCTTCTAACCAAATAAACTCATCATTAAACCTATAGAGATCCAAGATGCATGTGATTTCAATTTCTGCTTTTCTGAATTCAGAAAAAAATTTGTAGTCATGCCTTAAAGATCAGCACCAGTAGCCTTCATGATTAGCATAGCTCGCATTGCAGATCACATCCTAAAGGGAATAGTTAATTTTTCTGGCGTGAAGCAGGGGTAATTAAGCAACATGCAAAAGAGAAACCTTATGTTTTCTTCCATCCAATCTCTCACATATTATTCTGAAGGGATTTTTTTAATATAAAATATTCCTTCAAGGAATAACTGACTCAGATAGATCATGTGTTTCTGTGTTCTCATAATGATTTCTGCTGTTTTTAAAGCAATAATATACCTAAGCCACAAAGTTTGGTCCTGAATTTAGAGTTTTTTCAGATTTATGTTTGTAATTTAGTTGTGAAAACTGAATCAGGATCCTGCTTCAACTTCAAGCTGAGTAAATTAAGATCAAGTGAACAGATTTAGATGCAGCAAGGAATTCTACACCCCCAAATTAATCTGACTATTATTCTTTTATTCATAGATATGCACCCTCTTGCAGCCTAAAAATATCTGTATGAGACCCTGCCAAAAGTAAATGCCTTCACCCTGGCCAGAATTTGGAAATATATTTAAATGTTTTGGTAATTTAATCCTTGTCTTTTGTTCGATACTAGTGAGTACATTGTGATTTTTTTTTCTGAAGCCTCTATAAAAAAAGTAGATTTTCTTTTCACAGAATAATAGCAAACAGGATTTTTTAAATATGCAATGTTTCAGATTTGGGTTCTGTGGATTGGGTATGACCAATTGTAGACACATTATAGCAATTTCTTAATTTGATTATATAAGGTACGGATATTTGAGTGAAGAAGATTGTGAGTTAACCATATCTCTGTTCTCAAGTTTTAAAGAACAACTATTCCCATTGGTGGGTCCACTGAAAAAATGACCAAGAGGGTTTTGTTTGCTGAATTAATTTAGTAAAAATATAGATGTACAGAGCTTTGGAGAGAAAGAAACCCCTGTCTTGTCTTTATGTGAGAGGAGCATAAAATAGGGCTATCAAGAGGGCTACATTTATGCAGGTCTTTAACCAAGAATTCCTCTCATTTTTAAAAGCACTAATACCTTTTGCAAGCTTGAATTTTTTCATGCAGGCAGCCTGTCATGGGAAAAAAAGTGGATTGGAAAGGGCTGTTAGAGATAACCTTGATTGCAATAATATGGCTAATGTATCAAAGAAATTTGAGATCTGGGTGCTTAGATAGGTCAGTGAAATTAAGCAAACTCTCATTTTATCTTTTCTTTCAAGCATTACCTGAAATTGAAATTATAACATGCTGAAGACAGAGAATGATGATGGCACTCTCAAGAGACCTGAAAGAAGTTGGCTGAATATATTTCTCATTTGGGAACTGAACATCAAACTGTGATATGAGAACAATTTTCTGGATGGAAGAGAGGTAAATGGTCTGGTACTGGATAGTTTCTCTACTAGATAAAGCTGCTGGGGAACCAAGGTAACAGTTTCCTGATCATCACCCCCTCCAAGACTACAACTGTTTTATTATGGATCCACATGCAATAACATTTATTTTCTAATAATAATTTTTTCTGTGTTTCATAAACAGAATCAGAATTTACTTCACTTGATTTCAACAACAAAATTAAGAATCTATGGAAATATCCCCAAAGACTAACTGTAGCCCAGTGATTTTAATCTTCCTCTAATTCCTCTGTCATTAATAAAAACAACTAGGCATTTATCCCAAGCGACAGTACACTTCTGTGGATACCAGGAATATGTAGTTAATGATTTGAAAAAATTCTGTCTGGGTATCAAGTTAACAATGTTAGTTCTAAGAAAATCTACTGATTTGAACTTAATTTTTTATTTCACTGACCATTTGATCAAAGCTGTGAAGTAATATTGTAGGATAATAATTTAGAAGGAATAAAAATAAGTCATTTTATGATTGCTAAAAGTTTTAATTTTATTTTCCCAGTTGTCCAAAATCATAAATTGCCGCTGGAAAAACATCCTTCAAAAAACTGGAGAAGTTTATCAAGGGTGTGTTTATTGTATGACACTCTCATTTTGTCATGGTTTCTATAATTTTTTATTTTTTTTTAAGGCTTGCCTTCTTATGTTTCTTGCTTCCTCTCTTCCTATATTCTAAGGGAACTGAAATAAAGGAAAACATGGCTTTGGAGCACATTTTTGGGAGTCAATTTGACAGACTTAGCATGCACACTTAGTCAACATTCTCAGTTTCATTGCCTCCCAGCAACTTTTCACCTTTCATTTTGAGATTTTCTTCCAGAACTATTCACTTGGAATTGACTTATTAAAAAAAACCAAAAAAAGAACCAAACAAAAACTAACAACAAAAAACCCCCCATGAAAATATCAACCTTGCCAGTGGAAACACTGAGGGATACTTTTTTGGCATAGGAATGACAGAATAAAAATGACCTCTAATTCATTCTAATATCAATGTTATTTGTTACAGTAAGAGACATAATGGGTGAGAATTTATCAGACTATAAAAGAGGTAATGTTGAATTACTGACTTATTAAATCTACTCTGGCATTCTGATTCCATAAGCAGCTGCCTGTACTTGATGCTTCAAATAACAGCAAAAGCCACCATAAAGCACTTGTCCATTGTTTAATGTCATAATGAGAGAAGAAAAGTTCTTTCCTGACTCCCACAGATTATCAGTTTATGCCCTGAAGCATACAATTTTATTGTAATTATGTTAGCTTGCAGAGTTGTAACTGTTATTAATGATCATAAAGTTGTAGCTTTGCCATGTAAATGTGTTGGAGAACGAAATAGGACAATGTAAAGGGTAACTAACCTTGACATCAGTAGAAGCTGTGGGAGGCCAGCAAACAGGTCATTTACTGAAGTGTTGAAAATACAGTTTTGGTTCTAAGAAGTGCATATCTAATGCAGGGAGGAGAAAAGAGTCCACATTCTTTAGAGTCATTATGGTTTTACAGATTGTGAGTAGGTCATCTAAAGGTATACACAGAAAATGTGCAATGGCTGACATAGTTTCAAATTGCCAGAAGGTTTAGGTAATAGCAATCAGAATGAAACAGGATGAACTGACTGAATATTCTATGTGGGAAAAAAACCCTCTTCAAGTTGTCGGGAGTTTGTTTTGGTTTTGGTTTGGTTGTGGCTTTTTTGTTCATTCACATTCTTCTTTCTGGCATTATGTTTTCTTTAGTTCTGGTTTTGGATCACTAGGAGAGAAACAGTACTCTATGGCTTCTAAAGACCATTTTGAATGAAAACTGGGTATCAATATGCAGAAAACATTAGAAATTAAAAACTGAAAATTATATTGGAGACTATGCAGAAAGGAACTTTGAAATAGCTGAGAAAGGGCTAAATGGAAATATATCTCCAAAAATGACAAAAAATAATAGTCATGGGATGAACTGAGGTTTTGCATTCTAATGGAAAATTTTTGGAGCCTAATCTGGACATGTCTAAATGTCTACTGAAACTTACATAAATATGTTGTCACCAGCAAAACATTTTATACAGAATCTATATCCTGAAAGGATTAAAAGAATAAAGAAGTTTAAACATGTTTTTTTCCTTATTCTTTATATTCAGATTTCCCAGCATGGTTCATTATTCTTATTTTCCATCCATTTCAATATGCAAATGTTGCAAAGACTAAGCATATTATACAACTTAGGAATTAAAGATTTTGCATTTAACATTGTGGAAAAAGCCAACAACTGTTGATTGTTAATAGGTGGAAATGTATGATGCTCTATGTCTTTCCATTCCAAGTCATGTTAGCACAGTTACATTTTTCCTGCAGTGTAATTGTGACTAAGTGAATAAAATGTCAGTTGGGATAATGAAATAAGAGTAGCAAGATGGTCCCGAAAATTAACTGCCAAACTAGCAGCTACATTAGCATGCTAATGTTTGTTTCAGTCTTTGACTTTAACAGGTTTGAAAAATAGCAAAGAAAAACACTTCTGTACTCTTTGCTCCTGGGTGGACCCTTCAGGAGGAGTCTAGCAGTGCTTGTTTGGAGCAGACATTTAGGATTGAGGTAGCAAATTTCTGAATATATGTTATTCCAAGAATGTTTGACATTTTGCCTGGGAAGCTGTTCTCTAGTCCTGAAAGAAGAACATGTTTTTGTTCCAAGGAAACAGAACCATCTTGTTTCATCTCTGGGGATGCATGAGACTAACAGTAAGCAAGAAATGAAAAATCCTTTTTCACAGAGTGTCCAGTAATTGCATGTATGACATTGTAACTACATATGACATATTTTGGTTGTTTTAATCAGTGTGTGTTACTACTGCTAAATCTTAGTGGAACAAGAATTTATTTTGGCGAGATATAAGCACGGTGTTTCATCCGTTGCTCATATCAGTACATGGTCATAAACTAAATAGATTTCAATATCACAAGATTCCTGTACACTTTATTGTACTGTTATGCTATAGTGTTATACTATATATGCTGTTATATAAATTATATATATACTGGCCTCTGTTGTTGTCAGAGAAAATTATTAATATGTTTGGAATAAAAATACATGTGACCAAATTATATAAAGACTGTAAAAGTCACATCTGACCTTGCTTGGACTTCTCCCGCCCCAAAAACCAGGGTTTTTCAGAGTTCAGGAGGCTCTTAGGCTATTTTTGAAATTTACTTTTTACTGATATAAAATTGCATCATACCCTAATATGGAACCTATACATGACATTGTAGGCAGAGCTGCCTGTAAGCTCTCTAGAAGACTACAGAAGACTCCAGCAGAAAATAGATGATTCACAGGATACTTGAGAAACTCCTCTGCAGATTGATTACTCCTGCCTCTTATTGCACTGCTGCCTGTGTAACCATTGCCATTAAATGGGACTGTAGCTTAGTATTTGCTCCACAGTTTTGTTGATTGTGTTTGTCTGGTAAGGTGTTGTGGTCTAGGAATGATACTCCCCAGGTTAGTACTCCCACAGACACTTCCTGAATATATGCTACTCATTTGGTCCCCCCACTGCCTTCCCTCCTGAGGTGGGCTGGAGAGGAGAATTGAGGCACAAAAAGGAAAGATCACAAATGGAGATAAGAACATTTTTCTGGAAACAGCAGTGAGAGAAAACTGAGTAGCAACAGCAATGATATTATTGGCTCAGAATACAAGGAAAAAAATATTATTGCCCACTGTAAAAGGCCTTGACAATAGGCATACCCCAACACTCACTCCAGCCTGAAAGCAGCATTACCAGCTGCTCCCTCCAGCCTGAAGCCAGGGCCACCAGCCCACATCTCCCTCTACCACTCTCACTCAACCTGAAAGAACCCCTTTTCCTCATAAGAGACTACATTCCCCCTGCCCATGGCAATGACATGAGGTGGTGCAGAATAACCTCTGGGTCCTGCACATACCCCCTCCTGGCTACTGAAAAATTAACCCTCTCCTGGCTGGAACCACACACTAAACCACCTTCCTTTACAGACTGGCAGCTTAATAAATGCAAAAGCTTCCCCAACTTTACAGCATTCCTTTGCAGAAGATAACAAAGATAAAGCAAATATGGGAGACAATGAAGAAGCATTTATATTTTTTTCCATTGCTATCACTATCAATCAGCCTCTTGATTTTTTTTTTCTTTTTTTTTTCTTTCAATAACAGAAATGTTATCTTACATTTTATTTTGGTTCAGTTTTTTACTGCTCTTCCCCTGGAAACGTATTACTACCAAATATACCAAATTTTCCAAGGAAAATCAAAAAATGTGAGAGTCTTTTCAGGTAATCTCTGCCCATCATTCTTTCCTTCATTCTCAGTTACCAAGGTGCATAAAAAAATTTAAGTACTATAAAATTTGAATGTCTATGTAAATTGCAGCATAATTTAATTATTTTTTGTATTCTTTGGTCTCTGTGTGCATATATACATGCTCTACACATCAGAGAAGAGTAAATTTATCAAAAAAGAATTTAATAAGCATTGACATTTGCAATGCATCAATACCCTTAGCTACAGAGTCACATGACACCTTTCTACTGAGATGTTGAAATAATACAAAAGTGTTATAAAATACAGTGAGAAATCTCAGCTCTCATCAGAAAAATTAATCTGCTGCCAAAGCTGAAACATTTTTGTGTAAAGTCCTTCTGTAAAGGTTCTTGCATAAGTTTGTCATATAAACATAATAAATGTGTGCCTAATGACCATTTCAGTTTGAAATTTAGGAAAATTTTCAGCAGTGGTCTCATGAGCCCTGTTAGGTTTACATTACTAGCAGATTTCCCAAAGTGTGTTAAAAGATTTTTAGAAACAAGTCAAGACCATTTATCTCCCTACAGAAATCCAACACAGTCAACCAAATACAATACAAATACACCAAGAGAGAAAGGGACATATTCATGTATCTGACAGCAACTGAAGTAATGTATGCAATCAAGATTTTCATTGGGAGTTGTAAGCACCAGATCATGTCAAAAGGAAAAGTTGTGCCTGCAAATGTTCTTTGAAGTAACATTATAAAGAGGGTTTGGGATCAAACAAACAAACAAACAAACAAAAAGGTTTTCTATTGTTTCACAGAATTTTGAACTCTACATTCAATTACTTTTCAGATACATCACCTCAGGTATTTCATGTAACTTTAGTCTATATTTAATTCTAACACAATAGTGAAGGGAAGAAAATCTTTGGAAATTTGGGTTGACTGGAAAAGGACAAGATCTATAGTTGCTATTCATTTGTGCCAGTGCAAACATTATCTATGCCACTTAGAATTCACAGGGTTTAGATACGGAACATATAAATCATCTGTGTAATTTGTATGAAGGGAAATATGGTACTTAATGTACCACAGATAATGAATTCATTTTAACCAAAACTTCAGTCATGCATCCTTTGCTGCTTGAATGCATTTGAAAGCAACTATACGGGCTACTGAGAAGAATTTAAAACTCTTTCTTTCTTCGTATCTCAGGCTAATTTTTACCAAGGTCTTCCTTTAGGAAGCTATTTGTTTGTAGGGTTTTTCCCAGTGGAAAAAAGAAATTAATATTTTGTATGTATTATCCAAATAAGGTATCATAGAAGTTATTCACCAAAGTCATAAGTAACAGAAATATGGTCTAATCAAATTTTAAAAAATCAGTTTTTCTAAGCAGCTTAGGAAGAAAACTAGTAAGATTTTGTGCAGATGCTGAAAATTCATTAAAAGTATTGATTTTCTAAGAAGCAACAAAATAAAGCTTGGGTTTTTTCACCCATGTTTAGTTTTTTGCAGAGGCTGGGGATAAGCCTGCATAAATATATTTCTCATTTCTATGGCAACTAAACACCAACAATTATTTTATGACACTAAACATTCAGTAGCCATTCATTAATCATGAATGAAAATATCAGAGGGCAAATGCTAGGGTAAATAAAATGTGGAAGGGATACCTTTATAGAAAACATTTATCAGTGATGAATTAAAAGTACAAAACCTGCAAAGATGATGTAGAGCATTTGCTAACTGATCTTATCAATACAGAGTTGAGTTAAAGTTGTTACTGGGTTAGTTTCTTTTTATAATTTTATATTCTTATCTTTTTGTCCTTTCTTTGGCCCTGGATTCATGGGCCTTGGCAGGATGAATCCATGAGTGTTGTGAAAGCTGGCAGACACTGTAGCTATGCCACTCATGATCATTTTGGAAGGGTCATGATGATCAGAAGACTGGAAGATTTTCTGGAAAGCAGTTTTGTGAAGGGCCTGGGGACTCTGGTGGACAACAGGCTGTCCATGAGCCAGCAGTGTGCCCTTGTGCCCAAGAGAGGGGTATGGTTTCCTAGAAAAGAAAGACAATAGAAGAAGGACTAACTCAGCATTCTAACATAAAGAAAAAATTCTTACACTGAAACTTTAAAGGAAAGTTGGAAATGTTATGAGTAATGATTCAAGGCAAAAGGAACATTAACAGTATAGGAGTCCCCACAGATCAGTAAATCTGAGAGATCACATGAATTAGGCTTGTTGTGAGCAATCTCACATAACTAGAGATATGCACAGTAAAGACTTTTGCATGGGAGCTGATCATTCTAAACACTCTTCCTGGCAGTGGAAGAAAACTGCTACTCACTGTCTGCTGCAGTTTAGTCTATGCTGAATTTCCTTCTTAGAGTATCTGATTCATCTCGTTACCTATACAGCAAAGTGAAGTCATAATAGACATTTATATGTCATCAAATGAATTAATCCCTCCCAAAAATATAGTAATAGATCACTGGGTTTACTGTTAACTGACTGCAATACCAAGAAGGCATGAAGAGAATGAAAAAGTTGGTTTACTGATACTGGGTCCACTATTACAAGGGTAAGAAAATGTTGGTAGATGATGATGAGAAGTTCAACATGCTAAGTTATGTTTTTTAGAATTCTTGACTAAAATATCAGCTGTAGCCTAGAAATAAATGTAGTCAAAATGAGCAAAGAAAGATTTCAGCCTTAAATAAATCAAGAATAGACTAGAGACTATTCATTTATACAAGTTACATTTTCATTTGTAAGAATGATTGTTTTTATTTTATGTATTTAAAGGTTTGACTAGTGAAATCAGACCTCAAATAGCAGTTATTTTGAGAATTTACAGATCAAAAAGGTAATTGCTGTGCTACATTGAAAGAAAATACAGAGAAGGAGGAGCTGTGGAACTGTGCATCTTTTAATATTAATTTCTAAATAGAAACTGGAAAAAAAAATCTAACAAACCTGGACTGCCTGCAAATAAAAGAAAGAGCAAAAATAGGTTTATCAGTAACAAACCACCTCAAAAACTCTAATTTACTTCTGCAATAGGATAATAGCCCTCGTAGACAGAACAGAAGTAGCAGAGACATATAACTTAGCTTTTAAAATCTTGTAACATTGTGCCTCATGATACTACTAAGAAAGCTGAGAAAAAAAAGAAAATGTTTGAATGAAAAAGCTTGAGGTTGGAATTCCAGCAAGTCTGGCAAAAAAATTGTGTCTGTTGTAGTCTTGAGTTCACTGCCAAAAGGATGGGGGTTTGCAGGAATCAGTAATTAAAACAAAGCATTAAAAATCCTGCTTAGGAGTGAGTTGGATTCTTCTCACTGGATCTTCAACAGTGGAGTAAAAATCATCTCACAAATTTAAATCTATATGGTCTATACATTATAGAACAGAATCTCCTGCCAGAGGCATCTGGAAAGATTGGATAGTCTCTTGAGAACCCTGCCTGTGTGTTTTCTTTCCTTGGCACATATAAATTGATATGAGAATAGGTGGCAATGTTTTAGCCTACAGGTTTTATTTGTCCATTTGCTTATGCTGATAACAGTTTTAGCATCAATGGGATTATTTACAGTTAAATACATTAATTTCTGGAGTTTTTGTAAATACATCTAATTTTTAGTTAAAGACAATGTGTGATTTAGTACTTGCAGGCAATTCCTAGGTCAAAGGCAGAAGCAGATATTTAGTTATATATATAGTTAGTTACTCAGACATAAATTAAGAAGCATCAGTGTTTTGTTTTCATGAACAATGCTATTTATAGACATCAGAAAGAGATGGACTGGTTTTTCAGAGAATTTGAAGATTTAATGGTGGGTTTCTGTGCTTTTAGGATTATATCTATGTTGTATAGTTTTTACTAAATTAAAAAGTTAGGTTTTAATGTTAACACTACAAAGAGTTTGAAGTCTAATTCTAGGGAAGGTTCAAATGTGGCTCTAACTACACCATATGGTCTAAATGCTGAGTATTTGATAAACATGCTTGAGACAGCTCTAAATTAGGTCATGGCTAAAACAGCAAAATCAAAGTCAAATTTGGGTCAAAAGGACCTGCTTGTCCTTTCCGTGTAACACAGAAATAATTCAATGCATAAATCATGTACATCTGCATAGATGTCTAATTTGTGAATCATGTTTCTGTCATTAAAATTTCACATGTTGTGTAAAGCCACAGTGTTCCATGAGTATCAAGTTATGCTTTATAGAGAGAAAAAAATGTCCTACTTAGAAAGAAAAATATGTAGGCATAAGTATTAAATCCATAGTTAATGGGTCCTTAAGGTTTTTTGAGATCTTTCAGCTGAAGCTGGATTTAAATTCCCATGTTCTGCAGTTCATGACTAAATTCATTCTCTGCATCTGTTGTTATTACTTTTTGCTGGGTAGTCTAGTTTTCTGCAATACTGTATATTAATCCAGAATACTCATATTACACATTATACATATGCAATAGCTGTTAACACTGTAAAATGTGGGAATTTCTTTCCTCAGAGGCTCTTAATCTTTTGATGAATATCACCGGCATGATACCAACCATATTGATCCAGAAACTTGGGACAGCCAACTGCAGAGGACAGCTGACATCTCAAGAATGTATCTGCATAAAGCTCAGTTTCCTTATAAAACTTGTCTCAAGTTTTTTTGGCATGGCTTAGCATAAAGATGGTGTTCAGCTCACCTAAAAGATTACCTGAAAATTTCATATTTAATGAAACCATTGGGCTTTGACTATTGGAAGGAGAGCTGCCACAGGGGACATAGCATTTTCCTGCAGTGGGTAGGAAGCAGAGTCAATCCTGACCCAGTGAGCCTGGCTGCCTCGGGTCCCTTGCATTCCCCTCAGGGTATGCACTGGCTCCTTTACTGTCTGGATACTTATTCTCATATTTCCAGGGGGAGGACAACCTAGACTGACCCTGGCATGGCTAGGGAGCAGAGACATTCTAAAGAAAAACTATTCTATAAAACTGAGGCATACTTGGGGGGTGATACAAAGCTGGTCTCTGTATGTTCCCATCTCTTTCTCATGCCTAGACTTAAATTGGACAGCTAATTGTATAAAAATACTTTTGGTCATTGAAAGCTTTCTTATTTTTTTTTCCACATCTTAAATATATTTCCCAATCTTTTAATTTCCTAACAATGCACTGGGCTAAAGCATTGAGGAAAATAGGTTTGTCAAGATAGCAAGCAATCAGTTCTGTTTCAGTTTTAATTTCACTAAAAGTTCTTTATAGATCTGGGAAACATTTTATTTGTCATTTGTTTTATTAGTAACAAATGAAACATTTGATGGCTTGGAAAGATTATCTGGAAGATTCTCCTGTTGTTAGCAGTAGCTTAATATTAAGTAGCTTTTGTTATTTCTCAGAAAGTAGTTTTGTAAAGCAATGACTCATTAATCCTGTGCAGTCAGCAATTTCAGCAATAAGTCGATACAGTATTTACTTCACATGTCAACATATATGGTACCATTCAAACAGCTTAGAATAGTCATGTCTATATTCTAATTTGTAAGCAACACTTTTCATCAGAAGTCTACAATAGTTTTAATGCATAGCATTTTTTTCCTGCTATAAATAAATAAAAATCAGAATAATCTATAAATATGTTAAAATGTAATCTAGCATGATGTGATTTATACTAATGAATAAACATGATCAAATTTCAAATATTATGAAAAATAACATAAAACAAAGTCATAATAAAAATATCTTTTATTTCAAGGTATCTTTCATACAAAAATGTTAACAATGCAAGTGTTTTCTGTTTCTCACACTTGAGAGTATTGCTTTTCAGGATATTCATAGGGAAAATTTTGACATAATTATATGACATTTCCTCAGCCTAGATGAGATTATCTAGCATACTGTTAATCATGTCTTGTAAAACTTCAGTGATGGGGACTCTACCATGTCTCTGGTGAGGTTGTTCTAGTCATTGCCTATTCTCACTGCAAAAATTTTTTTCTTATATCAAGATTTAGTTGGTCCTGGTCTTCAGTGTGTACCCACTGGGGATGGATTTTTTTATGTGGCTTCTGTCATGAAGAGAGACATCCCTATGTGTAACTGTCCTTTAAGTACAGGGATAGTGTTCTGAGGTTCCCACAAGCCTTCTCTTTCCAGGGACAAAAGACCTAGCTTCTTCAGTTGGTTCCTCTTAGGGCTGGTTCTCCAGCCCCTTTCATCTTCATGATGACACTCCATTGAACTCTCTTCAGTCTGTCCATATCTTCTTTAAAAATTTCTGGTGCCCAAAATGGCCAGAGTACTTCAAGTGTGGCCTTAACAATTCTGGGTAAAGTGGGATGATCACATCTCTACCACTGCTAATAATGTTTCTGCAGATGCAGCCCAGGATCCATTTTGCTTTCACTGTTACAGCCACACACTGCTGACTCACAGTCAGCTTCTTGTCCACCAAGACCCTCAGGAGGCTTTCAGTGACACTGCTCCCCAGCCACACAGATCGTGGCCTGTTCTGGGCTCTTTGGTTCTGTCATCCCTGGGGCAGAATCTTGCAGGTGTTTTTGTTAACCTCAGGCAGTTCTTTCTCACCTGTTCCTCCAGCCTGTTCAGTCTCTCTGTAAGATGTCTCTTCCTTTTTACATGTCTGCCTCACCACCAGTCTGGTGTCATCAGCGAACTTGGTGAGGCTGCTTTCGATCCCATCATCCAGATGATTTATGAAAACACTTAACATTATGGGGCTCAGCATTGATCCCTGGGGGACCTCACTAGAGACAGGCTGCCAGCCTGAGAGAAAACCTTAGATCACCAACCACCCACTGAGCGCAGCCTGTCAGCCAAATCCATACCCAAAATCACAGACCACCTATCCAAGCTGTGCTTTGGCAGTTTGTCCAGGAAAAGACTGTGGGAAATGGTGTTGAATGATTTTCTCAAGTCCAAGTTAGCCAGTGCTCCACCCATGTTGACAGAATATGCTATTTTGCAGTAGAAGGTGATCGGGTGAGTCAGGAATTAGTAAAGGCATGTTGCCTTTTCCCAGTTAGCGACTTCTTTGGGTTTCTATCATCCTACCAACAGACTGTTCTAGCCCTGCTCCTGTGGAGGAAAAGGATCAAGCCATCTGTGCTGCTCATGTTTGTGTGAATGCTGTACATTTGCAGAGGTGCTGCTAAGGCACTGTTTTCCCTCTGTGTTGTCTGTGCAGCCAGCTGTGTGCATGCTGGACGTGTGTACAGTGACAGGCTGTTCATGTAGCAGGCTGTGAGTGTGGAGTGAGTGTGTGTGCTCCTGCTGGGGATTGTGTGATGAGCCTTTTTGCCAGGTGGACTCTGGAAACAGGGAGGACAGCTGCCTCATCTCCATCAGGCTACCCAATCCAGCAACCTCTAACATGGGAATATGAATCTTCAAATCAATCTCATGTGTAATACTGGCAAGAAAAAGGGTATTTTTCTACCAAATGTGAACCTGATATACCCCTCAGGGGCATATTGTGTCCTTGACACATTTGTGTCCTTGAGGAACAAAATAGTGGTCTGGCTGAGCTTTCTGATTTTTCTTCATGTTCACTTTTTTGCAAAATTGCTATTTTAATTCACTCAGAGGTAAAACAGTTTATTTATATTTGATTGGACTGGCTTATCTTACAATGGTGATAAAACTATTTAAAATAATGTGGGGATGATAACTTGTTTACTTTATACAGACACCACTTCAGTAGAATAAACATTTCAGCATAAGAAGTTTCAGTTTTCATTGCAGTCTCTTAATAGCAGTATAGATTTTCAGCAATCAATATTTTCACTAAAGTATTCAGAATAATTAAACAGTAAAAATAACTACTGGAAAAAGTACAGCACATCTTTGCATTTATCACAGAGAGCAATTTTTGGTGGCCAGACTGTGACAAAAAAATTTCTCTGACGTGACTACATATTATACGTGTATAACAATTACCAAAACAAACCAAACAAAAAAGAAAACTTATGGCTTTCAGAAGAACTAAATAGATTATGAATGTTGTTGTCTTCATTGTTCTACTAGGAAAAGAGATTATTTGGGGTTGGCCTAATCTCTTTTCTCCAGAGGTAGACTCCTTTAAAGAGTCAGGGGTTTAATAAAAACCCAAAGCAAACAAATAGAGAAAAAAAAATTAGTAAAATGTTTCTGAGAAGAATTTGTACCAATCACCTACTCTAGGGAAGAAAAGAATATTTAGATGAAACATGGAGGATATAAACTCAAATACTTTATTCATCTGAGGAAACATGGGCTCATGTTACACATAAAAGTTCTCTAATGCCTTTATTATATGGTATTTTGGGATTTCTCGGGGTTTATAGCATGGAACTAACTATAAATTGCACAAACTAAAAAGCTGGAGAAATTCTGTGGAGACTAATTGTGTTTTGCTGTGTTATTTTTCAAGTCAACTCATTGTTCCACTCATTTTGTGAAACTTGTGCACACACGCACGTGGGTGTAGCACAAAGGTACCATGGAGGAAATATGAAGATAAGAAATGGCTAAAGGTGATGAAATGGGTGTGTTTATGAAGTTCTGAGAAATGAGATGTTTAATTATATTCTTATATATCTAAATACTGAACATGTAGGTACTGATGTTCTAAGCTAGTGTTCTGATTTTTATTAATCTTATTCTTGGGGGTTTTTTTACTAGTCTTAGTCATAAAAGAACAAGAACGGTGGGAATTAAAGCAAGTTTTAAGGTGACCAAAAATTAGTAGCTATCATGGTGATTACCATACCCTGTGAAATCAACTCTTCAATGATTATAGTTGGATCCAACAAAAGATCACAATATTATTTAGTCCAAACACAAAGATATCCAAATTGCTCTCAGAATTAGATCACTTGTTGCCTACAAGACTAGCCAATCAGTGAACTATATTGTATAAATAAACATAAAAAAGAAAGTCTCACACCTAACTGTACAAAAGAGACTGTGTTCAGAAATGAATGAACAGTGTTTACAAGAAAGTTGATAGGGAATTCTTACATAGGATTTAAGATTTATCTAAACATAGAAAGGTGTTTGTCTGTTGGTATAGAACTGGGACTTACCTATTTTGTAAATTATCACTGTATTTGAGAATATTTAAATAACACTAAATTTGCCAGTTATGCAAAGAATGACATACACACTGTACTATCCATATAAACAGATTGGATAGAATTGCATAAAAGAACCTGCACAAAATTTTTTTTGAAAACAATGTTTTACTGCATTTTAATACTCATTCAAATGTTGACTTTTATATCTTTTTGGCTAGTGACTGGTTTCATTGTGCTGTGACTAATTTTTCAGTTTCTCTGTTTCCTGTCTTTAAATTTGTAAAGATAAAACATTGACCTATATATAATTTGTACTGTAATCTTCATGTAAGAATTATGATAAGAAGCACTATTATTTCCTTCAAAATAGGATTTCATTTACCATGAACATTTCCCTGACAGCTTAAGGAAGGAAACTTCTGTTATTATTTTTTAAAATAGCTTTCAGGAAAGGAAAAGATAAATACTTTGTGAAGGATATTGAGTTGCTGAGTGAGATTTTGTTTGAGGACTCATGAAAATTAGTTAAAAGCAATTATTTGAGAATATCCTTTCTATCAACAGAGAACTAATGAAAAACTACATAAATTAATTTTAAAAATAATTACTATTGGGCTGCACAATTCCAAAAGAGAAGCTCATTTTTATTAGTTTATTTAGGTAGTCTTTATTAGTCTATTTATGGCAGTTCCATTTTATGTGTTACATTATTGTCTAGCTTCTTACACTAAGTTAAATTTTTCTATAAGTTTTGTTCCATTTTAACATACCTTTTTGTGTGTGTGTGTGTATGTGTAATTCAAAAAAGCAATAATTACATAAGTATGAAAGAATCTATTTTACCATTACCTTGGTTTAAGACAATTTAAAGAGGTGGACACTCTAAAATGAGTTACCTTCCTTTAGTTTCAACCAATCCCTTTCCACCAATAAGCAGCTACTACAAGAAAATGTAAGTGAAAAAAAAGGTTTAGTAATAAGTGAAACAGCAACTGGCATAAAATAACAGCGATTAATCACTAGATACAAAACTGCTAAATCTTATTAACTCCTTGGGAAGGGTCACCCAAAATGGTGGGGCACCACCCCCTTCCAAGATGGCCCCACTGCTGACTGTGTGTACAGAGACAAAGGGAAAATGACATCAGATTATTCCCAAGATGGAGCCTGCACAGTGTTATGGCTTAGGGAAGATGCCTGTGCACAAATAATTCAAGACGCAGTCAGAATAGCAAAGCAATAAATACACACCGACCCTGGGTGTCGGAGAAGCCACCAAGCAGGAGGAGGAGACGGAGCATGGCTCCTGAGTGGGGGGGGGGGCAGGAGGGCAGCTCACCTTCAGGGCATCCCCTGGATGAAAACGATGAGCTTCATGTCATCCTCAGCCCTCACCCTGGCACACACCTTATATCTCTGCCTCAGGAGTGGCCAGCTCCAACATCATCTCACATAGGGCCAGCGCATGAGATGAGGTCACAATGGCCCATGATCACAACGGCTTTATTGTATATTGTTTCCCTTTCACAGGATAAGTCCCACCAGGTGGCCAATACATAGTTTCATTTCTAAAGGCTAGTCCTACCAGCTCACAATAAGTTATTCTTCTACATTTTCTTGTCGACGTGCACAATCACAGATCAAATACGTCAGGCCTTAGACCATCTTCGGTCCCTGACACACGTAGGTGACTGCAAGCTCTGGGAAACAAAGGGATAAGGTGGTGACAAACCCTTCCCTGATTGTAGGAACTTATGGAGAAGTTCTAGCAGCAGATGAAGGCTGGCCAGCGTGCATGGGGTCAGTACCGCTGCCTGCTGCTTCCTCCTGCTGTCCGTCAGACTCCGTGGTGTTGCTGCTGATGTCCCTGCTCTGTGGGTGTGTCGGGGGGAAAGAACCACTCTGCTGGTGCTCACACAGGGCTGAAATGGCTGCCTGGGACTGGCTCATGCTTCGCTGCTGATAGAGTTTGCAAAGTTCACTCCGAGAACAGTTTCTAATTGTGAAATGCAGTTTTTCCAAGTTGTTCCAGTTGCAAGCCCAGAAACCCATTGGAAGCAACCCCCTCCAAAGCGGTGCCTCTGCCTTCAGGAGAGGCTGCCAGGCAAAAGAGGAAGTCAGCTCAGGTGCCCCAGCCTTTTAAAGGTACTGTCACCTCCTGACAGCCACACAGTTCAGGTTCTGGTCACGCCTCTGGGCTTTTAAGAGACATTAACAATTTTTGGGCACAGATAGCTATGGAATGCAAAAACATTTTGGGTTACCCAGGACAATCATAAATTTTAATTGTTGTGGAGTAAACAAATGTATGGTGTTTATTTCTCTTACTGCATTACAAAATATACAAAGTGATGTGTTAAAGGATATCCAGCTCTCTTTCTGAGAAGAAAAGGCCACAAGTATGATTATTAATCCTTCCCAGTAGATCACTCAGTAGAGGAGTCCCAAAGTACTGAGGCGTTTGCAATACTGAATACACTCACCAGACTGGTTTACCAACCAGCAACACCAGCATATCATAAGCCAATATTATGAAATGCCCCTCAATGAAAACTTTAGCCCAGGCCCCAAGGACAATAAACTTTACCACAGAGAGCACATACAGCAAGTAAGATACTACTGATTTTACAGCACAAAACAGTGGGCTAAAACACGACTGTGAGAGCAAATGAATGGCCATCACAACCAGGAACTATTGAACCAATACAATGAATGTTTATAAAAACTTTCATTTAACACAGTGTGGTGGGAACCGTCATCTCAACCCATTGTGCCTCACATTGGGCACCAAAAAGGATTGTTGTAGTTGAAAGCCAGCTGGCAACTAAGCACCATGCAGCTGCTTGCTCATACCCTCCCCCCATCCCCAGTGGAATGGGAAGGGGAATCAAAAGTAAAACTTGTTAGTTACAGTTTTATGACTGAAACTAAGTAAAATATTATTATAATAATATTAAATAGTAATAATGAAAAAAGTCAAACAAACCAAGGAAAAACAAGTGATACACAATAAAATTGCTCATCACCCTCTGACCAATGCCAGACCCTGTCCCAAACCCCTATCAGTCCCTACATTACGGAATATCCTTTGGGCCACTTTCGGGCACCTATCCTAGCCATCCTCCCTCACAGCTTTTTTTGTATACTTCCTCACTGGCAGAGTATGAGTCATTAAAAAGTCCTTGATTTAGGATTTACACAACCTAGCAGTAACCGAAAGATTAATGTATTAGCAACATTATTCTCATGCTGAGTCCAAAACAGAGCACATTACTAGCTTCTGAGAAGACTCTAACTCTATCTCAGCCAAAACCAAGACACAAATCTATTCGTATATGCAATCACTTGTTGTTAACAGAATTTCACCATATAACTTTAAATATTTATATTTATACATGAGTATTCATCCATTTCCATGTATTTATTGCAGTAATTTATACTGGTGGTCCTAGAAGAGGGTTTGTTTTAGCATATTTAATAATTGAAGACAAACGTTCACAGCTCAGTTAGAAAGTATCACTAATCAAGCAATTACTAGCCATTGGCAAGGCAAAAAGTAATGAAGCTTGATGCTAGAAGGACAGCCTTTGAAAATGAAACACATTCTCAGTGTTGGATACTAAAAGTGCTGTATAAATGAATAAAATGTAATGTAATATAATTATAATTAAGGCAAAGTTGAGGTCAAGTATCCTTTAAACTGAGATTAAGCATGTTATTCATGACAGTGCAGGCATCATTAGACATGTATAATGTCTATAAAGAGGAAGCTATGTGAGAGGACATCAGTAACTAAGCTTGACATCACCAGTAAGCCAATTCAGACTTCTTTTGTAATATGTAAGAAATATCAATCTTCAGGAATATTATTTTGTGATGGAACTGGAAACATAAACCTGTGCAACAGCAAGTGTGGGACACAAATCTCTGTACTTACCCAGTAATTCATTTGTTATTATTTGGCAATTGATAAATGAAACACTCAACATGAACAGAAAAGCGGGAGGTAAATTTAGAAGGTAAAGAAATAAATGCAAGAAAGAAAAGGATGAGAGGAAAGAAAATAAAGATGAATGTCACTCCCCAGTACCATAAAAACCATGTCAACAATTTCAGGATGAAATATGAGAGAAGGAAGCATAATGAGAATAAAGGTGAAAAAAATTTATGAAATTCAGTAGGTAACTGATGTAAATTATGCAGTCTGGTTCTGTTAGAGTGTTATCACCAGATGCGATGAAAGTTTAATATCTTATGTAAAGTGGTAAATATACTTTTGAGAATAAATGACATCTAACAGTTTTGTCCAAGAGAGACCAGACTCAACCTTTTTTTATTACAATAGTGTCACTTTGCTCATAGGGACATTTTGTCATGAAAGTCTTGTTAATTTGTGACAGGGTGTTTAAAAGGAGCATATGCATGTTGATTCATACATTTAAAAAAAATAGTAATGGAAGGTGTTGGAACCACAAGTGTTGGTTAGATTTAAAAGGGCAGAAACACCACCAAAGTCTTTCTTTGATTTTCTGCATGCATGTCATTACTTTTTCCTCTCTCTTCTTTATCTGTTCTCTTAATTAATATCTAAGTGATTTTTTCCCTCCCCTCACGCCCCCATATTACTATTCCTTCATTCAACAGTTAACAACTACAATACATCTATATCAATATTTATATCTATATCTTTGCCAATAAATGTATATACCTATATACATATATGATGTAGTACTCCATTTACTCATCTGATTACAAACATTTGACAGCATTTACAGACTGTATGAGACCATGGACATGTATTTTACAAAATACTTTTAGTGAAGCCTTTTTTTCCATGGAGATTATTTCTAGAATGTAAACTATTTGTTCTCATTTAAATAGATCTATTGTATATAAGTCTGTCTTCCTGGATGCTAAATTGGATATTGATCAAGCATATTTCTGAGACATGAAAGAGATAGCACAATGTCTTGTCCAATACCAAAAAGAGAATCACTACAGATCAAAAAACCCCAAACAAACATAAAGAACAATGAGAACAAAATCCTTAAAAAGAACATTTAAATCTATTATTTAACCTAGATGGTAAGTATAAAGGTAATGAACCATAAATGAGAGCATTTTATGGGTAAATAAAAAAATAAAAATACCACCTGCCTTTCTGTGGGACTTGTGCAGCTCGTGCAACTCAGATTAGGTTGTATTTTTTACCAAATATCAATTAATGTTCTTCTAGATCCAAATTACTTTGTTCTTATTTCTTTACATGTCATACATGTATTACATAGCAGCATGGAACCCTTAAGAAAATCCATGTTAAATTAGAAGAATATGGTGCTATGGACATGAGCTCAGTCAGTAAATAAACAAATAAAAAAATACTTAATCATGGAAATATAATAAATATACATCAGAGTTCTGCATTACTATTTGTAAGCTCTCAGTAGCAGCTTCAATTCAGGATTAAACTGCCCTCCATTATGTATTAGCTAAACAGACAGACATTTATAAGGAGCAGAGGACATCTCTAGGTTCCCTCATATAACTTGTTTATAGGTCTGTATCATTATTTGGATGCATGTGATAAACAGGAGAGGCATTAATCATTGCCCTGAGAGGACTGAAGTAACAGTGGGATTTAGCTAGTGCAAGAAGATGGATTAGCTCTCTTCTGTAAACTCTAGTTTTGATATCCAACTGCTGAACACAGTGCTTACCCTGCATCTCTAAAATGCTTATCACTACCATGTAACACTTGTCAGCCTACTCAATCTCTGCAAAAATTTTACGTAAATAATATTTAACTAAGAAATTTAAAATTGCAATGAATCATGGAGGGACATGGGCAACGCAGGTATTTATAATGCTATATTCTGAGAAATAACAGAGATGCTATTTCCAATTAATTTATTTGCTCTTTTACCAGTGCAATTCTTCCTGAATTTTCACTGTAGACTATTTCTTCTGGTTTTGCTATTTTGGCTGTTCATTTTTCTTCCATACATATTAAAATGCAAGCAATTTTATGGGCCAGGTATACCTTTTCTAAGCTTCTTATTTATTTCTAAGTGCTGTGTATAAGGTCTAAACAGTTATATTTGAGTACTTACATAGTTTTCAATGTTCAGAATAAATAAGGCCAATAGACTTCTTGAAACTCAACTTGTAGACTACTTCTATAAACACTGTCCTTGCGAATCAAGTTTATAATCCATAAATTCTGTCACCTTAAAAGAAAGTGTGAGCATGAAAACATTCTGTGCGAAGCTTAAGGATTTTTTTCTGTTATGTTCTGGTTCTTTTTGTCCTTTCTTGCTCATCTTTTCTCCTGGGGAAAAAAAAATCTTTCTTTTGTCTTTCGTTTAATTGAGTTTTTCAGCTACCCACCTTCTGTTCATTGTGGAGAACTTTAAACCTATCATTCTTAATTTGAGACTTAAAGACCAACTTTCCTATGTTAATCTGACTTTTTTTTCTCATTGTAATTATTTATCTATTAGTTTCTGATACATAAATCTTCTGTACTATACGTGAAAGTGGAGGATAATGGAAGAGAGTAAGAATCAAACCCATAAGTCTGGAACCAGATCTCTGTAAAACTGTGATGTGGAATCATTTTCAACTGGACTGAGGATTAGACTAAACAGCAAAGTATTATTTGCATTTATGTTTATGTTTCCGCTATCTGAATAAAGAGGACTTTAATATATAAAGGAAGAGTACGAGCAAGACAGAGCAAGACTTCATACCAAGACCACTGTAACAAGATAAAGGACAAGAGGCTAAACAGAAAGGGTAGATTTTAACTGGATGCAAGGAGGCATTGTTTATGGTGAGGCTGGTGAGACACTGGACCAGGTTGCCCAGGGAAACTGAATTCCCCATACTTGGAAACATCTGAGGTCAGGCTGGATGGGGCTCTAACAGGGAGCTGAAGTCATCAGTCATTTTCTCTGCTGCTCCTTCCTCAAGGAGATGACTCCTCATGCTCTTCCCTTGCTCCAGTGTGGTGTCAGTCTCATGGGATACAGTTCACAAAATGGTCCAGCACAATCCCCTTCCACAGGGTGCAGTTCTTCAGAAACATTCTGCTCCAGCATGGGTCCCTCATGGGGTCACAATTCCTGCCAGCAAACCTGCTCCAGTGTGGGCTCCTCTCTCCATGATTCTGCAGATCCCTGCCAGGAGCCTGCCCAGGGTGGGCTTCCCACAGTGTCACAGCACCCTTTGGGCACATCTACCTGTTCCAATGTGGGATCCTTCAGGGCTGCTGGGGAATGAATCTCTGCTCTGGCACCTGGATTACCTCCTTCCCCTCCTTCATCACTGACCTCAGTGTGTGCAGAGTTGTTTCTCTTAGATATTCTCACTCCTGTTGTTCTACAGCTTTTTCTTTCCCTTCTTAAATACATTATTCCTGAGGTGCTAAACTGTCACTGATAGGCTCAGCCTTGGCCAGCAGAGCTGGCATCACCCCTGTCAAGCCAGGGGGGAACTTCCAGCAGCTTTCACAGAAGCCAGCCCTGTAGCCCCACTACCCAAACTTTGCCATGCAAACCCGATGCAAAGGGGTTTGCATCAGTGGCCATACTCAACTAGTGCTGTTTTACTGTCCAAATCCATGTAAAGGTGGACTGGCAAAAAAGGCAGTAAATGATTGGCATGTGCTCTTAGTTTCAGTTATAGTTTAGTTTCTGTCATAATTCAGTGAAGTTGTGCTGAGTGTCACTGGATGTCAGAAATGTCAAGACTATTAAAACCAAAGCCAAATCCCAAGATGCAAACTGTGACATCAAGGCTCATAGCACTGGCTGCCAAGAGGTCTGTTTGATCTTCTGGAACATAAACCTTGGCTTCAATTTTCATTGAAGTAGGTGTTGTTTGTATAGCTTTTAATGCATTAAAAAAAAGAAAAAAGAAAGAAAAGGGAAAGAGATTCTTCAGCAAAGCCTGTAATTGAAAGTAGAACAGCAGTATAAGCATCCAGATAAAGGATTTATTTCTTATGTTAAACAACAAACTGTGCATCTGTACCACAATCTCACCTAACATAAATGTTCTCCAAGGTTAAACATTTCTATGTGAGAAGCCCCATCCTCAAAAAAACCTGTATGTTATGATGCAACTTCACAAAATGGCATTAACTGATAATCAATTGTTTCTCTTAAATAAAGCACTTAATTTCTTCTGCTGAAGTCTATTCATTGCTGAGGGCACTGAAAGAAGACAGTCCTCCTATTTAAATAACTTGCATTTTGTCTTGAAATCAAATTGTTTGTATGTGTTTAATGGAAAACTCCACACTGTTAGTGTGACAATCCTTTGAAAATTTTTGGCTAAATAAAATTTTGTATTTATTTATTTTCTCATTTGAAATGCCTGAAATTTGCATCATTTTTAAACATTTGTGGTTTTTTAATAATTCTAAATTTTTATAAAAATTTCCCTATTTATTTACACTGGTAATTTTGGTTGTTTTTTATTTTTACAGGGAAACTATGTCAATAATAAAAGAAAAAGAAGTAAATCCATGTTAGTAGATCTAATTAGTTCTTGCTTATCATTACATTATTTACAAGAAATGTACAACATTCACTATATCTACCGCATATCAAGAATTCTTGAATTCTTTTTTAAGAAATAATACAAGAAACTTTTTGGAGAATGGATCTCTGACATGCATTTTTAATACAGGCTCATCATTACTTAAAATATTTTCTTTTTCCATGGAAATAATTAACAAAGTGAAATCATACTGGAAATCCAAAAATTTTAAAACTTTTTTTCTTTAAATTTTAAATTTTAAAAGGACATCCTGTGAATGCAGGCAAAAATACACAATGATTTGATCAGCAGGATAGTACTAATGGCCACCAACCATTGTTGGTGTTTTTTCATCTGCAGAAGGTAGTTGTAACCAAGTGTTCTAATTTTAGATGCTGCTTTTGTAAAAGCCATTAATTTCTATGGATAAAAGTGAGAGTTTGTAGAAGGCAATAACTTCTATATAAATAAAATAGCTTGCAGGGGGGAGGAGAGAAGAAATATAAGGGTTGAACAAGCAAATCTTTCCACTTCTCTAAAGTCAAGAAGAAGAAATTTCAAGCCAAAAATATGGTAAATTTAGCTTAATTACATCAATGGATTAGATAATGTAAGGATAAAGATGTCTGGCAGTTGCAACATAAAGAGGAGGGTTAGAAAGGGAAGGAAATTATAAATTTGCTCTCTTTTTAGCCAGCTATAGACAATTTTTCAGAGCAAAAATAGCAGCTATATGTAAACTAACATCTACTGTCAGTTGAAATACAACTTAGGTTTTGAAAATATACCAAGGAGGGCTCTCCTGACAACTTCTAAGCAACGAAGCAAGATGATTTAGCAGAAATAATGCCAAATAACAAGTATTTCTATTGACTTTACAGAGGTATGAATCTGACCAGTGTCTCTGGTTAAAATAAACAGAGCATTTCCTCTTCCTACCACAAGTGATTTCAAATAGAGAAGAGTTCTGTCCTTGCTGGACATATTTAAACAAATTTTTAGAAATTATTTTGTAAAATTATTTCCCCAAATTATTTTAAATTATGTTAATAATGCAATATAAAGCATCAGAAAGGCTGATGACCATTTGTTAGCATGCTATTACAATAACTTTTTACTATTAGTTCACTGATCCCTGATCCCTTTCTCCTGCCTTTTTCCATTATGACCTTCTTGGTGTTGATGATTATACATAGCACAAAGCTTAGTTACAGATAACTAAGATAACTACAGATAACAACAGTGAAGCTTGCTGATTTTTTCTCCTTTCAATTTATTTAATTTAATGTGGAACTACTATTTCTCATCACTTTTTTTTTCTTTTTTAATTCTGTCACCATTTCTGTGCTGTCTGATCTGCTGACAGGTCTCCAGAATAGCTTTTCCTAACATGTTCTTCCTCCTCTTTTAAATTTTTCACCTAAGATGATTTGTAGATGACAAATGGTCCATCTCAGTGTTCACCCCTACTGTAAAAACTTCAGTGCTGTTTTTGCCAGGTGTAGTATCGTTCCTGCTGGGCACTGACAAGGCTCTCCATGCTTTGGTCTGCACTGTCTCCCCATAGCCCCACATTTGGGAGCCCACAGTCCATTCAGGGGAATAGAATCTTTTCTACAGAAAAAAAATATAATTTGATTAAATAAAGGACCCACATTTGGACTCGAGGCCTCACTTGCATGAGGAACATGCTTGTATTGTTGCACCGCAGGGAAAATACTTGTGAATGCACAGCACAACTTTTACACCTGCATGGCTCAGTTATGAGAGGTTCCTTATCTCTGTACTGAACATATATGACTTATTTTGAGTTGTATCAAAGGGCTCAATATCAGAGAGAGAGTTGTAAGGTAATCTTAAGTAATGGTTTTAAGTAAGATTAGAAATTCACTTAATAAAGGTGTCATCTAAATATTCCAGGATTTCAGAAACCTAGCAAAAAGATGGAAATGGATATTTCCAATATAAGAAGGTAAATAGTTTCCAAAAGGTTTTTTAATGCTGTTCATGTCTGCACAAAGCTGAGACTTTCACAGCCATTGATTTAATGTTGCTATGCCTCATGCAAAAATGTGATGTTTCTAGCAAGTCTGTGCCCTCTAGCACCATACTTTAGTTTCTAACTTAGTACAGACTTCAAAGTGTATCATTTGTGTGGCGCTAACTCCCTTTGTCTACAGCAGTAGCAGAACCAACAGTGGTTTTCATCCTTACAGTGTCATTGGAAAATAATAGTTTTCAGAAGTTTTTGTAGGAAAGTCCTCAAACAATCCTGCTCACTCATCTATAGCCATAAGCAAAATTCAATTCTTAGTAACATTCCTAACATTTTGTTTCAGGTTGTACCACAAAATCTGTAGCATGGCATGCCTTTTCAATAACAACAGACACATAAGGGGAACAAAACCGACCAATTTTTATTTATCTACCTTATTCCCTTTATTATTACTTAAGGGAAGTAGTAAAAACAAACATTGGATCTGTACTTGCCTGTAACATGAAAGAAGATGCTTGTTTTGCTTAGCTGGCTACAGCACAACAAAAACTGTTATCAAAAATCTAAAACTAGAGGAATTCAGACTACATGAAGTAAAGATTTTTTTAAGAGTGGATTGCCATGGAGCAGTGAAGGACAGCTACACTTGAAGGGGTGGGAATCTAGGAGCCAAGCTGGCTCTGGCAGGACATTTCCCTGCTGGTGGTGGGAGGAAATCCTGTAAGGCCTGAACACAGGGGCAGAGCTGAGTACAGAGCACAGGGTCCATCAGTAGGAGAAGCGATGAACCAGGTTCAGAGTCCTTCCAAGTCCTGCTCCTGGGAGCAGAAGGAGAAGAAATCAAGGTAAGCCAAACCATAGTGCTGGGAGGTTTATCTAGGGGACCAGGACTGGGCTGCAGGCTGGTGTTTCTGCAGTATTGTTTGGGGAGCTGTGATAGCCCCAAAGCTGAGATAAAATTATGTCCTAGGTCTGTGTGCAAGGGTGGCTGAGGGCCCCAGGTGAAGCTCTTAATGCCTTTGGGGCTGTGAGGAGATGCTATGAATTCTCCATCGCTTCAAGATCTTTTAAGTGATATTGGTATTGTAACTCAGCCAGATGTGTCAGGTATTGTTTTTTAAAACACACGATGCCCTTGCTGGCACAGCTTTCTAGGTGTTTACAGTTCTGCTTCACTGGAATTAATATACATAATTAGAGCAGCATTTATAAAATTAAATATACTCTAAATTAATGTATCTGGAACACTTTAGGATAAGATTGAGACAAATCTTTAATGCTATAGTACACAATTGATTCAGTTTAGAAATGGTAGTGTCTTTTAATTCTTGTCTTATTGATCATGCACTAGATAAATTCAAAAACTTTTGTGGAGATGCAAAGATGAAACCTTTGCACTGGAAAAGCAATTTTCTCAGCCAAGTGAAGTTCCTCAAAGATGACAAAACAGAGACTTTTTATATTATCTATGACTTTGAGAAAAATAAAAATAAAACCAATAGAGAAAACCATCTGATAATATCAAAAGCTGAAGGGCTACTGCAGTTGTCCCAGTTACAGAGGGAAAGAGGGGTGGCATTTCTAATCCTGTCCAGTTCCATACCACGCCTGTCGCAGTGGGGCTGTGGTTTCAGCAGGAAGAGCCGGGGGGCGGCTGGAAGGGCCTCCACCTATTTGTGGGGTTCTTTTGGTGGATGGTCTGTGGCAGGCCAGGACTGGGACTCCCTGGATGCTCAGCGCTGGGATGAAGCCACCCACCACAGGCTGGAGCAGCCCCAGTCCCAGCCTGGGGGCCGAGCCCTGCCGGGCAGCACAGAGCGAGCAGCTTGGCAGCAATTCTCCTTATCCAGACCAGCTGTCCAGCTTCTGTTCTGCTCTGGTTTCCCGTGTTTGCGGAGTGGGGAGGGGAAGGTGGGCGGGAAGAGCCTGTCCAGCATGCTGCCCTTGTTCTCCTGGGTGCCATGTGGTGGGCAGAGTGGGGACAGGCATTTTGCCTTTGTCTAGAAAACAATGCCAGGCTCTTCCTCTCTCCTCTCCCTCTCTCTCAGAAGTGGTTTTGTTTGCTGGGTGGTGAATTTCCTCTTGTGGGTAGAGCACTCTCTCTTTTGTTCCCTCTTTTATTAATATTTTTGTGTTTATTGTCAGTTTTTTAGTAAAATTGTGGTTCCAACTTGAGATCTGTCCTAGTATTTCCTCTGCTACTGGAAAGGGGTAGGGGAAGAGGTGCAGCTTGAGTGATGCGAAAAATGCCAATCACTTGTTTTTAAAATTTTAAAAGTTTAATAGTAATAAAATGGTTATAAAAATAGTAATATAATTTAAAAATATCCCACATACATAGCTGTCACCGACATGTTTTATGAAAAATCCTTTCTTCAGGATTTTTCTCTCTTGAGAGGCTGAGAGGCCTCAAGAACAAACTGTAAACAATTCTTATCTGCTGCTGTGGAACGCACCAGGTGGATCTGTGATTGGTCTCATCTGGTTGTTTCCAATTAAGGGCCAATCACAGTTCACCTGTCCAGACAGTCTCGGTCAGAGACGAGCCTTTGTTATTCATTCCTTTTCTATTCTTAGCTTAGCCTTCTGATGAAATCCTTTCTTCTACTCTCTTAGTATAGTTTTAATATATTATTTATCATAAAACAATAAATCAAGTTTTTGATACATGGAGTCAACTTTCTCGTCTCTTCCCTCATCCTGGGACCATTGTGGACAAGACCACACATAGCTTCTATTTTAATTACAAAAGTTACATTTTAACTACAAGAACTACATTTACCATACCATTAAAATGTTAATACAGCACTACTAATCAATACAACATAATACCTATAGCAAATATCTGCATAGAGCCATATAATACGCACTTTTCACAAGTGAGATCAGTTTTTCTGCTGTGTTTTAAGCCAGATCAGCTATCATATTTAGTTTTGCCTTAGAGTTTCTTTTTTTTTGTAAAACCTTATTATGATATATTAACCTTCTAATACATTTTTACAAATACTTCTTGCATAAGACACGCTATTAACGTCTAAATTTCATTGTGTTCCTTTATGTTCATCTTTTTTCTTTGTTTTCTTTTTTAAGTGACCTTAAGATAATTAGAAGAAATGAGGATGGGTGAGATATTCTTAGTCAGTGTTTTTACTGACACCTTCTAATGTAATCTCCTAATAGCTGTATTTTATTTTAAGCATAATTTAATAAAATCCATTTTACATTTTATATGAAATTGAATTCCTATAATTCTCTATTGTTGATTTTCAAATATTCCTTCGGAAGGAGGGAGGAGGTGTTGGGTTTGTTTTTCTTTTTTTGGGGGGGGTATCCAAATATATATTTTAGCTAGTCAGTACTAATTTATGACCAACATATGTGGTTGATGCCTAAATATACAGTCAAGAAGTTATATTTAGAAATCTGTATTTGAAAACTGTACCTGGAAATTCCTTCATACTTCACATACAACATTCATTGTATTTGATGCTACACTAAGACTTCACAAGGATTAATAAGCACATTAGTGTGTGTGTGTGTAGGTTTACATTTCTCCACCTAGTTTCTAGTGTATTTCCTTCACATTGTATCTCTTAATTATTTCTTTGTAACCTCTTCCAACTCTTGTTTTTTTCTTGTTGGAGTTGCTGTATCAAGAACAATTCAGGAACTTCTTCCAAATGTTAACTGATCAGAATTCTTAGCTTCTAAAAAAAGTATTTTAAAGATGCCTGTCACTTCTTTATCTGACAAGTTCAGTTTAGTCTTCAAATATCAATTCTGATTTTGATACTGTCTTGATCTTTGGTACTGTCTGCATTTTCTTGAAATGTTATGCTCAGCTATATCCATACAGTCTTTTTTACATATTTGATTGTGACTGAAATAAATCTATTATTGTCAATACAATCACTATATGAGGAATACTAATATGGGCATTCCTAAAAGGCCTGTTTGCCTATGACTGAGTGATTCACAGTGTTTGCTGTTTAGATAATTAAAGCAGCTGAAGGATGGAGAGAGAGGTGATTCAGGGTTCCAGCAGTCTGATTAGTGACACTGCACCAGTTACTCATCAGAAATGCTACCTATGGGTATAATATCCTATTCACCTGAAATTCTTGCCCCTCCAAAAAATGCTTTTCCCAAGATGTGTTGGCATAGAAAAGATTAAGAGAAAGACAAAAAACCCTGTTGGATTTTTCTTGGGACAGTTAATACCTAAAGATGTGATAGTCAGAGGTAATAAGTGTAATAGAATAGCAAAGAAGTACCAACCCAGGAATGTATAATAATATTTATGTCACTTTTCTAGAAATGTATATTTATGTTCTGGTCCTGAATTCAGAACTAAACATCCATTTTAGTCAGTGACGTGTCAGAAACTAAACCAATTACATACTAAACCACTCCAAAAGGAATTGAGCAGTAGTCATTGAGCTAAGGAGCTAGTCTTTCTTTTGTTTATTTCTTCAATATTCCTTGCCTAGCAGGAAGGAAGGAAGGCTTATATGTTTAGAAGGCTTATATATTTAGAAGATTCATGTAAGAAGTGAAAACTATGTACTTGCTATATATTAAGGAAGGGAGGCACTTTAACAAATGAATGACATTTGAACTCCAGTCTCCAAAAATTTTTGCAGTGTTTTAAAGGCTGTATATAGGCAGTAGAACTTCTCTAGGCTGTAATGTTAATGCAAAAAACAATACCTAATGTGTTTTTTTTGTTGAATTCAATATATTTTAAGTAGATTCATACAATATCAAAGCCCTCTTGGGAATTTCAAATTTTCTGTAGACTCTGTCAGAAAGTAACAGCAGAACTGAAATACATAAATATTTAGTGACTATTAATTAAATAAAAAGCCCTATGTGAAAATAAAAGTACCCAAGGTGTTTGAAACTCTTGCTGGTCTGGAATAATAACGCTGACTGAACTGCAGATGCCCCTGGATAACACAATAATGTAAATTTGGAATTCTCTTTTGCAGGGATCTACACTCTATGGACTTGCTTCAGAGGCCTTAATCAGATGCTCAGAACCTTAGCTGTCAGACAAGAGACACAATGTGATGTCATATTTAACATCAAATAAGTGTAATTATTTTGAATCTCTCCTTATTGCCTGATTGATGTGGCAGGCTGAAAGAATTTTCAGTTTGTCATAATTTCTACTGTGTAAGATGCTGGACTGCATGACATTTTCTATTAATTTCCAACACAATGCCTCCTGCTTGTATGTATCCCCTTATTGTACAAATTCAAAGGTTGTTTGTCAATTATTTAAAGGACATCTATTTAAATTAAGAATTTGCTTAAAAGAAATGGTACTGTCTTCCAGTTTAACAGATCTCCTGTCTAAAGAGTTCATCTTGCCAATGTCATAGGTTATCTTCATTTGCCTCCCTGATCTCCTGGATTCCTACAGGGTCAGAAATGTGTCATTTCTCTGAACTTCATTGTCAGAGAAAAAAAGAGAGAGAAAGAAACACTGTTACACATGGTGTATTTTAAACCTTGCATAGAACTTCATAATAACTCTATGCCTTCTTTGTGATTAGATGCTGTGTAGTAATCTAATGAAGAATGAGAAAGAAAAATCAGTACCTCTACTATCTTATTTGCCTTCTAGCCATTTCTAAATGTTTTCACCAACTGCATCAACTTCATGGATCTGACTTAAATTTTCCATAACCAGGAAGACTAGCAGGATATAATACCTAGAGAGTTGTACACAAAAGTGAACTGATAATGAGGATAAGTGGTTGGACAAGAGGCTGATTTGGCTAGGCCTCTTCTACTTCTGGGGGGATATGTTTGCAGTTTACATTTGTTCTCCATGTGATCAGTAGAACTGGCTGAGGTTTAATTCTGTGCACAAACCACAGGACAAATGTGCATGTAGAAATGCCAGCAAGTGTGGGAAATTCAAATTCAGGACTACTGGACAACTAACCAGTATAATTCAGCAGAAGCCATTTATTGTTTACATTATGCACATATTTATGCATTGTAACTCTACTGCACACCCCATCACACATTTCTCATTGGTGCCTTTGCTTGTCCATGTGTTTTGCACGCACTTCTCAGAATATGTGATTGGTTACAGTCCAGGTGTTTCACTGCCCCCTGTTATCGAGTTCTTGTGGTCTTGGAATTCAGTTTCTCAGCTTCTTCTTTCTTATTTTAGCACAGTTTATGTCTTAGTAACCTTGATGAATTCCAGGGGCCCCTGAGAAAATCCTGATAAGAGCAGTAACAAGCTGGATGGCTGGTGCACCCTGTAGTCTAAGTTGTTCAGATACATTGCTACAAATGAGCATTTATGGAAAACAATGGATTTACTATGATGCCAGACACTGACTGCTTAGTTTGAAGATTAACTATTTGTTGTGTTCTCTGCTTTTATATTAACGCCTTATAAGAACTTTGGTTGTCACCATATGATATATGCATAAAATATATTCAACTGGATTTCCAAGTTTTACTGCAGTCATCACCAGAATTTCTGATATATGAAACTTTACTGGGGATGGCTGTACCCTTCTGGTCATCCAGCTAAGAAAGCCTCCTTGCAAGGCAGCTCTATATATAGTAGAGTGATGAATGTAGCAAGGGACATTAAAAAACTTAAATTTAGGAAATGCATTTATCTAGTTGGGGAAGAACTTATTGCATTTTTTAGTTTGCTCTTCTGGGATATCATTCTTTTCTCCGCATTCTTCAGGCTGGGATTGATACTTTTTTCAAGTCAAAAATGTTTTGGGTGCCAAAGTATTCAACATTTATGTTAGAATATATATTGGCAGTGAAAGGTTAGACTAAAATGTGAGTGTAATCATTAGACTCTCACATCAGGAAACAACCAAGAAAGATGATTGAATTAATATTGTAAGGTAGGACTAAGCATGACATCTCCACAGTCACAGCAATGACAATCATTTGTTTGGGATCTCTTTGGAACAAAGGGTGCTGCATTCTGCATATAAGTTTAAATCATATACACTGATAAAAATGAAGACTGATTTGATATATTTCAGGAGTACTGCAGCATTAAGCAACCTTCTAGTAAATATGAGATTATTTTGAGGACAACTGACAAAAAGGGAAAAAATCTTGCTTGCTATTTCTCTTTTTAAAATTTTTTTGTTTATTTTAAACTTCTGTAAACCTAGAAATGAAATGCTGATTTAATAGATCTTGCAAAAGAGTGGATGAATAACACAGTTATCCTCAGAAGTATTCATTTAAAAGTTGATTTAAAAGGGGGAAAGGGACAAACCTAGGGTCACCAGTGATGAGTGATGGGATGGTGTGCCAAAACCTGAGGAAGTGAGCACTAATGGGATCTCTCAGCCTGCTTCATGAGATGTTAGTGCCAATGTACCACACCTGAAATGTTTCTACACTATTGCATGTAGCATGAGGAACAAACAAGAGGAGCTGCAGGCTTTGTCCCAGTCCCAGAGATTTGATATTACTGGTATAAGTGAAACCTTGGTGGGATGATTCCTGAGTCTGGCGTGCCCTGTTGGATGGTTACAGGCTCTTCAGGAGAGACAGGCAGGGCAGAAGAGGCTGGGGGTTGTCATTGTACGTAATAGAACTCACAGCTGGCAGTGGCACAATTGAGAGTCTCTGTGGGAGAATCAAGGGGCAAACAAATAATGCAGATGTCATTGTAGGAGTCTGCTGTAGACCTCCCAGCCAGGACAATGATGCTGATGGATTTATTCTTTGAGGAACTAAGGGATGCTTCCAAGTAAACTGCCCCTGTCCTTATGGAGACTTTAACTTGCCAGAAATTAACTGGGAGCATCACACAGCTGGTACAACCTGCACCAGAAGATTCCTAAAAAACCTGGATGACAGCTTTATAGAACAGGTCCTAAGGGAGCCCACTTGGAAATATGCCCTCCTTGATCTGCGGCTGGTGAACAGAGTGGATCTCATGAATGAGTGGAGATTGGCAGCTGCCTCAGCCACAATGACCGTGAAGCCTGACAGAGTTCAAGAAATGTTTGGACAGTGCTCTCAAGCACATGGTATAACTCTTGGTGAGGGTCCTGTGCAGGGGTAAGAGTTGGATTCAATAATCCTTGTGAGTCTCTTCCGACTTGCATGTTCCATGATTCCTTGATTCTGTAATTGGCCAATTATTATTTGAAACTTTAAAATATGTTTCCATACATTAAATGTGCAGTATTAACAGTTTTGGAAAAGACAAGGTGTTAAAGCTATAACTGGTTGGCATTGTGCAACATCAACCTTGCACCCAACATAATGTCAGATTTCAGGGGACTCATATGAAGACTCATAGGTTATGTCTCTTCTAGTAAGTAAAATTGCCCTATGATTATATTCTCTTCCAGGGTAAAAAGCAGGTATCTTAATTCATGCTGCCTGTGCTTTGGCCCATTATTCTCCGGAACATTATTCTCAGGCACTGTCTGGGAGTTAGAGGTTTGGTGTGGAATAAGTCATGTGAGTGGGAGCCCTAACCACATAAACCATAGGAGCAGTTGTTCAGCAGTCTCTGAGCTAGTACAGGACCTCACTCAGCTGAATTCCTTAAAATTAGGGAATATTCTGAGATGGAAGGGGCCCACAAGAATTTTGAGGCCAGTTCTTAAGAGAATGGCCTACACAGGGATTGAACCCACATCCTTGGCTTTATTAGCATCACACTCTAATCAACTGAATTAATTACTATGAATGTCAGCTCTAAAGCCCCTTTGAAGAAAGGAAGAAATTAGTGATTAAATATGTTTGACAGAGTTCTTGTTATATACATAAAATGTTACAAAATTCAATTCTTCTGAATATTAACATAAAGGAAACCAAAATAATCTTCCTGGACTGCAACCCAAATGTATTTCCCTGCAGAACACTGTGCATTTTTTCATCTTATTTTTCTTCTCTTACTGCTGTTAGCATTGTTCCCACATTCAAACATATCCATATCCATTATTTCTATTACATTCTACTGAAACCAGTTTTTATTCCATATACTTAGTTTTTAATGACCTTCACACTCTTCACCTTTTATGTGATGGCAGCCATTGTTTCAGCTACTCGTTTATACAAAGAAGCCTAATCACTTCTTAAATATGTCTTCAGCATAGGACAGATTGCATATTCTCCAGTTTCAAAAAGCATTGTGATTTCTTATAGCTCAGAGATACTCCTGCTGCTAGAAACCAAATTCTTTGTCATAATACATAGTTGAATGTGGACATCTCCTATGGTTGATGTCTTTGAAAATTGCATTTCCTGCTGAGACAAGTCACTCTTTTTACTACAAATGTCTTTTATGTGATGAAGTTTGCTTAAAAGCATCCAAGCATTTCCCAGAAGCAAGCGTTTAAAAGCAGAATGCAATAAAAAAAGGGAGAATTTGAGCTGGCAAATTTCACTACCGTAAAAAAATGTCTGAGCTCTGGGACCACACATTCTAGAATATTAAAAAGACTTAATCAAGGCAAACCAGCTGTAAATCAAGGTTGTAACTCTTCAGAAACATAGGCAGACAGAAAAAGAAAAAGAAATGAAAGCACTATACAAATAATAAACAAAACACTACCCTTTGTTTAAAATCAGTTCAGAGTAGGTGAATAAAATAAGATTATACAGGACTATTCACTAAAGAATTTTTCTAAATCTGCAGGTTTTTTCTTTACTAAAAAGAAGAAACTCAAAGTGTCATAATTACTTCTAGGATAGTATAAAATTTTATCAACCAGCTAATCTACTTTAGATAATTCCTATTGCAACACCTGTATCAAGAACAAAGGATTATAACTACGAAGAATTTCTTAACATCTCACAAAATGCAAACAGTCCTTTTGAGAGGAAGCATTAATGCAATGACTGTGATGAAGCCCAGTGATCAATTGTCAAGGAGGGAAGGCCATTGTAATCTAATGAATCTTGATCCATAATATTCCAGAGAGCAACATGGGAAAAGTGTTTGCAGGATATTTGACCATTAACAGACTGTACAATTTGACTGCATAAAGAAAATTCAGATTGTCTGGGAAGATTATATGGTAACTTGTAGCTGCCACAAGAACACATTTCTCTCCTTGCAGATCTTACCATATGTCAGAAGATGTATAACCTACAATCTGAGGCTGTTCTAACACTTGTGTCAGAACCTTGTGACCCATCCCAAATTCTCCACCTAAAATTCAGGAAAACAATGTGTCCACTATTCTAACAGGGAAGTTTAGCCAAGGCTAAAATTTAAAACAACTTTAGTCAAGCCTCTAAGTTCATGAAAAGTCTTAATGAGTACCTGAATGAAAGAATTGATAACAGATTTTTTGCATGACTCCAGGTTTTAACCTTTGAGTTTATATGTGAGTATTAATTTAGGACTTCTTCTGCATCTAAGAAAACTGTACATTTATCTAAAATATAGAATACAATCGTTTCAGTTGGAAGTGACCACACTGATTTTCTAGTCCTTCTACCTGACCACTTCAGTACTTACCAAAAGTTAAGGCATATTGTTATGAATATTGTACAAATGCCTTTTCAGAACTAACAGGCACTGATCACCTCTCTGTGATGCCCTTCCCAGTATTTGATGATCATCTCAGTAAAGAAAGGTTTCCTCACATCAAATCTGAACCTTCTCTGATGCAGCTTGGAACCATTCCCACATACCTGTCTCTGGTATCAGGGAAAAGAAGTCAGCCTCTCCCTCTCTATTTTACCTCCTCAGGAAGCTGTAGCAAATGATGAGCTCATCCTTCAGCTTCCTTTTCTTTAAATGAGACAAACCCAAAGTCCTCAGCTGCTCCTGACAGGGTATGCCTACCAGCCCTTTCTCCAGCTTGGTTGTCTTTATCTGGATATCTTCAAGGACTTTACATCCTTTTTAAATACCATTCAAACAATGGAAAGACAAGTTGTTAAAAGGTGACTCTTTTGTCCAAAGACTTGTAGACCCAAATGAAACTCCCCTGCACAGTAAATCCAGTACAAAAACATATGAGTATTCAGTTTTATTAATATTCACTGTATAAGCTGCAGAAGTTGGTAGATGCATTTGGAGTATAAAAATATTTTTAGACAAATATATGGAAACTGTTTCTTTCATAGGCCATACCTCTTTATTAACTTATTTGTCTTGGCTACCAATATACTTAGAATTCTACCAAGAGCTGTGGAATATGAAGCCTTAAGACTCAACAGTCAAGAGATCTGAAATAAGAAATTACTAGATTTCCACTATGTTGTTTCTCTGTATAAGTTTATTTCATTCCTCTGGAGGCTTTCAATTAAAAATGTGTTGGTAGTGTTGTCTGAGTTTTTCCTATGTGCAGTGTCAGATAATAAACTCAAAGGTTGGGTATTTATCCATAGAATAAGAATTGCAGTTTGGTCTAAGGGGTCGACTGCAATTTATCACCCACAATATCTCATCTATACTCTGGCAGGAAATTACTCTTAGGAGACTATGTAGCTGGTCTTGTATGACAACACTTTCCCAACTGTGTTGTAAGAAAGTGGACGTTATCATAGATTTATGGTATTGGTATACATGGATGACAGATTTATTTCTTTTGTTATTTGAATTTCAAAGAGTAAAAATTATAAAATTAAGACATACTAGTTAGCAACAAAGAATTGCTACAAGATGTTGTTTCTCTATTCCTTCAGCCTTTTCCAGATATGGCTGGCAATTCCTCTTCCCTAGAACAAGAGCATTCCCAATGAAGAAGCAGCAGCTGGTCGAACTTGGAGAGGTTTGTTATAATTTGACATTGTCCTTCCGGAGGCATCCAGTTGCCTTTTTTCCAGTTCTTGCCCTCCCATCCTTCACTTGGATAGACATTATGGAATAAGTATTAAAAGGACATGAGTTTAGGAATAAAATAAAAATTTTGGTTTGTATCTTTACAGTTTAGAAATGCGCTTCACACCATGCAAAACCTAAAAACCTCATCCATTTGTTTTAAAAGAGTAGTGATGCTTATTCAAACTCACTTTATGTAGATATTGTTATTTACCATTATTATACCTCAAAATAAGCCCCAAGATTCAAAATAGTTGATTTCACCCAGCAGTTACTAGCTACCTTTCTTCATTTGAACAAAATTGTTTAAATTGATGATATTTTCACTCACTAAGGCTAGCAAATGTGTACCTATCAGAAAGCAAGATTAGAAATACAGAGATGTATTAACAATGCACTTTTGATGGAAAGTCATTGGTTGTTATATCAATAATAAAATATAATTTAAATTAATGTTTAAAATTATTCAACACTTAGAGATAAAAAGAAAGGTGCATAAAACCTACATTTTCATGTAAATGAAATAGGAATGTAACAGCTATTGTTATGCTCACACAAATTTATTCAGCTTGATTCTCAACTAATTTTTTTTTTAAATCATAACTGTCATAAGGAGATTTTATATATATTAGAAAAACCTTAACTATGGTAATTAAACCTTCCCTATATTGTCTGTTAAGACACATGAATTTTGGGAATTTAATTCATCTTCTTAACTCCTTCCAATGATCCTCTACTGAATTTCTCTGCTTAAATTGACTCTTTAAAGTGAAGTTATGTTTTTTAAATGCCCATGTATACCTGCTGGTTTCTTGTGATGTTTTCAGTAATATTGATTCTATTTCAGAAACAAATATACTCTTTTTTGAAATCCATCCCTGGGGTTTTTTGTGGGTTTTTTAATATAATGATATAATAGTCTTAATACTGTATATATTGTTATTTGAAACTGATTTTTACTTATATGATTTCGTTACTCCCACTTGTTTTTAACATGGAACATGTGAACAGTAAAATTTTACAGTTTTAAAACATGTTCCACCTGAAGTTTTTCTCATTGATTATCTCATTGCTTAACCTCTTCTTTAAAAATTAGTTCTAAGTCCTTGACACAAACCACTTTTCTTAACATTTCAATTTTTCTGTGACATCATTTCCACAATCTTTGCATTCTTGCATTTTTGTACTTGACTCCTGTCAGTAACTAAATATCTTTTAAATAGAGCAGAAATTCCTTATTCTTACTACATTCAAATCCAGGAAATATGTATGAAGTTATGCAAATACTGGGTTTCAATTCTGAGTGGATTAATTTTAAAAATAGTATATCCCATTTTTGGGATTCTTTACATTTTTTTCAAAGTATTTATATCAAGTAATGTTTTAGAAAATCCCTTTTTCGATTTGTTTTCTTCTCTTGGATTTACTATAAATGTACATATGCTTTGAAGAAGAAATCAGTCTTGCTTCTGAATCCTATGTTCCTTCATAAAGAAAACATGGAACCCAAGAGATGTCTATGTGTAAATCATGTTAATCTTTTCAAAGCAACTGCAGAATATAGATTCTAATCTAATGATCGAGCTTGAGATTTTTCTTTTCACAATAGATTCACCTTCCTTACATCTTAGGGGAAATAAAGCAAGACATAAAATATAAGTCTATATTAGATGGTACGGTCGAGTTATAAAGACTGATTGGATGTTGGAAATGGTAATTTCTCCTAAAGTCTTTTCATGATTATTTCCCGTGAGACACCTCTCAGCTCTGAGGGACATAGCAGAGAGAACATCCAGAGGATCTAGGTTACAAGGAAAACCCCTTTATTTAATTCTGAGTAGAAAAAAAGTCCCAAGTCTCTTAGAAATATGCACTCATTTTTGACACACAGTTGGAGTGATTTGGCATACTGTCTGAAGAGTTGGTCTGAAGCAAATCTATTGATTTAGATATGGTCAGGATAATGGGGTATTCCTAATTGAAATGTCTTTTTAGAAATGCTGAGAGCTGTCTTCAGTAATGGTCAGTCTTGACTTTAAATACCTAACAATAATGTATCTTTTGTAGTATATTTATAAATTTAATTTCTACTTTTGGTAAGGTGAAGTTCATCACAGAAGTCATGCCTTGTCGCAGTGGGGTTTTGAAATTTATTTGTTTAAGAAATTGTTTAAAATGTTGTAATAGTTTGTTTCTATTCACCCCTGTTCAGCTTTCCTAACAGTCTCTCCCTAAAGTTGTTTACCACCTGTCTTCCCACCTTTCCCCATGTCAGTTATGGCATTTCCAGATCTTTCCCTGTCTATCCTCCAAAATCCTGCCCCTGCAGCTTGTCTGTCATTATTTGCTACACCCATTTATCTAGAAATTTCGTTTTCAGTTATGATATTTCCCTTCACTTATTGGTATGCACCCTTCCCTTCCCCTTCCCTATTGGTTTTATGTTTATCCCCCCATATCCCTCCTATCCAGCCCTTGATTTGTGGTTAGGCTGTCTCCTCCTGGGAGACAGAGACCCCCCTTAAAAGCCACCATTCTTCTTTGTTTCTCTCCCTTTTGCCTCTGTCCCCTCTTTGAGCTGCAACACTTTGAGCAGCACCTGCGCCGCTCCCTGCACGGGGAGGAATAAAGGCAGTTCGGAGATGCAAACCAAGGAGTCCTTCCTTCTTTCTTTTGCCTCGATCCTTTGATGTGGGTCCACACTTATCGGCCGCTTCTGTCGGCACAGGACCCCGGCCTGTGGCTGAACCGCGATCCTGGATCCTGCCTGCCGGGGAAAGGGGATCGGAGCTCGCCGGTGACCTTCAGAGCACAGCATCAGTGCCTGACTTTTCACTCACTCTTAGGGGCAGGAGTGGGGATGGAAAGAGGAATTTCACAGTACCGAATCCCACAGTGCTTGACAGACACTCTACGGTGTGATTGTCCACATTTCTGGAAAAATAAATAATTTAAAAGGGAAAAGGCTATGTCAGATTGCAGAATATATTAAAAAGAAAACTAACCCCCACCCATGATTGATACATGTCATACAAAACAGGAATCAAAACAATAAGGACAAGATAACCACATCCTAAAACTGAAGAACAAAGAATACTTAAGTATATTCTGAGGGCATTCCTCAAGGGTTGGTATTGGGCCAGCGCTGTTTAACATCTTTGTTGGTGTCATGGACAGTGGGATCCAGTGCACCCTCAGCAAATTTGGCAACAGAACCAAGCTGTAGGGTGTGGTCCAACACCGGAGGGAAGGGAAACCATCCAGAGGGGCCTGGACAGGCTTGAGAGATAGGCCTGTGCAAATCTTATGATGCTTAACAAGGCCAAGTGCAAGATCCTGCAGCTGAACTGGGACAATCCAAAGCAAAAATACAGGCTAGACAGAGAATGCATTGAGGGCAGCCCTGAGGAGAAGGGCATGGGTGTCCTTACAAAGAAGTAAAAATGTCCTCTCCATTTTGAAGTATGTACCTATCTTCTATAACTTATACATGTATTTCACATAATGCATTAAGTAACTAAGGCACTGTTATTGATAGCTTATAACTGAAGGAGAAAAGAGCCATTGAGGAAAATGTAGAAGGATATTAAATATCATAAAACTTATTAGTTTCTAAAGCAAAAGAAGAAAAAGAATGAAAACCATGATGAAGTTGGAATAGCACCTCAGCGGTAATGCTATATAATTGCTTTTTATTCCTTCCATCAGCAGTGAAGCTCCAAAGCATTGATCAAAACTGATGACTAACACATAATGCTCAGGCTGCAGCACATTGTTACAAGTTCTCACCCTTGTAATAATTGTAGTATGAGCCAGCATAAAGATGAATACTTTTTCTTTAATGTTTTTTCAATTCAGGCAGATAGGATTAAAATGTCTGGCAGGAATGAGCTGTATTAGAACATCAGTGTCAATAGATACATCATGTGCAGTTGCCTGAAATGGAGAGAAATGCTCTGGACATTTTACATTACTACACAATGTAAAAGCATAACTCAGTGTCAGACTCTGCTCCACAAAGAACTCATGTAAATCCTCAGCTGACAAATTGCAAACTGAAGCTATTTTAAATGAAACACATTAGCTGATGACATAATATGCTTATGACTTTGCCTACTGTGATTAATATGATTTGACATCAGTAAATTGGTATGGTGCTATTGAGATCAAGTAGGTTAAGAATTTTTAAAGAATTCATAAAGATGAGGATCCGTTGGAACCAAAACTGCTACAGGAATGTGTATTACAATTAATGAACTACTCATATGGAGACAAATAAGAGAAATATGATTAACAGGTAGAAATGATGGGTTTTCATACTGGTTGATATATTTGCATTTGTAAAAAATGCAAATGTAAAATAAAAATATTAAAATAAAAAAATTTTATAGCTAAAATTTTTGGACAATGAGAATTAATTCTTTAATGTACTATAAATTTTAAATTTTTAAACTATTTATTCACATAATTGACAAATAAAAAACTGGTTATGGGTGGTTATGGCTACTTAAACTTCAAAATGATTCCTAATTCATTTATAAGTCAGACTAGTTTCATTTAAACATGCCATTTTTTTTCTTTCAGATTCATTGCAAACAGCTATTATATACTATTAAAGGATTCTCATTATAGTTCTGGGGGATGTCATTAATTTATTTTGTAAACATAATATGGATTTGTAACTTGCAGGAATTTCAAACTCTGAGTCAGAAAATCATAGAGGTCATCACAGGAGCTAATTTCTAAACCATGCAGAATGCAACATCTAGTATAATAACTGAATTGTTTTTGTAAGGATGTACACTTTGGGGGGAAAAGTTTAAATAACCCATCAAGATTATATTTTAGCATAAACATGGTATTTGCATTCCAGAATTCAGAAAAAAAAATGGGAGGGTTTTAAGAAAGTGAATTTAAAGTTGTTTAACTAGAACATAACAATTTTAACAAAGAAAATAAGGCTTACACTGAACACTTGAGAAATAGCTAGTCAGAAAAAACTCCCTCCCTATGCTTCCAGATACTCTAGACATATCTTACTAGTTCTATTTGCATGTACAAATATTCATCATGAGGGAAAATTTTCTGGATACTCCTTTTATAAGTAGTTCACAGGAATTTAATTATTTGAGTTTAAATATATATAATTTCTTTGCAGTGTGACTTTCCCAGAATATTTTTTTTTGTAAAGTGTACAGAAAGAATTCTAGTACTACCTTTTCTAAATTAAAGAATGATCATTATACTCTCATTAATTAATCATTTTCCTGAAAGGTGGAATTTAACTACATTGGGTATAATAGGAATGCTCAATGTAGTATTGTTTTCTCTGTGCTAAAGGAATAAAATGATGATATGTGTTTGCTTCTGAAACCCTGGGTCAAAGACAAAACTCATTTTTGCACAGAGCTCTGCAAATTCATTGAGTCTTTTACTCTCAGTTAACAACTGCATCAGGTCAGATAACAAAAAACCCACTATAAAATGAGTTAGTTAATTTCTAGTGCATAAATATTTCTGCCTTAAAAATCCAAATTCATATCATGTGCAGTGAAACAAAAAAATTAGGGACTACAAGTCTGATATTTTTCATTATTTAATTTATTCTCTTTTCCTTTTTTCCCCCTCTTCACTTATTCTCTTTTTATCTCTCTCTTTCTATACTTTTTGCAGGGTCATGGGATGATTAAGCATCTACTTGATGCTTTTTCTACTCCAAAATTTGTGTTTGGTCAGTTCCTGAGGAGTTCAGATTTCTGTAAAGGATTTTGCTGAAGTAATATGTCAGTCTTCTGTGAATCAGTTGCATCACACCTGAAAATGCAGACACTCAACATGTTTTGCCCAAATCTAACTCTTCCAGGTATAAAACAGCCCAGTGATGTTAAATGTACATGGCTGCTTTGTTCTCTAACCCCAATCACTATGTCTAAACTTGAAGACCTAAGAAAGCTCTCAAGAGCCTGGTCTCAGGCTTGGATTGTGACATTTATATTCTCTTTTTTCTCCTCTTTTAGTCATGAAATAGCACAGAATGCAGCCAAGAGAATAAGATACATAAATCTGAAGTTTACTTCTAGGTGATTTTCTTAGGAACAAATACTTTTTTATGCGACAACAGTGATAAAATCCAAAAGTTTAACTGAAAATAACGTGCGATGTAAGGCAAATCCACCCATACACAGGATATATGCAGCAATAGAAAAAGAGATTCAATGTGCCAAAAAGTGTTTTGTTATAGTCATGACACACTTTTTATTTTTTTAAGATTTCTTTCATTTGCCTATGCTCCTCTACAAATAAAGCTAACATTTCACTTGGGCTTTCAGGCTGAATCACACTGACAAAAAGCAGAAGGCTGCTGCCCTTCCATTGCCATCCACAAATATTTGTCTCAAAATATTAGTGCCATTCAAGAAGTTAGTTAGGAGCATTTTTCAAGTGCAATTGTAGCTGAAAATGCAACAAAGAGAGAGAGCTTATTGTTGCTGCTTGCAAAGGGAGCTGACTTGAATTGCTGCCTGGAATGCTGTATCAACAGAAGTCTTTTGCTTTAATTGGTAGCTCGTATAGTCTTTAAGAAAATTGCTTGAGTTTACAAGAGATGTAGTGTGGGGACCCTGGGGGTCATCCCCCTGGGTTGGGGAGACACAGACACAAGAAACTTCCCTTAAAAAGCTGATAAGACCCCATTGACCCCTTTCCCAATTGCTATGTCTGTTCCTATGTCCCTGAGCCACTCCCTCCCTATTCCCTGACTGGCCCTTATCTTTGTACTGCCCAGGGTCATCCCCTGTCCCTCGGGAAAGAGAGACCTGGACGTTCCATTTGTGTGTGCCTTGGATCCCGAACATCTTACTGGGCAGCTGAATAAGACATCTGTGGATACCCTGCAAAGGCCCTTTTTGCTTCCTTACCCTGGACTTGACTAGCAGCAATTCTGGCTGTAACAATGTAGCTTACATGACCAGAAAATGTATGTGAATTTCTTTTAAAGATAATTATAGACATGGTACTTGCTCGTTGCGGATGGATTTGTTCTTTTGAAATGATTAATAGAATTAGAAGTTTGTATCCTCTGTGTCACTATACTGAGCTGGACACAAACTACCTACAAGATTTTCTTGACCCTAGACATTCTTCCTAGTAGAAGTGAAATTCATCTACCAAAATAGAAATAAGTCCCCATACAATTTGAAAATTTACAATCAATGTCATTAATGTATTGAGTAAGACTCAACATATAAATGTGAATTGCCCATCTTTCTGCAGAATGAATGGATTGGATTCAATATGTTGATTACAAAGTGATTTAATTGCAAGCTAGTTTCTCAAAATTCATGCATAAATAGACAGTAACAATATTTTTAGTTGCAAATTGATAGAATTGTTTGCTCTTTGAAAACCATGGTCATAGAACCACAGAACCTGCTCAGTTAGGGCCCCCTGGAGTGCATGACTCAGGATTTTGTCCAGGGGACTTTTGATGTCTCCAGGAAAGGAGACTCCACAACCTCTCTGGGGAATATCTTCCAGTGCCTTGCTACTCTCACAGCAAAGAATTTCTTTCTAACATTGAATCTAAACTTACTCTTTTTCCATCTGAAGTAATCCCCTGTTGGCCAGTCTCTATATGCCATTGTCAAAAGTCCCTCTCCATCTTTCTTGTAGACTTCCTGTAGGTACTGGAAGTCTGATATATCATCTATTGCCTTTCAAATTAAAGTTAATCAATCAAAGAACATTTTTTAAAGTATCGGCTTTTCAAAACTCAAGTATATAGACAACACAATCAGGAAGAGTAATCTAGCTGACATTTATGATTACAGAGAAAAGCAATTCAGTAGAACGAGCTCAGCGAGGCAGATGGTAACAGCAGCAAGAATTTCTGTGGCTGAGTGTTGGAGTGTGTCAGGAAGAGTCTGGCCACAAGGCTGAGGGAGGTTACACTCTCCCTCTATTCTGCTCTGGTGAGACTGCATCAGAAGCACTGTTTCCAGTTTTGGGATGTCCAGTTCAAGATAGAAAAGGAGTTACTGGGCAGACAGTACAGAGGATCTTTTAGTACATCTGTAACTGGGTTCCATGCCAGCCAATGCTTTTAGCCAAAACTTCTGCCACCACCTCCTTAACACTGGCTTATAAAACAACAAAGAAATCTAAATTTTTAAAGCCTAGGTTTTAGAAACTCAGTGGGAATAAATTATTTTGTAAATGTCTCTCCCTTTCTTTCTTCACAAAGTATGTGCCTCAGGTCTCACTGTCAGACCAACATTTTCTGGTGAATTCCTAGACTGGAACATCATTCCCAAGCACAAGAATATCTGTCTCTGACTGTCTCTGGGGTGAAAAGGAATTACTAGAATCAATGCCTTGCCAACCATATGTGTGTCAGTCAGCAGAACTGAGAGCACAGCTAGTCTCAGTGCTACTCTGGAATACCAATTATGCACATCTTTGATGGAAAAAAAATCTTACTTTTTGAAGGAAAAATTTCTGCAGGGGTTGCCTATTGAGATGGTGTAGTTATTGCTTTGGTTTCACTTTTCTTTTTCAATCAACTATATCAATTTGCTTTATTCTAAGGTGAATTTCTTTTATCTGTCCATGTTTTTAATGTGACACTGTTTGTGTGTGTGTGATGTGACACTATATTGACTCTATGACTCAATAATATTTGTATTTACACCACTGTATAGTATATTCTAAATGATACTACTAAAGTAAAACTTTTTCATCTTATCTAGACAAGATTTTTTGACCTTACCAAACAAAAGTGTTTTGTCAAGACAAAATGTCATATACGATAGCACTTCTTTACAAAAAATATTGAAATTTCACATTTTTATTCCAATTTGTGATACAGAGAAGGAGAAATTTCATCCAGCTCCAAAAAGATTTTAGCATAATATTTATATTTATTAATATGCCTTCTTGAGTAATATTTTAATAAGCTCCTTGATGTATTTGATCTGTGCTAATGAGCTGTTTAACACAAAACTCATCTGTCATTTGTTCAACTAATATTCTCTTTTAACTACCTTTTTAATTTCAGTGGCTATGCAGAGAAGTTGGTATTTATGCTTTACACTAACTCTTCTCTGTAGCTGTTTCTATAAGAAAAAAAAATTACCCACTGTCATCACTATCGCTGCAAGACAACTGTTGCTGTCTGAGCAATAGCTCAGTTTTTTCTTACAGCTGCAATTCCTCACAACAAAAAGTTGATCATATCCCACATAAGTAACCTCCACTAAAGAAAAAACTTATGTTCTTCTCCCTGGAGTTTCAGTTTACTTCTCAGCTTTTTTTTATTGTCCTACTATGCTAATATTATTTCAGGACTAATTTCTAGTGATTTGTCAAAACTCACTTGTAAATCTTGAGAGCTGATTTTTCAGTTTATAGCTGATTTTACAGGGTTCTGTGGTCTCTCAGGAGTAATTTAGAGACATTAGCCTCTGTCTTATCTGGTTAATTGCTTCACCAACCTTGCAAATTTATGTAAAGAAAACAAATGAAAAAAGCTGCAAAAAGATACAACATAAAATAAATAGCAAAGAAAGAAACTAAACAAGTAGCTTTTCACCTTCCAACCAGGATGTCTGTGAATGTCAGATGATGTTTTTGTCATTGTTGAAGGGGAACACTTTTCGGAAAAAGTAAGGTAGCATTGTTATTTATAGCTATTTATTGAACAATGCAATTTTGATCTGAAGTTTAATTAGTAACTGCTATAAATACAAATTAACAGAATTTTTATTTTAACTTGCATGACAAAACTCTTTCAGTGCTTTTTCTTTACTGCCTTATACTCTGAATTGCTGTTTCACACCAATAGGACACAATTTCAATGTGATAAGCAGGCATTTTCCCTTTAATAGGTCATCTAGTCAAAACAAAAATCACACGGAGGACTCTTGGAATGTACTAGAACTATGGAAAATGCCATCTGATTGTGATTGCCAGCATCACACAAAGCACACTTAGAAATTCACTGTTCTTTATATTGAAATCCAGCACACAACTGCATAAATGCATCATGAGATGAGTGGGCAGCTGGCTCACGGGTTGGGCACAATAGATTGCAGTGAATGGGGTGACATTAGACTGGTGACCTGTCACGAGTGGAATTCCACAGAGCTCCACTTAGGGTTTCAACATGAGAATTTTCTGGATCCTGCAGAAAACATAAGGGGAAAGCTAGCAGCCCCATCTGACCAGGGCCTAAGCTACTAAGACAGGAAAGGCAGAAACTATGGAAGTTGTGTTAGTATCAGGAGCTGAATATAAGCCAAAGAAGCCAATAAAATAGGGGAAGAGATGCTGCTGGCTCACCAAGGGTTTGGTGTCTAAGGCCAAAATTAAACCAAGTATGTAAAATAAGTAAAACTGGAATAAATGGCAAAAAAGTTTAATGGAGGTAAATTGTTTAACCATGAGGAAGAAATGGGGCAAAAAACCCCAACTATAAGGTGAAGTAAAGCCTGTGAGTGGGGCTGCTTTGCCCTGGTGAGCAACCCTGATCTGACCAGCAAAGCCTGGAGCAGAACAACAAACCTGTTCTGATGAGAACAGAAGTGTCTGACTTGATTTTGCAGTCAGGAGACACAGAGTTTTCTACACAATATTGGTGAGGGAGCATCACATTTCACACTCATTTAATGAACTCAAAGAGAAACATTTACACCAGCTGAAGTCCTCACCTTGATAGCTATTTACTAAAACAACCTCCCTCTTTGTTTTGAGATAAAGTTATCTTCTCTGAGTTATTCTCTAAGCATATCACCCTTGTGGATCTCCACTGGGCCTTCTTCCATTATAGGGGTCACATTATGTTCCTAAGGGTTTAGTCCATCACAGCCTGTGTCATCAAACACAGGGCTGCCCGTCAAGTATCTCTGTACAGCACCAATGACATGATTTACATAAATTGTTATCATTTTTTCTGGTTCTTGACCCTTTTTTTACCACCCATACAGCCTCACATAAAGAACCTGCCCTTATTTACTTTTTTCTCTTTCTAATCCCAGCCTTGCTATATCCATATTCAATTTAGTATTTTTGCTATTACCACATGGGTGACAGTGGTGTGCAGCATTACTGTCAGTTTTCCTGGCAGTGCTGGCCTTGGGCAAACATAATCCCAGCAGGTCTCAGCACTCCCTGAAAGGATCTGTGAGGCTCACGCCCTGTTTCTGTCTTCAAACAATCTTGAGCTGCATCTCTGCTTCGTGGCACTGTCTTTAACACCTGGCTGCTTCTCAGACTGCAATTTGTCATGTCTGGCAATTTTTCCTGTACTTTATCACATCCTGCTTAGTTAACTTCAGCCCAAGGTCAGGTCAGCAGTCCAGGCTCATTCTTGCAACCCCGACAAACACATCAGGAGTTACCGTAGGCTGACTCTGCACAGCAGCTAAGCACTCACACAGCCACTCACTCATTTCCCCCCACTTCTGGATTGAGGAGTGAATAGGGAAGACTAAAACCAAGAAACCTCATGGGTTGAGGTAAAGACAGTTTGGTAAACAAAAGAGACAAATCACCCCCAGCCCCCCCCAAAAAAAACCCCAAAACAAACAACCAAACCCACCAACAAAATAAAACCAACACACAAAAGGGATCTAAAGGCTCTCTCTGTCTCTTTAGTTACACTAAATGATCCCGGGGTTTTTTTTTTTTTTGGTTTTTCGTTTTTTTTGTTGTTGTTGTTGTTTTGTTTTGGTTTGGTTTGGTTTTTTTTAATTGCTGAGCATGCCATCACGTCACGTGGCATGGAATATCCCTTTGGCTGTTTAGGATGAGATGTCCCTCCTGTGTCCCTTCCCACTCCTTCTTGTCCACTCTGGGCCTTTTTGCTTGGTACAGTGGCAGAGTGAGAAACAGAGAAAACCTTGACATTATAACGCTCAGTAATAGTGGCAAAACAGATGCATTAGCAACACTGTTCTCATCACAAATCCAAAGCTCTGCACCCTACAGGCTGCCATAAAGAAAGTTATCTCCATCCCAAACACCATATTATTGTTTAAAGAGTGTTGTTTAAACATAACAAAAGTGACAGAAGCCTTTGAGAGCACAGAATAAATTTAAAAAATTAAGTTTTGTTTCATTTTTTAGGCATTTCTAAAATTGCTTATAGAAAAACTAGACTTAGGAGAAAATTAAGCCTTTAGGAACTGAAAGTGTTGAGATCTATGTGCAATGAAGTTCAGCAATGTCTTAAGGGTTTTATAAGACTAACCTGTTAAAAAGCTGTTGTCTTGCTGTCAGCATAAATTATGATTTAGGTGTTTTCCCCTACAACTATAGAAGTGGGAATGAAATGCTCTGATTCATATCAGAGAATTCTAAAAAATATTATTAACATTTGTAATTCCTTATTTTAAAATAATTCTATTTTAAACCTGATAGGTTTGCCTATATCAATGATAGTATAGGCCCAGGAAATGGACAAAAAACACCCTACTATGTGTTCTTTAATTACTGGTATTATGTTATTTTGAAGCACCTGAAAAGTTTTAAGCTTACATTAGAGCTGCAAAGAAAAAGGAAACTGAATTCTTCAGAAGTCTGCTGCCACAGCTGCTTGTCTGTGGAACTTCTGTGCAATACACCCTGATGCACAGACCTATGTTCAGTATGGCTCAGTATGGCTCAAACTTTCAGAAAAAGCATTTAGTTCTCCTGTTTGTATAAAAGACTTCTCAGAGCTCCTTTCCTCTGTAACTCACAGCCATTCTTCAGTCACAGCTTAAACCTTTTAATATGTTGCTGTAATGATGGTTCTCTGAATGCACACAACTGAAATGGGCCTCTTACAGCTCACACTTCACTGCATTAATCATAAAAAATAATATATTTCCGGGCAGTGCTGTTTGAGAAGAAGGCTATTTTGTCATGGTTTAATCACTTGTTACTAAAACCTGGACTGAAAATTGGCAGTGTTATTCCACTGGAACATTTCTAAGTCAAGTCCTAGAGCACAGCTCTGTTCTTATATGCTCTTAGAACAGTCCAATGATTTCACACACTTTTTGTAAAAAGAGAAGATTGTACTTAAAAGTCATGCTTTCTAAAATTTACTGTGGTAACTATTTGGATTTGGTCCTAAACAAGAAGAAAGTGGAATAACTAGGCTGATTGGAAAAACATAAATGACAGTTTCCCCTATGGTCTGAATCTCTTGTGTGTTCAGGTTCATATCTACTGGGTTAGTGATCAACATCAACATCCTTCTTGCTTTGTCAGTATTGTGGTGTCAGTATATGTGTAGGTAAATGAATTTTATTCTATTCAGGTCATATAAACAGCAGGACTCAACTAAATATTTACTGGTGTATTTTTTGTTGGTAGAATCATTGAACAAAATTAGTCTTGACTTTCAGACTCCAGTTTACACTCATCACTCAGATCTTTGAAAGGTATTAGCTAGATCTATTGCTTTGCACAGGCCAAGTCTCTTGCTGCTTGCACAGCCTTTCCATGTGATTTGTGCTTCACTCCATTTTATTATAGAATTATAGAATATCCTGAGTTGGAAGGGACTCACAAGGATCATTGAAGTTCATCTTCTGGCCCTCCACAGCACCACATCAAGAATCACACCATGTGCCAGAGAGCATTGTTCAAATGCTTCTTGAATTCTGTCAGGCTTGGTGCTGTGACCAGTTCCCTGGGGAGTCTGTTCTAGTGCCCAACAACCTTCTGGTGAAAACCCTTTTCAGAATATCTAATCTAAATCTCCCCTCATTCAGCGTCAGGGTGCTCCCTCAGGTCCAGTTACTGATCACCACATAAAAGAGATCAGTGCCTGCCCCTCTTCTTCCCTTCATGAGGAAGTTGTAACTGCAATGAGCTTTCCACTGAGTCTCTTCTCCAGGCTGAACAATCCAAGTGACCTCACCCAAGTCTTGTATGGCGAAGCAGGGTTAAAAAGAGGTGCAGGATCAACCTTCTGGAATGCTTTTCCTAAAGCAGCTCAGGATACCATTGCCTGCTTGGCTACAAGGGCACTGCTGGCTCTTGAGCAGTGTGCTGTCCACCAGGACCCGGAGGTCCTTTGTCCCAAAAAAGGTCACCAGCCTGTACTGGTGCATGGAGCTATTGCCACCTGTGCAGGACCCTGCCATGGCCTTTGTTGAGCTTCAAAATGTTCCTCTAGCCCATTTCTCCAGGCTGTCAAGATCTGCCTGCATGGCAGCAAAGCACTCTGGGGAATTGGTCACTCCTCCCATTTTTATTATTTAGCCAAGACTATAAACATGAACCCATTTAACATCTTTTTTTTTTTTTTTCCCCAAAGGAATTCAATATACTATTCATAAGAAATTTTCTGTACTTACATCTACTTTAATTGAAATTCTTGGTGTCTCTTTCAGGTCTATCATCATAAAAATCAATAATTGTAAAATTTAACCATAAAGTTTAAAATATGGTTATATACCATAGCTAATATTTCTTTGAAATGTTAGCTATGGTATAAAATTGACCAAGCCACACATCTACCATAGGAAAAAACAATCAAACAAAGAAACAGAAAACTCCCAACCAAAACCAAAACAAAAAGACCAACAAAGCAAACAAACAAACAAAAACTCAAATCCACAAAAAAAAACAACAAACAACCCCAACCTAAAATAAAAGAAAAAGAGAGGAGGGGATGAATCACTCATATTTCCCAAACAAGTGGCTACAAATATTTTTAATTAGAGAAATTTCAATAAATATAGAAGTAATATGAATTAAGGTGGAAGGTTTCCATGCTATAGGCTTTATCCCACATGTATTGAGAATTATTAATTCTGCATCTACAAACCGAATAACTCTGAATCTCAGACTTTTATCCTTATTCATGCTGAGAAATAAAATTTCAAGCTTTCTTTCCAGTCTCTTTGCCACAACAACTAATCTGAGTAGAGCAAGGGCAGAGTTAGCATTTGCTTAATCTCTGTATCTGTAAGGAAACTGGACAAAAGGAAAACTGGAACCATGATTTTTCCTCTCTCCTTCCCTCCAAATCTCATGTGGTGTTCAGTGTTGCTGAGACAGCATTTGGCATTGTTCAGAGCTAGTAACAAATTGCTAACCTCTGGGAGTAATGAGAGAATAGGGAGGAAATCATGCCTTTGTGAGAGAATAATATCTTTTCTTGATGCTTCCTGAGGCAAGGCAGCTATATGCTTCTTTTTAAATGGAACTGCAAAGAAAGAGACAAGCTACCGCCAAAGAAATAAAATACTAGTTTTGCTCAGGCTTTTGCATTCCTTTTTTCTTGTAAGAAAATAAATGTTTTAAGCCTTCCTTAATATTTGAATAGAATTGTGCACTGCACTGATGAGTGTGCTGTAAATTTCTGAATCAATTAGACAGGTAATAACATTGTCACTGACATTACCATGATACTGCACCCTTGCATGATGACAACCTGCAAGGATAATGTTGATTATTAAGTAGACTAATCAGACTTTGCTTATGGTTTGCACATGACCTGCATGAAATTTGGGTATGCCAGTCCATAGTTGTGCTCTTTTTGGCATCACAGGGGATATCTTTGCTTATGGTTGCCCTGAACATCTTTTGAGATCATATGATCTCATTTGAACTCACCTGGATGGACTCAGCATACTAGGAAGACTCAGACTAGGACAACTCTAGTTTTCTTCTGTTTTTCCTAGGTAGAACACAAAGAAGTCTGTGGCCAAGCATATTTCAATGCCACCATGTACAGCTCAAAAAGTGCAAGTCATGGCAAAATGTTCGAATCTGCTTTAATTCAACCTGAACAGTTCACTCAACTTTAACAGATATCCTTTAAAGTACTGATTAATACAAAAGCCTAGAAGAGATATAATTTTAGGAAGAAAAGTATGTTCTTGTAGGCAAAGGATTTCCCTCCTTCTTTTAGTGTGCTTGTGACTTCAATTAATTCTAAGAACTCAAACCAAATACCTTTCATCAACAGCTGTTGAACTTCTCTTTCTAATGTATGACAGAGAAGTCCTTTTAGTATGCAGTTACAGTAAACTGAAACATGCATTTAGCATTTTAAGCCTGCAGCAAGTCATTCTTTCTACACAGCAGCTCACCAATTGAATATTAATATAATGCTTGGCAATTCAGAAACACATGGTGAATTTCCTTTGTCTGTAAAAGTCTGTTTAACAACTATTTAATATTCAGGCAAAGAGCTTGAATTCTATACGTGCACTTGCCCTTAGAGTAAGAATGACTTATTAGCAAGGTGCAGTGGCATTTGATACCTTTACATCCATTTTTAAAGAATGTTGCAAGTTACCGCTATGAGATTTTCAACTATTTATAATCAGACTTATATTTCAAAATGGTAAAACAGCCTGTAGCCCACATATTTATATGATACTCCTATTGAAACCTTAAATATATTACAGAAAATAAAATATTTTCAATTCTTGCTTTGCACTGGAATTACTGATGGTTTTTCTGTATTTCTGCATGCAGTTTTTGCATTTTCCTTTCCTTAAATCAAAACTCATATCTTGTAAATATACCAAATTCAGAGATAGATTCTACTAACAATTAAACAGGTCTTGAAAGCTGAGCCAGACTCACAAGTCTGCGTTTTTATATTCTTCTCTTCTGCCCATTCTTACCCCTTCTTCTCTCTTGCCCAATCTTGTCCTTTCTTTTTTTCTCTTCCTTAAAATTCAAAATTAAATTGGGGGATGATATATTCACTGGTCCAAATTAGAGCAGTCAGAGTGTTATTTGGAACTAGTTTTTTTTAAAAAATCTCTTCTCCTTTATTTAAATAACTACTGTCAATAATTTTTATAAGATTTGCATTTTAACCAAAGGCAATGACTTTACAACTTTATGAGTGTAGTGAATATAGTCCATGATCGCCATCCTTTACAAAGTATCTTCACATCAGAAGAGAGCCTTCTGAAATTGCACATCTTCTTTCTTCTTCCTGTTCTCCTTGGCTTTTATTGCATAATTTTTCTTTTTTACCTCATGTGTCTAACATATAGCTGAATCACATACTCATCTTTATTAAAAGAAATCATAAGAAAGAGAAACATCATAGCAGTTCCTTTGCTGTTGATTATTTCTGTTGTATAAATCACCCTCTATTTTACATTTCTAGTCCATAAAGGCGAAAAACAGAAGTAATTATATATTTTTCACACTGTGTTCATGTACCCTGTTGTACAGTTACTTTCCATCATCAGCTGCCCACAGGCAGTTTGGTGATGAGTTTTAGGAGGGAGGTACCACATCAAATTTGCTGTGCTAGATCTGCATTAGAGCAGATCTGCATTAACCATCATTAAACAGATAGTCAATCAGGCAATGATACCTTTAGGTATAGATGTGGAAGAATAGAAACAAATCTATAGGTTTATGCAATATTTTAATACTGAGCATAACTTGCTTGGTCCACTTCCAGTTAACTTTAAAATACATGTGTGGTGTTGGCAGAATTATTGGAGAAGTGTAGTAATAGATTTTATTCCATTAATTATTTGTCATACTCACTGCTATTTGTTTTCTCATGTAAACTCTGTGCCACTGTACGCCTTTCTGGCAATATTTAAGTTTGCTCTTGGGTACAAAATATTGCAGTGAAGTGAAAAGTATTTTTTTTAAAGGGGAAATTTCTACTATATTATGTATCATGTTCTATATTTATTGCAAATATTCAGAATTTGAATATATTTTTAAAAGAAAAGAGTCCCTGTGCATACATTTCCTTTTACAAAGACCTTTGTTTTATATGTTTGAAAGATACTAGAAACCTACCTTTTATTTTAAAACTTTCTGATGAATGCTCTTCTTGAGAGATGTAGTCCATCTCTTTTCTGAAATGGGTATTATATTTTGATAAAGTTTTTAATAAGCTTTTTCTGAAGCTTCCATTTAGATGAATGACATTTAGAGTATAGAATAAGAGAAAAAGAAATAAGATAGAACTGAATGTAGGCTTATAACTTTGGTTACATATTTTGACAAAAGAAATGCTTTGAATATGATTTTAAAATTCTAAAATACTCCCTTGACAAGAATTGAACTGAAATCTCCTTTCTCTTTAACCTATTTCAGTTTGAAGTGAAATTCTAAGGGGTAAGTTGTTCTTTCTCTCAGGTTACTGTGCAAAGACAAACCTATTTTTCTCTCAGAAATAACCATGAAATAAGCAACATTAAAATAATTCAAAAAGTACCAGACAGAAGCTACCTGGTACCCTGTAAGTGAACCAGATAATTTATCCTTTCTAATACTGACATCCAACTCAGGAAAAATACAGTCTAAGGAAACTCTCCACATTTTCTTCTTTAAGTATTATAGGTAAAACAATGCTTGTATGAGAATATACTGCAACAGTCTTGTTCTAATGCCCATATTTGGCAAGGTTTTTAATAAGGTATAGGTGCAGAAAACTGCAACATCACGTATTTGGCTGTAGAAACATAATTTCTAACACAAATATAAGAAATCAATCCATTTATTTTATTGAACAGAAATGTATTCAGCTGCCCGAGCAGCTAATACATATGTAGCAAGGAAATACCTAACTGTAAATTGTCAGTTTAATCAAGTGAAAGAGCCCAAGGTTATAATTAGAAAAATGAAAAATAGATATACAGATATATTTTTAACCCTAGTAATAGTTAACATCTGGAATGCTAAAGGTAGTGGAGAAGAGTGAATGAGTCTGTGTGGAAGGACCAAGCTGTTTCGATACACAGTGCCTCTATGTCCCCCTTCAGTGTATGGGATCAGTTGGCTGAGGTCAACAGTATGGAGTTCCCCAAGGCAAAGTCCTGGTCCTGCACTTGGGTCACAGCAACGCCATGAAGAGCTACAGGCTGGGGGAAGAGTAGCTGGAAAGCTTCTCTGCAGAAAAGGACCTGGGCTGCTGGTTGACAGTGACTGAACATAAGCCAGCAGTGGCCCAGGTGTCCAAGAAAGCCAATGGTGTCCTGGCCTGTATCCCAGCAGGACCAGGGCAGTGATTGTCCCCCCCATACTGGTCACTGGTGAGGCCACACCTTGAGTATTGTGTCTATTTTTGGGACTCTCATTTCAAAAAAGACATTGAAGTGCTGGAGCACATCCAGAGAAAGGCAATGAAGGTGGCGACCAGTCTAGAAGGTAAGTGGGAAAGACCAGACCTAAGCATGGTTTTTTTCAAACCTTCTATCTGTTACAGCAGCAAAAATGTGATGAGAGGAGAGGATCCCATGGAAGTGGAGCAATGCTGTTTTGAACCAGCTTCCTGTTCTGCCTTGAGATTTGTGTTCAAGCATGTTCCCCTACCCCAACTCACTTGCTGGAGGAGGGCTGATTGTGCATATGTGAGCAAAAGTTTATATAAGAGGTGTGCACCATTTTAACTATGAAAGGAAGAGGGTTAGGACCCCTCGCTCTCTTTTCCCTCTCTTTCTCTTTCATCCCAGCTCTGGACCATGCTCACAGCAGGATGAATGTGATATCTAAGGACTGGTGATATTCTTTGTTCTCTCTCTCCTTTTACTGTCTTTATTTCCTCTTCTGTCCAAAACACAGCTGTTGTATTCTACCTTATACTCTGTACTGAATTTTATTCTGGAAGTGGAGAGCTTGTGTGTTGTGGCTTGTCATCCAACACCTTTGAGAAGTTGTGTTGTGGGAGTTGAGAACTTATAGAAATGTACTATACAAAATCTAAGGGCTTGTTAGCCTCCACTTTTTACAAAGGATATTGAGAAATTAAGGTGTTTGCCAACACCTTTGAGGCTACATAGTGGGCTAGTTGCCAGAGGTAAAGTGACTACAATAAAAGTGCAAGAGTTCCCTGACACATGGTCTGGTGTCTTTGTTCAGCCTGATGAGAACTTGCAATAAACATCATGCCCCCAGATCATAACAGTAAGTCCTATGAGGAGTAGCTGAGTGAGATGAGTTTGTTTTTTCTGGAGAAACAGAGGCTCAGGAGGTCACTTTATTGGTTTCTGTAGTTCTCTGACTGGAGGCTGTAGCGAGGGGGGGGTTGGTCTCCTCTCAGACACAAGTGATAAGAAGAAATGGCCTCAAGTTTTGCCAGGGGAAGTTTAAATTGGATATTAGGAAGAATTTCTTCATGGAAAGTGTTTTTAGGCATTGGAAAAGGCTTCCCAGGGAGGTAAAAGAGTCATCATCACCAGAAGTCTTGAAAAAATGGCTGGATGTGGCACTTAGTGCCATGGTCTAGTTGACAAGGTGATGATCAGTCAAAGGTTTGACTCAATGGTCTTTTCCAATTTAAACAATTCTGTGACTGTATTATGTGAAATAAGATTTGACAGAGTTAACTTTTAAGCTAATGAGTTAATTCTTTTATTTACAATCATGTCTCATGCTTTTAGATTCCTAGACCATAACTGTCTCTCAATAAATTGGCAATATTATTGGTATGCTGGAAAACAGAAATGAAGGCATGAGGGATATAGCATCCTCTGTATGTGAGCTTCTCTAGGATGTTCTCCTGTAGGGAGGTGTCAATAAACCTTCAGCTACTCTTGGGCATTGGTAGTTTCAGATCAGATTGCTTTTTATTTATTTTTCCCATCTTTCTTTTATCCACATAATGTAGAATTGTGTTTCACATATGAACCTTGATACATCTCACCATGCTTTTTTTCACCTGAAATTGCATTCCTGCAATCTCTGTGAGACCGCTGAGAAGCCAAAACTAATCAGAATTTAGCTCCCCTTATTAAAATCTCTCAGACAGAATATAATAGTGGCACCACATAACCTTTGAAATCCTACATGTTGGTGGGTAGTAGGCAGAGTGGTTCCATTTCCTAGCATGGTTTATAAGTTTAGAAGGATGTCATTGAGAGTCTGTCTCCACAAAAGTTAAAATACAAGGGCACTGTCAAAATACTGGTTCTTAAAAAAGTAAGGAAGGGCTACCAAATATATTACTGAATCTTGTATATAATATTAGTTTTTCATCCTTCATTCTTGGGGTTGTAATTGAGATAATGTTTCATTTCTGCTATTAAGCTTATGAACATTTTCAATGTTGTAAAATCCTTTAGTGTCTAATTTTTATCTGAAACTACCTGAAGAATATAAGCTCTGTGTATCATATGAGAAATCAACAAAATATCATCATATCATAAATCAACAAAAGTGTGCATGAATAAACAGTATTAGCCTCTCTAATGGAAAATGTTTAGGTTTTTAATATATCCACTTCAGTTTTTATTGGAAATGTGAAAACCTGAAACTTCTAAGAATTCACTATAAGCTGCAGAGATATTTAAAGAAAGAGACATTTAGGTTTTATACCAATACAGTTAGAACTAATCCGTTTGTCAGTAATTCCATTGTAAGTCATTGTCTTTCCAGAGACCTAGAACATAATGGTAAAATGATGTTTGAGAATTTGATGCATGTCAGTTTAAAGGAAAACACTATCATGCTCACAGTATGTAAAAACCCCTTTTTTTTTATACCTGCCTACTCTTCAGGAGTTCATACCATTTTAGCTTGAAATATTATATTAGAGAAGGACAAAACTCCTCTTACAAATATGTACTGTTTGTATAGTCTTCATCTTAAAACCTGAGCTATATTTTGATTATTTCAGTAAAAATTAGATGGCTAAAAGGACATGTCCTAAACTATCCCTTTATAGCCTTTATAGGACTTAGTATCTTCCAGAGATCACCAGAGTCATGATTTATACTGTAGGTCTTCAGTGCTGCATATGAGAACTGTGCTGGATTCAAGTCATCTGGACAGCAGAAAATATCATAAGGGACATAAAAACCAAGAGGTACAGTCAAAGATGTAATAAAGTCTCTTCAGGCACAGAAGAAAACGTGTGTGAAATATATATCATCTTAACCCATCAAACACAGAGCAAAGCCTTCCATGCAGCTCAGTGTTGCAGGACTCAGGAGGGGCCGTGGCTGCAGTTTGCTGGGCAGAACAGCAAGCAGATGTTGAATGAAGGTTGCTCCCTGCAGCATCAGCAACACAAGGAGCTGCTCTGCTCCCCCTTGCAGTTGTGGGCAGGCTGGCAGCAATGCTGTAACAGGGATGTGGTAGTTAACATGAAGAACTGAGCAACTTCAGGTGCAGAAAGTTTCATTTGGAGCACACATGGACAATAAACTTCAGGTCTCTCCCCCCAGAAAGAAGACTGCAGAAGATATTCCACTGCAACACATTCCCATAACAAAAAGAGATGGGAAACACTACTTTCAATGTCCACAGCAGCCCTAAGTTTGAAAAAGACTACTATCTAGTCTGGGGCCTAAGGCAGATCTGAACTTTACAGCTGAGATGTGGCTAAAAGGATCCATGAGTTGGGTGACATTCCGGACAATAATCAGAAATACTCTGATAAGTATTTTATTAAGATATTATGAGATACTTTATTGAGATACTAATGCAAAACTTAATAGTGGCAAAGATTCAAGAAGATCATTATTTCTTTTACTGGAAAATGATCTGATAAAGATCTGAAAGAAAAACTACAGTTATCTGTTAAAAGAGAAAACCTATAAGAAATGTCAAGAGTGGGCAATATGCAGTGAAAAACTGACTGGTTGGATGGCCCTTCCTGTCTTTAACATCTCTGCTTTCAGTACTCCTTGGTGATGTTCTCGCTTTGCTTTGCACCATTGCTGTAATCATTAAATCTGCTCCTCATGCACTGAGTACTACCTATAAAGCATAGACATACTACCCTCAGTATATGAATATAAGCAAGTCCAGAGGTTTTCCCAAAGAATTAGAACTTTGATCTCTATCCTGAAGTATGAACTGAGCTTGATGCTTATACAAAAGAAATCAAAGACAGTCTGAATAAGGGTAAGGGACTGCCTGCATTAAGAAAAGTGTTTGGAAAATTGGAATAGTAACTGGAAATCATCCAATTGCTTTAGTCCATGTCATATTTTTATAGGTTGCTCAATATGGAGTATCTATAAAACTACAAATTTACAGGAAGTTGTTGTCACATCTAATTGGTTACTGGATCTGTTTATTTCAAGAAATGTTTCTTGTGTATTTTTACCTTTTAAAATGACTCTCTGTTAATGAAACAAATATAATTCTGTCAGTCTTGAAATAATTCCCACAGCACACCATTATTATTAGTTTCACTTTCACACCAGTGCTGCCAATTTTTTAAAACAGTTCTTCATTAATAACACTGCCTAGTATGAGCTGCCAAAAACTATTTAATGTGTGATATGAAAAATCTGGCATTATGTAGGTGCCTAGCGAGAGCCAGTAGTGTCAGATTTTCATATTTCCTCCAATGGATTTGTCTGAAATGAACTCCATGTATTCTCACAGTGTGTTTTCTGTTAAAATAAAATTGCTGCATTTCATTATTTAATTTGCACGTTTATGAACTCAGAATGATACAATCAGTGTTCCCTTAATCCAATTTTTTGCATGATATTCACATGCAAAGAATCATTTGCTTGATTTCAGTGCCAACACATGAAAATATATATTTTTTAATTCCTATTGAGCCTTAGGCAGTATACCTTTTCAGCTTAAGGAAATTCATACTGTCATTTTCCTAGCCTACATGTGCTGCTCCACACCAGCTTACTTGTTTTTGCAGCTAGAAACCTTTCCTGATGACTCTCTTCAGCAGTATGACTTATTTGCTTACTCTGGCACTCTCTCCTCTAAAATTAGATGCGAGCTTTTCATTTCATGGACCATGTCTTTTTATCTGTTCCATAAAGCTTACATGACATTTATGGGATCAATATAAATTAATAATAATAATAAACATTTTATACTCTACTGATATGCATTTAGGTGTTTGAACTGTGAAATGCTTCCTTTAATCAAGGCAGATGTCAAGGTACAGGTGTGTCAGGGCACATGGGCTCAGGTGTCCCCAGCACCTGGGGAGGGAGGGGCTCCCCTGGGGCAGCGGGGCTGGGTCTGGCAGCCAGGACTGTCCTGTCATCCCCAGCAGAGAGAGGTGGGCTGGGGGGCAGCCAGAGCATCACAAGCCCTACCCCCTCAACTTCCAGAGCTAATTCACATCTCATATTTAAAAGCCAAATTGTATTTGGATGCAAGACTAATTCTAAGTAGCAGGCAGAACAAGATACTGAAATAATGGAAGTTTAGTTTTAAATTTGAAGTTTTTAATTTGCATGCACATGTCCTTTGCAGTGAGATAAATAACCTTTTTCTTTTATTTGCCTTAATATAAACCAGAATTTTATTCTATCATCAAACATACACCTGTGTTTGTGCCGTAAAGAATTTTGTCTTTCATTTAAGCCTCAAATTCATCTGCAACACTAAATAGTCATCATTTTCTTAGGCAATATATGGACATAAGAAGTCAGGTGTCAGAGTCTGGGATAGTTTTTCCTCAGAAGAGTTCCAAAGCTCTCTCTCACAGGCAGAAAATAGACAGGAAAAAAGAATGTTTTAATTGAGTATGAGTGTATCAGTATCAATATCATTAATCTCATGATTTTATCTGTAATGATATGTCAGTAGCTGGCTGAGTTTTCAGACTTGGAAGACAGGTTAGATTTGTCTTATGAATACATTCAAACCACTTCTGGCAAAAAGACAAAATGGAACAGCTTCTACCACCTAAAGTAAGCACATCAATACTTGTTGGTATGAGAATATCCATTAAGTTAAACTATTTTATCTTGAGTCTTACTCATTGAATTTTGCCATTTAGTGCTAACAATACTTGAGAAAGCATTAAACTATTTATAACGCCTCACAAATAATTTCATTTTATTATGACATTAGCATCTCCAGATTCTCTGATGTTAATTGCAAATATGTAATATATATACACTCCTGTAAAATGTATGGGAAATTAATCCCACTTGTTCTATATTAAATCACAGAAGATGGAAAGATAGCAAGGATGATGTTTTATTATCTGCAAAGAGGCATACAGATGTTTTAACTCTAGGTATATAATGTACACTGCCTGACCTCAAGCAGCCTGACACCAAAGCCCTCAAGGGTGGTAGGTTATTGTGATGCCTCCCAAGCTCACAAAGAAGATTTAAAAGTCTCAAATGTCACCTGTTACCTCCATTTAGGAAAATCAATCCCACTCTAAATTTTAAATTTGCCACATGATTTTAGATATTTGCAATGTAGATAGTAAGGATGAGAAAGTCATTAGGTTACATTTATAGTCAAAGGAGGAATCCTTACATGAGGTTTTATGTGATCATTTTAGGGTAAGAGTCTTCAGTGAGTGCCTATTCTTCCCCCTTGACTATAAAATTGTGCTATGATCATTGCTAAGTTGAGAAGATGATGCTGTAGATTTACACAGTGGATCAGAGGAATTCCTTCAAAGTACTGTTGCACTGGGTCTCTGCATGTCTCACCCACATAATAATTTATCCCCAATATCTTTTTTTTCCCATTTTTTAAGAGCTGAACACTGTCTTTCATTGCATTGGTAAATCAACAACTTTATACTCTCTAAATTTCTCATTCAGTTGAACCTGTTATGTGGAGAACTGAGTTTTGAAACATAGTTAATTCTATGACTTAAAGCCAATTAAAGTATGGTAGCTCATAAACAGACATATTTATGTTGAAGAAACATACCTTTGGTGCCAAATAAGAACAAACTATTTTTAACCTTTAAGGAAAATTTATATGAAGATATCTTATATAAGATATATGACTAAACTCTTTCTCTATTAATAGATCCTAACTAGAACTGAAATTAAAAGCCTTTTGGCCTGAGCTCAAATGTTTGTGTCAGGTGAAAATCCTGTCTCAGTCAGATAGAGGTGACAGAGTTTAGTGTGTATCGAAATCAGGCGACCCCCGAGCAGAGAAGGATTGGCATCTGACTCCAAGGCTTTGGAATGCTGAACACTTGCTTTATTAAAACTATATATATCACATTACCACTATATTAAAGAGAGATACTGTACTATACTATACTATATCATACTTACTGCTAATTGGAAAACTCATGACTGTCATGACTGTCTGCAGACCAACAGTCCACACAGCTGGGACCTGATGGCTAATTAACATAAACAATCTCCACCAGAATCCAGTTACCAAATTCCTTCAGGTAAACAATATTCCCAACACATCCACATGTGCAAAACACCAGGAGCAGCAGGCAGAGATAAAAATTGTTTTCCCTCTGTACTTCTTCAGGAAAAAACCTGAGAGAGAGAATTATGTCTTTCTCGTTTCAGAGAATATGAATGCCATAAATGTGAAAGAAAAAAAAAATCCCAAACCATTCTTTGTTATTTTGCAATATTTTTGTAGTCTTCATTGTGACAACAGTATAAACTCATCCTAATTCTGCCTAGCTGGTATGGATCTGGCATGAGACCAGAATATCTGCCAACATCAGTTATTGATGAGTGGAGTCTATAGGGTGATGGTTTTGCAATACTATAGTTACTTAAGTTAACTCACATTTCTATTTAAAAGATAAGGCTGTGATATATTTTTTTCACAATAAAGACATTAATTAAATGTTTAAGTAAGTGTAAAATTTTTTAGAATTGACCAACTCTTTGAATATTTACCAAATACTTAAAATTCACCAGCTTATTAGATTAGTTGAAAAACAAAATAATCTGTATGCCATAAATTTTTGTCCTTAATTGAGGGTAATTATTCCTTAAATAACCACTTCTAAGAATTTAAATATTAAAAGTGTACCTCTAGCTCTAATTTTTTTTTCTTTTTAAAAATCTCCTAAAGTGACACTTTTTATATCAAAGGACTGGCCTTGTGGTGTATTCAGAATCATAGTTCCTGACTTTAGTCATGAAAATAAGTTTTTATGTTATTGCTTGCTGTTAGCACAGCTTTGCCAATAAAGTAGAAGAGAAAGTTAATTGGAATCTGCTGCCTTTTGCTCATCATGTGCATCACTACCCCTACTTACTGAGAGCAATAACATCTCAGAGGTGTTCTCCAAAAGCACAGTCTACACAAAAGGGGTAACACTGGTTTGGATATTAATGCAGGACATGAATTAAAATGTCAAGAAGAGAAGCCAACTTGAATCTTCAGGAGGCCAAATTTGCATGTTTTGCTTTGAAAAGTAGCACATTATTTTTGTGAACCATACTTTTTCTATAAATCACTGGAAAAATGGAAGCTTTAAGTCTCCAACCTTGTTCAAGGAAACACATTTCATTAGATTGTGTTCTCACTTCAGGCAGGGATGGTGTTTTATTTTGCCACCTCCAAATATCATTAGGTGTGAAATTTACTATTATTGCTACCCCAAAGTGATGTGTATTTGCCTCCCCCCACACCCCAAGCTGAGCCAGAGATGGTAGTCACACTGGAAGAGGAATTCTCAGAAAATCATGGAGTTACCTCTAAAGAACTCCATGTATAATACCTAGGCAGGAACAGCATTTGTGATACAAACAAACTCCCCAAACTCCAGTTCCCAAAAGGTAAGTTTCCAGGTGTGTAGTGTAACCTGACAGGCAGCTAAACACTATGCAGCCATGCCCTTCCTCCCTGCCTCCCTCCTGCAGTAGAATGGGGGAGAGAATTGGGAAAAAAATCTCAGATTCCTGGGTCAAGGTAAAGACCTTTGAATTGGACAGAAAAGGGCGGGGAATGTAAATAATAATAATAATAATAATAATAATAATAATAATAATAATAATAATATAAAACAAGTGCTGTCCAAATGCAAGTGCTCACCACTCACTGATTGATGCACAGCCACTTTCTGAGCAGTGTTTCTTGCCCAACTTTTTCCAGAGCTTATAAAATGAGCATGATAATATATGGCAGAGAATATCCCTTGTCCAGCTGTGGTCAGCTGTCCTGGCTGTGTCCTCTCCAAGATGCTTGTGCTCTCCCAGCTTCCTTACCACTTGGAAAGACCTTAACAGTGTAAGCACTGCTTAGCAACAACTGAAACATCAATGTGTTAGCAACATTATTTTCACCCTAAATCCAAAGATCACAACTGTATCAGGTACCAGGAAGAAACTTAACTCTATCCTAGATGAAACCAGGACACAAGGTTAAATTACTTGCTCAGGTTCCCTCATCAGCAGCCCTTACAGAGAGACAGAATTCTATAAACACATTCATCATAAAACTTCCACTAACTGCAGAATGATTTGGTCTTTAGAGATGTCTATTCTTGATAACTATCTAGTTATATTGTCATCATATTTTACTAAAATGATATTAAATTAGTCCAAATATCACAGACTATCCAATACCTAGCTCCTACACAAACAATAAGGTATTTCTGACTAACTTAATATGAAGTGCTTCTATATATCTCTATTTCTTTGTAAGAGGATGATTGTTCCATTGTGGGGATTATTCCATTAAAACAGTTGTTGAGTAACAAAGCAAAGATGATCAGCAGCAATAAATGAGGACTCAAAAATAATTATTTCCAGGGGTTTGCCTTTTAAAATATTTTACTTGCATCTTGTAGTTTGTTTATGTAGGCTGTGTGCTAAAAGCTCATCTATAAATTCACAGAGGAGCAGGGAAACCCAAATAAACACCCTGGTAGACTATTACCAGGCCCAAAACAGGAACCATCAGCCCATAAGATAATAAGGCTTATCATCTTAAATTCATAGTGCCACAAGGGCACTATGGCAGAGAGGACTCTGAGTCTCAGAGGACTCTGAGAAGGCAGAGGAAGGGACACCCTGTTTGAGTGCTTCCAGGACAATCCCAGGGCTGCCTCAGCCCCAGTGACTGGTTATGAAAGCCATCCTGATGAGTCAATGCCAAACTTGTTACAGGATGCAGGGAAAAGCACTTTTGAAGTGTTACTATGGGAATGTTTAGGGAGGGGCCAAAGGCAGATGAAGGAATATATTTGGATGATTTGGGGAGGGATAATATGGGAAAAGTGAGGATAAAGGGGTAAAAAGACCCAGACATATATAAAGAGTTTGGTGGCAAATACACTTCTCTGACCATGAGCCATACCTGATCTGCACAGTCTGTCCCATCTTCCAATTGAATTATTTTCTAACTCCTTCTGGCTGAAGGGCTTTCTGTTCTGTGTGCATGTGTGTGTATGGGGCATGAGTGTGACAACTGGAATCAGACCATGGGCCAGAGGGTCTCTGTGCTTGCAGTACCAGCCAGTGGGGAGAGTGAAGTAAGGGATTGCAAGCATCAGGAATTGTAGAGGTACAGTGTGTCATGGGGGCCCATGTGGCTAGGGTGTCAGGAACTGCAGCAAGGGAGTCCTGGGTGTCAGCAGCTGGGTTGGGAGTCCCAACTGTACATAACTCTGTGTATTCTCACTAGGGGACCTCCACCTCCTCAGCCAGAGAGGGAAGATGCATGAGGGCGTTAGTGCAATGCTCTGTGTGTCTGTTGGCCACCAGTGTGGCCGTGTGTGTAGGTATGTATGTGGTACATGCATGTGCTCTCTGTGCACAGGCCTTCTGGAAACACACCTTCAGCCTCACCACTTACCCAGCCGGGGTGGTGGAGATGAGGCAACCAACACCTCTCTTGAGTTTTTGTGTTTAAGGGCTATTGTTTCTTCCTTAAGAACTTTTAAAATGTTATTAAATAGTATGAATTAATGTCCAGTTCATGTGATACTATAGAATTAGTTTAGTTTAGACAGGAGATGGCTATGAACTTAAGCCAATGCTTATCCATGAACCAGTAAGTTCATGGATCTGCTCAGAACAGGGTGTGGTTTAGTAAATACTTCATGGCATAAACTGGTGAATTCTTTGATTGAGAAACATCTTCAGGAGCAGCATAACAAATATAGGTAGCATTAAGACTCATAAGACCCCTTCTTATTTGGAAGAGACAAAATAGACTAAAGCATTAATATGCTTTTGTAGAAAACAAGTTTGATTCAAATAACTCAAATAATTCATTGCTGAATTATTTGTTTCATGTCATTAACCAATGAACTATTAAAATAATGTAAATTGAAAGAACAAAAGGTAGGGACTACATTTTTCCCTTTGCTACTATTTTTCACATTTTTCCCTTTGCTACTATTTTTCACAGAATTCTAGAAAACTACACAGCATAGACTCAGTGAATCAGAGAATCAGAGAATGGCTTGAGTTGGAAAGGATCTCAAAGACCATCTAGTTCCACTCCCTCTGATGTGGACAGAGACACCTTTCACTAGACCAGGTTGCTCAGGTCTCCATCCAGTCTGTCCTTAAATACTTCCAGCGATGGAGCATCCACAAATTCTCTTGGCAACCTGTTGAGTGCCTCACCACCCTCACAGTAAAGAATTTCTAACTAGTATCTAATCTAAACCTACTCTTTTTCAGTTTGAAGACATTTTCCCCTTATCCTATCCCTACACACTCTTGTAAAAAGCTCCACCTTTTTTGTAGGCTCCCTTCAGGTATTGGAAAGCCACAACCAGTGATCCTTAAGCCCTTTCTTTTCCAGGCAGAACAAACCCCATGATTTGTGTTGGAAAGGACGCTAAAGATCGCTCCATGGGATTCTAAATACAATCCTTCTGCCATGGTCAAGGACACCATTCATTACACCAACATTCTCAAAGCTCCCTTCAGCTTGGCCTTTGAAGACTTACAGGGATGGGACTACCACAGCTTTTCTGGGGAACCTGTATCAGTGCTTCACCACCCTCATAGCATCATCATCTTTGGTAGCTTTGGTCATCTGATTGATCTTTGGTACTCAAGAAAATTGGTGAGTGAAGCATTGGCTGTGCAAGCAACTGTTAGTCCTCTACTTCTGACTGTGACACTAGATAGGCATGATGGGCAAATCTCTTGGAAAGAGATTTCATTATTCTGTACAGTGTGGCAGGAGCATAATTATGTTTCAAAATTACCTTAAATGCCCAAGCTGAATTCCAGCTACAGGGAAAGATTCAAGTATCTAGTGATTTATAATTCAGGTGGACTTGCATGAAGAAGTGTCTTATTTCTCAAGACACTCAATTTATGCAACTTCTACACTAATGTTTAATTGTTTATATTAACCTTCTAAGTTCATTGTCATTTGGTAATTACCTCAAGATAATGAAGAAGAAAAACATTATCTTTTGTAAATTTTAAGTGGCCACCACCAACTATCATGTCTTTTTCAAAACTGTATTTTCTGATATATACTTTCTCTACAATATTGATCTGTCACCTATTTCATTGGTCCCTAAATTTATAATTCACATCCTTTATATTATTTTGGAAGAGGAAAATAAGGATCAACAAAATTCAGACACTACAATAATATAACTCTTATTAAAATAGGGGTTTGCTTCAAAATTCCTTTGGATAACTGTTTTAATATATTTCTGAATCCTATTGAACTCTGACATCTCAAAATGTTACATTGGTTAAAAATTGATTATCAGTCAGTCCATCTACTTCAGAATGAACGATAGATGTGCATCAGGCATTTTCTATCAACATTTTGGCACTTGAATAATACCAGGAATCTTTGCAATTTTACAGTAGAAGGTAACTCACAGCAAATATCTTATTTCATTCCAATCAGTATGGCAGAACATTGTATAATCTAGAGGAAAACAAAAATTTCCACAATGAATAAGACTGAAAAGCTTTTAACATATTTAATGAATATTTGAAAATGACAGACACAGACATTGCTATTCTCTCCATTGGGATGTGATTTTGGACAGCTTAAGCTGTTCTAACTACCCAAAGAAGAACACATTTGCCAGGTGAGCTTCACAATTGCAAAACCAGTCTACCATGCTTCTGAGAGATAAAACGCTCACTTGATGTTTATGCACTCACTGGTTTTACATCACATTTGGGAGTAAATGATTGAAAAGTTCACTTTCTAGAAAAGTTTCAGAGAATGAATGCAAAAATAATGAAATAGAAGACACTTTATGGTTTTGTGGTTGTTGCATTTTCTTTTATTTACTTTTACTGATTCAGAAAATGTAAGATATAAACATTAGCTAGAGGAGATCTGAATCAAGGGCTGACCATATGCTGCAATTGCTCACTCAGCTCATAGTGATAATGTGTAATAATCACTATTATGAAATTAGAAAACTCAAGGAATATAAAGTCCTGCATCACTTACTGCTGTTTGAATTTCACACACACAAAACCAAAACCACACACATTTTTTTAAATTGTAGCAAGTTTAAAACATGGCCAAATCACAAAATCAAATCAGTTCTCTGAGATCAGGTTGAATAGTTTGTATTACATTTTTTTCAGGATTACAGGGCAGGAGGGGGAAACAAGGAACAACTTAGAGGTCTTGACTATATCAGTTTTGTGCATTTCCAAACTTTTACCTGAAGGGTAAAAAAACCGAATCACGTCAGCAATATAAAATAGAAGACTTTGGTTATTAAACTCTGCATTTTATCCAACTGATGAACATAAGTGAGTTTTAGACATTTATTGCAAAAAATTTAGTTGTTATAACTGTGACATCTATTTTCTACATGCTTATTGTATTACAGTCTGAATTAATTGTGCTGCTTATTCAAATCCATCTTTAAAAAAATAATAACTTTTCTTCTGTATATAAGTTCCTATCTGGTCTTTTAATTATGGACTTCTTATTTTGAATTTTTCCCCAATTTAATAACTCTTTCAAAAATGTGTTTAAAGTTAGTAATTTTTTTGCTAAGACTGCATACAGTTTTGTGAAAACATTTGTACTGCACTTTCTCCCAATGATATTGATACCAAGTTCCACTAACTATTTATATTCATAAAACTGTGACATGCTGCACTTGTCCAGTAAGTCACAGATGCCAAGTATCATCAGCTTTTGAGGAGTTACTCTGGATTTAATTTATAACATCAAGATCAAAATTCTCAGAAATTCTTCTAAGCACACCATGCACTTTAACCTATTAGAAAAAAAGCACAGTACATAAATAGTGCTGGAAGCTTTCTACTGAAACTACAAGAAAGATGTCCATCTCACTCCTCTGAAGATTTAAAGAAAGAAGTTTACAATTGTCACAAATAACCTAGTTAGCATAAAATATGGATTTACTATCTGCTTTCCTCCCTCACCCAAGTAATTAGTTAGTGGACAATAAATATTTTATTTTCTTTCCTTTCCATTAGTCACAGAATTACAGAATCACACAATGGTTGGTTTGGCAGATCTCTGGAGATCATCTAGTCCAACCCTGCTGTTAAAGTAATGCCTTGTCAAGGCTGACCTAGATCAGAGACTAAACAGAGCTAAAGAATAAAGTAGGTATGTATTGAAAGGCTTCAATGGATCCACCTTGGGCAACACAAGAGCCCAGACAGGGCTACAGCCAAGATGAACCCAAAATGGTCACAAAAAATAGACGGCCAGTCACGAGGTCCCTCACTTATAAGTTCTGGTCTATTTGAATATTGGAGTTAATTGTTCAGTTATAGCTTTAGGTTATGAAGGCCCATCTTTCTTATTTTTATCTCTTCAGTCCACATTGTTTATGATCTTGGGCCTGAAATTTGGATCAGTTGTCCTTGGTCCCAAGCTAGAGAAGGAATTCTTTTGTCTAGCTACTCTGGGAAGAGAGCTTACCACCCCTTAATATGAAGCTCAGAACTACACACTAAAGCAGTACAGAATCTGAAAAATATAAAAGCTAAAATCTAAGGCATCAAAAGCATGGTCCACAAGAGCATGTTGCACAGGAGAATGACCACAGGTTTGAGTACCTCCAGAGAAGGAGACTTTATAACCTCTCTGGACAGTCTGCTCTGGTGTTCAGTCACCCTCAAAACAAAAAAGATTTCCATCACATTCAGATAGAACTTCCTGTGTTCAGTTTGGGCTTGATGACTCTTTTCCTGTTGCTGTGTATCACTGAAAAGAGGCCCCATCCTCCTGACATCCACCCTTAAAATATTTGTAGGCATTGATAAGATCCCTACAAAATAATTTCTTCTCCAGGGTAAACAGGCCCAGCTCTCTCAGCCCTTCCTCATAAAAGAGATGGACCTTATCCATCTTTCTCATGGCATCCCTGCAAGCTTTGACAGTGTTTCTATATTCTGTCCAAGTTGCCTGTCTCTTTTTCCACATTCCATACATTTTTTCTTCTATTTGAGTTTTGTCAGAAGCTCTTTGCTTATCCATGCAGGTCTTTTTCACTTTTTGCTTGATTTCCTACTGATAGGAATGCACTGATCTTGAGCTTGGAGGAAGTGATGCTTGAGCGTTAAATGGCTTTTGTGGCCTCCCCTGCCTTCTAGAGACCTATCCCATGGGATTCCTCCAAATAGGTCCCAGAAGAGGACAAAGTTACGTGTCTTGAAGTCCAGGGTTACAGTCCTACCAAATTGCCAGGCATCCTCCATGTAGGATCCTAAACTCTACTATCTCATGGTCACTGAAGACAGGGCTGCCCTCCAACCTTCACATCCCCAACCAGTCCTTCTTTGTTAGTACAAGGTCCAGCAACATATTTTTTCCTGTTGGCTCCTTTGCCACATGTATCAAGCTGTCATCAGTGCTCTACAGGGACCTTCTGAACTGTGTGTGTTCAGCTATGATGTCTTTCCAGCAGATACCACAGTGGCTGAAGTGCTCCATGAGAACTAGGGCCTGTGGTCATGAGGCTACATCCAAATGTCTGTAAAAGGCCTCATTGACTTTTTCCCGCTCAGCTGACCTGTAGTAAAAACTCACAGCATCTCCCATGTTAACCTGTCCTTTAATTCATTTAGTCAGACTTAATAAATCAAAAAATCTCCCAGTAAATTTCTTCAATCTGTATCAAATTTATTTGTAATGAAATATAAATTATATAACAAATCATATTCACAATAATTTCTCAGTTTAACAAATCTATAGTTTTATATATGTTCTACCATTTACCTGTCAATCACTGCCCAGAGTCTACTTGAACTTTGTAGCTAACAAACAAGCTCTCTCTTATTTCAAAGGATGCTTGACATTTATTTTCACTCTCATGATTAAAAATTGACATAAAGATCATTAGTGATTCTGGCCCATTTGGGGGTCAAGCCACTGAATCACAGAATCAATTAAGTTGGAAAAAAACCCAAGATCATCAAGTCCAACTTGTGACCAAAGACCTCCATGTCAACTAAATGCATTAAATGCACTAAATGCATTTATGCCCCAACTCATGGCACTAAATTTCCTTAAAAAACTCCAGGGATGGTAATTCCACCAGTTACCAATTGTGTAAAGAGCATCTCCAGTGTCACACTTTCCTGTAGCTATTTAGTTATAGTACAGAAGATGGATCATAAGCAATCTGGGGTGATCCACACCACTGAAGTTAGGTCAGGCTTCTAGTGGATGTGACTTTCATTTCATCAGGGTGTTGTTGGCACCTGAAACCAGGTCTTGAGTGAGTGTTCAGATACTGAATAAAAGGGCACAGCAAAGGAAATAGTGCCAGTTTTGCCATCTGTCTGTTGTAAAATAAGGTCCTCTGCACCTGGTTCCAAAATGGTGTAAACAAAATGAGAAAAGATATATTTCTGTAGCACAAACTCTGAAGAGCAGCAAAATTTAACATCCTCCTTTGTCCACAGCAATTTTTCTGGTTACTTCAGGCATCTTCCATTCAATATGACCTTTCTGGCAATTCAGATTTCTTTATGCTTTTATGTGCTTCTGGGCTTTAAATGTAGAGTTTGCCTGTATAATAGATGTAATGGTTTACATTTAGAAGGCAAATATCTAAAATTGTGGTGCAGCAAAATGCAGAGTATTTTTATCTCTTTCCAGAATCCAAAATACCTTGTCATGGTTAGCTTTGAATTTTAATTTTATGTTGGAAATGACAGGGAAGCTAAAATATGAGACACCAGTTCCTCACCAGTTTACTGTGCCTGCAACTGGAAATTTTGGTGTGGAGGGTCGACACTAGCTGAATGCCAGGTATCCACCAAAGCTACTCTATCAATCCTCTCCTCAACTAGATGGGGGAGAGAAGATATAGTGAAAGGCCTGGGGGACCAGATAAGGGCAAGGAGAGATCACTCAGCAATTACTGTCAAAAGAGACTTGGCTTGGGGAATTAATTTCATTTGTTGCCAAGCACCTTCATCTGACCTTTCCCTTCTTCTTGGGCTTTACTTTCAAGTTTTTTACATCCTTCTGGCCCAGCAGCACGTGAGGACAAGGACTGGGGTTGGAGTCAGTTCATCACATCTTGTGTCTGCCGCTCCTTCCTCCTCATTGGGAGGACTCCTCACGCTATTCCCCTGCTACAGCACTAGTTCCCTCCCATGGGAGACAGTCTTCTACAAACTTCTCCAGCATGAGTCCTTACCACAGGCTGCAATTCTTCACAAACTGCTTCAGCATGGGCTCCTTCTACAGGTTGTAGTTCTTCAGGAACAGGCTGCTCCAATGTGTTCCCCCCACTTGTGACAGGGTCACAAGTCCTGCCAGGAACTTGCTGCAGCGTGAACCCCTCTCTCCACAGGTCTACAGATCTTACCAGGAGCCTCTGAGGCTCACATCCTCCTCTGGACATATCCATCTGTTCCACTGTGTCCTCCTCTGTGGGTATCTCCTCCTCTGTGGGTATCTGCTCTGTGGGTATTGCTAACCTCCAAGACCATAGTCTTCATGATGGGCTGCAGGGGAATGTCTGCTCTGAGACCTGGAACACCTTCTCCCCATCCTTCTTCACTGGTATTGGTGTCTGCAGAATTGTTTCCTTCACACATTCTCACTTCTCTGTGGGGTGCAAGTACTTTTGTGCAAGTTTTTTTCTATTGTGGTGTTTGTTTGTTCCCCTTTCCCTGCCCTCCCTTCTTAAATGCATCCCAGAGGTTCTGCTACCACTGTGGCTGATGGACTGAGCCTAGGGCAGTGGCCAGTGTTTCTTGTTGCTCACTGGTATTGGCTCTGTAGGATACAAGGGGGACTTCTAGCAGCTTCTCACAGAAGTCACCTCTTTAGTCCCCCTGCTACCTAAACCTTGCCATGGACACCCAATATATATATATATAAAAATCTTTTCTAAGTTAGTCAGGTGTTATAATTATTTGATCAGCTTTTGACACCATCCTTCAATGAAATAGTGAAATGGTTCAGATTTTTCTTTTTCTCTTTTTTTTTTTTTTTTTGCTTTTTCACCAAGAGGGATGAACTGATAAAGAATAGATTTGAACTGGGCTTGATTTAGTTTTACTGAGGGCATGTTTAATAAGGTTGCAAAGGCCATGTGAAACTGCAGACTTTGGCTTTGGATGGGAATATTTCTACTAGAAGTACCATTTTAATCAAGAAAGAAGTAAAAATTTATCAGAAGAACAGAAAATGGAAACTCAGGATAAAGTGATAACAGAACATTTTAATCTACTGTAAAAAAACTTTCTGAATTTCTGTACAATAAACTGTTAATCTAAAGGATCTGTAAAAAAACACCCTTTGCATATAGTCATTTAGTTTTCATCCTCACCATTTTATAGAACTAATATTTCCATACTAATCAGATAACTCTATAAATCTAGCAAATGATGGGCAATCACTTAGATTCAGGAAATTTTTAGTTTTTCAGCTCATAGGTATAAGAAAGGATCACAGCTATCTATAATAGAACACATAAATCTAACTCGGGTGAAAAAGGCCAGAAAAGAAATCAGAATGGATTTATATTTTCTCCCAGTGGAGTAGATACTATGGCAGAATCAACCATCATTTATACACAATTGTAGAGGATTTGCAAGCATTCAGTGTAGAATGTGGGAAAGCAAGAGATGAAGGTTTATGAGCTAGTCAGTTGCAGTGAATGGGAATCTTCACAAAATAATCTGTTTTCTGATTGTTTCTTTGTTTTTTCTTCATGTATAACTCTTTTTTTTCCTATACCCAGAAATTAAGTATTATAGAAGGTAATTCAGGTGATACAGACTTGTATTATTTAATAATTTTTAATAGGATGTAGAAAGGGAGTTAGGTATGCATTAGTTTAGGAACCTATTCCAAGATTATAAACCACCACAGAAAAATTGTAAAATGAAAAAATTATTTTACATACTGAGTCAGTCTGTTTTTCAATAATCAAGCACCTCTGTACGAATATTTAACTCTCCATTATTGCAAGTAAATGCATGTTTTCATACACACCTATTTATCAATAGGCCAGTTAAGAAATTAGAGGTAATTTGGATGGGAATGTTTAGAAGACTGATAAATCAGACCAGTTTATATCTAAACTTAATTGAATTCATTCCTAAGCAACACACTTTCATAGTTTCATAGTTCATGCTTCTATTGAACATCATCACTACCAGTAGGAAAAACAGCATTACTCTTTAGGAATCATTTACTACTTTAGATGCATTTACAGAACATCCCACAGCTGATGCCATTTATTGAGCATTTTTGACTGCAGTCCTTGGTGGCTCTTAGTCTCCAGTCAAGGTGGTCATGTGTGTCAGGCTCTGATGAGAAAAATCAGAACTGAAGCAGCATTGTATCCTCCATCTTTCTTCTTAATGGTTGGTAGGTTTATATCATTTCCCCCTTTTCTAATTATTGTCTTGATACTCTTTTTTTTGTTTGTTTTGCTGGGGATTTTTTTGGCTGGTCAGTCATTTATTTTATACATTAGACAGGACACCTATCCTGTTATATGAATCTATGATAAATATATTTTAAAATAAAAGAAAACATCCTGTAATTAAAAGTTATTAAACACCATTTTAGTAAGCTAGAAATAGATTTAAAAAATGTGCATGTGTGTATCTACATGCTTTTCATTATGCTAATTACCTTGATCTACACAGGCATTCCAACTGCCATGACTTGACCCTTAGCGGTAATGTTCTACTGGAGACTTTATCTTTTACTCCAATATAATTCAGAAGTACTTCTTTTATCTGCATTAGCAGGAAATTGAATGGTTTTCCAGATACTGTCTTTGACCTTAGTTTTTCTTTCTACTTTGAAGCTGAGAGAGAAAGACTGAATCCTTCTAAGTTAAAGGCAAATAGGACCAAAAACTAGAAATGGACATCTAAGAACCTCTTTATATTTTTGATCAATACAGTTGTTACTAGAGATAATACTCCCAAATGTTTCAAAAGAACAGTGAAAAAAGTTTACTCTATGGTTATTATTTTAGAGAAACCTCTGCCCTGTATGTTGGCTTGAGACAATTCTAAAAACTTGTCCAAATATGTATTCTGCAACTTTATGATTTTTTAAATTGAAAAAACAAACAGTAGTACTAGACAAATGTGTGAATAAACTGAACATTTTTCACAAGCAAATGAAAAGCATTAACTTTATATTACCAGCACACAAAATTCCACTCTTCTCAGACTAAGCGTGACAGGAGAGTTTCTGGACCAAATTTATGGAATTGGTGATGATGTTTAGAAGCACTGCATCTCAAGTTCAGAGGATCAATCCTTCTCATATATTACTAGGAAGAGTTTTAAAAATAAGTTTTTTGGATAAGAATTCATGGCAGGAAGCCTGATTTGAAATACTTTTCTATCTTTTATTTTCGACTTCTAAAAGTAGTTCGTGAGATATTTTGATTTGCAAATGTAAGTGTTCCACAGACAAATTGTTGACCTCTGTTCACTGTAGTCTTATGTCACACATTGTTACCCATCACACACCACAATCTGCCCTTTATCTGAACCAAAGTCATGTATTATAATGAACTGAATGCTCAGAGCTACCTGTGGAGAAGTACAGGAACAAAAGATATATTGATTTCAGCGCTCTTTCTTTAAAGAGAAAGACGATTTTTGTGTTTGTAATGAATTACTTTTACTTTATCTATTTGCTTGTATTTCTAAGACTTTGATATTAGATAAAACTTAAGAAAATAAATTTGTCACTCAGTGTAACATTTGGTCAGCCCATGTATCAGAAGATACACAAATTTGAAATATTAAGTACACCATGTAAAAACATTCCATCTTTAAGGCTGGAGAGATAGGAGAGGTTTCTTTTATCTGTTATCATTGAACTTACTGTAACAGTAATAAATTTAAAACATGTTATTTGGAGGTCTAACTAGTGTAACTCACCTAGCAAATACAAAAGTATGACAAAGACTTTCACAAGTATCTAGACTTATTTGAGTTTTGCATATTTTTTAAATATCTCAAGAAATTTTTTTGGGGGGGTACGAGGGTGAGGGGGATGACAAATCATTAATAGATACATGCCAACTCAGAGAATCAAACTATTCAAATGTTCACATTTGTCCTTTCTGAAATTTTCAGTTGATATTCTTGCAAGAATTATTACAATTATTTTGGAAGGTTCATTTTCTCTTCAATGAACTTTTGAAACACTTATCACATTCCTGTTCATTTTACTTTTTTTAAACTTTTCTACATCTTTCTTTTTTTCCCCCAGACAGCCATCCTCTTCACTCATTTTTTTTCCTATTGATAGCTAATCTTCAGTCATATCTCTGCTTTCTGACGTGGTTTCTTTGTGAAATTCTATGAATTTTGGGTTAAACAAAAGGGATCTGTGCTTCCAAATTAATTAGGCACCAGTTTGGTAAGGATCAATGTCTTTAACTATAAGACTAAAATCGACTCTGTTGATACATTTCTGTAACTTTATTTGGTGGAAACCAGATCTTCTCTAAAAAGGTGTTATCTGTGTTTAGACCTCAGAAAAACACAAACACATCTACATATATATATGTCATGTATGTGTGAATAAATCAATGTGTGTGCTAGGAAGTGGGTAACATAGAAGGAGTTATTTGGCTTCCAGCTATCATGAACATTACAAGCTATGTAATGTAATGTTTCTACTGTCACTTTACTTAATTTCTACCTCAATGAATCAACACCTAATTGTTTCCAAGATTCTTTGTGAAAATTCAGCCTTTCTGCAGCATGTCTCCATACCCTGTGTCTGACTGACACCTTTAAATATGAAGAGTCAAAGATTTAACAGGATATGGTCATTTCAGAGACAGCTGCCCCTATGTGGCATGTAAGATACTTATTTCTTTCAATTATGTCCTTAAAATGGAAGAAAAGCAGGTTTTTTCTCATTTCATTGTTATTTAGCATGTGTCTGTTTATATCATATAATTACATGTGGTAAACTTTTTATTATCATTGAAGTTTTCAGTTGGTCAGTTAGAATAACATATGGTTCAAACACTTCTGTAGAAAATAATTTAGTTTGATTTCTTTTAAGCACAGGAAATGCCAATCCAACTATGTTCAACCTAATTGCCTCTCTGAGTTTGGATCTGCTAGATTGGAGAAGGAGTGAGAGGGAGATAAAGATGAAAGCAGCTGCCCCATTTTCAGAATCAGATTTATGAACCTTTCTCCTTGCACTGGCAGTCTGATGTGCTTTTTAAATTATTATTTTCAGGTAACAAAGTATTGATTTCTGCAAGTGATGAGTAAATGGCTGTTCCATGCATGCAGATCAGCACATAAGCAGTGGGTCCAAGCAGCAATTGATTTTCATATCAACAGTGAATCTAATGCATCCTACATGAGTTAGACTTGAACAAGAACAACTACTTTCAGGGAAAAGCTTGGCATATGGATCTCTTAGTCAGGCAACTGCCCTCAAGAGCTGCTGAGGTGGACACCAAGATGCAGACAGAATCAGAATTTAAGATTTATCCCTGTCTGCAGGGCTTCCTTATATGGATGCTAGGGTATGAATATATTTATACAGTCATAAAAATCCAGGAAGATTTAGAAAAAGAGTTTACAGGTCAACTGAAATTACTGGAAATGTAGTGCTGTAAATTATATATACATTGTTTTACTGCGCAAGCAAGCAATACTTTCATCTCACGGGAAGGACTACTTGAAAATAGATAAAGGTGAGTAGGATTGTGGCAAAAGCGTGGTTGGCCTCTTTGAGGAGAATACACACAAAGTTATTAGGAATTTGTCTTAAGTGGTGTCATCCTGTGAAAGACAGAAGGAACAGAAAATGAGGCTCCTGTAGGCTGAGGGTTTATAGATGTACTTTTGAGACTTTAACCAAAGTAAGTTATCAATCCTTGTTATGAAAATTATCTTTACTATATGAATAGTTTTAGCACTGACACATCATAAATAAATATAGTACAAAAAGTATTTATGACAATTTTAAATTCTAAAGCCAAAGCAAGATCTTTGCTAATAGGCAGAGTGGACACTATCTGTAAATGCATCCAGAATATTTTTCTGGAATCAGCACTGAATGAGCATTACACCAAAAAAATACATTCATAAATCTCTTTTTTACTCTTTGATTCTGAAAGACTTGCTTTGGCATTTAAAAATATAGCTTATGTTTATACAGCACCCTTTGAAGATGAAGACTTCTATTGCAGCCATGTAGTTGGAAGTGAACATTATGATGCAGTGAAAGCTGCAAAATATTTTCATTATAATGAGCTATTTCTCTTGTTCTTTGTTTACCTCTGCTGAAATTTGGAACTCTAAGCTGTTTTTAATGCTAATTTCTTTATAAAGTTGGGTTCTTTATCTCCTGATTTATCCCACATCAGTTCTTTTTTTGCCTTCCCAGTCCTGGGGAAATAAAGGGAAATTATATAGAACTAGAAACTCTGTGAAGTCATGAAGCACTAAGACATTAATGTCATTTAGCTATTTACTTCACTGGCAAATCTGTGACCTCAAATAAATGTATTTAATAAACATAAAATCCCTTTTTCAGAGAGTAGTCCTTTGCACATGAAGGAAAACTTCCATGAGGAATTAACATCTAATTTGAAAATGTGCCCTTTGAACACAAAAAGGAAAAAGAGCAGATGATCGTGACTATAGTACTAGTATTTAGTTATACTGATAAGTTATGTGCAAATTTTTTTAAAATAATTTGTATATGAAATAATAAGCCCAACTCAGCTGGTTTATTATTTAAAGTTTATAGCTTTTATGTGAGTATTGCGGTGGAAGGAGCACAGGTAAAATGTGAGATTCTTGGCCTAGGCAAACCTAGCTCTGTTCCATGTATCTTGGTTCTGAGACGCTGAAATAGTTAATAGTTAAACACTGGTAAAATCATGCCCACTGTAGCAAACTGCAAAGAAGCAGCTGTTTGTCTGTGACCACTGAAGTCCACCCCTCCTCTACAGGCCAACTAAGTGGAGTTTGGGCTGTGACAGGAACTTGAGATAAAGCAGGTACTATTGTCTAATCATCCCAGGTCTGGGGAGAAGAATGTATCCAGAGGTGATACTGGAAGAGAGATTGGAATGCTGATGGCCTAAGCATTCAGGGGACAAGCTGCTGAAGCATAAAGAAACCACCCAGGAGCAGAGGGTGAACGCAACCCCACCTCAGGCTACAGCTGGTGTTGATTGAGATAAGGAAAGAAGCAAATCCTGTGAGGCTGGTACTGTCTTGTTGTCCTTACACAGGTGAACTCAGTTGTGATAACTCTCCTGCTGGGGCATACTGGGACATTCACAGGTAGCTTGACAGAATTCATCTCTGCTGACAGCCCATAATGGGCCATAATAGACTCAACTGCACTGACCTACCAGGCAGCTCTAGGGACTTAGACCATCAAAGACTCCTAACAGTATCCTGAGACTCTCAGCATTGCATCATCCAGAGTAAAACTTCCCACCTCAAGGCATGAAGTACTGGGTGTTTCCACCTGAACCTGAGTGCACATAGTTCATGAAATTACTGAATTTTTCTACTGCTGGTGGAACAAGTCACTTTAGCCAATGAAAATTGAAACTGCTACAACCAAGACTTGCCACTGGATCCTAGGGGTGGTGACTGTATTTATCTTTCAATGTTTATATTTTCTCTTTTCCTTCTGTGTTTTCCTAAGTGTTATTCTTCTATTACTCTATTTCTATATTACTATAGAAAATAAACCCCAAAATGGCTATGTATTTGTTTTCCTTTCCAACCCATTCTAAAATAAACCCTATATATATTTACAAACGTCGATCATTCAATGTTGCTTCGTTTTAATCCACCTCTAGGGATATATTAAGAAGTTCAGTTATCCTCATCTTCTGGTTCTAACAAGGGTCTACTTGGGGAAAAAAAATGCATGCCTTCAGAAATGGGTGACATAACAAAGAAAAATGACTGAAATACAATCTCTGGCTAAAGCCTGCACTTATAAATTATTGACTTTCCTGTTCTAAGTTAACAAAGGGTTAACACAAAACGTCTCCTGCCTACCTACATCATTCCAGGTGGTTATACCATAACCAAATAATTTCTGCTTTAATAATCTTTCTGAGCAGCAGCACATTCTGTTAAGGCCACATAGGTTGACAAGAAGATCTTCCATTATTTCAGAGGTTGGCTTCAGGACTATGCAAGGATGCTCCTCCACCAAACCACATAATCCAGAGCTTCTCAGTCCTTGGCAGCTTTCCAAGGCAAGGATATGTCTTCCCCAACTTTTCAAGTACCTCTTCAAGAAGCATGAACACATATAAATACAGCCTTATCACAGTGGTAAACCAGAGAACAAAAACAGTCCTGCAACACTTCAGATTGAATTTAATTTTTAAAATACTTGTGGTGTTACTGCTGCAGGACTTAATCCTGAGTGTGCAGGTTTATGAGGAGAAAATCTGGCTATTTAGACATATTCAGGTCACAGATTTATAGATTTTACTTCTATCACATAAACTTCCCATTATCTCCCTCAATGTTCATTGGTGTGCCTTTCCATTTCGGTTGCTTTGACCAAATAGTGAACTTAAAATAAATCCATCATGAAAAAAACCATGAAATTTGCACAGTGAAAGTTCTAGCTATAAAAATAGTAGTGATTATAGTAACATAAGAATGTAAATATTTCAAGGTTGTTCTGAATCAGAAAAAAAAATCTTTAGTATTGTGATAATTTCTTATTTGCTTGACTTCTACTATACCTGATGATTGTTTTTTTCTCCTCACTTTTAAAAGTGATGTTAAATATTGGCAATGGACTATATCCAAAGGCAGGAAAGAGCAGCATCTGATAAATGCAACCTTCAGGTGAGATCCACAGAGACTAATTCAACATTCTCATTGAGTAATGCTCCAAGAAAGGCAGGGTTAGACCTCTGTGCTCCCCACACAATCATTTAGAAGCATCTGTCACCTCCGAAGTGCAATCCAAAAAGATGAATATACTGTGAAAGGGCTGACCTAGCATTAATCAATAGGAAAGGCCAAGTGCAGGGCTATCTATATCAATACTGTTGAATCCAATTTTGGAACTTAAAGGCTGGCTCCTCTGAAAGTTTATGCCGCTTTCAGGATGAATATGCTCATCCCCTTGGAACATACTGCTGAAGCAATTCTCTGCAAGTGCATATATTGAGCGGGACTTTAAGGTTTCCAGGAGGTATCGCTTCTGTAGTACTCAAATGTCATTTAATGAAGACTAGTTATAGGCCTGTCTCCTTTTAAAAGGAACCAAACCATTTTTCTAGAGGGTTTCCTAAATAATAGGTTATCAAGTAACCATTGAGAGTTCATTTATCATGGAAACAGAAGAGAAATATCCAGGGAGAGGCTGAAATCTGTTTAAAGAAAAATACAAGAAAGGACAAACCTAAGTTCTGCTCCCAAGTTTCTTTCCTGATTTGTAGTTTTTTATTTGGTCGGGGGTTTTTTGGAAAAAAATGAGATTGTCTGAAGAAGGAGAAATGCTAGTATAAATCACTTTGGGTTGAAAAGATCAAGAGATAAGACCTCCCCGTTTTCTGGGTGATGACTGTAATTCCCAGACTAACACCAAAGTCAGCTCTTTTTTGTCAGGCCCCCCACAATGTTGTTGAACACACCTGAAGATCTGCTTCATGGTAGGCTTAGTACTGTTGGTTTAAATTAGGGAGAGCTCAGAGTTTCTGCACACAGACAGGGACACTGAATATGGTGACAACAACACAATTTTAGCCACTGTAACATGGATTATTGCCTTGGATTCAATATCTAGAAAACTTGACTATCTTCCAAGTTAGGCAAATAGTAATGTCTCAGAGATGTCTCCCTTAAATTCCAGAGATCCAAAAAGTGAGATAAGTTGCTTGACTGGTGACACCAGAGAGTTGTGCTGCCATTCACAGAGGCCTAGCCAGCCTTGAAATGGACCAACAGGAATTTAATGAAATTCAATGTCACCGACATGTTTTATGAAAAATCCTTTCCTTAGGATTTTTCCTCCTGAGAAGCTGAGAGACCTCAGGAACAAACTGTAAACAATTCTTATCTGCTGCTGTGGAATGCAACAGGTAGATCTGTGATTGGTCTCATTTGGTTGTTTCTAATTAATGGTCAATCACAGTCCAGCTGTCCAGACTGTCTCGGTCAGAGACAAAACTTTGTTATTCATTCTTTTTCTATTCTTAGCCTAGCCTTCTGATGAAATCCTTTCTTCTATTCTTTTAGTATAGTTTTAATATATTATATATCATAAAATAATAAATCAAGCCTTCTGAAACATGGAGTCAACTTCCTCATCTCTTCCCTCATACTGGGACCCCTGCGAACTCCGTCACAATTCAACAAAGGGGAAGTCTTTTCCTTTGAAGCAATATCCCTATGCACCAACAGACACATTACATTGCCTGTACAGCAGATTTGTAGAGATGAGAATTGGGGTCCTGCTGGACAACAAGGTGACCTTGAGCAAAAAAACACCCCATGAGGAAAACAAGGCTGAAACCTCCCGGGCTGCTGCCAGCAATCGAGGATAGTCATCCTTCTTCTCTGCTCAGCCCTGATGAAACACATCCAGAGTGCTGTGCCATTTCTGGACCTCCCAGCACAAAGATATGGATTTTTATAGAGATCACCCAGTGGAGTACCACAGAAATGATTAAGGCACTGGAGTGAGCAGGCTGAGGGAGGTGGGGCTCTGAATTGTTAGCATCTGTGTGTATAACCCTCTGATGGGAGAGCTGAAGATGTGTTAGGCAGGCTCCTCTCAGTAGTAGACAGTGATAGGAGAAACAATGGCCAAAAATTAAAAAATAGGCAGATTCAATCTGAATCCTAGAAAACTCTTTTTTTCTTTTATTTTTTTTTACTGTGAGATTGGTAAAATACTGGCAGAGGTTGACCAGAATGTTTGTGGAAACTCCATTATGAATATGTTTCAAAGCCTTTCAAAACATGGTCTGAGGCAATGTATTATAGCTGATCCTTCCTGAGCAGGCTGGTTGTTTAGGTGCTCTCACTTTCAACAAAAATGACACTGTAATTTCAAAGTCATTTTGTAATTCTATTGCCTTTTCCATTAACTGAATATTTCTCTACTATCAGTAATTTAGTAAATCAGCACTTCTTTTTGCAGATGTAGAAGCTGAGGCATTTAAATAGCTTTCTGAAGAATGTGCACCCACGTACACCACAGCACAGATTAAAGTCACATGCTGATTCACAGCACAGTTCCTTTACCTAGTCTTAGCTGCAGAATGTCCATTCAGTAAGCACAGCTTTACAAAATCTTGATGCATTGTCTTAATAAAAATCATAATAAAAAATTTGTATCTGCTTTCTGAATATTACAGTTACCTTTATTTGTCTAGATAAACATATTTTGATATTTTTTCTGAACCCCCAAAGTAGCAATTCCTTTTGATTTAAACAGACATTTATTAAATAGGAAGCAGTTCACATTATAGGAATGCTTTATAAAGTTTACGTAGGGAAAATGATTAATGGAATTATTCAAAAATGAACTTTATTACTGTTTTGGGATTCCAAGAATTGGTGCTAAAAAATCCAATATGTGGTTCTTTACCAAATTCAATTTAAAAATTGTGATTTAGGCCCACTTTTTTTATGCTCTCTGATTAATTTCTTATAAAGCTTACTCCCAATTAAAATCTTGAAAAAATTTTTTTTGGTGGTGTTAGAAACTGAAATGTTGGTTAAGCACCTAAACACTGTCACAAAGAACAGTTTGCCCATTATGGCAGACCGTATAAAGAAGCTGTGACCACCAAAACCCACCCCTCCCTGAATATCCCACCTCACAGGAACTTAGGACTGTGAGTTAAGCTGTCCAAGTGAATTTGAGGTGAAGTAACTTGAAAAGTGACCCTATTGGCCAGTTATCTCAGGGCTAGGGAGAAGTAAACAAGGCTGAGGGAGAAAAATGTATCCACAAGGAAGCCAAATCCAGCAGCTGTCCTGAAAATCATCCCCAGCTGGCTTCAGTGTGAGGGAGGATGCAGCCCACAGACTCATTTGCTGAGGCCAGGTTTGCACACACTTTTCTGCAGCCAAAGGGGAAGGAGAAGAGTTCTGGGATGTGTGGCATAACTTCTGGGCAGAGACTGAACTCCCATTCTCTCTTACACAGGGTAGCTCAGCTGTAAACCCACCCCCAACCCCGGGTTGATGTAGACACCAGATATTCCTGTGAGAAGCAGCTGAGGAGGTGTCCTAAACCATCAAAGACATCCCCCCAAGTGCTCTCCAGACTGATTCCTCAGGCCTTGCACTTCAGCACTGCAAGTGATGCAGAGAGTCAATAGATCCGTTCTCTTGCAAGAGATGGTGTCAAATTTCCTCCTGCCAGGTGGGGTACGTGGGCATTTGCCCTGGCCTGGACTCATTAATCCATCGAACTCCATGTTTTGCAGGAACCTCGTCACCAAGATCACCAGAAAAAGAAGATCAACAGGATGCTGTTGGGATCCATGGAGTGATGATATTTTCTACTTAATCTGTCTTTGCCACTGTCTTTCACCTACCCCCTCACCTCTTCTTCTATTTTTTTCCCTATTGTTCTCTACCTCCCTGTTAAATAAAATCCATACTATTGACTTTGGCATGTGGTCCTGTCTGCACCTTAATTCTGGCAGAGGCATCCCTCTAATAATTTTAATAACTGGATCGTAACAGGTGGATAATTCTGTGGAAATTATTTCTTGTTAATTTAAAATCAGTGATTCCTTTAAATTAGCAATTTCTGATCCCTGCTCTTGTTTCTCAGTGTTTTGTCATACATGATTAAGAAACATGTCCTTTGACAAGAACTATTTAGGATTCCTTGAGTTGTTTTTCCATATACGTTGAAAACTTAAATAATTGATGTGGCAATGTACCAAAACTTAAATAATTACTATGCAGTGTTTCCAATGTACATGATAATGAAAGAAGTTGGACATGCTGGCATGGTTTCAGGACAGCAACTAAACACCTGGGTAGATTTAAATGTGTGAATATTCCCAGCAGAAAGTGATTATATTGACTGTTTTAAAAGGTCAGCATGTTTTCTACTGATTTCTTTAAAACAAAATGTAAGCTATTTGTCGGCAACTGCAGGCTATGGTATAGCATCTGTGTTATGAACAACTATTTGTTGTGTGCTGCTTCATTCCACTTTATGTCAGATTAACCTGTGAGATGCCCTGATGCTTGATGTTCTCAGACTGTTGCACATGCACTGCTTTACGTGTATACATGGCTGCCTGCAGAACTGAGAAAATAGCTTTGCAATTTATATGTTAAATGGCTTGAATTTTGACTGGAAAGAATATTTATTCTTCTATTTCTTCATAAAACAAAAAACAAAATCATGTTCCTCAATTATACACTTCCATTTGTAAACAATATATATAAAATTGTATTCCTAATTTTTTCTTACACAAGAAATTGTGCAGAATGTAGAAAGACAGAGGACTAGAAACTCAGGGGGAAAAAAGTTATAAATCTGCATTCTTCCAAGTACTTTAGATTACAGACGTTGCTAGTTTATGTTTGGGGATGGGTCTTTTTTCTTACTTTTTCCAACTTTATTGAAAACATGCTGAAAATGTATTTATAAATTTGAAGATTTTTAGAAACTGGATGATCTTCTAATCAGAGATCACAATGACCAAAAGATATATCTACGGTGACTGATGTAATGAATGGTGCCTTTCAATCTTTGAGCAGCACCAAAGTACTAGAACAGAAGTGGTTGCAGGCTGGGAAATAGAGCAGTGACTGCTGGCGGTTTTCTTTAAACAACATCTCTAGGCTGCCTTAATCTTATAATATCTTAGGGGATGTTTTTGCACAGGAGAGGATATACATTACAGCAAAAAATCTCCACTGTTACAGCTGTGTTTGGAATTCCAGTCCATATCAGTTCCATTAATAAACCTGTTGTCAAGTAAAATAATTTCTGAATTAATTTACTGGATGCTTTCACCAGTTGAAATTTAGAAACACTCTGACATGAATTATTGCTCTAACAGAAATTGTTCTTTTGTATTTTCAATAGGAAAAGGCTCAGTTAAGGTATGCCGGAAAATGTACAGGATGAGGCAATTCCCCAAAATATATTTTACTCTGTGTTTGCATTCTCAAACATAGAGAGTATTTAGCAAGTAAATTCCACTGAAAACTGGATTTCCAATAGCCAGGATATTCAAACAGCTCAATCAACATTTGAAACTGAATAATTTTCAGAACAACTGCGGAAATTTAATTCTTGGAATTGAGAGTTCACCAGATTGTCCAACTGCCTGATAAGCTCAATTGACTTTGAATATTTATTCTGCTGGATGCAGTTGCAGAGAAAATAACTGTGAAGAGATAATGCTTTGTTTTGCTTTTTCAAGAATATATATTTACATAATTTTTAGATCTTTCTGGAAATGTGTGAAGGGTTATTGACCCAGGAACCTATTACTTAAGGTGTCAAAAAAAAATGGTCTGCAGAGCATGAATTTAGTATATTCCAAATGTTCAGGGTTTCCTGCTTTTCAGGATTTCTGGGAGAAGTGTGACTGGGTAGAAATGGAAATGGACATGTGTTTGCTGAGGAGACACTGTGTTTGCTGGCCAAGCAGCTCATCTTGAGTGCAAAGGAAGCCCTTGACATTGGAGAAACACTGAAATGGAACAGTTATCCTAGAGCTCCACTTCTGATCTAGGCTATATTAAAACAGGGTGCATCTGAATGTTTACAAGTGCCTTTGAAGAGCTCACACAATGAAAACAATAGCTTCTAGAAGGACATCGACTTTGGCTGAATTTTTTGCGTTTCATTATGACAGAAATAAAAGAAACGTATAACACACAGAATAAAATTTATTTCTGTATTATTGCTGAATAAAAGGTAGTTTGCTCTTTTAGAAGATGTCCCCCCTCTGGCCTTACTCACAACAGGAAGAACAAAGCTTTCATTAATAGCATTTGATTAAAAATATAACTTGGATAGAACAGGCCTAGAAATGAGAATGTTACTGTGAATACCACCCAATAAAAGACCACGGCTAATCTTCTTTACATTATTTTCATTTCACTGCTGAATTATTAAACAGCAATTTTTCTACTGCTTTGAACTCTGAAATGGCATTTTCTGCAATACTTATGCTCTCTGGTACACTGCATCAATCAAATCTGGCTGCCACAGATTTCAAATAGCTTGTTGGAAAAATGTGGTGATTTAACATGTTGCCTGCACTGAATGCCTTGACAAAACTGCAAAGTAGTGAGAACATTTTCAATAAAAATAATTGTCCTCTATTAGCTACCTAATGGAGTTTTGGTTACTTAACAGTTATTTACATGTGAAATATTAAGGCAGTTTAAACTAGTCCCTAACCCTCTCCAGTTCTTCATTTACTATAAAGCCAAATGGAAACCTGTAAATGGAGCTGTTGCTGAATCAAGGATTTTAGTGCTTCCTCTGGTCAATAAGAAGAGCTACTTGTAGTAGTGATCAGTACCCCAGCATCAGATCTCATATGGAGTGCTGGAAGGTACCATCAGTCAAACTCAGATTTATCAAGAGGGATTCCCTGTCCTTTAGCCAGGATAATACAGGTCCTTCTGCATCATATGACACAGCTGCAGGCAGGGGGTTGTTGCCCGTGTGTCTCTAATCAATCTCCTCTTTCACAGGAAAAGTAAACTTGCAGTTCCAGGTAGGAATAATTGGTATTTTTTTTTTCCACTGGGAATAAACTTCTCTTCTTAATTCTCTATCATCATGGAGAAATGATGGAAAACAGTTTAAATATAATTCCCTTTGAAAAAATTCTCCTGCTATTAAATATGAAGCAGCTTGGATTGGATATTATCTGAAAATCCCAATTAAAATAAGAATGGAGAAATCATAGTTACACATCTAGAAATCAGAAGTCAGGTAAATGCAAAAGCCCTGTGTTGGGAAGCATTACAATCCAAATGGAAAATAACAGACTGACAAATTGCTGATGACAACCCACTAGGAATTGAAGCTGTTGTATGGCTGATTTCAAAGAATAAGACTTGTCACTGATGTGAACCTGACAACAGGGCTGAGCAACTCGTGCATTCAGTGCTATTTCAGCAGGCACGTTCTTTGGGTCAGGTGAACTGGAAGCTGTGGGCAAAACACAGGGCTGGCAAGACAAAAAAGGGGCTGACAGGGCTGCTGCGAGGCTGGCTAGCTGATATATAACCTGCTGCCTGGGAACAGCATTGCATCAGTGGGACCAGAAGCTTTAAAGCCACTCTGCGCCTGCGTGGGGTTGCAGGAGGGGATTGGGGGATGGTGGGAAAGGAGGTCAGATGGCTGCAGGCTGAGCAGGTGCCACCGAGGCCCTTGGCAACCAAGGGCTGCAATGGCTGTTTTGTCAGCAGGACCTGATACCTCGGCTGGGCAGAAGGATGCATGGCAGAGCTGCCAGATGAATGAGGCTTGGCAAGCCTGAAGGTGGGGATGGAAATCTGGACCCTCCGGGCAAAAGTAGGGAATTTGTCAAGTCCAGTCTGGACACAGAACACTGCAAACAGAATTGCAGTTCACCCAATTTTCCTAACTAATCTTGTCTTTACAGCTATTTCATATGTATGCAGTTTTGCTTTCTCTTATGTGATTTATTATCTTTAGTTAGATAAAACACAATATTTTTTACATAGCTGTGAAGATTAAGTTCATATTAGAGATGTGTAGAAAAAACCACAACTGTTAATTTTCAAAAAATATTCTTATTTTTCACAAGAAGCAAACTTTCAATTTCTTTATAAGGATTTTTCCTTTATTAACACCCACACAAAGGAACTAAAAGGAGAGACTCAAATTTGGAAAACAGTATACATAAAATTAAGTTTCTAATTGCTTACTGTGAATGGAGCTAAACAGAAGCTGAAAACAGATATCTAAGTAAAACCTTAGGGAGCCAGCTTTAGAAATCTTGGCTTTAAGAAGAGCATAACATAAGCATTCATCCACCATTAGTGATTCTGGCTTACTGAATTGGCTGGACACAGTGATGGATTCCTGCCTTGTCAGCACTTGTATCTGGAGGACGCATTGCCAGAGATGTGGTTATCCATAGTCAGGAAACAAAAGATGCTTAAACAGAACTTCATACCCTGTTTGTACTGTTTTATTCAAAGCAGATTTTCATACTTTTAGTTGATTAATATTAATCAGTCTGATGGACTATTTTATTTGATTACTTTGTGCTGAAAACCATATAAATCAAGTATTGCAGAACATTAGAGAATTTTGGATTATATTCTGAAAGTTTGAATTTCATGTCCAGTGATTCATCATTATTTTCATGAATGTGTGAGCTATTATATTGACAATATAGGAAGTTAGCTACATCATACATATTATGAACTCTCTTCAGCTCATAAATTTACATAGATAGACTTGCAAAAATGTATATTAAAAATATCATCATTAGTGTAGTGTAAATTAATAGATCAGTTCATAGAATATATTCTGTCCACATTTTGTACATAATTCTGCCCAGCAGCCTGATTAGTAGCTCTGGATGGAGTTGTAAGAAAAAGTTCTGAAAAGAAATCATGAATCTGTACAAGTTTCAGGAGCTGCTTCTCTTATTACCTATCCATTTCTGTAGCCAAATGCACAGTCCATCTGTCTGCGAGCAGCATAAACAATAGCATATGTTCACAGAGTGGCAAAAAAAGTTGGAATTATATGTAAATAAAGGTCACAAACCCAGAAGTCCTGCACTGCAGCTAGCCTAATAGGTTTGCTTTGAAAATTTCATTGTGCCATGTTCCTTTACCTTTCAGGGAAAAGTTTTACAGGAATTTTGCATATTGATACAATCTAGTCATTATTTTACTGGGTTTGAAATTTAATTTTGTAAAAATTATATTTGCCTACCTGGCATAAGGAAAAGTGCAGAGAGGAAAGTAATTTACGAAAGGGGTTAAAAAGAAGAGAGAATAGCAAGTATCCCATTAGCTCTTTCTTGTTTCACCAATTACACATTTGGGAGAAGACTGGTATATCATTTTCTCCCAAATGGGAAACTACTCAACTTTATTTTACTAATATAATGTATTCTTTTGAATACTCTGAAAACTCACTCTTTCCTTGTCTTCTTGGAAAGTTTAATATACCCCCTAATCTATTTTTTAAATGAGAAAGAATGAAAGAATCACAGATTTTGTTTAAACTTTGCTTGTAGGTGGGTGATAAGTACAGCCAGGAAGTTATTAATTGTTCATCAATACTTATTAGTGTCCAGCAGGGCTAAAGTAGTGATCATTCCCCTGAACTCAGCACAGCTGAGGCTGCAACTTGAATTTTATGCTCAGTTTTGGCCCCCTCACTACAAGGGGTTGTAGGGGCTGGGCTAGAGAGGAGCAACAGAGCTGGGGAAGGGTCTGGAGCACAAGTCTGATGAGGAGCAGCTGAGGGAGCTGGGGGTGTTTAGCATGGAGAAAAGCCAGGGGCCCAGGGTAAACCTTATCACTCTCTACAGCTCCCTGAAAGGAGGCTGTAGCCAGTCAGCCTCTTCCCACCTGTAACTAGTGACAGGATGAGAGGAAATGGTCTCAGGTTGTGCTCAGGGAGGCTTAAATTGGATATTAGGAAAAAGAAATCCTCCTTGAAAGGGTTGTCAAGCATTGTAACAGACTGTCCAGGGAAGTCTTGGAGTCAGCATCACCAGAGGTATGTAAAAATCACGTAGGTGTGTCACATATGGACATGGTTTAGTGGTGGACCTGGCAGTGCTGAGTCAACAGCTGGACTCAATGATCTTAAAGGTCTTTCCAACCTAAGTGATGCAGTGATTCCATGATTTTTTTCCACAAATAAAAGAAAAAAACTTTGAAGATTCCTGCAGCAGTTGTGCATCTAGGGTCCTTGTTGGGATCCAACCTCATGACATTAGCTCTGCCTGTGGGAGGGGGGGTTGGTATTAGGTGATCTTTAAGGTCCTTCCAAACCATGATTCTATGGTGCTATAGTGCAATATTTTCAAGTAATCTTCACTTTTGCTGTGAGTAGCAATCCTTATGGAGTTTACTTTGATGGCATTTCTTCAAAAGCACACCTGTTGTTTTTTTTTTTTGCCTTCATCACTGTAGCTCCTGATCATAAACCATATCAGGAAATGAAAATATGAAAAAGAAAGAGAAAAAATATTCTCTTTATTGTTAATTATTAAGCAGATTTTTTGCTTCATTTATGGTAATTCTTTGAATACAAACTTTTCTGTCTCTCTACTAACTTCTAAAATAAAAGTAAAATAAAATTAAAATAAAAGTAAAATTTCCTATGTAAGATAAATATGATTACCGTTCATATCCACCTGCTGAATATAAGAAAGTTCCTTTGCAACTGACTTTAAAGAGAGAGTGAGAAAACCTGTTATAAGACTCTACTGATCAAAAAGACGTTCTTTCCTCCAGAAACCACAATTCTGAAATGTTCAAATCTCTCTTCTCTGATGTCTATTGGGTTAAATCTGCTCTTGCTTTGAGACCCAAGCTTAAGATCTCTCAGATTCTGTCTCCAGATTCAGACTCTGATACTGTCTTCTTTCCTTCCTTTTGGAAAATGTTTTTTGCCTAAAGTTTCCACAGGTTATAAGTCAGTCCTGTGTAGATAAAGCTTAATACCTTTGAGCATGGCTAACTGGTTAGTGAAAGTAACAACCTGAGCATAAATTAGACATTAACAAACTTGCTAAGTGTTATCTCACACATCTCAAATCCACACATTAGGCAATTCCTGTATCATGTTGGTACCTACTTCCTTTCTTCTGTAATTTGATATAAATCCCCACACCTTTATTTGTCATCCCTCTTTTTCCATTTCTCCTTTTTGGTTTTTTTTTTCCCTTCTCACCTTCCCTTTATTTCTTTCTCCTTCCTTTATGTTCTCTTTTTTCTCACCACCTTTATCTCCTTACAGTTTTTTTTCCTGGTGGGCAAATACATACAGTTTTCACCTTGGAAGGTTGTTCTTTAAGAGGCCTTCAGTAAGGAATTCTCCCAGGCTTTGTGTGGTGCAGGTTGTAGCAAGCCCCCACTCAGCTGAGTGGTTTACCATTGCTCTTTGGATGAGTTGAAGTCCCTCGATCAGAATGCAGTCACTGGAATTCCCTCAGAGCCTTGCTGAAAATTCTGCATTGATAAATTCACCAATTTAGGACCAAGGATGCATTAAAAGAAAAGAAACACAACTCAGTAGCTGTGATTGGAGTTGGATGTGAAATAAGCACTGGATTACATAGAGGTGACAAAGAATGTTGGGGAATGTGTGAGGTCAGCATTAATCTGGAGAATTGAGGACTGTAGCAGTAACAGCAGTAGGTCTAGTCACAGCTGTTTTTTCAGTTTTCCACACAAGCTTTGCTGGCCCATAGCTCAGTTACACTGTTCTTTGTGATCAAATTTAAGGACAGGATAGATGGGTGTGTTGACAAAAGCCAGCTCATTCAGGTGACATCTTTCTGCCATAGTCCTTGAAATGGAGTGACTGAACTTTTCTCCACAGATGGTAGCATAGAATATGTTCAAGTGTTATCAGTCTTGACTTTCAGAGCTCTTCTGTTTTGTACTGGTAGTATTTTTGGTAGTATTTCTATGTGAAATTATATGGTTATGTGGTAAGTTTCTCCTCTAACAGTAGGAACATGGCTATTATTATTTTATAATTTTTATTTTTCCAGTTATCTAAAACTTAGAGCTAAAAGCTGTTATTTTTAAATTGTTGTTGTTAAATATGATTTATAATACACTAAATTACTTTTCTTCACTTCTTCTGACACCCCTATTTTTAATGGAGGAATATCCTAGGACTGACACGTACAACATCTTCCCTATTCTAAAAGTTATATCTGTGTTCATTGTATTTATCTCCGTTCTCACTATCTCTTCTCGTGGGAGCACTACACTGTCCACTGGATGGAAATAAAAGATAAGAAAATAACAAAAACTCTTGCTCTGGAAATAAAAACAGTTATTTAGGGCTCAATATTTCAAGGGGATTGCTTGCGGTTCCACAGGAGCTTGTGTTTGACAAGTTTGAATTTTGCATTACAAAACATTAGCCAAGGAAAGAATGTTTTTCTGCTCTGTTCAAGAGGATAGAGAAATGCAAATGACCTTTCAAACTCTGTCATACCTCATTCTCACACTCATATGGACACACCACAAGTTTAATCTCACTTATACTCACTCCCTGGTGCTTCAACTGCAGGAATCTAGATTATTTCAAATGTCTTTTGTGAGGCAGTCTGTGAATTTGGCTGACTGCATCTCATATCTACGTAGTTGCAATGACAGTTACATAAGAGATTCCAAGAGAATTTCTGAGGCATCAATAAATCTAAACCCAGAATGTTAAGAATTAAGAACATGCATACAATTGCTGTAGGAAAGGCTCTGATGGATCTTTCTGGAGTAGGCTCTGGGCATAGTTTTCCTCCACCCTCTCCACATGGATGCACTGATTCAATGTCTCCTACATGTTGCCAATACATCTAAGGCAAGTTATGATAACAGATGTGTTGTTAGTGAGCAAAGATAAACAGGAGCTTTGGTACAGTATGTAGAGGTATGTGGGCAAAAAGATGAGTTCTTCTCAATAGAACTAGAATGAGGATACATGCAGGGGAGCCCAATGTACAGATGGGAGACAAAACTTGGAAATGTGTTGTGTTCACATCTGTCATCACAGATCAGGAGGCAATGAATGTTTTTTGCTTCCTCCACGTGTGCAGGAGAGCTACTGCTGGGTGTGGCACAGGTGTGTATCAAGGATTCTGTCCTTTCTCATACCTGACGCTGTATTGCAGAATAGCCATTTGCCTGGAGGATCCTCAGGAGGATGTGATTGTTCAAATATGCTTGTGGGACATTCTGTTTTTGTATGACAGGAGCTGATTTACCTGGATGGTCAGGAGGTCTTTCAATTAGGACCAGCTTCCAGTGCTTCCACTTGGTTGGATCAATGACACTGTCCTTGTATAGCTTCTGTGTGATTATTCTACTGCATCTGGCCTTGCCTTGATTGTGTGTGTGACAAGACTCATGAATCAAACCACAGTCTCTCTTTCAGTTGGTTTATGTCTATAATTATGTTCCATGTGTTTATTTGAATTTACATGGCTGTCAGCTGGGAAGAAGAACACTTTATAGAATTATTGTAGTTGTGTATTATCAGTTGTGGCAAACAATCTAATCTCTACTGCCTGTCACAATCTGTGAAACTGATTATCTACATTTCCTATTTTCCTTTTTTTTTTACAATTCAATCTAACTAAAGGGTGCATCTTTATAGTCTTAGAAATGAAATGAAAATTTCATGATAACTCAAAAAGTGAAGCGGGGTCCTACCTGCTTAGCCATTGAAAAATAAGCCTTACATTACTTTGTGAATCAATCACATGATACTGATGGCTCTTAAAAATGCATTACTGTGTTTAAACTGGTTTATATGCCAGTTATAACATCTTTTTGCCATGAAAACAAGTAAGATATAGTCAATTCAAAAGTGAAAGATTAAATTTTCATAACTAGCTTTTTTCATCATCATTTGCTGTTTTTAAGATTTGGTTGCTTAGTTTCACATTCATTGCTTTGATTCATATTTCCACAACCAACCTTACTAAGCTTCTCCAAAGAAAATTATGAGGTTACATATGTGCAATTAACTTTTATCCTGTGTTATGTTTACTGACACATCCAAAGGGGTGAGGAGTTTTAAGATCTGTTATAAATGCCCTCTCTTAGAGTCTAAAATCAAATACAACCTTACATGATCAGAGTTAAACATGCATAGTGAATAACTGTGCCATGAACTTCAACTTCAGTCAATTGAAATAGGACATGGTATGTGGTAAACTTTTGTGGGAAATTTTTTGATCCATAGTTTACAAGAGTAAACAATTTACTTTTGGTCATTCTCTGTTCTGGAGATGCCTTTTTGCAGCTTAATGGGACAGGATTTTACCAAAATATCTCTGAATCTGTAAGGCACAGTTTCTAAATTATAATGTCATCTCTGTAAGAAACCTCCCTTTAAAGATTAAAATCTTTCTTTCAGTTTCTAGTAATTATGATTAAAAAACATGATGCAGTATACAAAATAACCAGAAAACATGATGCAATATACAAAATAACCAGAAAACAGAAAAATCACAAGTCAGGAAATAATATATGACGACATGTAAACATTCAATGGGTTCTAGGGACTTGATTTATAATTTTTGAAGTCTTGTATTTGGTGCTACAGTCTAGTGGTGCCAGAACTAAATGGCAAATCAATGTCATCCTGAAGCAAGTTTTTAGGCTTCGAAATATACTGGTTTTTTGGGTTTTTTTTCCACAGTAGAACAATAAGAAAACCTTCCTGAAAACCTGAAAACAGTGTTCTCAGAAAAATGGGATTTTGTGAAAAATGTTGACTGAGCCATGAGCTGTTGGATTTGAAAATTGTAAGTGGCTTGGTGTTTAGCTTCAGGCCTGGAGACACTCTTCCTGGTCCAGAATTGTAAACTGTATACTCCTATTTCAGTATCTTCCCTGACTTATCTAGGGCAGACCTTCTCATTCCAGATCAGTCTGAACTGGGCAAATAAAAGTCTTTGACACAGTGCTTTGCCACAGTAGCATTCTTATGTGCTCTCTAAAAACCCTTCCTAAGAAAACATTTTTATACCTTTTGTATTTTATAGAAAGTTTTGAACTTATAAAAAGGAAAAAAAGAAAAAAAGGGAAACTTTCACAGCTACATCTACATGGAAGTGCAGATTGTGAGATTTCCATAGGGTCTGCTGTCAAATTAAATTGGTGCTCCTCTCACCAATGTTCATGTGAATACATCTCTGTGTCATGGGGTGAATCATGGCCCAACAACAATGTTAGAAGTATTTACAGTAAGTAAGTTTCAGACCATAAATAACAAATTCAGCAACAAATATCTTGGTAAAATAATGGTATAACTTGCAACTGTACAAGAATTATGAATATTCTGCAACTACTACAGAAATGGGAAGGAATTGCATTTTACTGTGGGCTTTTTTTCCTGTAACTTATGTCCACTGCTTTTTCCAGCTACATATAAGAAATACCTTCTTGGACTGTTACAGCCAATGAAACAATTAAATATTAGGACAAAGAAAAGTGAAAATCATTGTTCTGAGGATAGAAGAATCTATCTGGAGAATAGAAAAAAATGTTTTCAATGTTTGAAGGCTATAAGATAGTATTTTTACTTCTTCTGGCTATTAATACAAAGTTATCAAAGAATATTCTTTTGAGATAAGAAAGAAGAACCATATCTGTAAACACAACTTTATTCATTGCTTATCCTTTTTGTTTTTCAGTAGTCCACAGTGAGGAGTATGCCAATATGAGATGCCAATATGTTTCTGCCCAAACAGAAAGTTACTTGCAGAATGTGCCTAACCTCTTATAATAAATCAATAAAAGAGTCCTTCTTCAGGTGCCTATTTATCTGGAAGAGAAGTAGAAAAATTAATACAAAATTACTAAGAAAAATATGGAAAACAAATAAATTAATAACTAAATTAACTTTCAAAAAAGTCCAACTCCTCATACTAGTGTAGAAGGATCATTACAACCTGAAAAAGAAGGAGAAAGTGGGAAAATAAGAGATGGCAATAAAATCTATCAGTACAATTACCAACATCCCAGTGTGGCAAAGGAGACTTTTCTGCCTGCAGAACTCAATACTTTGTGTTTGAAACTCTCCTGTTTAGCTTAATTTATATGTCCCACTTCAGTACAGAATGCGTATGGGTTCCATCAGCTGCAGAGCAAAAAAGCATTCCAGTGCAGGACCCTATCCTTAATGTTATTCTTTATAAGTTTACCAAAAGTATTCAGGAATAAGGAAGCAGAAGAGGCAAATCACGGTGTGATTTTGTAAAGAAAAAAAATATTAGAAAAGGATAATGTTTATTTGTCTGGGGAAAAAAAAAAGGCTTGAGCATGTCTAAACTACCTTACACTAGTCTGTAGATACAGAATCATAGAATCATCAAGGTTTGAAGAGACCTTTAAAATCATCCAGTCCAGCTGCCAACCCAGCACTACCACTTTAAACCTTAAACTACTAAACCAGATCATCAAGCACCAGATCCAGACACCTCATTAACACCTCCTGGGGTAGTGACTCCAGCACCTCCCTGGGCAACATATTCCAGTGCCTGACCACCATAACAGTATTTTTTTTTTACCTAATATCTAATCTGAATCTTCCCTGTGTCAGCTTAAGACCATTTCCTCTGGTGCTGTCATTGCAGATATGGCAGAAGAGACTGGCCCCCACCTCATTACAAGCTCCTTCCAGGTACTTGGAGAGAGTGATGAGGTCCCTCCTGAGCCTCCTCTTCTTAAGAGTAATCAAACCCACCTCCCTCAGCCTTTCCTCATAGGACATGTTTTCTAATCCATTTGTGAGTCACCCTTCTCTGGACATGTTCCAGCACTTTAATGTCCCTTTTCAATTGAAGGCCCCAGCACAGAACACAGCACTCCAGGTGTGTGCTCACCAGTCCCAGGTACAGGGGGTGATCACTTCCCTGGTCCTGCTGGCTGCACTGTTCCTGATAGAGGCCAAGATGCCACTGGGCTTCTTGGCCAGCTGGGCACACTGCTGGCTCGTACTGAGCCAGCTGTAAAACAGCACCCCCGAGTCCCTTTCTGCCAAACAGCTCTCATGCCACTCCTCCCCAGCCCACAGCGCTTCATGGGCTTGTTGTAACCCAAGTGCAGGACTCAGCACTGGGCCTTGCTGAACCTCCTGCAGCTGTCCTCAGCACACTGATCAAGTCTTTCCAGGTCTCTTAGGAGCAGATCAACATTCCCACTCAGCTTGGTGTCATCTGCAAATTTACTGAAGGTGGTCCCAATCCCCACATCCAGATCATCAACAAAGATGGTTTACTGGCCCCAAAACTAGCCTTGGGAACACCTCAAGTGACCTGACACCAACTGGATTTGGCTCCATTAACCACAACTCTCTGTGCTTGGCCAGCCAGCCAGTTTTTTACCCAGCAAAGAGTCTACCCATCCAGGTTGTGAGCAAGCAGTTTTTCTAGGAAGATGCTATGGGAGATGGTGTCAAATGCTTTACTGAAGTCTATGTGGGCCACATCCACAGGTTGTGGATGTGGCCCACATAGACTTCAGTAAAGCATTTGACACCATCGGCCAAGCAGGTCACTTTGTCATAGAAGACCAGGCTGGTCAAGCAGGACCTGCTTTTTATAAATCCATGTTGGCTGGGCTTGATTCCCTGGTTGTTCTGCATGTGCTGTGTAATCAGACTCAGCAGGATCTTTCCCATAGCCTTGCCCAGAGCTGAGGTCAGGCTGACAGGCCTGTATTTCCCTGGATCACCCTTCCAATCCTTCTTGTAGATGGGTGTTACATTTGCTAGTTTCCAGTCACCTAGAACTCCTCCAGTTACCCAGGACTGCTGGTAGTTGATTAAGAGTGGTTTGGCATGTTCTTTCGTCACTTCCCTCGTTACTCTGGGGTGGCTTCCATGAGGACCCATAACTTATGGGTGTCTGATTGGCATAGCAGGTCACTAACTATCTCCAGGATTACAGGAGCTTCACTAAGCTCCCTGTCCCTAAATTCCAGCTCTGAGGGCTGGATATCCTAGGGACAATCAGTCTTGAGAGTGAAGACTGAGGCAGAGGAAATGCCTCAGTATATAGAATATCACAGGCTTATTCATTCTAGTTTAAAGAAATACTTTTACAGGAAAATGTTTTGCAAATGGACAAAGTTTTTAAATTATGTGTACTCTAGCTGCAGTACAGGTTTATCATTTTAGTAGTATAAATGTTAGTCTGAAATTGAGAAAATGTGAATTATTATCCTTGTTTGCCTTTGTGTTGCTGCAAAATCCTGTGAAGTTTCTTTCCTTCTTCTGTGCCTCAATTGCTAACAGAAAGCATTTCTGTAGAAAAATTCTTTTTAAAAACAACAGAGGGAAAGCATTTTATTGTATTAAATCCTACTTTTTGCCATATTCAAAATAAATTGTACAAGCATTTTCTGACTAATGCTTGGAAATAGCAAAATATTTTAGATGGCTCTATTTACCTCAGTTACCAAAATTACGTCTTTGAAACATTCTACTGGACTTCACAAGACTTTTCTTTACTGACCCATGTTCATTAGTAAATATTTGCTGTATCCAATCATTCAGCTAAGCCAATTTATGCCACTTTCTGTTCTTAATATTTTAGCCATGAGATTTCTCTTGCCCTGCAGCAGTTTTGATGACTAATGGGCTGAACAAATTATTTTTATGGCATATCTTTCTGGTTCATACTTTTATATTCTACATTATTAAAACTCCTGCTTTGAGTGGTAAATGCTGATGCAGTGAAGCATATGTACATATACTTTCACATACATGAATATTTTTTATTGAGTATTCAGTCATGCATTAAATGTTTTTAATATTCTTTCAGTTGTTAAGAAAGTCAATTTAAATTTGTATTTTGCAGTCTTCTCCCTCTGAAGCCTCAAATAAAACATTTCTATTAACATCTCTAGTATACCTTGTGAGTAAAATTTCTAAACATTAGAGATGTAAGATCATTTTTGATGGTTTAAGCACTTTTCTTCAATGTTATACAATAAAGATTTGTGAAGTAGATTTTTTTTTGCTTAAAATGCATGTAACAGAACATGTTTTGATTTGATATTAATATTATCTGCAATTTGATAACATTTTTGTAACACAAAGGACAAAAAAGAGCAGAATTTCTTTTGTATCTTGTTTCTGTTTTAACTCCTATCATTCCACAGCACTCAGAAGCATCTGAGTACATATGTCTTGAACACAGAAGGACCAGATTCAGCTCAAATTAACTCTGTGCTAAGGTAATATCATCTTTAGATTTATGCCAATATGAGAGATGGCCAAAGTAGAAAGTGACTTGCAGAATGTGCCTAACCTGCTGTATTAGGCCAATTAAGTGATAAAATGTGATCTTTCTTCAAGTACTTATTTATTTGGCAAAGAAGTAGGAAAGTTACCGAGACATTGCTAAAAAAAATGTTGGAAAATAAGTAAATTAATGACTAAATTAACTTTTAAAGCAATAATCATTGACTCCCCTAAAATCATGTTCCTTTAAATAAATAAATGTTTGGTTTGGGTTTTTGTTTGGGGCTTTTTGTGAACATTGTGGTTTTGGTTTGTTTTTCTTTTCACTTATTTGCTCATGCTCTTAATGGATTTATATTTCTAAGGAAATATAAATCCATTCAATCTTGTCTTGATTTGGGTGTGATTTCTCCTGACATAGTGAAAATAGTAAATCATAATTCCACACTTTGTTTCATCAGTTTTAATATGAGGGATCAATACCCCAAAGTCATAAATACACATGAGAATACTCACTTCCTCTACAAACTTATTCATGCAAAACTGTCTTTAATCAAATCTAAATAAAGAGAAGAAGAGAAACAATATATGCCAATGCAGTTCTGTTTGAAAGGCCAAGAACACAATGTGATTTATCATTTGGAAGGTAATGAGAACTTTAAAATTCAAATGAATAATGTGTGAAGAGAATCATGGTAGCAAATATATAACACTGGAAAAAGTTTGTTTGGTTTAGGACACAAACATCTTTGCTAGTTCAGAACAGATATTTGTATAAGTCTGAGAGATATTTGAACCCTGTTAGCTGTATACTGAAAATAAATAATTTGAAACTGAAGATTAAACTATAAAAAATTTCCTTGGCATACTTGCACTTGAATGAGAGCTTATAATTTACACAAAGCATAACTACATTTTTAATATGCAAAAGGCACATTAATCATTCAAGTGCTAGAGCATCCTTAGAAGAGTCACATTGCTGTGTGTCAAAGTAAGAACTATTTATAGGAACACTGATTGTTTTAATTTGAGAGTAAACACATTTTTTTCCAATTTAACCAAGCATTTAATAATTTGGACAATCTCATCCCAATGAAAAGTAATGTTTTTATTTCCCTAACAAATAGGCTGACCTTTAAAATGAGAAGTAACCTCTCTCTTTTATTGTTACTGGATGAGGAGATTTTATCATTTGACTGTGTCTCAAGCATTTAAATTTAATTCTATTTTGTGTATTCTTGAAGAACCCTGCTGTGTTCCTACTACCCTACATTTGACACAGAAAATAAATTACAGATGAACTCATGCATTTCTTAAAAGTATGTAGATAACAATCCTAAAGTAATCATTATATGTTTAAAGTAGCATATTGGCTTATAACTGTTATCACATGCCTGAACAGGGCAGCAAATGGGACATTTTCACAAAAGGCAGCTGTGTACATTCTCTTGTATCATCCAGAGGTACCAAAATGAGTGCATGTAGAATCCCACTTCTGAGATTTCTTCAGAAACTTTGATTTGTTGACTGAATGGTGCAAATTACTAATACCTTTTGTTTCCAGTGGAGTTTAGGAGTCAGGAAATCTCAACAACAGAAACACAGTAATCATTAGGAAAAAAAAATTCCTCAAAATTTGATTTCTGAATGCAATAGATATAGTAAGTGAGTTTTGACTTCTGGTTTGCAAAAAGTGCACATGTGTGTCACACAGTCACATTCACTGTGCAGAGCAAACTCACATCAGTTGAGGCTTCTGGTCCAATAGTGACCAGTACTGTGAATTCAAGGCAATAAGACACTCACTGTAGCTGGCAAGGTACCTAAGAGTGCATAGAGTCAAATAATGGCTTGGATTGGATCACCTTAAAGATCTTCTAGTTCCAACCTCCCTGCCATGGACAGGGACATCTTCTACTAGACCAGATTGCTCAGGGTCCCATCCAACATTGCCTTGAATGGGAGTGTACATTTTCCATTTTCCAGGGATGGGGCATCCTCTGAGCAACCTGTGCCCGTGCCTCACCACCCTCACAGTGAGGAATTTCTTCCTGACCTCTGATCTACACCTACCCCCTTTCAGATCAAAACCACAAACCATTGTCTTACCACTACATGCCCTTGTAAACACCCCCTCTCCTGCTCTCCTCTAGCCCTCCTTTAGGTACTGGGAGGTGCTACAAGATCTGCCTGGCTTTGTATATTGCAATTCTACACTGGACTCAGCTTATGGCATGGCTTTCAATGTGCCCCCCTAAGGAGGAGGGGAACAAAACAGGCTATTTTTTTCACTTTAGTTTGGGTAGTTATAAAACTTGTCAGTGGCCTTGCTGCTCACATTATCCTCAGCCCAACTAGTTGTTACCTGGATTATAATTAGTTTCTGGCTTCCTGCTATAAATGTGTTATAAGTATGTAAAATTTTTTAGAATGCCTCTTTGGTTCCTTCTCATGAAAGCTGAAGCACTGCAAGAAATCAGATGTACAGTTCAGAGCTTTTTACAAGGTTTTCCCATAACTATTTCCTATGCTTTATTTTCCAGCAAATACCTGAGCATATGAATGAGTGGGGGTAGATAGAGCCAAAATCTCACCAATCCGAGCACTGATTTGGGGTGTTATTTACTCAGTGATAAGTGTTTTAAGTTTGGAACTATCCAAAGCATGACACTGGCCAAGAGGAACTAATTAAAAAATGTTCATGTATTTTTTAAAGTTGTCTATTGTAACAAAAATTGAAAAATATTTTGCATTTCAAAGCTAAAAATCAACATGCAAAGGTATGTCATCAAGTTCACAGAATCACAGAATATTTAGGCTTGGAAGGAAAAATGCTTCCTTACCCTCAAACTTGGATCATCAGAGAGACCTCTGGAAATCATCTAGTCCAACCCCTGCCAAGGCAGAGTGACCTGGAGCAGGTTACACAGGATCATGTCCAGGTCTATACTCCTTAAGCAGATGTGTCTCTGAACCAGCATGCCATGTTTGAGATCTCTGAAAAAGGCAGTGAAATTTGTCTCAGCTGTGACTTCAATGCAATCAATCCTTGTCCTTCATATTTCACTTCTGTGTATAAAATCTGATGAAAGATTCTTTTGGTCTAAGACTGAAAAATAGTGAAGAGAGAATAAACTATAAAGTCTTCTTCCTTTCATTTCCCACCAGAATATTTACCTTTTTTTGTTGCTCTGGGTATAATTCTGACTGGGAGTATGTGAGACTTATCATTCTTTGAGGATACATTTTCTAGCCCTAATAATTTTAACTTAAATTTGAGTTTAGCTTCCTGTGAGACTTCCATGTGGAACAGTATTGTCATGTGGCAGTCTAGAATTTAGTTTTGTTCTATGAAGTGTCATTTAAATATACTATTTTAATCATGTTTTAAACATCTTGATTATGATTAAGATCATTAATTTTAATTGTAAGTTTCCTTTATTTTCTTCCCAAAAATAGTTTCAGTCTCATTAATTTTCATAAACATTAAACCAAATGCAACCTTTGCAGTAAATCTAGAATTTCAGTTTCAGTAACCTAAAAAACAGAACAAAGTAATTTTCTGAAAGGGGAATAAAAAAATAAATATGTGGAAGGTAGATGCATTGGGACAGATCCTTATCATATATTTTGGAAATAACTTTACTGTAATGGTATCCAGCCTACACCTTTTGAAAGTAACCTGGTTTCTCTCTTGAAACTGGGAAGACATAAGGTCTTTACTGTTTACAGTTTAGATATTAGCAGGAAGTAATTTGTGGAAATAAGATGCAATTTTGCATAGGATCCAGAATAGGCACGTTAAGCTCTGTGTTATGGTGTTCCCTTCCTTCCTGCCACAGAGACATAAAGGCAGCACCTTGCAGAGCCCCAGCCAGTGGTGTGCAGGGGAAAGGGTTTAGGTGCTCTTACTGAATCATACTCCAGGGAAAGCACCTAAAACCATTTAAATTAGAGTACTGCATTTTTGAGAGCTTCTCTGAAAACTCCCAACACACAGTTAATATATAGAAATAATTTTTTGTGTACTAGGTAATAATTACATCTTTAGTCATTGTTTATGTCAAGCCTCATTACCATGAAAATTGAAATTCATTTAAGATGTGTGAAAGCTGTGGGTTTAAATTGCTTTTATTAGTTGAATAAAACTGGAAGTTCTGTGGTGTTTTCAGTTGTTGCAGCTTCCATTTATTTATTTAGAAATGTATGCTTCAGAGCATCACTGTTACAAATGCTGTGTGATTGGTGAGTGGATTGCAAGCATAAGAGTATTTCAGCTAAATGCAAATTCAAACAGTATCATTTAAAAAATAATTAAGTATGGATGTTAAAAATAGGTAAGAATTTAACATTTAAATAAAAATTAATTTTCTATTAAGAGCAAATATTTTATAAAAATTGAATTTTCCTTTTTTTCATTAAAAAAGTTCAAACCCAGAAGAAATACTGCTGAATTAAATGTCTATTTTTTTTTACTATCTGTGTTCTAGGAATAGTAGTGTACGTCTTACTTTTAAAATGAGACTTCTGTTTATAAAGCAAGGAGCTACACACATCTGATTATTTTTTCTGATATGACTTTGAGAGGCTGAATGATACTTGGCTTAGATTGAGATGGGGTCAAATTTATTTTGAAGTGTTTACTTTTAGACATTTCAATAAAAAACAAAGGACAAAAAAATCTTTTTAAGAAAAGAAAAATAATTTCCTGTACATACCTCATTACTACTCTTTATGGTTTCCTGGAATTATTTGTCTGGTAATGCCCATATTTGGTTCATGACTGACTGCTGTTATTGCAGGGGTAATCACAAAATTTCTTTATTTCTCTGTGCCCCAAGTTCAAACTGATGTATCCAGCCCACACCTCCAGACATGCCATGCATTCTTCTTAGTCACCTCCACCCTTATTAATATTATATACATAACTCTTCTAAATAACAACCTCGGAATTGTAGAGACATGGATTTGAAGGATGGATTTTGACTATTCAGTGGATAAGGAACTGGCTAGATGGGCACAGCCAGAGATCTGTGGTCAATGGTTCCATGTCCAGATGGAAACTGGTGACGAGTGATGTCCCTCAGGGCTCTGTCTTGGGATGGGTACTGCTCAGTATCTTCCTCAGTGCCACAGAGAGTGAGATGGAGTGCACCCTCTGTGAGTCTGCTGATGACACGAAGGTGAGCAGTTCAGCTGACACAGTAGAGGACAGGGATGATGTGCAGAGGGACCAGGACAAAACGTGGTAATGGGCCCATAGGAACTTCATGAAGATTAACAGGTCCAAGTGAAAAGGGGATAGCCCTGACCCACCTGGGTCAGGGCTATCCCAAAAACGAGTACAGACTGGGAGAGGAAGTCATTGAGAGCAGTTCCGTGGAGTACCTGGAGGTTCCTGTGGGTAAAGTGCTGAACATGAGTCAACAGTGTGAGCTTGCAGCTCAGAAAGCCAAGCATATTCTGGCCTGCATCAAGAGAGGAGTGGGCAGAAGGTCAAGAGGTGGAGTGACCAGCAGGTCAAGAGGTGAGTCTTCCCCTCTCCTCTGCCCTCATGAGACCCCATCTGCAGTTCTGCATCCTGGAGTCCTCAGCACAAGAAAGATGCCAAGACAATGAGAAAAGCGAGTCCAGCAGAGGGACACAAAGATTATTAGAGGGCTGAAGCACCTCTCCTATGAAGACAATTTCTCAGTATGTGTTTGAGAAGTTATGTTTTTCACAGAAGGGCAGTTTTCAGGTGGTTTCTAAGCAATAAATACTTTTCCATTAATAGAAGTTCAAGCTAAGTCATAAGATTAGTCATAAAATGAAGGATTATTACCAGCTTTATCTTAAAAAAAAAACCAACAAAAATAATTCCACAGTTCAGACCCACCATTTTAGTTTATGAACTGGGGAAATCCACTGATCTGTTACACAGTATTTTTCTTTGGTGGTTATCTGATACAATTTGATATGCTTATGATGAGACAAGGGGGGAAATATTTTGTTATGATAACAATACCCTATTTTAACAGAAGTACAAAAAAGGATGAATGAGGAAATAATTTCATCTTCTTATATTCTAGCTTTGTGATTGTTAGGATAAGAAAATATGATTCTTTGTACTCCAGGTTGGTAGACTAGTTCTTAGTTAAAAATATGCTAACTTGGCTGCTGTAACCAACCAGATGTTCTCCACCTGGTATTTCAGATTTTTCCATGAATATAGTCATGAGTACATGCATATAATTCAAACAAAACATAAAAGTTTTGTTTGAAATAAACTGAATATTAGTGTATTTTTTGAGTAAGTACGACAACAATAGGATAAGTGAGAAGAAGAAATGGAAAAGAAACTAATTCCTTTGAGAAACACAGTGTATACTTTAACAAAGAGTATAATTAACCTTTGGGAAATGCATCTAGAGAGCTAGAGGACTTTACATTAAGTGAAATTTTAAAAATTACATTGGTTGAAGATTAGTTGTGTTCTTAAGTACCATACTATAACTGTATCAGAAATTAGAGTCACAGTGCAAGAATTAATGAATGTTATTATTTTGTCTGTTTCATGCTGTAGATCAGAATACAAAACATACTTCTATGTGATTCTGACTAAACATTAAGATAGCTGATGTTTTTTTGTAAGTATCTGCAATTCCATTTTTCTGAACTCTCTTTGAAGATTTTTCATTTGTATTTGAAATATTCAAGTTCTATAGAAAGTTATCACTACCCTGTAGCATCAATTATGGCATGTTTTGAGTTTGGCTTTTTTACATAACATTCTTTGAATGCAGCAGACCTAAATTTTGATGTAAACTCAGTCTAACTCTAACAGTCTTTCAATGCATAACATATTTGTCAAGGATTTTTACTTTGTTGGTGAAAGGGTCCTTGATTCAAAGCTGAAATTTTCTTTTGTGGCTTTTTAAAGCCCTGAGAGCTCTTCAGGGCTTTGGCTACTACATTGATAGCATTGCATACACAAAAATAACAGGTAGGAGACCATCAGCTTCTGCTCAGTAGTTTGAAAACCAAACCTTGGAACAGCTAGTGTTTCACCATTGCCTAAGATCCTTTTCCAGAACAGAATCTTTGATTGATTAGTTTTCTCTAAAATAAAAGTGAAATTCCAAATGCCAAATTTAAATTTACTTTTCAAAATGCTGCTTGAACCACAAACAGCAAAGATGCATTTTCCTATGTCAAGGGAATCCTTGGTTTAATAGTTGGTTATATAAAACTAAATACTATTAAATAGGAAGGAAGGAATTTCAAACAGAACTACTGGAGATTGTTAATTGCAAGAATGATATATTACAAGGACCAATAGCAGAAAAGTACAAGAGGAATTATAATGGAAAATATCAGTATAGAAATATTAGATCCTTTTAAAAGTCCCTGAGGAGAAACAATTCTACTTGATGTTAGACAAGTACTTTTGGCAGTCTTAATGTTTTTTATGGAGAAGGAAGAGTAAGGGATGAAAAATAGTGCGCCTTAAGCATCATCTTCATTGAAAAACTGCACCCAGCTTTTGCTAGTGTGATAATTTATTTGCATGTTAATTATTGTAAATAAGTTGTCCTAGTGCACATAAAAGTGTCACATTTCAAATACCTTGTTAAGTAAATGATACTCAGAAGAAAACAGATAAATAATTTGTAATAAGATTATATGTGTGAAATTATTAGCTGAAAAGGATAAGGAAATATTTTAATTTTATTATTTATTTTTGTATAGAGTAGAAAATTATAATTAGCCCTGGATTCTTAAGACTAGTTTAGTGGCTTGTATGTTGATGTTGTTTATATGCTGGCCAGGAGTGTTACAGGTCAGTAATTGCAGTGTTATCAGGTAAACCATCTTGTTCTCAATTAGTTGGAGCTCTCCGAAAAACTTGTAATTGGATTCTTAGGCCTAGTCTTAAAAGAGCAGCATCTGTTGAAAAGACAAAAAGGAAAAGCTATGATACAACAAAAAATAAATTCTTCCTAAGTATTTTTGGAGAATGGAAGGAAATACATTAAAAGTGCTGTGACAACATACAATGGCAATTGTGCTAATTGCAAAAGGGAAGTAATATTGCTAATGTGTTCCTTACAAGATCAGTGGTGCCAATTTTTCAGCTACTCTCTTTAATTATGTCTCAGGTTAATAAACCAAAGAAATAATTAAATTAGACAATATTATTTACTTGTAATTCCTAAGCATTTAGTTAAAGGGTTTAATTGTTTTTCCACTGGGGAAAGAAAAAATAAGATTTTCTTCACTTTTAGTTTAGAACGTAGTTTCATACTCAATTTGCTTTTATGTTCAAATCCTGCTTTTGTTTCATGGGTAGAAATATGGCAGAATTTATAATATATGTTTCATATTTATTTCCCTCAGGACCAGACTAAAGGTAGAGACATGAAAAAATGAACAAAATGCTTGTAATTTCAATGAACCCCCTAGATTCTTTGTCATGTGGTGCAGAAGGACTTAGAAGAAACTTTGTTTTACTGCCATTCTAGATATAACTTTTAAAATCTTGACTTTCCAGTGTATTCTAATAAAAAAATTAAAATATTTAATATATGCTATGATGTTTGAAGTGTTTAGTGTTTTTTTATATGATCCATAGACTGATCATTTTTTCAAAATCTATAAAACAATGGAAAACACACAAAGTTCTAGTTGCTGGTTAATGCTTTTCCACAATCAAGTGAAAGGCCAGAATCCTGCTTGTGACAACCTCCTAATTTCTAAATCATAAGACATTTGGTTTTGTTTTGGCTTGTGTGTGTGTGTGTTTTGATTTTCTTGGGGTTTTCTTCAAATTTCCTCTAAGTACCCCCTGGGAGCTCTATATATTCAAAGAAGAAAATTGATATTCTACACTGTTTGCAAAGGCAGCTGCTAATTGTGTCTATTACATGTGTCTATTGATTTCAAATATTTTCTACAACTATGATGTGAAATGTGACTCAATAGCTGACTAAACCTTAATGTTTTTCCAAACCAGGGCTTTGTTTTTTTCAAGAAACTGTATCATAATTCAATAACAGTGCATATATCAAGCTCTTCTCAAAAAACAGATTTTTTTTTCCCCATTCCATTATTTTTAGTAGTCTGTTTTTAAACCTGGACCAATCATACATCTGCTTGTAGCTTTGCCAATCTCTAACCATTTGGCTCATGTTTTACATGGAGTATAACTTCCCTCAGGCTAACTATTTCTGGAGATGTTTCAGATAAAATAGTTCAGCTGTTTCCAGGAAGGGCTAGTAAAAATTATTTTACTTTGCCATATAGAATCGTAAGAGACAATTCGGGTTACTTCTCTCCCATTTCTGGATAGGAAGCATAAACAATCCAGGACATTCTATCCACAATTAAGAAACACTATTTTACTTTGGAATTTTTTAAGTTAACTATCAAGGAAACAGCTTGATAATGCTCAATGAGTACCACTCCATAAAAACCAGTAAACCCAAAGAACCTTGCCTTCTCTTGCCTTTTTAAATAATTTTGAATCAATAGAATTATCGAACAGCTTTCTCAGCATTTGTTCCAGGACAAAACACATACCTGGATATCCATATCTGTGGGTAGAATCTACTTTCCAGGTACCTTTACCTATAATTAAATACACAGAGCACAACAAATATTTGAGGAACAATATTTCTGATTATATATTTGTCCTGTATGGCACATCTATGAAAAATACTTATATTTAGTGTAGTCTCCCATTGCCACAAGGACTTACTGCCTACTCATGCTCAATACCAGGACCCTGGGGCTTGTTTTATGCAAAAGTCCTTCCTAACCAATTGTTTCTCAGCAGGTATTGTCACATGGGATTGTTTTGTCCTGGATCTTAGCATTTGTCTTTGCAGGAATTCATTATTAGTTTGCCAGAGACTTTTCCAACCTATTAAGATTACAGCCTTACCCTCCAGCATATCAAATGTTTCCCATTTTGGTATCAGCTGTGAGCTTTTAGAAGGTGCATACTGTCACATCACCCTGGTCACTGTTGGAGGTGTTTAACAGCACCAGCACTCTGAGCAGTGCCAGTGGTAAGTGGACATCAGCTCTTTTTCCTGCTGCTGGTCACAGTCTTACTGGTTAGGATGTACAGTTTTGTTTTACTGTCAAAATCACAGCTCTGCAATTTGACTGCAAGGATATACCAAGATACTAAATGGAAAGCCTTTCTGACATCAGGATAAATAATATCTACAGTACTTTCATCTTCCATTGAGGCAGTTGTCTCATCAGAGATTCAAAAACACTTGATCAGTTCTGGGGATATAATTTGCTAGAAGGGCAGCAAAATTGATGTATGTTACATATATCAATCTAATTACACTGTTATTAGTTATGGTAGTTTCCACTGAATAACCAGAAAATACTCTCCTAATATTCCTTTATAATGGCTATTATACTCAGTCATCTCATACAGGGAAATTTACTTCCCTAGAAAATGTGAGTTCAAGACAGTAAAAGGAACCTGATTTAAAAAAAAAAAGCAAAAAAAAAAAAAGAAGTTGGAAAGTACTTTAGCAAAAACATTTTATAGAACTCCTCTGATTAATTAATTATTACCTGCAAGGAACATATAGCTAGCATCTTATATATTCCATTGAAATAAAAGATTCCTAATTCTCATGTGTTTGTAAATTTTAGAATAATAGGAAGAGATAATTTTTCTTAGTTCATATTTCAAATTTAAGTATCACCTAAAATGGTGATTAATTCTAGTCATACTGCACTAGAGAATGGACTGTAAATTTAGACACCGTGGGTCCAAAAGAAAATGCATTCTCTAGATCCCAATGTTTATGTGGATTAATATTACATTTCAGTACTAGTTATTATAAACATTAGGCTGCTATGTATTATAAATGTTATTGCTGCTGAATTTTAACTTTATTAATATTATTTTATTAATATAAGAATACAAGTGTTTCTTTTTATTAATATCAATACTACTGTAAACTGGTGTTGATACTGAGAGATATTTACAGGTGTTTTAAGAAGCCTCTAAACTTTGTGAGATATTATAGATCTTGTAAGTCTTTTATTGAAAGTTTGGAAAAATAGAGTAATATCTAAAGAAGAAACAAAGAAAATTTTTATTGGAAAGAGTCTGCAGAAGCAATAAATTCCTTGTACTGATAAATTCTTCACGCAGAAGGTGAAGCAACTCATCCAATGTATGTACAATGCCCTCTAGTCAAATACTTTGCTGAGAGGATAGCTGGGAGTTCAGGTAATTACCTTGTCCCAGGTGAGACCCTTGTCCCAAATCAATTTGGTGTCTCATCTCTGCAGAGACAAATGAGGGAAAACCACTAAACCATTTAGGGAATGAAATGCACCGTGTGCACACAGCCTGATATCCATGATGCCATAATTCTCAAAGACACCATAATTACAGGAAAAACTTGGTTGCTGATAGGATAGCTCAGAAAAACCATAGGATTTTCAGTAGATTGCAGTAAAAGACATTGTCAGGGAGCTGCTCACCTTCAAATCTTATTATGTATTTACCATGCAAATGGACCTTCAATCCTTGTATGATGACATTTTATATGTTGCTGATTTCTTCTTTATCCAAGAATTATTGTTACTATTAATTAGATGCTTTGAGCTTTCAACCTGAACTCAGTCAAAAATCTCAATTTTTAGCTATTCTTTGAAAATATTGGATAAAAGCCTCAGGAATCTTTTGAATGAAAAGTTCTATATAAATGTGAGATCATTCATATGCTTTTAAAAGCATATTAGAAATTATAAGAAATAGCAATTTCCTCTCTGCATTTCATCATTATTTTCCTTAGGTGACCATACCTTTTTAAAAATTCATTTCTGACCATTAAAGTGAAACTATTAAAGCCAAGGTTGCTAATACTTTGCTTTGTTATATGATGTCTTTTTAATCTCCTCTTAGTCTTTTGTTGAATTTTGTGAAAATTTAAAGTTATTTTTCTAATTTAAAAATATTGTTGCCCAAAATAATGACTTCCTACTAAAATTCCAGATGAAGTTTCTCATACTTCAGATAAGAGGCTATGTTATTTTTATGCCTTATTTACTCAGGGATCAATCTTAAGTGTTTTTGATAACAGCTTGAATTAACTGAACTGGAACTGTTAGTCATGACAGTTGACTTCAACACTTCTCAGAGGATTTTTTGTTTTGTTTTGGACTGTGTTGCTAAGCTGGGTAGAAAATGGAGAAATTATCACAAACTGCATGATTCTAAATGGCTTCTGAAAGCTAGTGACAGGAACAAAAGGATTTGCACACTACAATTACCAAATACTACTGTGATCAAAAGTTTTCAGCCGCTGTCTTTTTCAGATCAAGCCAAGACAAGCATTTGGAGTTGAAATTGGTTGTAATATATCTGGCCTCTTACCTGGTGTAGCAAATTCAAGTTTAGAGATGTATCATTACCCTGGGTTCATCAATTATTTCATGAACACAGAATTTTTATACCTATAGTCATTTCCTGGCAGCTAAACATTCATTCAATAATGGTTTTATACATTCTGAGAACAGATTTGCAACTGCTGGTGATTCTGCTGCTAGTCAAGGTATTTAGAATGGAAGACGTTTATCTTGCTTAACATCTCTCACATAGTAGTAGACTCAGTCATCTGGATAAATCAGATAAGATTTTTATATCAAGCTTTTTAAAAGTGACTAATTATCTTGGCTGAACCATGGTAAATACAACAATAAACTGTTTTTATTTGTTTAAATTATTTTTGCCATCTTACTTTTCAGAAACTGCTGAGCAATCTTTCTCTGAAGGTCAAGAGAGAGCTTCAGAGCTTCAGATTAGAGCCTGTAAATTTGCTAATAAATTCTCAGGATGCTAGTTAAAAAGAGTTACAATTATTTTAGTGTGAAAAGAAAAAGTGAGAAAAAGAAATTTTAAGATTATGTAGGGAAATCAACTATTTAACACATAGAATAAAAAGTAAAAGGAGGTTAGTATAAAAAGTACACTAAAAGGAGAAAAAATATAATGCAACTAGTTGGTAAATCAATGTTCAAAACACATATTTAGTTACACTGGGTGGAGAGTTTTACCACTGCCATTTCTATTCAGCAATATTTTAATGTATTGCAAACTGTTCACATAATGCAGTCTGGATTCTTAGGGCCCAAGCTTAAGCCACATGACATGGAAAGAATAAAGATATGAAAGATGAGATTAGTTTACAGAAGTACCAGTTTTGCCTCATAAGATCTTTGTGAAGTTGTAGATGAAAAGGGAAAGGAAATTATTTTTCTACTTTTGATCTAAAATCTTGTAAAGATTCATCAGGAAAAAAAATACATGCAAAATTATGTCAGCAGTTGCAAAATTTAGTAATTTTCTTCGAGAGCTGGGATCATGGTGTTCCCAGAAACTGTTTTCAGCCTAAGAGAGTTGAGCTGCTAGACAATACAGATAGAAATAATCTGTTATTTAAAGAGTGATTCAAAATGCAAAACTGATGTGCAGGCTTTGAGTTTTCCTCTGAGGGAATCTCTCTCTAAGGAGTATAGAAAGCCTTGGAAGACTTATCTCCTTAAAACAAATTTAGTTTGTGATTTCTTTATGCCAGGAATGTTCTTAATATTAACAAAAAGTATGAATTATTGATTAAACTTCCATCATTATCAGTATATTCTCATACCCTCTTCCAACCTTTGACACTCAGAGAAATAATTTACTGAGAACATTCTCTTTTGAAGCACCAGAGGTTTAGTTTAGTGCAGCAAATCCCATAAATATAAACCTTATTTTACATCTTTCAGTCAGCATTACCTATATGTAAGGATTAGCACAATATTGAATTTTGCACCACATACTTTCTTGGATTAAGGGGGAAAGCATTTGGAATCTCGTAGAAAAGAGTCTCATAAAATGATAACAGAGGAATATGCATATTTAAATGTTTACTTGAGAGATATATTTTTGTTGCAGCAAGGAACTCAGTTTTGGACTGAATTTTCATACTGTTCAAAAAGCTTTGAATTTTTTTGTAAATTTACAATTAATACATGGAAGAAGCAAGAACAAGTTCATGTGTTCTAGCACTATTATCCAGCTGACACAGAAGAAACCCAGATGCATGACACAAGTGTTTGAAATAATGTGCATGTTTGTGATCATCACTTTTAATCCAGCTTCATAAAGACAACTCTGGATATTATATATTTTGGCTGGATAATAATTTTTTAACTGGGTGGAAGACCTTTTTTATGTGCATGGCTTTATTATCAAATTGTTCTCATTATCCTTGGTAAGCATCTGAAGGCAGAGAGCAGTGACAGTAGCTTCAGATCTACAGTAGCAATTTAATCACACATGGACTGAGAACAAATTATTAAAAATTTTATGGCAGATGAGATTTTACTGAATAGAATTTTATTGTTCATTTTTTATAAAATGCAGGTTCAGTGCAGCTACAAGTGATACCTCATTGTCCTGCTTTTGGGAAGGGGGGTGTGGCTGAGTCCTGGTGTTGCCAGGACTGTTTCTGCTATGACAGGGGCAGGGCAAATGGGCTTTCCCTTCCAGTGGAGAATGTGGAAAGTCCATTATGTTTATCTTCAGAGGTTTTTCTGTGTAAACAATTTCTTTGTCTTACACTTTTTGTTATTACTATTATTGCAATTACTGTTAATTTTCATATCTCATTGCTGTTTCTGTAAATTGTTCATATCCCAGCCAGTCATCTTCAGCTTTTGTGGCTCCCACTGGAGCAGGGAGGGGAATGTCATGCCATTTTAGCTGGAGCACTAAATTGAAGAATACTGTTCCTAAACAATGACACTCAAAAAATCCAATTCAACAGGTTTCACATAGAGAAATTCAAGGCTCCTCCAGCTTTCCTGATATTCTACTGAAAACAGACAGAAAAAGATTATTTGTTCAATAACTAATGTGTGGGGGGGTTCCTTTTTGGGTGGTGTTTGTTTTTTTGTTGGTTTTTGTTTTTTTTTTTTTTTAAACAGTGTTTCAGATAGAAAAGGAAAGTGAAGGTAAAATTTGAATCTTGGGTAGTGGAAGGAAAAGTACTTGTAGAGGGCATTGGAAAGCAGTACCAAAAAGATAAAGCACACAACTAAAACACACACAGAAACAAATCCCAACCATCCAACTCATCTAATAAAGTACAGTGTTTCTGAATAGTTCAGACTTCAAATTACTCAGTAGTGAAAACAATGTTCAGAAGTATTTTTCTTCCACGTAATTACTTTGGCAGCGGGGAAGCTATTTAGTTAGAGCTTGGAGAGAAGTTTGACATAGAACTTTAAACTACTTGAAATGTTCTGTTTTGATGTGATGAGAATTTTTAATCAGTATTTTATTAAAATGTGGAGTCACTGCCCTGGTATGCTTCTGGAGATTAATATTAGAGATAATGTGTGTCACTTTATCTTCATTCCTGCAATTAGGATGTGTGATCTTTGGAGAAAGTAGGTTTTTAGGGTTTTTTTTTTTTTCCCTATTTCAAGTTTGTACCATCCTTAGTGTATTGAGTGAAATAAATAAGATTTTTTTTCCCATTGGCTTCAATTACAGAAGGTTGAACCTTGCCAATTAATCTTTTCTGAAACTTTATATGGAAGCTTTTATTGTACAGAAAATATTTCATTCCATACACAACATAATTTGTTTACATATTATGCACCTCTGAACAACCATTAATGTTAGCAAGTGGAGAGAGGTATATCTAAAAATAAAGTAGAAAAGCCCATATATGGTGTTACATAATGGAAAACCACATTGAGGTAAACCCATTTACCACACTAAAGAAACTTTTGACACATGGAGAAGTTGATGTGAGGAATACTTCAAAATCTCTGGAGATTTTGAACTCTTTCCTGCCCTTCGTACACATGAAGCTGAGTCTTATCATTGCGGGGAGCCGGGGAAAGAAAATAAAAAAGTAGGAAATAAATTGGGTACCACTAAGAACAAAAAGAAATACTAAGGCACAAAGATGAGGGAATATTCCCCAAATGACCCACTGTCATACCTAAGTCCTTTCTGATCTTTATTTTTTTCACCTTTCTCAGAAGAGAATCAGTCTTTCCAAAATGACAAGCTCTTTTGCTGATATGAAGAGTTCTTTTAGGTCTGTTGAACATTCATAAGCAACTGGATTTTCTCTGGACCTGGGAGTTTTATCCAATCCCTGAATCCAGATCACCTAATAAAGTTCCCTCACTCTTTCTATCTTTACAGATTTAGGAAGTGCAGCAGGACATTAATATTATAACATATATTACATATTGTATAACATTTGACCACAGTTTCCAGTAGCTCTGTGAAAGCTAAATGAAACATACTCAAATAAATTAAAGAAGGAACTTTCTCACTCCCAAATTGCCAGTTCAGTCTTACACTACAGTTTTATGTTAGTCCTTTTCTTTCTCTATAAAGATCCATCAAGCTAGCAACAAAGTACATGCAGTATAGCAAAGAACACCATCCTTTGAACCTATCAGAACATTACATTAATGTGGAGTTCTTTTCCATTTTCAGCACCATTTATAGGTGTACTTATACTGAAAGATTAGGACAATTTCTTGAGATTCAGTGTCACTCAAGACATAAAAAAAGTCTTTGCCTCCAACACAAAAAAGGATCAAATCTGTCTGTGCTGGTTCTGACTAATGTTTGTTTAATGATTTCTTAAAGATCTCCCATAATGAGCACTCTACAGCTTCTCAGGCAATTCCTTTCTAAGCCTCACCAGCATTAGCAATTAAAAGCTTTTTTCTCCTAATGTTTAATTTATAGGTATCTTTTCTGTAGTTTAAATCTATATTTTTTGTCTTTTCCACTAAATATGAAAAAAAATAACCATTCACAGAAGCCTTTTACATTCTTCAGAGCAGTTATCATATCCTTCCCTGTTCTTCTTTAGGATAACAGTTTTCAGACAGTCTGTTTCGATAATTTTTATCAATCTCTTGTGCAATTTTCTTAGTAAGTCCCCATCTTTCTATATTACTTTATTTGTGTCTTAGCCAGCAGAAAGATTACTTTATGTTCCTGCATACGGTACTGTTGTTTACAAAGCCCAGCACAGCTTTTCAACACATTATTTCATTTGTCATCTTGTTTACAGATTTGATCTGCTCTAAGCTTTGGATTCTACTTAGCTAATTTTTCACCATTTTGTGTTTGCTCAAAGTCTTCTTTCCTACATGTGGTATCTTGCATTTTTCCTTTTACTGAACACCATACATGCATTACTGTGTTTGGTCTTGGTTTTATTTATTTCTTCCGTCTGCATGCCTCCTCCTATCTAATGTTGTTACTCTCTCATGTAAAAGAATTAGGATTTGTCCAGCCTTGTTCTTAATAAATCTCTATTTTCTTTTCCTTAGTTCCTTGTCAGATTTGAAATATTTAAAGGTGGGGTGAATTTTTTTGTTGTTGTTTATTTGTTTGTTTGTTTCTCATTTAAAGTGTTACCTAGTGTTTCTTTCAAAATTTAAATTAATATCAGGAGTCTGTTAAATTCCATATGCTCTTTTCTAAAAAACACAATTTATGGCTTTTTTCCAAGTCCTCTGGAAATTCACCGGTCCTTCGAAAGTTTGTAAAGAAAATCACTGGAAAGCCGAGATCACAAGACCATAGAATCAAAGAACTGCAGCATCATAGAACAGACCAGATTGGAAAAAAACCTCAAAATATTATCTGGTCAAACATTTCATGGCAGTAGAAGCCCCAGTGAAATTATCCATTACCCTGTTCAATCACATCTTGGAAACCTCCAGCAACAGGGAATCTGTGCCCTTTCACCAAATATATTCTTTTCTTATAGAAAATAAGTTTTTAATGTAGGGATGAAACTGCTCCCATGGCAAATTTCACCTGTTGTCCTCAGCCATCTCCATGTTCCTCCTGGGGAAGAGGGAGCCTCCTCTTTGGAGCTGCTCTTTAAGAACTGGAAAGCTGTAAGTAGGTCTGCCCTGAGGCTTCCCTTCTCCAGGGAGTAAAGACCTAACACTTTTAGTAATTCCTCACGGAGCATGTTCTCCAGATGTTCAGGCATCTTTGTGGTCCTCCTTTGGACCTCCTTTAGCCTGGCCATGCCTTTCTCTAAATTTCATTACCAGGTGCCTAAATGTCCTACAATGCAATGGTTAGTCAACTTGAATACAATGAATTTATCTAACTAACCTCTATAATCTGCTCTGTTATTATATTTTTTTTTTTGTTTTCTCCTTCTGCAACTGAAAATAATTGTCATAGCTGAGTCCAGTTAGCTTTTAAGTTTAAAAAAATGGGAAAAATTAATTCATATTTTTGGTATTAACTATCAATAGCTTTCCTTCTCCACTGAGTGGCACATGAGCCCACTTCTAGCTTTCCCTCCTGCAGCTAATTGGCTTCTGGTAACTGTTGCATCTTTGTGCCTCATTTGATTTTTTTCTCTCAAGATTGTAGTAAACATTTGCAATCATGTTTTTAATCTTTGTGAGTGAGTTGTATACTGAACTCGCCTTTTGTTTCAATGTTCTTTTATTATGCTTTCAAAATTTATTCCAGACTTGTTTTCTTAGACTGATCCATTAGAAAAATTTTCACATAAATGCATTAAGTTTATTGAAGTATATAACCGGACTTTTAAAAATTATTATTATTTTGATACAATTCCATCCGTATTAAATTCCATGAAAGTGCTCATTTTATTGTCACCATCATCCAAGTAACCCTTCACTCTGAAATTCGCAAGTGTGTCCTCCTAATTGGTACATCTCCTTTGTAGAAAACAACACCGAGTTGTCCTAACCACGGTGAAGATTGAAAGTCTTTACAAAGTGCATTTCCAGGGCTTGCTGGACAATCCATTCTCTTCTCAGTACATACTTAGGTAAACTTCTTTCTCTCTTCATCACCCTCTGCCTCCAATGACTCCTGCCTCAAGTTTAGAACTCACAAAGCTGGACATTGTACAGCAGTTTGGCTGACTGCCTGTTTAGGGAGATTTGATATATGACATACTAGATGTTTGGAATAAGATGTACGTTATATTTCCATCAAAGCTGTCAGAACTCATCTCTGAGATGTATGGATCTGTAATATACAGGGCATTCCAACTAAAGATTGAAATGCCTAGACAGTCACACAGGAAAACTGAAAAGTTTTGTATTTTGGGATAGCTTATCTTTGGTCTTACTCCAGTATAATCACTTCCATAAGTGGTAATGACACTGACTATTTTGCCAATGTTTTAAAAATGAAAAGTCTTTTCTGCTTTAAATTTTATATGTTTTACCTATGACAGAAGGACTAACAAAGGATAATAATTTTTACATGTATTACCTGTTAAGGAAGAGTGTTTCAAATTATTATTATTATTATTATTTATTATTATTATTATTATTATTATTATCATTATCATTATCATTATTATCATTATTATCATTATTATCATTATCATTATCATCATCATTATCATCATCATTATTATTTTATCATTATCAGTCATTAATCATTAATTAGGTGATATGAATGGGTGAAAAACATGTACCCATTTCATGTCAATACCATGTTGGTTAGCTCACACTTCTGCAGTGCACATTTTTCTGGATCAGCAATGAACACTGTCATAGTACCAGGAAATCTCTAGAAGAGGAAAGGAAGGAATGTGAGAGGACAATCACTTAACTGTAAGCAGTATCCTAAAAGATTGTAAGACTTCAGGCTGTTATTCACTATAGCTGCTAGGACTCCACAGATACTATCTGTCATAGCATGTTAACCAACAAGAACAATAATGTGTTCCATATAATATGTTCCTTAAGATCTGAATAAAATTGTGAACAGCAGGTTCGTGCCAAGGGAATAGATCAAAACTGCCAGCAAAGCTGGGACAAATAAATTTCCTATGGAGAGAAAAGCTAGTTTCTCAGTGCTGGCTAATCTATGTGCCAGACAAACAGTTCACAAAAATAGTTTAGTTTTTTCATGCTTCTGAACTGCCTGGCTTAGAGATGGGTACTGGGTTCCTGGTGTACTATCCTGTGTCTAAGTGTTCCCAAACCAAATGGCTATTCTGGCAATAGGGTGTGACCTCATTTGACAGTGTGTTTGCCACTCATTTTTATCTGTTTTCATGCATCCTGTGTCTTGGCAGAAGGAACTGTTAAAGCAGCTAAAACTAAAGCAGACCCAGTATTTCTTTTTATATAACTGAAGAAGACAAATCAATTATATTAGGAAACTGAACTTAGCAGAGATTGCAGCTTGAATCCCCTTCTTCAGGGAGAGACAGAGGTAGCTTATGGCAGTGCTTCCATTCCTAAGTATTCCTTCTCACAAGAGGCCAACAAAAAGCACTTCTCTGAGAGGTGAGAGATTCAAATTCCAATTTCTATCACAGTTTAATTCATGCATCAAAATGTAGCTGCAGAAAAAAACTGGACTTTTTGCTTGATCAGTTTGAGGTCTGCTCTGCTGTTGTGTGCTCTTTGGTCCTTATTTTTTTTCTCTTTTTCCCTGGTGAAAAAAAGATAAATGTCTCTGCTTTATTCCATTGAAAAAAGACATAATTCAGAATTGTTTATGAAATAGGATTCTTATCCTCAGATCAACTGGACAGGTTTCTCAAGTTGATTGTTGTGTTTGATCTTGCCTTTCTCATCATATTTTGGAAAGGTTTATTTTCTTCATTATTTTCTTAAGATGAAAATAATAGGAAATTTAAACAAAGAAAATCAAGAAAAGGGCATGGATTTCTCTCTGGCAAATTGTTCTGGCACTAAACTTTTTCAAGAAGTCTTGACAAGAGGCATTCTTTACTACAGTAACCAGTGCCAAGTCCTATCTATTCTCAGGTCTGTGGCTGCAATAAGATGCTGATCACAGAATATTTTGAGTTGGAAGGAACCTACAAGGATCATTGAGTCCAACTCTTAAGTGACTGGCCTTTACAGGGATCAAACCCACAACCTTGGCATTATTAGCACCATGCTCTAACCAAGAGGTAAGCCTTGGCAAACTGACAAATAAAAATTAAAGTAGTAGCAGAGCAAATTCCCTTCTTAAACACTTGTCACTTCCAGCTGGCAAGGAGTTGTAGTCCTAATGAGAAAACAGGATTTAAATGTAATGAAGCTCCCTGGTTTCAGTTGTTTACTTTAAAAAGATCTCATTCTGGAGAGTGCTTGTTTTCAGTTCCAAGTTTTAACAAGAACTGCATGTGTCACTGTAAGGCCAGTATTATTATTTTAAAAGATAAACTTTATAGAGGAAGATTATCTCAGTTCCTAAATTATCTCTCTTCATAAATCTTTATTATAAGATAGATACCAGTAAGAAGGGAAATAAGCGTGCTTCAAAACCACTATTTTCTATCTTCAAAGGAAAATAAGTATTCACTTCTGTGGAAATTCTAACATTTTTGGCACTAATAGAAGCTATCATATAATTAACACACTAATACTAATAAAGAAATTTATTTTAAAACTCAAAATTGTTTTGTTTTGAGTAGCTAAATTTAAAGACATTTTTTCTGCCTTAATATGTAAATGAGCTAAAATAAAAAAAAAAATCTCACTTTTTTTTCCCTTATTTGTTCCTGTCTTTAACCCACCAATCTTTTGCAAACTTTAGGGTTTCAGTGACAGCATACAGAAAAACAAACATGAACAGGGCTGTAATCAGCAGCATAAAGTCTATCTAGAAGCTGGACACTGGTGGGGTGTACCAGAGATGAATACTTGCAATACTTCTCACCATCACTGTTAATGACACATGATATGACCAAGCAGATCCTCAGAAAGTTTACAGATAAGAGAAAACTGAGAGGAGAAACTTGTGCATTTAGGGTTTGGGCTTGTGCTGCCATTCAGAGGGACCCAGAGGGGCTGGAACAGTGAGCCAACAAGAGCCTCATGAAATTGGGAAGAA
>JANIJU010003056.1:135832339-135921992 GCA_025504685.1 Leucosticte australis
TCCTCTCCTCTCCTCTCCTCTCCTCTCCTCTCCTCTCCTCCTTTTTTCTTTTCTTCTCTTTTTTCTTTTCTTGATAGCTATATTTCTCTTTGTCAATTGAAGCCTCATAATTTACTTATATACATTTAAGCAAAGAATAACGTACACCAAATATTTCAGTCACCAACTATTCATAAATAAAGCAGACTCCTTTCATTGTTTCTGCCATGAGCTAATAAATAATAAGAAAGGTGTTTCTCAGGAAAAAAAAGGGTATTTCCAGCTTATCTAACACCATAAGTAAATATATAGCATTTGTGGTTAGAGCTGGCCCTTTCTGATAGCCCTGTAGAGCCATGTCTTCTGGCTGCTCAGACATCAGCAGATGGGTTCAAAGAAGCTGCAGAGAGCTGTGCAGAAACTCTTGCTGTGTCTGTGTATTTGAAACAGGGACAGCAAATGGGTGGAGATTTCTTGAATTGTAGTTGAGGGAAAAAATTACTATGGCTATGTTTCGATACTGCTTGATATTTATTTTTATTGCAGAGCATATGAATATATGTGAATAATTATCACATTCTTTTTGTTTGTTTTTTCCCATTTTTCAAAATATTTGTCTTTGTTTCCTAAATCTTCTCAAGTGCAAGTAAGACCAAACCAAATTAAGTGCAATCTGAGTTATATTTTATTTTTATGAATAAAATAAAAGTCTTGATTGTCAGATTTTTATCCTATGCTCTAGAGTGCAACTCTTACTGCTGTCATTAGCAGGTAGTTGCATGTGTATCAAATAGGTAGAAGAAAACTTGTTATTTTCTGTGTGTTTATTACATAGTGGAAAAGAGAGAAGAAGAAAAGATTAAAAATGAAATTACTTTTAATTCCCAAATGTTGTGTCTATGATGGACTTTTATATCAGTCTTATCCCTTTGAGATACATACCTACGCAAGTGAAAGGCAAAATGTTTTTTTTTTCTTTTTTTTAATTTAATTGAAGTGTTACAGAGGCTTACTAATTAAAATGGTAATTGTCTGTCACCAAAATAAGTTAGTTACAGAAACTTGTTTGTGTAGAGTGATGAGCAAGCTAAAAAAAGTCACTTTTAAGAAACTAGCTACTGCCAACATTATCTTGGTAGGTTGAAAGTGACAGAGGATGGAAAGTTCACCAAAAAAGCTGGTCTGTAAATTTCTTTGGTCAGGATCCAAAACACATCTTACTTAATTCCTAAGCCAAGAACTAAAAAAAAGAAAAAAATACATTTTCCTTATATGACTTTTTAAAATATGCTTACAGACTTAAGGTTTTTAATTGTGCATAATAATAGATTATCACCTCCTGACATCTTTAAAAATACACTACCTCCTACTAAAATCATTAGAATTAGGTATTATGCTGATAGGCAATATATAGGATTGTTACAAGGAAAGAAACTCTTGTATGTGTCAGTCTTGCTATCTAAATATCCTGCTATTTAAACATCTTGCCAATACATCAGAAGGGTGTTTATTTCCTTACATTTTCGATAATTGTGTTCTCAAATTAACATGCACATCCTTCAGTTCTGAATCAATATTCAGTTGATTAGAAGCTCGTGTAGGCATTACAAAGCAAATATTTTATTGATTTAGTTGATTTTATTTATTTATTGGATGAAATTATTAAATTAAAGAAAATAGATACTGATCGTCTTCAGTGTCTAAGCTCCTGGAGTGAATCCAGTGGAGAGAGATAAAGATGATAAAGGGACTGGAGCATCTCTTCTACAAGAACAGGCTGAGGGAGCTGGGCTTGTTCAGTCTTGAACAGAGTTGAGTGAGAGAGGATCTCATCAATGTCTATCAGTGTCTGAAGGGAGGGTGTCAGAGGATGGAGCCAGGCTCTTCTGGGTGGCACCAAGCAATAGAACAAGAGGCCAAAACTGATGCACAGGAAGTTCCACTTTAATGTGAAGAAGAAATTCTTTACTGTGCAGGCTGAGCATTGGAATAGATTGCCAGAGAGGGTGTGGAGTCTCCCTCGCTGGAGATAGTCAGGAACTGTCTGGATGCAATCCCATGCCCGGAATTTGGATGAGATGACACACTGTGGCCCCTTCCAGCCTTAGGTATTTGGTGATTTTGTGATTTGAGTGCAATTGTATATTGCTAGAATTAACCACATGTGAAATCAAGTTTAATATTCATACTCAGTTTATTCAATTTACTCAGCCACATAGGTAGTGGATTTAGATAGACAGATTACTGAATATCCTTTATTGAACAAATATCTATTTTTTTTAACTGAATGATGAATCATCTTTTTGCTCATGTCAGAAATGCTGTGAAATACACAACAGGTTAAGAGATTTAACAAGCCAAAATTTTCCTTCTGTTTTTCCTGGAAAATCAAACTTACCTTTAACATTAGCTAATTATATTAATAAAGAAAATCATAGATACTATTATATCTATAAAGTTTATGAATGAGATTTCAGAATTCTATGTCAACACAAAAGTTCAGCTTCTGAGTCAATTCTTCCCTGCTTGAGCTGTTTATGTGCAGTACCCAGGAGGATGTTTTCATTGGAAAAAGGAAAAAAGCCTTGGGGGTTTCATTTAATCTGTCTTGGGAACATGAGAGATTTTTCTGAAGTATTTTGATTCCTAATTAATTCCTAATAGAAAACTGAGTTGAAAATTTATTACATTATTTTTCAAGGCCATATACATTTTATGTTCCATAGTTGCAGGCAAGAGAAATAGACAAACCTGTCATGCACCATAAACACTGTTGGGAAATAATCCCTATGACTAATTGTACGTTGTTCACATGATCTAATTAGTAATAAAAATATAAAATTTGTGTATCTTTTCCTGGGCTCCTAGGAGATGCAATTTTTTGGTAAATTTGTTATCCACAATCCGGTCTCACAATCAGGACTTCATCTTCGGGCCAATTTGTAATTACTTCCAAAATCTTAGGGTGATTCAGTTTGCCTGTACGGGTGCACTGTGTGATAAGAGCAATCCACTTGCTCTGTGTAGCACTGCTGGCACGGTGGGTGGAAGGAATTTTGCCTTTGAACATCCACCCCAGCACTGGTAGTCGGGGTGCCAGAAGGAGTTGTGCTTCTGTGCCAATCACCTCTGAGGCAGTTTGGACTCCTTCATAGGCAGCTAAGATTTTTTTTTTTCTGTTGGGGTGTAGCTGGCTTCAGACCTTCTGTAGCTTCGACTCCAAAATCTTAGTGGTTGACTCCGAGTCTTACCAGGCACTTTCTGCTAAATGCTTTAGGACAAGCCGTGGTTTTTGGCTGCAGAATAGAGCATGTTTTTTACTTTTTTTTACTGGGCCAAGGGCTACTGCATGACAGATCTCTAGCTTAATCTGGGCAAAGTCTTGTTGCTGTTTAGGGCTTTAGTGAAAATCGTTCTTCTTGTGGATGAAAAGTAAAGAGGGTAAAGAGGGTTCACGATCTGACTGTACTTAGGAATATGCATTTTCTAAAAGCCTATGGCACTTAGGAAGGTTTGTGTCTCCTTCTTATTGGTTGGGGGAGACATAGCTGTGATCTTGTTGATGATATTTGTAGAAATCTGACTCTGTCTATTTTGCTACTTTATTTTTAGGAACTGAATCTTATGAGCTGGTCTCTTTGCTTTTTTTGATGGTGAAACCAGCTCTCAGGAGGATTTGGATGATTTTCTCTCCTTTTTCAAACACTTCTATGGCTGTGTTCCCCCACACAATGATGTCGTCAATATACTGGAGGTGTCTGGAGCCTCACCTTTTTTAGTGCAGTCTGGATCAGTCCATGGCAGATGGTAGGACTGTGTTTCTACTCCTGGGGCAGTCGGTTCCAGGCATACTGTACTCCCCTCTACGTGAAAGCAAACTGAGGCCTGCATTTTGTTGCTAGAGGAATGGAGGAAAATGCATTGCCAATATTGATAGTGGCATACCACTTCACTGCTGTGGACTCAGGCTCGTACTGGAGCTCTAATATGTCTGGCATGGCAGCTCTCAGTGGTGGAGTCACTTCATTCAATGAATGGTAGTTTATCATTAATTTCTATTCTCTTTTAGATTTATGCACAGGCCAAATGGGGCTGTGGAAGGGTGAGTGGGTTTTGTTGACTACCTTTTGGCTTTTTAGCTTTTGGATCATCTTATGGATAGGAATTACAGCATCTTGAGCTGTTCTATACTGTCGGTGATGTACTGTGGAAGGGGCAACTGGTACTTGTTGCTCTTCTCCCGTCCTTCAGGAGAAACTGTATATTCTCTAATAGGGAGGTAACAGATTCAGAGGAGAAGAAGGAAAGCAAAGGCTGAAAAGTCTCATCTTCTGCTCTTCTTCTAACAAACTGGGTGCATGAACCGTTCATACCTGGAACAGACCACTTTTATAAACTTCTTACAAGTTATTACCACTAAGCCCAGCAGGATAGCTATTTTGGTTACTGCTCCTCTGCTGTAAAAAGTACATATTAGGGACAATACTATTGTCCCAGAGCTATTTCTGGATAAGAAAATAAACCTAAGGACCACAGAGTTATTAAGATCTTAAAAAAACCTAGGGACTAGAAATGCATACAAGCCTTCACCCTAAGAGACATTATGAATTAAAAAAAATGTGGCTATTAACTGCTTTATATGAACACAGAGTAATGGCAACTAAAATGCAGTCAGTCTAGGGTTTTTTCTACTTTTTCTTGAGATGCATGTGTTGGGCACCAAATTTTGTCTTGGTTTAGGACAAATTTGGGAGAAAACTTTAGAGGGAGCCTCTCTAGAAAGAAAACCCCCATGGCCTTTTCCTCTAGTTGGTTTGGGAAGGATTCTTCAGAGAGAAGTGGAAAGAACCTGTTTATTTAACAGGCACAGCACCCCCCAGCACACAAAATGAACAATACTGGATGACACCACTCTTTTACCGCTCTGAAGAAGATGACAAATTCAGAAATTCTCTCCTGGGGTGGTTGCTCTGTTATCAGTCCCTCCGGCGCTGGGGCAGCTGCTGCAGCCACAGGGTGTAAACTCTCGGTGTTTCCCAGGTCCCAGTCCAGAGCAGGTTCGAGTGGTTTCAAGAAAGAGCAAGAAAAACAGCTGAGGAAAAATCGAATTGCTTAGCTGAACTAACTAACTAGCAGAAGCAAAAGCAATGTATAGCATAAATAGAACAATTGGGGATACAAGCATCATCAAAGATAAATTTGTAAAAAAATTGCAACAGCTGTATCTTTTTAATCATCATATTTATACATGAATGAGGATCAGAGTGACAGAGAATGATGGCAATAGTGACTTATGTGTGTGTCCCAAACTGAGCTGTTAGAAATGTTTGGGGAAAGGAAGGGTAAAGGATCATGGTGACACCTTGCTCCTTCATGCCTCAGAATTTTTGGAGTTCCTTGTACTCCAGGTCTACAAACACCTCAATCCAACTTTATAAAATCCCTCACACTCTTTCAAGCCTTCAATGTCCTTAAGGCTCTTGGACAATTAACATCTCCACCCTTCCACAACTTACTGCAGGTCTTGTCATCTTCTCTGCTCCTTTTATACCATCAGCTGTTAGCATCCCACTATCTGCTTTCCACTCTTGCTGTATCTGTTTCCATACCTCAGTCTTACACGTGTTCCCTGCAAACCACATAATTGTATTATATAATAAGGATAAAATAAAATAAAATAAAATAAAATAAAATAAAATAAAATAAAATAAAATAATAAACTTAAAGTCTTAACACAGATCACAATTATTGAAATAAAAATTTCTAACTGGGTAAGCCTCTGGGGTAGAAGAATATGATTGAGTTTCTACAGAGATATATGAATTAGTGACATCCTTAATTTGCTACATAATCTAAGAGCCACCTCTTAAAGCACATTGAGAGTAACAGAAGAGCTCCTGTAAGGCACGAGTTTTCAGGAAACCACTTATATCCATTCAGATGTCCTTTTGGAGTGATCAAGTAAATTAGTTGGCCGTATTATTAGCGAAAATTGGTTCTTTAATAGTTTTACAGAACATTTTAAGTTATCTGTTCAAATTGCCTCTTTTCAACTCCCAATACATCTTTTTGCAGATATACTTTCAGAGCAAAAGTGCAATATAAGGTAGTGCTTAGAAAAGTCACCCAGCAATTTTAGCTATAAATGAAAAAAATCACATCATGAAGATTACAATAATCTAGATGTGACATCACACAATCACTATGAAAACTTTTCCCAAAATATATCACCAACAAGGTTTTCAGAAGCACTTCACAAATTTAATCAGGCTACCTGAAGAAATAAGGAACTACAGAATGAAACTAGAAAGGAAAGTTGGGAGGAGAGGGGTCCAGGAATTCAAACATGAGCTTATCCATCAAAGAAAATATACAAGAACTGTATCCTAAAGCTGCAAAAACATGCTTTGTACCAAGGGATTAACCTTAAAATCGGTTACCACAACAGAGTTGTGGGTGTGGTAACCAACAGTGAGAATGAGGTTACATCTTAAGCCAATATTTACTGCTTTTCAAAGTGATGATATAAATTCCCCTAAACACTGTGGGGAAAAAATGCCGTGCACAGTAAAGAGAAGTTTCAAAAGAACTTGTAAGCTGTAGAAATCCTTTTATGAAATTCAGTTCTGCTAAAAAGAAAGAGACTGATGCTGACATGTAAGTCTTTCAAAACACTTAGATGCAGACTTCTACAGCAATTGCTGTTTCTTGTATTGGCTGGCAGATAGAGATCATTGGAAAAATATTGCATAGGGACTAACTGGTGACCAATCCACTGAAACCTGAAAGTCTTTGACTGACAGCTTATTTCAGCAGTGGGTAGAGGAAACTGGGAATGTGGAAAGGGGCATTGCAGAGGACTTGTGTGTGAGTCCTCGACACAGTCATGTGGCCAGAACATGAAACCATGGCTGAAACACAAAGAGCAACTTTATTTCATTGCCTTGCTAGCTGTAGGATCCTGAAGCAACACCCAGACCGAGACACACAAGTGGGAACTCTGGCAGCGTTAGGCTCAGTTGGAGCAAGGCAGGGCTGCTGTTTGCACCAATTCAGCAAAGGCCTGAGCATGCAGTGTTTCCTACCATACAGTGATCTCCTCTGTGCTTTCTGTGATCTCTGAGCTTTGAACTCTCTTCCAGGACAGGGAGTTCGAGCATATCCATGAGAGTGCCTCCAAATCTCTGTAATCACCTATGTTATCTCTACACAGAGATTTTACATCTCAAAACAAAGAAAGGATAAATAGCTGTAGGCATAATATAATGAGTCTTCCCACGCTATTATTTTCCAAACTCCAGTAATCCCACCTGCAAGAACACTCAAGTGAATCTACCATTCTCCTGGCTGCTCTTCCACTATTAACACTTTCGTCCCAGCAACTTGGTCTTGTACTTACTTAGGAATGCCTGCTCAGAAATTCATGTATTATTTAATCTTCTAAGAAATATTTTTCCTTATATTTTTAATTTACGAATCAAACTGTATTATTCCACTACTGTTGTATGCTATCAGTTTATTTTAGTTTCCAAGGGAGACAGACTTGTTAATAAATCGGGTGCGGGAGAGACAGATTTTCTTCTCTGCTGATCAAAAATCTGATCCAAAATCTATTTTGCATGGGATCACTGAATACAGTGTCCTCTAGATCTGACCTTTTTTTTTTTCATTGTTTTTCCACTCATCATCTACTAATTTTGCATTTGCTTTCTTTTAAAAAATATCTTCCTTATTGACGTAGACATCAAACTGTTTAGAGATCTTGTTAGTAAGTCATATAGTCTTGTTCTGTGTCTGTATAGTATATAAAGAAATTGAGAACTCCAACAACTGTTGCAAGAGACAATTTTAAAAAGTTACTTTGTCTGGCTGAATAGTTCAGGTGATAGTGACATAAATAAGTCAGTTCAGAAGTTCAGTTTAATGACATAAATCAGCAACCCTTATCAGAGGACATGATTCTGTTGTGCTATATCTACCTGATGGCCTGAGTCTGTGTAAGTCTTGTAAAATACCTGAGACTGTGACATTACTGCTATTTGCTAATTTTCACTACAGCATTATTTAGATGTTCCAACCACAGAAGCTCTATATACTAGGAACAAAACAAACAAGCAAGAATGCAGTGCTACTGTTCAGAGCAGTGTATAGTTATCTAAGAAAAGATGAACAAAAGGTGAAAAATCAAGCACATAGAGAAAAAAACTATGCAAGACAATTTACACATAAGGATAATGCAAAAGCCAGGGATAAAGCCCTATCCACCAGAACATACTCCATCTCATTTGCTATTTGTTTTTACTTGTCAAGTACTATTGATATTAAGTATGTTATTATAAACTTCTATTATCCTCAAACTAGTGATGCTAACAATGGAATTTCTTTTTGTAAAGTTTCAGCAAAAGAGTAATAATTCTTAAGTTACTCTAATATGAAAAACTTTTCTTTTACTTTAGATACGAAAAGCTTTTCTTTTACTTGAGAAAATTACATTATTGCAGCAAGAAACTTGAACTAGGCTAATTTTGTGAATATCCTAAAGAAAATAGTACTCAGATTGAGAAGATTAATGTAGATATTTTCAAGTCATCATGAGAAACATTTGATGTGGCAATTTCCCACATGTGCAGTAAGATCTTTAAAGATTATTTCTAGTTTGAGGAGCAATTAAGGATTTCAGAGTTATCACTGAAAATTTTGAATTCTACAAACTTTCTTCTGACTTTTGGGTGGTCATTACATGAGGAAATATTGTTGTAGAAGATCACTTCTTTTGAAAAACCCTTTCCTCGGTTCTATTTTCTATTTTAGAAAAAGACAGATCTAATGGGATCTCTAAGAATCATCTAATCCACACCTCTGCCCACATCAGGGCCAAAGCAGGGGCGGCCTTGCACATGGCCTTGGGCAGTCAATTTTGAGCATCTCCAAAGAAGGGCATTCCACAGTCTCACTGGAAAACCTGCTTCAGGCTTTGACAAACTTAGCAATGAAAATTTTTCCTTAACTGAATATCTGTTTTGGTAGCTTTTGTTTTGGTTTTGTCCTTTCATAGTATATATCCATGAAGGGACTGAGTACAGTGGGCATAGAAGAGGGACATGGAAATTATCATAGAAACATCTATTCTATAAGAGAAAGCTCAGAAAGTTGAGATTGTTCAGACTGGAGAGGAGGAGGGACCAGGGAGACTTCAATGTGGCCTTTCAGTATTTGAAAGGGACTTAGAGAAATAGGGAGCAAGACATCTCCCAGGGCCTATAGTGACAGGTCAAGGAGCAATGCATTTAAACTAAAAGAGGCTTTTAGTTGGATATAAGGAAAAATCTTTTATGATAAGACTGATGAGACACTGGAACAGGTTGCCCAGAGAAGTTATGGATGCCCCTTAATCATTGGAAGTGTTCAAAGTGAGTTTGGATGAGGCATTGAGCAGCACAATCTAGGGAAGTTGCACCTGCCCATGGCAGGGGGAGTTGGACTAGGTGATATTTAAAGGTTCACTGTACCCAAACCATTCCATGACTCAATAATGTGACCAGTACAGCCAGCATTAGACAGCTGTCTGCAGTGATATCCCACCTTAGCTGCCTTCTTAAGGTTAAGAACAAAGCCTGTTTTCTCCTGTTTTTTTGAATATTTTGAGTTACTAGTGTATTTCACACTGTTCTCTCTTGTGGCTTCCCTATTTCTGTGACATCCCTTTGAGAAGAAATGATCAGAACTTTTTAGGGCATGCTCTGAGGGACTTCATCATCATTTGAAGCATCATTTGAACAGTATAGTAGTTTCTATAATTTTCATCCTGCGTTATCTGTATTATTTTTATTTAATATTTGAAAGATTTTAGTATTTCCACCTTATATCATTGTGTTCTGGTGACTATTTTAAAACACCTGGTTATTAAATTGTCTCTTTTGGTTTTGTCAGTCCCTATAGTCTATTTTATTTTCTGGATATTGAATCTGAAGAATTATTTTTTCTATTTCCTTGCTCAGTTACTGTTTCATTGTATTTTCTAATATTGTCTATTCCCACTTTGAGGCATATTTACTTACTTCTTTCAGTTATTTTTTTCTCTGACAGTCTCCTCCTTTATGCCATTCTGATGAGAAAATAAAGGTCTGCATTACCAAAAATGCAATGATTCTAGATTTGCATAGCATGAGAGAGCAGAATCTGTCATCCTTTATCATAATAATCACAGCTGTATACTAATTATCATCTGATCTTAAAGCTTGCTTTCAGGCTGATTCATCTTGACTTCTTCCTAATTAGTAATGTCTGATCCAATAGTACTTCCCATTGCAAATTCAACTAATATAATCATTCACCTTTGAAAATGCCAGTAATAGCTGAAAATGCTGCACATCACATGACACATTTGAAAATTTTCAACCTTCCTAGGACTTTATTTATGTCATTTTACAGTCCTTGAATTTTAGCTTTAATGTATTACATTTACTTATAGACTTATAAGTAAGTAGATTAAGCCCAATGGAAAATTTTATCCTTTCCCACTTTCCACAATGCATTATCTTTATATGCAAATTTTATAGAAGCTAACTGGTATTTCAAAAATTATTTAGAAACTGATAATTTTAATACTGCAAGGTGATTGCTCCTAAAAATATTTATTTGGATAATGTGACAGTCTTTAATGTTGTATATTTTATGAATCAACCCAATAGCTAGCCATGATAGCATCACATTTCATTTGGACTTTTATTGACTTGGTGTCTGAGACAGATTTTAGCTGCTTATGTTTCTCTCACTGAAAATCTAGAAATTAAATTACTTTCTCTACAGGTGATTAGTAGTTTTAGGGTTCTTTTCATGACTAACAACAGAAAAATAAATTTTTCTACTATATGAATGAAGTCTGAGATAGGAAATTCTTCTGTTCATTGAGACATATGATGATAAACATGAATACACTTTAAGAGAATTTTCAAAGAAAATCCTTCAATTTTTGTCATTGCATTTTCTTGGCTGCATTTCTGTCACTGCTCATTTTATTTGCATTCATCATTTGTACTTTGAATTTGCTCTTATCTGTAGACTTCTTTATGATATTAGACTTTCATTACACCACCTATTTTAAAATATCTTTTAACAAAGATGTCACATGTCAATCTTAGAAGTCTAGCCTTGTTCTACTATCAAGTATAAAATGAATTCACAAGAAAACACAGAACCTTCCTGTACAATAAACATCCTCCTACCACACAGACTGAATCTGAAAAAAGCTAGACCTTTTCAATCAATTCAAACAATAAAAACCCAATTAACCTCTAGTATTTGTCTGTCCTGTAGCTAGTTTTGTTAATCAGAAATATTTCTGTTGAGACATTGCTTCTTATTATTTTTGCAGAGATCTAATAAAAATAAATAGGCATAGTTTAAACTGGAGAAATACTTGCAAGTAATGTGAATCACAGTCAGCAATGAGTGATTCATGTATATCTGATAATAATTAGAAATTTTGGTAGTACAAATGACATATGCTTGATGGTACACAAGTAGAAGTTGATAGTGGAAAGCAGTTATTTATACACACACACAGACACACAGACACACACAGACACACACACACACATATATATATATATATATATATATATATATATATATATATATGTATATATATGTATATATATATATATGTGAATTTGAATTTGGAAGAAGAGCCATCTTTAAATCTACTGCAAACAGAGAGTGGTAAATTAAAATCCTCCCATCCTTCTCACATTCTTGTGCCCATTAAATTGGTGAGCATTTGTCTGAGTGGATATTAACCACTTGGAAAAGATAAGAAGGGAAACAGGACACCACTTGTTGCAGGTCTGGGGGCAATAACCTGTTAACATAAACAGGCAGCAACTGCTCACTCTGCATTTTTAGTGAAAAGTTATGTTCAAGTTGGCCTAGATGAATATTTAAGATTTTAGAAGTGTGAAGTCATGGTCAAAACAAAAGATAATTGATTGCTGATGCCATAGTTAGCAAAGGTGACATGGCTAATGAATCTCAAACAGGGTGTGGGACCTCACCTTGTCAGCTTTTGGCAGTGACAAAAGGAGGCAGCAACAGAATTCTCTTGTTTGTCTTTGTGGGTTGAGATAGCATTGTCTAGTTGATACACATAAATCTAACTAGAACTGAATTTTTCTCAAGTGCACTTTGCAAACTGAATCATCATGAACATTAATAACATCACAGAAAAGAAAATGTAGACAAAAAAATTTAAACTTGGTAAATCACCTTTTCCAGACTTTCTTGCAGTGAAACATCATGTTGCAGCAATTGACTAGAAATCCCCTTCTTGCACAGATTTCTTGCTGTTGTTAAGGAAACCAAAAGAATTTGAACATATATGCATTTGCTCCAAATGTACAAAGATTGATCTACTGCAAGTCTTTTATTATACCAAAAAGAGGAAGTGTCAGAGAGAAAAATATACAGAGAGAAATCATTGCCAGGAGGTTAAAAAAAAAAAAAGTTCTGTAATATTTTAAACAAAATTTTAAAAAAGAAACAATTTTCAAAGGACCATCTGTAAAGGTTCCTTTACTCTTGTGCCCTCCAGATTCTAGTTTTATTCTATAACACAGGCTGAATTCTTCAGAAAACCCCCTGCTTATTCACACAGCCTTTTCCAGGTGCCATATGAAGTGCAAGGCAGATTCAAAAATGTAATATACATGTTCCAAAAAGATCGTTCCTCTAAACTTTACTCCTGATGGGGCCTTGAGATCAGCAGAGAGCTATTCCATAGGTTCCACCTGAACTTGCAGTTGTGGGGTTTTTTTTTCCTGGGAGATAAGATGTGTCAGGGGGCTTTTAAGGCTACAAAACTAAAAGCATTGAACTTCAGCATAAGGGGAGTGGAATGTGTGCATAATTTTAGCTGATTCTTGCTCAAGTTTCTCACCACAAATACATCAGGAAATTTTTCTTGTGAAACAGTGACCATTTCTACTTTAGACTAATTACATAATAAGTCTTTGCCTGGAATACCAATTATCTCCCATTCCTGCAATTGCTACTTTATCTGTAAAAGAACTTGTTTTTTGGGTTTTTTTCCAAATTCTGTCAATCTTACTAAATATACCAACATAAAATGATGTTACTATATCTTTTTAAGGATTATAAAATGATATGGGAATATCATATAGGAATGTGCAAATATAATGACAGCTAGAAAGTACTCGTTCTGAAAAACAGAAATGAGATGAAAAAAGTAAGATATATTTCATAATCTTCGTTGTAATTGAATTTTCACTTTTTCTTTGCTTTGTCATTAATACTATTGCCATTGCCACAGAAACAGAAGCAGAAAAACATACACTCAGGGTAGAAAAACCCATATCACAAGGTGTATTATTTGTTGCTTTCTGTTCTTCATTCATTGGAGAAATTGTTGTAAGGATTGTATACTCCTGTCAAGTTGTAAAAACAACGCCTTGGGTATTGACAGTGATATGTATTTCTTTCAGCTTACTTCTGGCTTGCTGAAAGAAAAACTGTTTTGGGAATATTTCTCATTCAATATTCAGAAAGCACCTTCTCAAAACACCAATATTGTACCTACCTGCGAAAAGCAAAGTGAAAATTGTAATCTGTGATGACTGTAATTGCTTACAGCAAATGCATCCTCAAAAGTGGCAGGGCAACTTGAAACCTCCAGTGTAAGTGCTGCCTTACTCAATTATTGACCTACTTTAGAGTTGAAGAAGACAGAAAGACCTCCTTTGCTAAAGTAATACATTGCAGGAATTCTCCAGTCCCTGCAATGAAGCATAAGCAGGGTTGGAGAATGCTACATATATGAAATAAATAATCATTCTATAAAAGAAAACCTCCAAAGGAAATTTCATGTGGCATCCAGCACCCAGCTTCTGTAGCTTGGAAGCTACAGTATTGCATTATGTTTGTGTTAGTTATTAGCACTTGGCTAGACTAATTTAAATACTAATTTAAGGCAGGAGGGAGGGAGGGTTGGGATAACTGTAAAAATCTGGATATTTTTGTACAAAGGTACAAGAAAAGTGACAATTCTTCTGAATATAGTAATATAGTATTGAGGGTCACCTTTTATTTCATCTTGTAGTTTATGTCTTTGCAATTTCAGGAAAAATGTCTGTTTGTAGAGGTACCAGTATTAAAGAATGATTTTCTTCTATTTTGTAGCAGCCTCTAACAGAGTACAGTCACATTCTATTCATTAACTGCTGGGAATATGTTGACTTCTTTGATTTTTAATATATTGAACAAAACCATGAAAACTGTAGAACAAGGAGGACTTTGGATAATCCAGTATTTCTTTATGCAAATTGGTAAATCTGTATATTAAAAGTAGTCAGGCTTTTTTTCAGTCCTTTTATTTTGAAATTTGAAATATTTCAAAATGCCACTGGTTGGAAATCTCTTTTCCTTATATTCTGCCTAAAGATACTCTTGCTGTTTGGCATGCATTTTTGTCTGTGCAACATGGGCCTTATTACCTGCTTAGATATAACAAACCTGTGATGAAATTCACTTGTTTATTAAAAGATTTAATACATAGCAAGGAGACTGGTCAGGTGACCCAACCAACTTTATTAGCATGGCACTCATTCAGTGATTTCTGTACAAATAGTGGAATATTTTAAAATATAAGGTATAAATCCCATTTTCTCATTAATCTTCTTGACTTATGGTGTCGTTGAACAGAGTTTAGCAAATCTGTCTCTTACCAAATGAATGTTTTCAAAGTAATTTTCTTCAGAGACTGCTTCTTCAACTTTTTTTTTTCCCAGAAGATGAGACTACAGTTTTACTTTTCTGCTTTTTGGAGTTACTTTGAACAAATATTTACTAGTCTAGACACTGCTGAAGATAATAGATCCAGTAGTTCTATAAAAGCTAGTATTTCAAAGCCCTGTGCAATTATCCTAATCAAAGTTCAATCAAATTTCATTAGACTCTGGCACTCTTGTTCCTGCAACAAGGACAGAGCAACACAGAGCAACAGATATACTTGGAAAAAGTCTGATCAAGAGGTCTAACTTTAAACATATCACTATGCCCCATGTGATTTCATGAAATCTGACATGCTAAAAAGGATCTTTCTTAAGATCCACAGTCTCTTATCAATAAGCAAATATTTTATTTCTTTTACAAGTGTACATCCACAATGTATTTTCTTAATTCTGTACCTCTGTCAAACATTCACAGAGAAGTCAGAGAAACAAAATGTGATACATGTACATTAAAATTGTTAAAATTTTTTGGTACATAAATTAAAGAGACTGGTTCTTTGAAAAGCACTAATAAACTATTCCCAGCAAAATCTGTCCATCAAACTTTTTATTTCTTTGGGAATTAGTTTCAGCTCCTGAAGTTAGCTTGTAGGTCTAATCAGTTTTGCTTCTCTAAAATTATTTTCTGTATGTGCACAAAATAGATATAAGAAATTATCTATCAGCCCTGGAGTTTTCCATCATGCTTGGAAACCTTTCATCTTTATGGAAGCTGGGTAAGGGAGACAATTCTCAGTGATTCTGACCTATGTGATCTGAGCTAACTCCTCCAAACCAGGCTAATGAGAGAAAGCTAAATCAAGAATATTGGAATAATTCGAGCTCTAAATCTGAGTTTGAGTTCCTTCTCACAAAAATCTGTGGATAGAAGTGAGAGCATATTCACACAAATTTTTATAAAATATAGTTAATGGATAGTATTGTACAAGATTGTTCACACAGTGATTTGGAGATACAGACTTTGGATTTTGCACCTTAAATATAAAATCAAAGACGTGAAGGAGGGAATTGAAGAGATTGGGAATGAACTCAGATATATGTTCTCTGACTCCATAATTCACAGTTCTGATAAACTAATACATATTATTACAAATAAAGCATTAAAAATTTATAAAGCTAAAGAGAGCACTGAATTCAGGTGTGATTCTGGTTTAGCTCATGCTTTCTGTTAGATATTTTTTATTTCCATTAAGCTTGTTCCTACTAATTGCTACTTAATCACAACCAGGTTATGCTGATTTTAGGGGATTGTGTCTGCAGAGGAAAATGAGATTTGCTTTGGTATTCAGTCTAAATCTTTCCCCAACTGTTTTAATTACATTTTATAATTTCTGTCCAGATGTTCATTAGTCACAATTTTTTTTGTATGACCTTACAATAATTTCTGGCAAATTTTTTTGCGTCAAAATCATAAGGCAATTTTAAAAAAATGCTTAGAATATATTGAAAATGAAGAATATTTGTGGCTTATGAGAACACCCACAATATTCATGTTTCTTCTCGTGGCAGAGTATGTGTAAGTAACCTTACTGACCCTTCAAAAAGAGAGACTTTTTATTTGATGTCATTAAAAGAGTTAATAAGATTTTTTTTTTCCCCTGATGAGACAGTACAGAAAAATTTCAGGTGAAAATTTAACAGAGATGGGAGAAGAAGTGTTAATCTCCAGTTCATATTTTATCTCTAAAAGCTAATCTCTGACATGGCTACTTCATGCAGCTTTAGTTTTTTAAACTTTTTTTTTTAAATGCTAATATTTGAGTTACTTTTTTTTTATTAATTGAACTACAATAAAGTACATATTTACAGTGGTTTATTTATAACATTTCAGTTATCAAGCCTCTTTTATTGTCTGTAAAATATTTAAAGACCTCTCAATTTTTACTCTTTCTCTGATTTACAGTGCTATGGAGTTAGACAGTTTGGTGGCATGTTGTGGGGAAAAGGTTGGTCCAATAATTAGCACACCAAATAAGAAAATTTGCAGCTAGGTTTTTCTTTGGCACAGATTTTCACTGTAAGCTAGAAAAAACTTTCTCAAGCATCTGAATAGAAAAGGATTCAAATTTTTGTTCATCTGACCTTTGTCTTCAATAACGTTCAAATAGAAATCAGTACCTTGCCAAAAATTCAATGACTGAAGCAAAAAGAGTTCATGCTTGATGACTTCTCATTTTTCATATTTATCAGCACTTCATATGCCTCCCATTTTCCTGTTTATTAAACATTTCCATAAAGTCAACACTGATAGAACTGATGTACATATTATTATTATGGACTACTCTGACTGCTTAAAGTCTGTGGTTATTGAGAGTTCTAGATTTTAAAAAATGGCTAGCTGTACAAGGAATAACATTAATATCCCTGATTTAACACAAGAAGGCAATCTATAATACTTCTAGCTTCAAAAGATACCAGCTGGTTTATAATAGATGTTTCATGGGTTTTATGTCATCCTGCCCAATGTGCTTCTCATCACTCCATCATCATAATTAGCTTTTCAATTAGCAGGTTTGTGTTTGTACAAGATTAGCAGCAGCTGAATCAAATTCACTTTGCTCATGACAGCAACCTTTGCAGTGACTACTGCTATTAAATAACAAAACATAAACAACAGAGAAATAAGCTTTTGAAAACAAAATTTCTGCTTTCTCCACTCCCACTCAAGTTCAAGGTAATTTTGTTCACACTAGATCTATGTATATTGAACAAAAATGACCTTGGAAAAATCCTCATGCATTCCAACCAAATTAATTTTTATGCTAATGAAAATTAGCATACAATTAGAAATTTTAAAAATTAAATTTAAAATGTAATATAAAATAGCCTGGCTAAAAGTAAATAAGTTTTTTTTTAATACAGAGATTTCTATTATTATTAATAATATAGGCATTGTATCCTAAAAGAAAATCTTTGCTGAATATGACTCTTGAAATAATTAATATAAATAATAAATTTATTGATAAAAATAATTTTAATTAAAATTTACTTTACTTATTTATCTACCAGATACAAGACATCTTCTATTAGTCTTAGATGTTGCTACCTAACAAATATAAATGAGATAATACAGGCCTCTGGTAATGAAGGTCTTACTGTACGTACAAGTTTTTCCTTGACTAACTATCAGGAGCTCTGAAACTATCTGAAATAGCTGACTCATGACCTTTGGTTGGTTAAATCTAAAAATAAGAGCTTAAGAAATAGTCCATGCAGAACCATAGAATCATAGAATAGGATCATCAAGTCCAGCTCCTGGCCGTGCACAGGATGCCCCAAGAATCACATCATGTACCAGAGACTATTGTCCAACACATCTTTAACTCAGACAGTCTTGTTGCTGTGACCACTTCCCCAGGGAGCTTGTTCCAGTGCCCAGCCACCCTCTGGGTTAAAAACATTTTCCTGATATCCAACCTAAACCCTCCCAGGTTCAGCATCATGCCATTTCCTTGAGTCCTGTCACTGTTCACAAGAGTGAAGAGATCTATACGTGCCCTCCTTGTGAAAATTGCAATGAGGTCTTACCTCAGTCTCCTCTTCTCCAGGCTGAACAGACCAAGTGACATAAACTGTTCCCCATAGGGCTTCCCCTCCTTCACCATCCTCATTGCCTTCCTTTGGACACTCTCTAATTGCTTAATGTCTTCAATATTGCACCACCCAAAACTGCCCATAGTACTCGAAGTGAGGCTGCCCCAGTGCAGAGCAGAGCAGGACAATCTCCTCCCTTGCCCCACTGGAGATGCTGTGCCTGATGCCCCCAGGAAAAGGTTGACCCTCCTAGCTACCAGAGCACTGCTGTCTCGTGCTAAATGTGCCACTGAACAGGAGCCCCAGGTCTCTTTCTATGGCACTGGCTTCCAGCCTTTTATTCCCCAGGCTATACACACAACCAGGGTTGCCTCGTTCCAGAATCTGGTGTATCTCCATTCTCTGTATGTTTTATTTCTCAACTATCGTCTAATACACAAAAGTCAAAACAATTTTTGAATATCTTTTAATGTTTATTCAAGTTACTCTGAATACTGAATGAAAGTTGATTTATAACACCATGTGTGAAGAGGGAAGCTGTCATAACTGTGTATGTGAGTATTGTACTGTTCATGAAAACTATTAGGGAAAATGAAACTATTCAAGTGAGTTTTAGCACCACTTATCTCTGTGTGACTACCTAGAAATGATTACTTCTTATTATTTCACTGGAATTTTAAGTTCTTTTAAAAACTGAAACTGAAGATACATATCTTGTCTACAATATGTGTGCAGATTGCTAATTTTGTATAACCAGAACTGAAAGTGTGCACTACCAGATACTACCAGTTATATACCAATAGTTAGATCTTGTCTGTGAGTGATCTTGAACACCTTTGCAAGAAACGAAGGTTTGTGTCTCTGGATCCAGAACCTCAGTGTTATACTCATTTAGAATCTGCAGTGTAATATAGAGATCCTAGAGATCCTAAAGAAAAATCAATCAACCTAGAATTTTAAGAAAAATTCCTATTTCGTGGTCCTACTTATCTCAATTTGCACTTACTGCACTGATACATTCAGAGTAATTCTTATACCAAGTTAATTTATTTATAGTTATTTCAGGTATATTTAACTTAACATGCATAATTTTTCTTATAATAATCTTGTTAAGTTAACATCCTTAATGAATGTGTAGAACTGGTGCTCGAGACTGAAACTTGGAGGGAAATTTAGGAGCTCACTTGTGCCTGGAAAAATTTGGAGAAGGGGAAATATGAGATATGGCAATCAAAGATCTTCACGTAAAATCCATCTGCAGCTCAGCAGAGTATCCCTCTGTCTTTCTTTTTTCCTACTGATCCTTTGTATTCTCTATTCTGCCCGATTCACTCCTGAAAATGTTATTAGCTATATGTGTTTCTCTTGGCAAAAATCCAGCTTCCATTCTGATGTGGTAGAAGAGCAGATCACTGTGGTTACATTAAAAGAGTTATCTTTCTTTTTTGAATATAGTATTCTGCACTGCAAATAGCTGTAAGCTATTGTCTGTGACACATTTTGCTTATATGTGTCTTGGGTAGAGAATTGTATTTCTTAAACTGAGATACTGAATAGAGAGTATAAATGTTTTCAGGCTAGAAATCCAACACTCTCCTTGACTCATTTTTTCCACATTCTTTTAGATTATTTCCATTCCTTTCTACACTTTCCTGAGAAAGTTCCTGAGAAAAATTCCTCATTTGGTTATTTCACTATCTTTGCAAGGAGAAGACTTCCCTAAGCGTTGGATGGGATAGATTAATCAGAATGGTTTAGCATTGTATTTTGGAAATGTATTTCTCAATTAAACACCTGAGATGATTTTAATGCGAAAAATGAATAAATTTAGAAAACATCAGATTGCAATTTGGTCAACTTATGTTCTCTTTTAATGTTTTTTTGTTTTTTTTTGTTAGGGAAAAGATCATTTTCCAGCACTAAGCTAATTCAAACTCTTGATAGATTGCATTTGTTAAGGCTCAAATCTTAGGTGGTGCTTTGGTGACTTCGTTAATTTTGTACAACTAAACCTTTTAATTCCAAAAGGCATAATGTAACTAACAGAGTAAGAATACACTTAAATATGACTTATCTGTTTCTATCTTCTCATTTTGTTCATAAAGTCAATACTTCATGCATATTCCTGCTCTATTAACATGTGAATAATGGTCCCTTTTTATTGTACAGTAAAATGGGATTATATTCTCTATTAGTGGTGATATTCATCTTATGAGATCAAAAAGATTTTTGGAGAAATATCACATTGCTTGTTTTAAAATCTCTTTGTTCATCAGCTTTAAACAATGTTCAGTATTGTTTGGTTAAATTTTCTGAAGCTGCATACTCTCATGTTTTAAGTGAAAAAAATTTTTTCATACTACTTGAGAAATATTCACTGTTCATCTTCTAAATCTCTGAGGTTGGTAGTGAATCCTGTTCTTGAGAACTTGAAGATTCTCTTGGACATTTCTATCACTCTTGCAAAATATTGCAAGGAGTTACAGCGCCACAGCAATGGCCTCTAACACTCATGTCAGGGGCAATTCAGTGAAGTTTCAAACATGTTGACATAAATTTGCTTTCTGTTAATAAAATAAAATAAAATCATGTTTCTCCAACTATAAAATAAGCTTGGTTGCCAATTCTCACCACAGTCACTTCCTTAGTTCTGAACTGTTAGAGTATTTCAAGAAATTTGGGGTTGAACACTCTGCAGATCATTTCAGATAATGTCAGCAAGCTGACCACATTTAATGAATTTCAGACCTAGTCAGCAAAAATTACTTTGTCTGGGTGCAAATGGCCACACTTAAAAAATGCAGCAAGTTTAGAGGACATGGACAGATCCTTCACATTTCTCCATGCATCAAGAGGAAACAACTGGTGATGATGCTCAAGGAACATTTCAGTCACTCTTTCACAACATGGATCTTTGAAGCAATAAACAGTGTTATCACTTACAGTGTTCTTAGCCATAGGATGAAAAACTGATTACTAAGCTAATTCCTAATGGATTTACCTTGAATTAAAATATTTCCATTAGTCACTTCTCATATCCTAAATACTCATGGACAATCACTGTTTACATACAGCCTACAAACACTGGACAAACCCCAGAGAAATGAAGAATTAATTCCTAGTGCCTAAGGGTGTGCTTATAATTTCTTTAGATTAAGAGTGAAAAGTAAATCTACTTATTGTTCTTAGCCATTGGATTTCAGATTGCATCACAGTGCTGGCTTGGAACTCACAAACTAGATTCTTCTAGATGAAAGTAAACAAGAAAAAGCATCCCAGGAGAACACCTAATGCATTCTTAGCATCAATGAACATTCATATTTTGGAACCAGACAACAGCTCTGAAAAGCATTTGTTGAATATTGGTTCTTCAACGTCATCTGTTTTTTTGTATAGATCTCTTACTCAAGGGCCAAACTAAATTCTAATATAGACATATCCTAAGCTTTTTTGTTTTCTTCTCCCTCTCTTCCTTTTGCCCAGTCCTTTGACATCTCTTTCCATCATTTCACATATTAGAGGATCAGTCTCTGTGTTACATAACAGACTATGCATGGATACAGCTTATTAGTTATTTCTGAGCCCCCTAATGGCAAAGAGATTTCAGCTGTTTAGCAGCTTGGATGCAGCTCAGATGTCTAAGCTAGCCCATCCACCCAGGTATTCCTGCTGGTCATTCAACCAGGGCTTACCTAAGTCTTTGACTAACCAAACTTCATCAACATCCCTCCCGGCTGGTTGGATAATCAACATATTGAAACTCTTTTGAGAAGAGGTAGCAGCAGTAGAAAGCAGCATCTGTATATTTTCCAACTATAAACTTATGTCAGTATAACCATCTGCACATCTTTTTCCCTGTTTGTGGCAATGTAGAGAAAAGGGACAACGTGCATTGCAGGAATTAGATGGGAACCTGTCTCACATAGCAAGCAACACTAGTAGTAGTCCAGCTGCTTGTTTGGCTACGTAATAATTCCTTAGTCTTTTTGTCACTTTGGACTCTTTTTGCATTTCTCTCATGTTTTTTTTCTGTAGAGGATTTTTTGTTTGGTTGTTTTTAATTTATGGTGGTTTTGTTGTTTTCATGCGGGCTTTTTATTTCCTTCCTGATGAAAAATGAAAGTTAATTTCAAACCTTAACATTTTGTATGAAATAAAGTTCTTGCTTTTGAGGAAGTCTAGTCAAATGTACAATAGAAATACTAAACAAAAATACCAATGCCTAATAATAATAATAATAATGACAATTTTGCCACCTACATAAGAAATAATTGCTAAACAGTAAATGTCCATCAATACTTGACAACTGACTTATAGCTTCATTGAAGATTATGAGAAAGAAAATGAAATATATTTATTTTAGCAATTCACTGTAAAAAAAGTACAGTGTTTGAATTCCTGTGCAGTGTAGGTGTAAAGATTTGTGACAACCCCAGAGAATTTGTCCGTTTGCCATTCACTCCATATGATTAGACATAATGAAATGTTGCCCTTTTTTTTGAAGATACCAGAGGGTATTATTTAGCAAATTGATTACTCCCTTTAACATCTCTATCAGCCTGGGGGGAAAAAAAAAGAAAAAACAAAAAAGAAAAAAGAACTAAAGACAGAGGAAAAAACCCAGAATTTTATTTTTTCAAGCATCACTCAGGAATTAGAAATATATATACTATAAACTACATTGCTGATAATTGTAAACTGCAGAAAAATTCCATTCTGAACACAAAGACAAGATGGCATCTGCTTCCTCCTGGCCATATCAAACTCTGCTTAATCCAGGGTTAGCTAATATCTCGGCATTTTATTTATACAGAGTAATAAAAACTTCTCACTGGACTTTGCATGAATATGAGGGTAGAGCTTTGTGGGTTTTGTAGAAAAGCATTCCTGATAAGGTTGCTGCTCTGCTCAGTGGGTTGCTGGAGATGACACTGATGTCTGAGAGTTCTAGAAAACATTTTGTTGCATGTCTTCCAGGTCTTCCTTGTTGGTCTACTATGAGTGAAAGGACAAGGATGGGGGAAGGATATGAACATAAAGGCACTACAGTATTATTTGGTTGACAGAGGTATCTACATCTGCAGCTGTATGAGATAGATAAAAGAAGTAGGCACCAAATAAAAGACTTTAGGAGAATTTCGCAGTTAAGGAATTTTTTGTCTGACACCTTAATGATAACTACATAGCCAGAACATTCTGTGAAAGTCAGTGTCACTTTCTGTTATATTTGCATGTAAATGTGTGGTGTAGCTGCCTTCCTACTGATCACCTTCTTCTAGAATCTTTAGCAGACATTTGGCTCATAGTTCAAGCTTTCTGTGTTATCATACAATAATTTGGGTTGGAAGAGACATTAAAAATCATCTGGTTCCAACCTTCCTGCCATGGTCTCCATAATGCTGAGCAACACCCCATTCCTAGCTGTCCTTCCATTCTGACACTCCAGTCACAGGAGTCATACCACCACACCTCCATGATTCTAATAAGATGACAGCCCTGGAGCTGTGTGCATGTCACTAGCTCCTCCTGTTTATTCTTCATGCTGTGTGTATTTGCATAGAGACATTTATGCTGGACCCCCATAGAAGCTGCCTTATTGTCTGGAGTAGCTGGAACTCCTTTGTGTTTCTCTTTATGTGCTGTCCTGCTGCTCTGTAACCCTGCTCTAGGCTCTGGGCATCTCATTCTGATGCTGGCACAAAACTGACAGGAGTGAGATGGATTGAAGTTCCCTTTATCCACCAATTATAGCTTAAAGCCCTCTTAAGCAGCTTGTCAAGTCTGTGGCCAAAGATGTTTTTCCCCTTCACTGACAGCTGGGCTCCATGTGCCCTCAGCAGAACAGGTTTCTCAGAGCTAGCCCCATGGTGTAAGTACTTAACCCTGGCTGTACCATCAGTCCCGTGACCATTGTTTATTCTCCAAATCTGAATGTCCCTTTCAACCTCCTTCCCTTAGACCAGGAGTACTGATGAAAAAACTCCCTGTGCTTCTGAGTCCTGTATCGCTGCTTACAGGACTCTAATCCTTGATCCTGCTCATGCTGCTTCTGTCTGTGTCACTGGACCAACATGGAACAGCAGTGGTCTGTACAGGTCCTGGTAGCAGCCCTGCCAGAAGCAGGCCCTGCTAAGGAGCTCACCTCTAGAGAAGAGTGCAGCAGGCCAGCAGCTGGATGCCTTCCTCCTTCTCAGAAGAGTCACCTGCTGCCATCCCCTTGCTTTACTTAGTTACCATGGTTGCTATACAGGGAGCAGGTGAGGCTGCCTAAGCTCCAGCTTCTCTCCTGATGTGGTGGGTCTTCCCTCTTTAGGCTGCAGAGTGACAGAGTGATTATCCCTCTAAGTGAACTGCAGTGGAAAATAACTGCATATTTTCTACCTTGAACATGATATTTTGTGTCCTAACACATAGATAAAAACCTCTCTGCTCCATTTTCTCTATGCCATTTTTTTTTCACATTTCTCATGCACTACAAAAAGAGGGCTTGGAAACGAACCAACTAACCAAACAAGAAAAATCTGTGCTGCTGTTTTTTATTTTATCTTCCAAAAATACTGGTATTCCACAAGGTTGACATTTGCATCCAAATAGCATACAGGGATTTACACTGGTAATAGTTCTATTAGTTCATTAATGAATTGATGGAATCTTGAAGCATCAAGAAAATAACTGTATGTATTTGGAGACCAGAGTTTCTATTGTAAAGGGAACTCTGAAAATTCATATAGAAATTAAAAACAAAATATCTGTATGGATCCTGTTGCTGAACTATCTACTGAATTGACTAAATTTGTTTAGCTTAATAGACTGGTTGAATAAAAAAATGAAAAAGAAACACATAGCTGGAGAAATACTACCTCTAAGCAAAAATTTCAGTGCTGAGAATAGTCAAGAGCAAGGAAAGAAGAGTTCCACAGAAAAGACGTCAAAGGGACTATTGCAAAGGAAGAAGAAAGAATAAGTTTCAGAGAAGTTATATTTTACTAGATTATTACCGAAGTGCAGAAAATTATTCTGTGTGGTGAATGAGAAATCTCCAATTTTAAAAGCTTTCCTCTTGAAATATTTCTCCTTTTTTTTTTTTAGCTTAAATTCTGTACTACCTAACTTTCTTAATACAGACTTGCAAAGTGAATAACAACACTATCAGAGCTCAGCTAGATCATCTGGGAATGTCTGAAGGCTTAGATCTAGCCTACAGTGCCCTAGTGGTGTCAGAATTGTGAAAATTTCCCTGTAGAGGTACCAGAGCAGAACTGAATTTGTGAAGGCTGCACCCAGAAAGAAAGGCAGCTTCATGTCTGTGTCTGAACATCAAGTGAGACCATCATTACTGGGGAATGGGACTTCTTGTGGAAATGAACTAGTGGATGGGAAGGAGAGGGAATTAATGTTCACAAAATCTGGGGATAGAAAGAAGATATAAAATGCAGGGATCATTTTGAAAAATCAATCAATCTTACTGTACTGCCAGATGGTGTTGTTACATATCATAGATGAGTGAGTGAGTGGAGACTAATGCTAAATGCCTGCTATTAGTGGATACTAATACTAATACATTCTAAATTTTGCCTTATCCTGTGTTAAGGAGAGAGTGTCCCTCTCTCATCACCAATTATTCAAAATTTCCCAATGAACTTCTCAGCAGCCAGAAGTGTCCATGGCATAAATTATTTGACAACTTGACCCTAAAAATTTGGACAGCTTCCAGAATGTGATTTTCTAGTAACTTAGCTTCACCTGGCTAAAGCACTAAAGACAGCTGAGGTTTTTTTGCTCCCCAAAAGCATATTGAAGGACATTTCCAGGCCTGTAGCTACCATTTGCTCTTCTCCACAATATGGAGCAGACTGAAGCATATTAACTAGTGCTCATGATAAAAATTCTAGTTTGAAATTCACAGCACTTGCTTGAAATACGTGTGATGCTTTACTGGGATAAAAATATCTTGAGTTTAAATCCACAGCTGTTGGAACATTTTTGAATATTGGGTGATAACAGGTTATTAAGAACAGCTTGAAAGAAAAATTGAACCTCTGAAGTAAAAGGTTTTCAACTGTGGCAATCCAACTTTTCATAAGAAACAATCCAGGTAATAATTTAATTATTAAGGTCTTCACACAGTACTGCATCAGTGTACTTTTGGAACTGCATGGGATTTCACTGGATTCATGGTTGCTTGAGTGAAAACAAAGCAATTTTGGAGTTAAAGGATAAGATTTAAAATATTTATTTAGTGTATCATCACTTGAATATTCTATTGAGCTTGTTTCTACCAGGATGTAGGATGTCTGTACAGGTAGACACAGATGAAAAGATAGACTAGTCTAGAAGTTCTAGGAGAATTTTTCCCTTAAATAATTGACTGTTTTGAGTTTCAGAATTTTTGCTTGCTCCTTTTTCACATGAAGACTTCTGTCAAGAAAAAAAAAAGTATCTTGGAGCATTCTTCAAAAACGTTTTTATTGTACTCTAATACTTATACATACAAAGTAAGGGAAAGCCAAACTTGATATTCATAAAAAATTTCAGGCTTTCACTTTCAGATAAAATATGTGTGAGGTAGTAACACATATCTGAGAGGTAACTTACTCTTTCAATCACTGTGATAATACTGTGAAACGTTCATGTCGTGAGATACTTGTCTTACACAATTAGATATTGACATTCTTTCCTTTACCTTTAACATCTCCCAAAGAAAGCTGAAAAGAAGATTTAAAAAGAGCAAGTTAGTATATCTTACAGCAAGCATTCACTACCTCTCATTTAAAAACAAAAAAAGATGCTAAAAATGTTGTTTTCAAGTATAATATCTAAATAATTCTATATAAATATAATAATAGACTGTTGAAAGTATAATGAATATGAATATATTTTCATTTGATGAAAATTTTTCTATTTTCTCTTTTATTGTGCTTTCATTAAACACTTGAGTTGCAAAGCCTTACAAAGTAATTTTTCAACTTTACCCAGAGTGCCATCTAATGGTACTGTTGTCTCAGATAAAAAAACCCCAAGTGTGGGTCATATTGAAGACTTCAGTTTAAGAGACAAATGAATTGCATCATCATGTTGGAATGCTGCCATCAGTTTGTTCAGCAAGTAAGGAAGTGATCCAATCTTTATATTGTTTTCTCATTGGATGAATTATTCATCAACTTAAATTCTTATATTTTAGTGAAACAATAAGAAAATTAATATTAAATATTCATCTTGAATATGAAAAATTAAATAAGAGCAGTAATAGGATACTCTCATTGTCTTTTCCTTCATCATCCTTTTTTCTTCTCATTTACATTGCATCTTTCTCTAAATTTCTGGATGTTACTTCCCTACTCTAATACACAACATACATTTCAGCTCCAGTGATCTATATAAATGAAGCCACAAAAAATCATAAAAATTAGGCTTTCCTAACTTAATTTGTTCTGTGTAATACCTTACATATATGTGATATCTTTAAAAGTTACTATTAGTGATGACACAAGGCTCCAGCTGGTGACTACAGTAGATGTATAACATGAATTACTTCAGTTTTGCACAGATTCTTTTGTTTTGGCACTTTGTCTCTCATTAGAGTTTACATTTACTATAAATTTAGATGTACTAATGCCTGTGATAACATAACAGTCTCACTTGACAGTGAGACAAAATTTAGCTTGAAAAGGCTTGTACTGTATAGCACTTTGAGCCATTATATTCCATTTACTTTTATTGTAGCCAGGGAGACCTAAATTCATCTCACAACAGATTCTGATTTCAAAGAAAAAATACACTGCTAATAATGCACTTTATGCTGCTCCCCAGATGATGGTTTAAAAATTGAATTGATTTTTTTTTTTTTTATATCACATCCAATTTTATTCTTCTCAATATAAGAAATACATTGTTGAGATTGAAAGGGGGCAAACAAAATGATCCAGGTCTGCAAGTCTGAATTACAAAGAAAGATTTGCCTGTATACTTTAGAAAATAAAAGTACAAGTAAAGCAAAGACCCTGTAGACTAGGAAATAAGATTCTGAAAGAAAGGAACACACTGACACTAGCGTACATGAAATGCCTAATAGAAAAATGTAAGTAGAGAATAACTGGGCTAAATGACAGAATATGGCAAAGAAATTATATAATCCACAATTTTACCAAATGCTTACACCCAATCAGTAAAATAAATCAATTTAGTGATGAGTTAGACATATAGAAAAAGCAAAATGTAAAAGATACCATGTTGATGGAGTAATAGAAAAATGCACCAAGGTGTTGCATACCAAGATGTCATGTAGACATGACCTCTTAGGAACCAACAGGAGACAAACAACAGATTGTATATATGTGGAACCATGAACTCCTTTGACTAGTACATTGGACCTTTGACAGGTGCTTAGAAAGCAAAACAGCTGATGAAGAATTCAGGTGAAAATTATTAATTTAATTCTAAATGTGACTGTAAGCTTATATTTGTCACCTCTCTGTATGTTCAAGTTTACTTCATGCCTGAAGCGTTCACATTCATTTTATGATTACTAAATTGAACTGGAACACACTCACTCCCCATGCCTCATTTTTAAACCAGTAATTCAGTCTGAATCTTAATAAATTTCATTCTTTCACTCTCTCTTCTTGATATAAAGAAAAAATTTATAAAAACACAAGAGCTTTGGGTCCTCTTTGCACACATTTGCAGTCACAAAATGGAAAGTGCTTTTCAAATTCAACACAGAAATTTCAGGAAAAAAGTCTTGACAACTGTAAAATATGCTGCATCAGGAACAAAATATTCCAGGCATTTCACAAGAATAAAATAGTCTAAGCTTTATTTTGGATTGTTCTTCAGGTGAAAAATTTCCTACAAGAAAAGAGAAATTTTACGGCTCTTGGACTGCATATCTAAAAATACAATTTATGATAGATAAGTCCATGATATGAAATTATTTGATCCATTTAAATCCATTAATTTTACTGGGATTACTGGATAAAATCTATTGTACAAAATTAAATTAAAAATATGGAACCTCAGATACTACTTTTTATTCATTTTTGTATATCATTATGGCTTTACAAAGGAAAAAGAATAAGAAATAGATGCAATGAATCTACAAGTGGGTAATTATATGATGTAGTGATTTTATCATACAGTTTCTTATAGTCTGATAGATATTATTTCTGCATAATACTGTTGGTATGATTTTTCAACTTTACCTTGAAATGTGACTAGATCTTGAATATCAATCATACCTTATTCAGAAATGTATATATTACTTTCCTGAACTAGGGCTTGTTATTTTACTGATCTTGAGTTTGAAATAGCTCCTAGAGAAGACTGACAATTCAGACCTTCACACCTGCTGAATTTTTTAATCTGTATTATCTTTCTAAAAGAATCATCACAAAGACCTGTGATAGCACTAGTTATTTTTATAAAGTTCACGGCAAAAAGTCTGCTAATTCAGATGCACAGAAGATCATTACTTTTTCCTCATATAAGAAATAAAAAGAGAAGTGAAGTTCTTTTTTCTGATGAGGATGTTTAACCTTTTACTTTAAGGATAGTGGATCCTTATTTCACAGGTTTTTTTAATCTGATGTCCACTGTTTGTCATTTACTTTAACACTAGTTACTCCTTTGAGCACAGGTAGGAAGCGAAGAAAAAATGTGTTAGCATAAGAAAAGGTTGTACAAGAATTTCCATGTCTATGCTGTTTGTATGTGTATTGCATCAGTGTCCTTCTTTTTATACTTTTCACAGACTTGAATTGAACGCTGCTGCACTCATGGTCAGAATGCCTATTAAACAACAACAAAAAAAAAACAACCAGCAAATAAACAAAAGCTAATTTATTGGGATCTTTTGAATACTCTAATGGGAATTGAATTTCTGTGACAGGATGGTTGGTCACAGTCCAGAGGGTGATGGGAGTCTTTGTTGCACGAGTCCTTGCAATGACATCCAGCTGGATTGAACGGGGTTCCTCAAATCGCTGATCTGCTCTGTTCTTGTGTCCAGCTGGGCTGTGGGCCCACACAGCCCCCTCAGCACATGCATGATTCGTTTCTATTATTTGTATTAAGCTTTGTGCAAAACATCTCTTAACTATTTCATTTCTTTGAGGAGGTTTGTCTTATGTGAACATTTTGCATCTGCAAGCACAGTTTCTACTGGCTATTTAAAAAAACTTCGTTTATGTACAATTTCTATTAGTTTCATATTAGGAATGGCCCACAGCTGTCCTGGCCACATTCTCCATCAAGAGGTCAATCAACCACAGAGATAGTAGCTGTCAGTCGGTGCAGATGCTGCTGGGGGAATCTTCATGACTGCCTGAAAGTTGCAGATGAGCCCTTTGTCTCAGGCCAGTCTGTTGGCTCTTCTATGCAGACAAAGTGGGGAGCTCCTGGTTCATCCTACAGGAAATAGGTAACCAAGGGCAGTGGGTGCATACACAGGCATCCCAAAAGCCTTCTGCTATTCCATAGCTGTAGCCTACAGCCTGTGGGTTTTGCCACAATCCTGTCCTAAGAGAAAGCTGTCTTCTTCAGCATAAGTGGTTTGAATTTTGAGTCAATGGCTGTCTTGGTTTCCACAAAAAAAAAAAAATCCCCTATCTGTATAACATAAATAAAACTATTTATAATTTTATACTGTAACAGAGAAGATTAATAGTGATGAGATGCATCTGTAGAAAATCTCTTCCACTACTAACATCTGCACATGAGTAAAAGGAAGGATTTATATGTGGATCCTTTGCTTGGAAGATATATAATTTGAGCAATCTGTCCTTTAACAGCAAGCAACAGAGATGCTTGTCTACAAATCCCATTAATAATAAGCTTCAAAAAGTTTCAAATAAGCTTCACACATACTAGTATGCACATGTATTTATTAATCCAAAGTTATAAAAATAGGTGTGCACAGAAATAAATAAAAAACTATTGAATTGTAAAAGGAATCAAAGACTCTCAGTTCCAATATCTTTTATGCTCACAGGCTGATTTACACTGATGCCATAAGCAGCTTTATTTCATATTTGGAGCTCCTCTAAATCATGGTATGTTGTAAATACATATTTAAGTGACTCAGAGGCAAAGTCTCAAAAGAACTCATCTTAAGTACATTGAAATAAAAGCTGGAAATGTACCAGGTTCCCAAATTCCTTTTGACTTCAGAAAGACAGTCATACAAGTGCTCACAGCTTTGAGCACTGGAGGCAAAGTCCAAGGTGAAAATTGTGATCTCTGCACAACTATGAACTCTGTTGTGGAGATTGTCTCAGAATAAATGTATGAAGTTGTCTGTAAACACCACCATAAGTCCTATTTCTACAGGCTCCACTTGAAAGTTGGTAACGTTTTTTGGTCAATTATTTCCATTATACGAATTCTTTATACTTTTACAATGTAAATTTAAGAATGTATTAAATAAGGAAATTTTAAACATGCTCTTCTGTCTGAATGAAGATCAGAAAGTTGCATCATAAATTATTTTGGTTATTGAATGCAATGAGTCTAATATTTCCAGGAAGTAATAATTTTGGCGTGATACACTAATATTACAACAACCATATGTTTTGTCACATGTGCTTGCCTAGTCATCAGTTCAGTATTATTTCATTATAAATCTTGTTGTAGAACTGTTCATAGATTATAGTGGACTAAAAACCAAAATATGAGCATCATTCTCAGCTGTACAGTGCTAGAGCTTCAAGGGACAGGGAGATAATATTTTCACCATCACGAGTATCTAACATTCAGCTATCACTTTTATACATTTCAGTATTTAGTTTTGAAAGTATTAGACTTCTCTCCAAACATGGTTTGTTTTTCCTGTTCTGTCAATGATTTCTTTGTTCTAATATCATTCTTTCTAATGTTACTTTTTATTTGTCATTTCTACAAATATACACACTGATAGAAAAGAAACTCACTTGTGTGTTTTAACAAACTTATTTATTGCTGGTTACTACATGAGTCTCTCTCTCACTATGATTAAAACATGAATGACAGCAGCTGAAGTACTAAATAAGACCAGATTTTAAAAGTTATTATGAGAGGGAAGATGATGATTCCATGAACATAATGTATTGAATCCCACATGCACTCATACTTCTGTTATGTAATTGGAGGTCTTTCTAGTTTGGGCATTCAGAATTATTAAGTAGATTAGAGTGAGCATTTTTTATTTCAGATGCTCACACAGACAAATTGTTCACTTAATTTGCTTTTTTCCTGCCCAAATAATAATAACCTAATTATAGGGTGGTATGTCAGTTAAGATCTTGCTGCTACTTTGACTGACATTTTGGTGCAAGTATTTTCTTGTTGATAATCTTTTTCCATGTATTTCTCTTCACAGGGACTCTGCCATATTTATTGAACTCCCTAATCTTTCATTGTTTTCCCAGTGTTCTTTGTACATTCTTATTTAATTGTTCCCCTTACACAGCAATTTGCATGATTCTTCCCATATCTTTGAAAACAGAAAATCTTCCCATGCAACTTCTATCAAAAGTGTTTAGTTTACTCATCTGTCCACTTCAGAGCAGCTCAGATTTCCTGTTCATGTTACCATATTGCTTCTACTTATCTCCTTGATAGTATCTAGTAATCATTTACAGGTTGAATCAAAAGTCCAGGCCTAATACTCTTATCCTTTATAGGGACTGATTTCATTTTCCTTGCCTCAGATAGTTAGTTTCCTTTGCTTACTATTCCCTGAACCTCACTCAGAATAATGTTCTTTATCTGACATAAATAAAATGAAAGTTGCATGATTATTTATCATCTCTCTGAAAATGCTTTCTGCTACCGTGACCAAATGCCAATTTACCTGAGCAGTTGTAGACATATTCTAACATCTTATTCATGTCATTGAATAGCACCTTAGTCCTCAACATGTCCAGCTCAATGCAAATAAAATTTGCATAAAAAAATATATCCAGTGACTGTGAATAAGTGATACAGAATATAACCTCAGTAGAACATTCTGCCAATTATAAAGAAAATATTTAATAAATATTTGAGTAGCTAAAACCTGAAAATATTAAAAATGATTGTTAACATAATTTGCACTTGCAGATGGATCTAAAGCCAAAACTTAGGATCTTTTTTCTTAAAATGTAGCTGGATATCTGTGCTTAATACCAAGAACATTTATCTGGTTGCAGTTATCTCTGTAAAACTGATTTTCATTTTATTATTGCTAATTAATAAATAGGTGAAATCTTTCACTGTTCACTCATATAATTATCCCATCAAAATTACTGTTCTTGTACCTGTTTTGCATTAGCATGGTCCCAAGTGATTTAATGTTAAATTAGGAGTTATGTCTAAGGAGACTGCTATCACAGTAAAGGAGACAAATGTCATGCCATACCTCAATACTAACTAAAAACCTATGAAATGGTAATGAGTACTTGAGTGGGTGAGGTAAGTATAATTTCTGAGAAAAACTTGCAGGTTTCTGGCTGAGATAAAAAAAAATAATCACATAAGCTAAATTGGATATAAGCCTTCAAAACAACACATTAGATAGATTTTAATTCTGCATAAAGTTTGTGTGGGCCTCCTTCAGAGAGGGGTATGCCATAATCTGTCTTCAAATGTAAAATTACCATTGAGTTCATTGGGAATTTGAGCTGATGAAGGGCTTCAGAGCATTGTTTATTGAATATTGATGTTTATTATAGTAGTTTAAATTGCAAGATAATGACAAAACAAATTTTTATTTCTGTCATAGAAATTCTAGAGTTGTTTTGTAAAGCTGTAATGAGGTGGTCAGCGTCCTTTCCCCAAAAGCTCCTCCTTTTTGGTCTTCCTCTCAAACAAGGGAACAAAACCCCAAGCCCAAATCACCATCTCAGGCCTTCTCCCTCCCAGAAGAACACAAACAAAAAGTTCATTATAGCTTCTGGATTTGACTGGCTTATGTAGCCTTTTGTAAAATGTACTGCTGACAGTCTTAATTTTCAACTCATTATCAGTTTTACACAGCCCAGCATATTGAAAAATACTAAGTATGTCATAAAAAAATCCTCTTTCTTCTTAAGGAGGATACATAATTATACATTCTTACAATGTAAAAGGTTCTGTAACTACTCCATTCCTGGTGTAGCATTGATAGAGTGCGTTTAATAAATCAGGTTTATAGCTCATTCAGAAATGACGATACTTGGGCTGTGTTATATTTTCAGCTGTATCTGTATCGTGCAGAGTTCTGTTCTGTACCTCAGTGATTGCCAGTTATAAGATATAAATAAAGGTTAGATAACAATGGCACTTAAAGTGTGCACTTTAAAATGGTTTGACATCACAGCATTTAAATCACCAGTCTCTGGCAAGATGCCTCACAGCAGTATGTTGTCTTCTGCTGTCTTAAGCAGGACTAATAATTCTGCAATACAGAATTGTTGCTCACAGTTATGTATAGTACTACAATGCAAGTTGAGATAAAGGGCAAGTGTGTTACTTACCTTTGGGTACTCCAAAAACTACTTTGTAAACAAACAAAACAAACAAAAAAACCCAAAAAAAACAAAAAAAACCTTGAGGCTTGAACTAGGAGGCAAGCTGAAGTACATATGTCCTTATGGTTGTGATCTGTCACTGGGGACTCAGCTAAAGACTAAGGGGAGCACGAAATCATTGAACACTTGCAGGGCTCACTATGAGAGAGATTGCCAAGATTGCCTACTGCCCTTCACTCACAGGGACATTATGGCTGTTCCCTCTTCTAAATAGACTCATCATAAACTGAAAAATAAACTGTACCAAGTAAAACACACACACACATGAAATTTCTTGCTTGGTGCAACACATTGAGGAGTTCTACCTTCTCTTGAAGAAATACATTTCAATGTATTGTAGGTATTTATTTACTAGTAATTCAGATATCAAGTTTTAAGCATCTAATTCTAAACTTATTTATTTGCTTGAAATCATATATATACACAGTTTTGAACAGCAGACTACACTTCCTTCTCATTCTGCACAAAACCCAAAATAGGTGGCATTAACCCATTGGCAAACACACAAGCTGCCACTGTTCATAAGGCCAATCTGATGATATGCTATCAAAACTGAAATGGTGTCTGCTATAAAAGGGATACCAGCTCTACTGTGCTATACACACTGCTTTGCCAGTATGTCTCAATCCTGACTTTGCTCAGTGATGGAGCACTGAAACTGCTCTCACTTGCAGTGTTTATATCAATTCTTATTAGAGACAGTGGGAATTTAGCAAGGTTTTACATTGTTACAAACTTTTACTGCTCATAGTTCATCAACTACACATGGGCTGCCGATCCCTAGCAGCATTTAATGTTGTCCTGCTACAGTTTTAAATAAAACATGCTTATCATAAGCAGTAACCAGGATTTACAGGAGGTAGAATGCAAGTGCCAGATATTAAACAGTGGTCTGACACTTCACAATAAAATGTCAGCAAGAGTTTTTTTTCATGAGATTAAAAACCTTTTAAATGAGAACCTTGGTGATGCTTAGTAAGGACTTTCAGACCATGCACATTACTTAGACACTTTTTTGGTACCTGCAATTATCTGGTTTGAGATGGTAGGTGGTTTTGTGTGTTCTCTTCCCTCCCTATTCCTTTGCAATTTATTTCCCCAGAGAGTATGGGTTAGGCACAGCAGCTGGCTGTCACTGTGACTTGCTTTTTACTCAGCTGTGCAGCTGAGCTGAATAAGGAACAAGGAGAAAAAGTCAGGAAAGTTGTCCAAAGTCAGTCACTGCCATAGTTGAAACTAGAACATGGAATCATCTTGACTCCTAGCCTAAATGCTGCAGGACTTGCCTGCTTTTAATTAATTACTGTAAATTTTGGAAATTCTCTTGCTATTCTGTTACACTTATATTTCTATATAAGTAAAACAATAAGAGGGGGTGAAAAGTGGTGGTAGTCATGAAGAAACAAAAAAACAGATGCCCCATACTGTGAGCTAGATATTTTGAGCTACTCTATATAGAAATGTCTATATTTTTATATGTTACTTTGCTTAATGTTTCAATTCAAGATTTGTGAATTTACTGGAAAACAGTAAAATGGGTCTAATATGGGAATGAAGATATAGAACAGTAAACAGAATGGTGTATATTGCTAAATCTTTCTCTCACTTAATAGTGATATATTTTAATAGATCCTAGTTCATGTGATTTCAAGAATGTGATTTAAAAAAATTCCAACCATACTTCTAATGAAAGACAAATAGGTTTACTTTTTTTGGCCCCAAGTGAAACACTGACAGTTCTTTACAATGAGTGAAAGTTAATAGTTATTTTATTTCTTGCTTTACTTTTCTAAAGCTATCTATACTATCTACTGTGGTTTGGATGTTATTTGCATGGTTTACACTCTCCTTAATTCTTTTCTATATTGTTTGGTTTTGTATGAAACCTCTTTAGTTTTAGAAATTTAGGCAACATTTGCTCCAAGTAGCATAGCAACTATTTGGATGCATTTAAATTTGTTGCATAGGAGCCAGTCCCATAACTATGTGTGCTACAGCTGAGTCAGTGCAGTGCTTTACATCAACTGGGTAATCAATAATCTTGCTGAGAAACCAGGCTTGGGATAAGTGATAATCTGAAATACTTCTTCCACAGCTGCTATGTTACTTCATGTAGGCGCAGCTCAATATTTGGAGCTAACTTATATCTTGTAGAGGTATCATGGAATCTCTCATGAATAATAAAAAGCAGTGAAGTAGTGATAGCACTGGGACTACCAGGATCCACAGAAAGGAAAAGAATAATTTTAGAAGGTAGTGGGAAGAAAAGGAACAGCCGCTAATGGAACATAGAGATACAGCTGTGAAACTCAACCTGAAGATGAGATTGTGGGCAATAACTGAAGTAGTATAAAGTCTCTAAAGATTATGTGAAGGGGTCACATAGAAAGCCATTGTAAAGACAGTAGAATCGTATGTATTTCTATTATTAAAATATTAAAATATATTTGTATAAAAAGAATTTTAATTATTTAATTTGTTGGAAATTGTTACTTAAACAATTGTTACTAGTGCAGCATTCTGTGCAGTTTTAGGCAAAAGAAAACCAGAGAAATGACAAAGACCTTGAGCTTTCTTGTCCAGTGTAAAAGTACATAAAACAGCCTGTGGAAAATCAGTTCCAACACACCTTGCTCTATGATTTTCACAGGGAGCAAACTATGACTGATCTGTAATTACCCAGGCTGTTCTTTTGGACTTTTTGTAAGATGGGTACGATATGCACATTTCTCTTGGTTTTTGGAATACTCCCTCTATCTTCATGACTGTTAAAGGTGAGAGCAGCCATATCCCCCAGCATCACTGGATACAGCCTTTTATATATACTTGCAGAGGTTCAACCCTCTCAAGTAATCCCTGACTCAGCTCTTATTCACAGCTGATAGATCTCAACCTTGAACCTTTTCACTGACCACAGGGGCCTCAGACCCCCAGGGGTAAAGACTGAGGCAAAGAAGGAATTTAATGACCTGAGTCTCATCTGTGTCCACTGTCACTTAGTCACCTGCAGTCCGGGTATTGGCTGAATAGCTTCAGAACTCTGTTGGAGAAGAGATTATAACCTATAAAGATCATATCCTGAGATCCTTAGTGAACAGATATTGCAGAAACCACTCAAATGTCACATCTGTAGATAGGCTGTTGGATTGTTGGCTAAATCAGTTATACCTCAAATCCAATCAATGCTGAAAACCAGCAATATTAGTTTGAGCCAAATGGTGGATAAATTGTTTGTGATTTCTCATCACTACTCTAATAGTGAGGACAAATCTTGCAAATGTAAAATGTCTATTAAGAAACACACACAAGGACATTGTACTCTGAGATATAGTTGCTGGGCAACAAAACAATGCTATATATAGATATGAACAGAAGATAATTTGAAGCTATCCCCAGAATGGAGAAAGAAGGAAAATATTAATTAGGGATTATAGATAAAAGTACAGCAAAAAAAGTAAGTATCAATACACAATGGTAAAATGCAAAATTAAGATTTTGTCATGTAAAATGAATGAACTGAAAAATCTCTAAAAAACCAAACAAACAAATATAACCCCACACAACTTCTTCAATATGCCAGCTTCAATAACCCAACACCAACTGGCACAAATAAAAACATAAATTCAGTACCATGAGAAAATGTTCAGATTAATTTTTACAAGACCTCCCAACAAAGCAAGGAAAAAGAATGACTAATCTTTGCCAGCTATTGAGGACACTCTAGATGATTTACCAGATTAAACTGCTGACTGTGTGTATTTTTGCATGCAAAGTATCAGTGTCATTGGAACAGCTTGGCAGTGTTTCACATGCCTCTTGACAAGTATTGTTGGGTACAAAGGGCTCTGGGTATGAACAGAGCTTGCAAGTCAATGGTGACATAAAGTAAACTAGAGCTTGCAAGTCAATGGTGACATAAAGTAAACTAGGCTTTGAAGGATTATAACAGACAATTATAACAGATGATACTCTAACTAAAAAAAGTTAAAGAAGAGGCAAGCCTTAACAGTAGTGTGGGGATATAACTGCATTAAGCAACTTTTCTGATAGTCTTTTAGGTCAAACTGAAGCTGGAAAGACCTACTGCTGCCTTCTTCAGCTATCATTTGATTCTGAAAAACTCCCTTAAGGTACTGAGGGCCATTAGAAATATATCCAGGCCATGGGAGAAAAGAGCAGGCCAGCAATTTGCTATACAAAAATTCATCAAAAGCCTGAGCATATTCAAGTAGCAGGAAAAAAAATAAAATACAGAAATAACTGGAAATCAGGAACCAATATTTAATGAAATGTATATGTGGGTCGCTGATCCTGAAGTACTATAATTCAGTTCAGTAGCCCCTAATGAAATGAGACTAGGCTGGTCTTAAAGAACTTTGAGGAGCAGCATTTAGAAAAATAAATATGACAGCATTTTCTAGATAGGAACAGGTACAGATAACATTCAGGAAAGTAGCACCTGGTTGAATTCTTCAAAATAGAATCATTCTACTTTCCTCAGCTTTGGACACAGGATATTTGTGCAGGCAGATCCCAGGCCATTAAAAAGCATCCACAGCCAAGTGCACCCAGGTGTGTACAGCAGATGTTACTGGGACTTGGTGTTAGGGTGTGGGAGCAAGTGCTCTGAGCAGCTATTCTGTACATTATACATGCTTTCCTGAATGTAGCTGAAATGACATGGTACTCAAAAAGTGGATAAAGTCTGTCAATATGTGAAAAAAAAAAAAAGACGTCAGCTAGGTAATATTAGGAATGGAAATGAAACCAAACAAAAAATGTAATTAGGCCAATACACGAATCCATAGTGTTCCTAAACATTATTGATTGAACTTTCTCAAGAAGATGAAGCATCAGTAGAAATAGAAAATATTCTAGGGTAGGCTGTAAGAGACCAGAAGTATATACGACCAAATAAGATTTAAACTAGGGAAAATGTGCTCCATATAAAATAATGAATTATTTACAGATGCCAGTAGGGAATTATCCTTTTTTATTATAAAAAATTAAGGGAGTGAGTTAAATTACCTAATAATAGGTTTTTTCAAAAAAAAAAATTAGGTTTTTTTTTTTTCATGTGGTGCAATGTAATTTTGTAGAATTTATTCCTGCATGTTTTGGATAAAAAATAGATCAAGACATTGAATAAGAAAAATAGCCTTTACTGAAAGTGAATTCCAAGTTACTGCATTATGGAGCTTTTAGTCCAGGATTGATTCATTTTCATACCATTTCCATCTCTGATATTTTTCCTTTCAGCTGTTGTCATTAATCACTTTCATCCACTTTGGATGCAACCGCCTCTCCTTGCCATACATGCACTGACTGCCTGATTTGAGAATTACAGAATAACCTGAATTTGGTACAACAGACCGTGTATTTATTTATCTCTTAGGGCTGGCTAAAATGAAAAAACAAATGCCATAGGAACTTGTTATGAAGGGAAAAAAGTAAACTGTGTAAGAAAAATGAGTGGGACTTCAACTGGCCAGAAACTTGATCTGAAAACCACCCCAAGGTAAGCATATCAAAATACATCAGTTTTCTAGTCTTTATTACTTGTATCAAAATACAAAAACCTAAATCTAAATTATTATGGCAATATTAAAAATAGAGAATATTCCTTTGTGCAGAGTAACACAAACTCTTTTCTTAAAGTATGCTCTATCAGAAAACACAGTACTGTATAATTCTTTTTTCCTCATTTATATCTTTACACATACCAATTGACTCAAAAATTACACTGACTTTAGCTTTTGAGTGTTTCTGAGCCAGGGATAGCTACATGAAGAAGAAGAGGATGCAGAGACTCATTTTACATGACTATTGTTGCTAGGGAGAGTGCTCCACTGGGATCCTTCTCTAAGCTTGTTTGTCTCAGTCTGCCTGGGATTTTCAAAGAGACAGCTCACTGACACAGCGGAAACTCAGAGCGGTTCAGCCTTTTCTGTTTGTTTTTCATCATCTTTAATTCTGTAACTATGGAATTTCTAAACAATAGGTCAAATCCTCAGAGGGTAGTAAATAGTTTTAGAGGATTTTTTTGAAACATGGGGAGTTACAGCAATTCTGCAGCCCAAGACTGGCAGTGTGTTAGTGCCTATAGAGAAGTGAAAAATCCCAGTGAATTCAGGACCAGTCAATTACAGATTAAGGGCCTGATGTGATTCCTGTTATGCTCATTCTCATGTTTATGAATGATTTAAGAAAAATGAAAATCAATCCCAAAAAGTGTTAATCATTGCTCTTTCTGATTTTCTCACCCTTAATATTTTATATCCCGCTTTTTGGCCCTTTTTAACCCTCTCCCTTTCTTTCTATTTATTTTTTTTTTTAAGTATTCTTTTCTGTCTCCCATCTACTTATACAGTTAAAAGTATTTTAATCTTATCAAAATGCATGGAAAACTGTATAAAACAAGCCACATATTTTAAAACTGGATTTGTTAGCCTCACAATTGTAAAATGCTAGAGTATTTGGCTACATACTAATATGAGTTTTTCATTTCATTTGACAGGACCTCCAAGTCCAAGACAGTTTTTGTGGAAGACAACAATCACAGAGAGCATCCATAATTTTCATGCTTAGTCTTGTTTGGTGCCTTAATTATTTTTTAATTATGCTGATTTCTCCATATAGTTGAGTTGTAACTTGTATTGCAAAATGCCTAAGAAGAAATGTACTGGACTGAAACAAAGTATTGAAAGAGAGAATAAGGTTCCTTGAGAAATCAGAAGATGACTCAGGTCTCCAAAAGCCAATACTATTGAGCCATGCTGAGCTCTTTGATTACAGGTAAAAGCCCGATTTCCTGAAATATTTTCTGTATTTGTCACAGAGTCTTAAGAAGCACTCCCTAACAGGTGGGAATTGTTTAAAATGTGCTCTGCTTTGCCTGTTTTTTTAAATTTGTTTTCCCTCTCTGACATTTTCAGGTTTCTTCATTTAGATGTAGCCTGGTTGTCCAAATTTTATGTTGACATTAAATTTCAGAACTAATATTATATGCTCTAGCACCCTTGATAAGGTATAAAAGTCTAACTTTTATGGACTTTCTTATTCCTAAATGAACCCATGAGATTTATAAACTTAAAATACTCAGAGGTGAGATGAGGTTCATGAGATAAATTTTCCAAAATGTAACAGACCACTCTATAAAGCTATTCCAGAAATATTTTTCTTTTCTTTTTCTTTTTCAAATCAGCTGCTGATTGACATCTGATGATATATATTAGGAATTTGAAAATATTAAGGAATTTTCATCCTACAAAACGCTTTCCCATTTGAACCCCTTAGAAGAAGATTATAGCTGTACTAACAATATCTTCTTAAACGCTTATAATTTTGCTAATGGCTCTTTCTCTTAAATATATATATATTCATTATTTAATTATATCTGTAAAAAATTGAAGAAAATAGGTAGCTTTATTTTTTACCATAGACTCAGTGTCACAAGTTCTTTTTTCTTTTCCCAAAAGGTTTTGTTTGTGATACTTTCTTAGAGCCTGAATAGTGTTAACATTTCAAACAAAGTTTTTTCAAGGATCCAAAAATCAGTTCAGACAGATTAGGTAGGTAAAGGGCTTTCAGCTAATGGAAAGGTCTTTAAGTCAGTGAAAAGTGCAGATGTTCTAACATGAAGATGTACAATAACTCAATTCATACCACCACACCTCCATTATAAAAGATGTTTTCAGATTCTTGCATTGTATCGTACAGCAGTATGTTTTTTCAGGTTTTTCCCTCAAGAAACTGACATAAAATATTTTCTTGATCTCAAAATTGAAACATAGATAGCACATAAGAAATGTAGTGAATTTTTGCATAAATGTAATTATACCAGCTGTAGGTGAAAGTTAACAAGTTTATTTAACTGATAATCTAGTAAGAATATTCTGTGTAATTGGAATAGAAGACAAAAGATAAAATAGTCAGATATATTCAATTAAATAACACCAAATGAATTCAAGGTGTTATCTAATGGCCTCATACTACATGACACTTCCCATGCTTCAGTCTCAAAAACCTTGCTCTTTATTAAGGAAGTAAAAAAGGAAATTTTCCTCCCTGATTTTCTGACTTGCAGCAATACACTGTCACAGAATGGGTAAGATTGGAAGGGACCACAGGAGGTTGTCTAGTCTAACCTCACTGATTAAGACTCATCTTTAAGCACACTACTCAGGATTGTACCCAGATGGCTTTTGAATATATCCAGAGAAGGATGCTCTACAATCTCCCTGGTCAATCTGTTCTAGTGTGCAGTGACTGTGTGAGGGTCCACAGTGAAGTTTTTTATCATGTGCAGGTGGAACTTCCCGTGGATTAGTTTCTGCCTATACCCTTTTGTACCACTGCTTGGCACCACCAAGAACAGGCTACCTCCATCCTCTTGACAGTCTCCCTTCAGATACTTACATATTGATGAAGGCCCCTCTGAGTTGTCCTTTCTCAGGGCTGAACAGGCCCAGCTCCCTCAGCCTCCCCTTTTGAGAGAGATGCTCCCATCCCTTAATCATCTTTGTCCCTCCACTGGACCTGCTCCAAGAGCTCCATGTTGTCTCTTTTCCTGAGGAGCTCACCAGCTCCAGATGTTCCTCGCTCTGGCTCAGTAGAGTGGCAGGAACATTTCCCTTGACCTACTGCCAATGTTCTTCCTAATGCAGCCCAGGATAACATTGCCCTTCATGGCCACAAGGCCATGCTGCTGGTTCATGGACACTTTGTTTTCCACCAGGACCCCCAGGCTTTTCTCCACAGAGCTGCTTCCCAGCAGGTCAGCCCCCAGCCTTTACTGGTCCTTGGGGCTGTTCCTCACCTGGTGCAGGAACTTGCATTGGCCTTTGTTGAATTTCAGAAGAATTTCTTCTCTGCCCATCTCTCCAACCTGTCAAGGTCCTTCTGAAGGTCTCTGGAGAGGTTTTCCTTGTACCTCAGTCAACACCAGCTGTAGCCTGAGGTGAGTATTTTGCACATCAACAGCTTATCCCCTGAATGTTTGAACCATCAGTGTTCCAGTCTCTTCCAGCATCACTGGTGGATGCATTCTTCTCCCCAGACCAAGGATGGCTGGACAATAGTATCGCCTTTATCTTGTCTCAAGTTCCTGTGACAGTCCAAATTCCACTTAGTTGGCCTGTCTGGGGAGGGGTGGACTTCAGTGGTGACAGGTGAACAGCTGCTTCTTTGCAGTTTGCTACAGTGGGCAAAAGTCCTCTCATGATTTTGGAAATGTTTAAGCTAATAAGCATTTGTCACTTGCAGATTGTAGTAAAGGAAACACAGTTACAGAACTGTGGTCTTTCATCCAGATCCCATTATGCACAATTTAACAATATTTTATAAATAAAAGAGGTGAGGAAGATTTCTTTTGTATGAGGACTATGACTCGTATGCTGCTGTTATGACTCAACAGGAGCCTTTTTTCAGACTCTAGAAATCTCAATGCCTCAGAAATATTTGTGTTTTTTACTTAGTATATTGGAAAGAACAAGAAGTGTTTTCTAGCTGACTGAAATGTTAAAAGGAATTTATGCAAATCAGATTATGTCACTCTCATTAAAATGTTAATTTTTAAGTCAGATTAATTATAATATTTTAGATTTTTGAGCTATTTTTGTTTAGAAACAATCTCTCCCCCTACCAGATTATCACCAAGGCAAATTTTCTTTAAAAATATGTTCAAAGATTTTTTTTCATCACTTATAGCAGACAGATTTGGGGGCTGGAGGAGAGAAAAGGGAATATGTAATCATGACTGCAGCAGCAAGAAATTCTTATTAATGAACTAAACAGCACTTAGAGGGAAGTACACAGTTTATTTGCGTAACACATATTCAAAATAATTTTGAGGAATGATATAGCATATTATTTCTTCTTCTTTTTATAACCTAAAAAACTTTTGGGGTTTTGGTTTGTCAGGTTTTTTTTGGGTGGATTCAATTTTTTTTCCCTTGGCAGGTAGCCAATAGTTTGAGATGTTTCCATTGTTAAGAAAAATTGCTAATGATACTTAGTTATTTAATGTTCAGTTCTGTTGATTTTCATGAGCAAGTCAAACGGCTTTATCAAGCCAGAGAAATCAATTTGCACATTTTCTGTTTCCTAACCAGGGACTTTTCAGTTAATACAAGCACTAGCACAGTTGTTTTGGCTCCCATCAATCTTTCATTTCTTCTGACTCCATGTTGCCTTTGGCATCCTTTCACATACAAGCACACACCATTACACAGGTAAAATACAAGTGCTAGAGCCTCCACATATTTTATACAGCTCCAAGGAACTTATTCTGAATTTCTCAGGTGTTTAATTGAACTCTGGTTTGGGACAGTGACTTCAATAGTTTTTCAGCTGCTCTCCACCTGTATCTTGCTCTAAATGCTTCCTCCATTTAAGCAGGCTGACAAGCAGATTCACTGATACCAGTGAGATAAGTCATTGCTCATTTAACAAAGGAAAGAGCAGCGGCAGCTTTCAGCTTTCTCCACTATTACCAGTGTTGGTTTACACTACTATAAAACACTGACATGTAGGCACTGGGGCTACGCTCGTTAATACTGCTCAGGGAAGTACAGCATCTGTGCTTGTCAGACAGAAGGATAGAGCCTTGGGCTCCTCACTCATCATTGACTTTGGGAGCAAGTGACTTGTAGCTGTACACAGGAGCTATCCCTCTTCAGTGAAACATGGTTCAAACATAATTGAAAAGAAGTAGAAAGGGAATATTTGCTGTCCTCTAACATTTCTTCGTGAGTAAAGCAAATCTGCCTTCCAGCTTTTTGTATCTAAGAAGTTTGGAAGGATCTTTGTCTTTACTGTAGCTACAAGTATTTGCATAAAAGATTAATGTGATCCTTCCACAGCTGAAAAGCACAATTAGTATTGATAAATAGCATTGAAATCACATATGCTGGGGGGTGGAGGCATGTATCTTATTTGAAAAGCAATATTTTAATTTGATAATGTATCATAGTATGTTCACAGTCTGAAGTTACCCTGCAGGTAAAAGGATGAGCCAAAACTTGCTTTAAACCATAGATGGGGATACAAATTCTGTATCCAGAGCTCAGGGCTGTTTCTTTCTGGAGTCTGAGGTAGTGTATATATGCTGTTTTGCATTGGGTATCCATGCTAATATTTTGGCAGTGGGTCATTCCAAACATGTCCTCTGTGAGGTGGGAACAATGCTGACCATGCTGGATGCAGCTGGTTCCAGCCAATTCCAGCCATCTCTGCAGCAGACCCAGCACAGAGCAAAGCTAAGCACATCAGTGAATAAATATAGTGTGCAGCAGTGGGAGAGGAGAGGAAAAAGAAAGAGAAACAGCCCTGCAGACCCCAAGATGAGAGTACAAGGAGAGGCAGTGGTGCTCCAGGTACCAGAGCAGAGATTCCCCTGCAGCTTGGGGAGACCACAGTAGAGCAGGTATCTCCCAGCAGGCACTGGAGACAACCATGCCAGAGTAGGTGGCTACTGCTGAAAAAATCTGCATGTCATGAAGAACCCCTGCTGGAGCAGGTTCTCCCAGCAGGATTTGCTGCTGGTAGAAAGCACACTCTGGATTGGGTTTATCCTAGAGGACTGCAGCCTGTGCAGAGGACTGAGGCCAGAGCAGTTCTTAAATGTAGCCCATGGGAAAGAATCATGTTGGAGCTGGGGGAAAGTTTGAGGAGGAAGGAGAGTCAGGATGTTTTAATAGACCCACTGCAATCTCCTACTTCCCATCCCCAATGCACTGCTCAGGGTGAGGGCAGATGGATGAGTCAGGAATGAAGGAATTGCATCGAGACTGGGAAAAGAAGTGGAGTCAAAGGTATTTTGATTTTTATCTTTATTTCTCAATATCCAAATTTGTTTTACTTGACAATGAATGAAATTCATTTTCCCCAAATAAAATCTGGTTTTCCTATGATAATAATTGATAAGTTATCTCCTTATCTTTATCTAGATCCACAAACTCTTTCATTTTTCCCCCTGTGCAGTTGAGAAAAGAAGCCGGATGGGCCTATGGCATCAAGACAAGGTCAACTCACCTCGCTGGAAGTTACACATCTGAGCTCTTGCTCCTCTCAGGGGGCTTCACTCTGTAAACAGTGGATGGAAGTAGGCACCTTTAGAAGGAAATGCATCCTATCTGTCCAAGTGTGAGCTGAAGCAAATGTTACCTTGATGTTGCCTTGATTAGAAAGAGGCCCAGGAGTGACTAGTTCAGTCTTAGATGCCAAGATTTTAGACATCTTATTTTCTATCTGTACTTCAGTCTTTTAAGTTCTGGATACCAGCTTTGATGTGCTGTCAGAGAATATAAAGTCATTCGATTTTAGACTTTACATGCTTTGTTTCCTGTAATAATCATTAGCAAAAAAATAGTCACGCTTCTTTCTTTTGCATTTAATTTTCACACAGCTTTTTCTTTTTTCTCTTTCCTTTTTTATTTTTTTCCCCTTATTTTCCTTTTATGCAAGAACAAAGAAGGATTAAAATGGCAGTCAGAGGTTTTTGGAAAAGTATAAAATATTAAGTATTATATTGTGTTATATATGTCTTTTGTCCATAAGGGCACTTCTTCCCTCTCCTTTATCCCAGTAACACTATCTTTCTCATCAATATCCAAAGGAAAAAAAAAGTATTTTTGACCCCTTTTTAAAAAATTTTTTATTATTTTTGGCTGTTTATCAACACTATTATCATACAATAATTGACTGGTGACAAGAATCTCATTTCCCTCTGGTCTCTAATTTAATCTGTAAATTATATTACTGAACCTGACTCGCTGCATCTGACATACTTTGCATTTTGACTGGTTGGTCATACAGCCTCTCTTTTGAGATTTAGATTGCCAAAAATGTAACAGAGAAGTAGAATGGCTTCCTGCCAATCAAATTACACAACACTGAAAAGGTCATAGTTACACAGTATATTACTGTCTTTCAGAGATTATACTGTGTATTAAAATTTTCTGATGTCTCATTTCACTGACAAAGACTGTAGTAAGAAAAGGAAAAAGCAGGCTTTGTGATGACAGTGTTTATTATGGTGATAAAGGAAAAACAAGCAAAGAAAACCCAAGAAAAACTGACCCCTTCTCATTATATTGTGATTTCTAATGTGTGGGGTTCTTCTGGTTAGAAAAGCCAAACAAAATTTATTAGATCAGAACTGTCTGGTCAGCTCTGAGTTAGAACATAGTAATTCTGTCAGAAGTAGAATATGAAATGAATTGTATGAGAAAATTAACAGATTGAAATGTTAAGTAAATTGCACCAGACAGTTTCCTCCTGTAATTTACAGTGTGTCCTGAAAAATTCAAAGTGTATGTTCTAGTTACCTCTTCACGGCAGGGTGAAATCAAATCTCAAAACCCCTTCCACTCTGGATGAGTAGCAAAGTAGCATGTCAGGGAAGTCATCACTTCTGGCCTCAGGGACCCATATTGAAATCAATTTTTAAGTTCATTACTATTTTATTGTTTGTGACTTTTCCCAAACATACTGTAGTTTGTGCCTCAGTCATCACACACAAGTAGTACCACAGCTTGACATTTTAACTCAAGAGTGGTTTATTACCTTATTTCCCAACAGAAAATTATTACATAAAGGAAAGGATAAGTTGCTTTTAGGTTTTGGATCACATGTTTATGATTATGTTATGGAGCCATCTCCAGCTTTTCCTCCTTATCTCAGATAAATGGAAGTAACAGAAAAAGGTTTAGGTTGTCTGGTCTTGCAGCCAACTTTCAAAATTTACTTAGCTGAAGTAGATTGCCTAGGTTTAAAATATAACAATAATAGTTAAAAAGAAAGAAAAAAGGGGGAAATAAAAAGAAAATATGGAAATAAATAAATAAATAAATAAAGTGGCAAAAAAAAAAAATTAGATGTTTACAAGAAATAACAAGCAGAGAATATATGAACCATGAAGGGTTAAATATCCAAAAAGTAGGTCTTCAGAGTAGGTGCCCTGTGTCATGAAATATGTTTTTAAAAGGAACTAGCAGTTATATTGAAGCTTTTAAAAAATTTATTTATTTGTTTATTTTCAATATTGTAATCTGTCTGCAGAAATAGTGTTCCATAATGTCATCCTTCATCCAGTATCTCACTGCATTGTGAGTATATTTTAGAAATACCTTCATGTAAGCAAAAATGTGCCAAATGTATTAATGAACCAGAACAGAATTTTCCCATGTTCTGCCAAAGTACAGTGAATGCCATGACAGGCATAGGTGAACACACATAACATCTAAAGTTGGACAAAGATTAGGAGAACTAGGCCAACTATATATTTTATTTTTTTTTGAAATTTCATTTATTTTGTGAAAATCAGTTTCTAAGTGTAGAATGCTATGGTTTTACTGGTACTGTGGTAGTAAGTGAATTCATGTTTTTAATTCCACAGGTGTTACTGCAATGGTAGTCTCAGATTTGGCTATATTTGAAGCTTTTGATAACTGTCAAGAAAATCTATTCTGCTTCCTGTGGTATGCATGCTAATTTTAGTGTCTTGGCTTTCTTTCCCTAAAACCATGATTGGAAATGCTATATCTTAAAATTTTTAATAAAAAATGGATTTATCCTTTCTGGCCTTGAAACCCCTGGTAACACTGAAGTAGAAATAATAATTTCAGATGGATAAAAAAATAATGACCATTTTGAGAAAAGGATAACAAAACACAGCTTAATTTTTACTTTTGGCCAAATTTCATTAAGTGACTATAAAGTTTTGTTCAAGAGATTTGAGAATTCAGACCAAGTCCAAGACCAAGTTTAGTACTTTGATAAAAAATTTGATTACTTTAAACTAAACAGACAAATTCTAACAATGTGCAAATTTTAAAATCTATTTTCATTTTGCTAACATTCATTGCCAATAAAATTGATATCACTTCCATCCCTGACTAGGAGTAATTTTAAAATTTATTTTATTCCATTACAGATAAAATTTTCAATGTTTACTACAGAAAGATTAATGGTAATGCATAGGCAAAGCATTGGCAGCACAGAATACCTTTTACTGAAATTTAATATTTCTTAAACTTTTCTGTCTCTTTAATTGCTTTTCCCTTTGTTTTAGAAAAATTACTGAACATATCCAAATTACAGAAGCTCCCATACATTTGGTTTTCAAGACATCTTGAGAAGGGGAAGTACTATATTCATTAAATATAAAAACAGTTGTCAGTATTAGACAATATTTTCCTTTAAGAGTTTTCAGGTGTAAAAAGGAGACATGAAGCAAACTGAATTTTCTGGTATGTAACTCCTTCTCTAAACTATGAACAAAGTCTTTATGACTACATTCATAAAGAATAAATTCTGAGTGTCTAGGGAAGGTGTTGTATTCAATTGCTGTGGTTTACCCCAGCCAGCATCTAAGTCTCACACAGTCACTCACCCACTCTCCCCAGTGGGATCAGGGAAAGAATCAGAAGAATAAAGGTGAGAAAAGTGACAGCCAGTCTGATGCCCTTTCTCAATTCTCCTTCAGAGCATCAATCATCTCTGGAAAAACAGAAATGAAAAAAATTAAGAAAGACTACTACCCAGATAAGCAAAAAAAAAAAAAAAAAGTAGGGAAAGTGTTGGTTTTTGTTGCCCAGATTTATTAACATGATAATTCCCTTCATGCTAAAAGCTTCCACAACTGATTGCTCACTTAATGTCATTAAGTCTTGTCTCACAACTGCACTAATGACTCTGATCTATGCTTAAAATTAAAATCCTGTTGTCACAAATGCTGCAAGTGAGCAGCAGGTGTATTATTTGGAATAGACATTTGTAGTTTGCATGGGTTGTTCTTTATAAGGCAATAAGTTTGTATTTTAAAGTTTAAAGTGTAAGTCTATTTTTTTTTTTAATAAAACCAGCACTGTTTTGCAAACTAAGTTCTGATTGGATATTAAAAACCAGTGCTGAGCTCTAAATTCTGCTGGAGGAAATCTGTGAGTCCTGTGATAAATCAAATATCATGGATTATAATGCCAAATGGGATATTAAATGTGACCTACAGTAAAAGCTAGGATTAGCATTCTCAAGTGATAATGTCAACTAAAACAACCCATCTAATTTTTAATATTCTGCCTGATGCACAATTAGAACTCTCTATAAGCTAGTCTGGTAGATATTCCTCCCATAATTCAAATTTTAAAGTCCTATTATTGAGCTGAATTTGCTTAGCTTCATTATTTTAGACTCTGTAAATTCTTAAACTTCTGTGGGCAGAGCATATTACTGAATTTTATGTTTATAATGAGAGACTTAGACTGGGATTCATCTAAAAAGAATTTAACAGTGATACTCAGTTGGAGCTAAAGAACCTTAAATTTATGTGTGAATATGTCAGAGTTTGTAAGTGGGACAGATTTCCAAAAACCCCTTGTTTTAGGCAATTAAGTCAACAGCACTTGGAGGTTTTTCTCACTAGATGGACAAGAGTTGAGAAAAATTGTTTTCCTAGCTCTTTTGACTGAACTCTAGAGGTCTCTACTGACAACAGCCAAGTTTTAGACCTTCACTGCTCAAGAACTCACCAGTTTCAGGTATCTTAATTTGTGCCTGAATTACAATTTGGCTGCATATCTTTTTTTTCTACTGAATGCTGGTAACTCAATTTTCTGAAATCTGAAAAAAATTCTATGTCTATCCTCTGTTCTTAAATATGTCCAAAGAGAACATATAGATATCCAAAAGATTCAAGTCTCTGTTTAAGATTAAGCACTCCTCTGTTTCCTTTAAATTCTAAGAATGTTAGAAGTTAAGCAGATGGCTAAGTGCTGCACTGGACTGAGGTCATTGTGTGTACTGCAGAACATATGCAGACTCATGATAAAATGTACTGACAATTAAATGACTGCAACTTAACTTCTGTGTATATATTGTCTTCTGCTTTTGTTTCATCTGCCTTTGTACTTTTCAAATCTCAAGGGTTGCCTGTAGCATCTGCTCTGCTGTCTGCTTCTCATACAGAAACCCAAAATATGCCTGCTAATAAGCTTCCACACATAAACTGATTATCACATAGAAGTTCATGAACTTTTTAAAAGCAACAGAGAATCACTGTCAGGTTCAAAACCAACACTAATGAATGACCTTAAACTCTAATTTTGTTACTTTCTCTCCCCTAAATAGTTATATGAGAGTACTTTCTACTTCCCTGATTGAGGGAAGTGAGAGCTGGAGAGACTACAAGGTCAGATAGGAAAAGAGAAAGATTTGTTTGCTTGTTGGTTTAATTAAGAAATGGATTTTTTTTTCTGAAGGCTGTGGTGCAGTCAAGCTGCATTTATGAGAAGAAAGAACTGATGCCAAGGTTCTACAACCTATATTATGAACATGTGTGAAAGCTAAATTATGCTTAGACAAGAAAGGGTGCGAGGATAGAGGCAGAACTGATTCTCTTCTCCCTATTCATTTTTAATATACACAAAACAAATTACAGATTTATTTCCATTTATTTCAATAATTATCATATATCATAAAGGAGACAAAAATCTTCACGTTGCTTTGACTAAACAATAGTGGGTCCAGGTTTAAATGGATGTAGATTTTATATTTCAACACAAATGCAGCAACAGGATTATGTCCAAATTAAATATGTATATTCATATATAAAAAGAGCCTAAAACAATACAAAGATAGTATGATAGATTTGTTAAATTCTCAAAAATATTTATAAATATAAATCCATCTAGGAATATTACAATTATATATTTATAATATTTCTAGATGGATTCCAGAATTTTCTTTGATTCTAGCTATTACTTCTACCGAAATGTTAGAACCACTGGTAAATTATTCAGATGGTCCAGCGTCTGGGGATTGATAAATAGTAAACATGACACCAACATGGTGCCAGACATAGATGTGTAAATCAGAAAATAATACATATTTTACCGTGGGCACATATAATTCACTTATCTCAGTACAAATGCAAAGACACATTTCAGAATGTGAAAATTTTCAAAGTGTGTGGGAATAACGGTGGATAATTAGCGATAATTAGCTGGACATTGTCTTCTGAAACCTCTTCTTCAGGTAAAAAAAAGATAGATATCTTCCTCAGTGAATGAAATGCAAAGTCTTACAGGACTAGGAACAGAAACAAATCCAAGAAGATGTAGGGTCCAGACAGTGATGGTCTTGTGTTTGGCCTTAAATACCCCTTGGCCTTCCTGGGCCCTTCTCCCAGGTGGGACTTCTGGTCATTTGGCCACTCAGGAGCTGGGTGGGGAGTGTGGAGCACTGCCTCCAGTGTGACACGACTGACAGCTCTGCTGGATTGGAGTACAGGCTCTAGTGGGGAGGGGTATGGGGCAGGGCGCTGCTTTGCAAGGGCAAGGCCAGACCTGCCCCTTCCTGCACAGGCATGCCTCCCAAAACGTCTCAAGACATCAATCTGTCCAGTCTCTTGCAATGGTGAACCAGAAATTTTCAGGCTACAAAAGACACTACTGATACTTACTTTTTTCTTTTCCCCAGGAGAGACAGGATATCTTTCTCTATTCTACTGCCATCAATGTTCTGTCAATGGCAATTTCCGCTTTTATCTACTAATAATATAGAAGAGGGTGTTTAGTTAAGAGAACAGAGGATGGGTCTTCTACCATTGAACACTGAGTATGGCAGGGAGCTCTGGAGATCTCATAGTCCAGCCCATATTTGACCAAAGAGGAGGTTTGAATGGGCTATAAATGAAGTTTTGCAGAAAGATCAGTTGAGTCAGTTCCTGCTTGGAGCACTGGGCCTGTAGCTGAGAACTCTCCCCATGGCTCAGGTCACTTAAGGTATTGCCTAAGGTAATTCCTTGAGGATGGCAACCCTTGTCTTGTTGGGTGAGTGGATTCTGGAAAATCTAAAACCTGTAGAATTTTTAAGTCAGTCACGTACTATCAACTTCATCTGAGATCACAAATCTGTATTGACGGAGCTTTAATTGATCTCCTTGATTTATCTGGATTAACTTATTTGTAAAATAAATCTCATTTTAGTGTTATTTTCTGTTTTATGAGGACCAGAGCCTGCAAACATAAGACTACTTCTAGTCATCTGTTGCAGGGTACCAGAAAAAAAAAGTGATGGTGTTTTTCAAATGTCCTAAGTTTCAGGCACTTGTTGCATACTTTTGACTTTCAAATTCTGCCTTGAATTAATTTACATGTATTTACAATGAATTCTCACTTAATGAAGACTTTCTGACCAGGATAGAGAAAAGATTAAAAAAACATCATTAGTTTTAAATTATGGATGTCAACAAAGACAAATTTTTAATGTTCATATTTAACATTGCACTGAGCCTGATTATTTCTGCCTGGACTTATTCATCTCATTTACATCAATGAGTGAAGATGCATATTTGAATGAGTTTAATAAAATTCCTGTTGCATTACTGCACCACTTTTCTGTTACACTCCTGTGGTAAGAAATGTCAGTAAATAATTGGAGCATGTACTGGGGAATATATGCCAGGAATGTATTTTGGGTCCATATCATGAAATGTGATTTCTTTTGCACACAGAGGTACTTGTAAAGCAGGAAAAATAAATGTATAATGCTGTGTCAGAGCTTCAGAACAAAGTACTGCTATTAGCATACCTCATCTTCCAGTATGATTATTCTTCCCAAGGTTTTATCACCACTGCACTCTATCCATATGTGCCTTCAGCCAAAATCTCTTCTTTTGCCTTTTTTTTCTTGCAGTCACCTTTTATTAACCACTTAGATGATCCTACATCTTATTTAAGAAGTATTGCCCTTGATACTGATGAAGGAAAAGTTCTTGTGGATAAGCATTTGTGTACTTCAACCGCTGTTTCCTTTTTGTTTATTGTGAACTAGTAGATAATGTAAATTTTATGCTGACCTGGGATTCACAGACAACATTCTTATATGAAATTATCTTCGGATAATGAAATTATCGTAAGCAATCATTTTTGGAAATACATTTCAGGCAGAGAGTTCTTTCAATAAATGAATGTCTTTTTATCAACTGTTGAAAGCTATATAATGTCTTTTCCTGGTTCAAAAACAGCAAAGAAAAGAGGAAACTGGTAATCAATTGTCTTCTGTGTCTTCCTATGTTGGAAGTCCTAGTCCATATTCAGAGGCAGGTTTTCTTTCGTAATGTATCTAACACAGCTTTTTTTCCTGAAAAAAAAAGAGAAAAAAAAATAAAAGGAAAGAAATGGATATTCTATTTCACTAAACTTTAAATCTGTTTCACTGGGTGTCTGTTAATGTAGCTTTAGAAATCATATGTTATCATCACTGGTTTTAAATGGTTTCAATTTGAGATTTCCAATGGAGCAAGTGTTAACAGCCAGCTATTAAAATGTTTAGAGATGCCTCTGCCTGAATTAAGGTGCAAATGATACCATATGCCAAAGTCAATAGTATGGATGTTACAGATGAGAGAGAGAGAGAAAGAGAGAGTGACAGATTAAGTAGAAAATATCCCCACGTTGTGGATCCCAAGGGTGTCCCATTGATAATCTCCATCTGGTCTTCCTGGGCCAGGTGGGAATGCCCAGGTACCTCCCTGGGGATGTGGGGGAAATTTGACACTGTCTCTTGCAGACTGAGTCTAACAGACTCAGGATCTGTTTCATCACTTTGCATCCTGTGCAGTGCTCTGCTGCAAAATGTTAGGAATTAGTCCAGGGGAGTATCTGGGGATCTTTGATGGTTTTTGACACTCCCTGAGCTACCTCTCACATGAATATCCCATGGATGTGGCCTTCCTGGGGTGGGGGGGGGTTTACAGCTGAGGCAGTTTGTGTAAGGAAGGATGAGTGTTCACTCCCTCTGGCCAGAAGTTACACCACACAACCCACACCTTTTCTCTTTTCTCCTTGGGTGGGGAGGAGTGTGTGCATACCTGGCTTGAGCAGATGAATCTCTGGACTTTGGCCTCCCCCACTCCAAACCCAGCCATGGATGATTTTCAGAACTGGGTTTGACTTTCCTGTGAAAACATTTTTCTCCCTCTGCCTTGTTTATTTCTCCCTAGACCTGAGATAATTGGACAATAGTGTCACCTTTATCTTATCTCAAGTTCCCTTAGGTGTCTGAACTCACAGTCCAAAGGTTCCAGTCAGGCATATGCAGGTAAGAGTGGGCTTGCTCAGGTGGTCTCTGCTTCTCTATGCAGTTTTGCCATAATGGGCAAAACTCCTTCCTAATAATGTTTAAGCCATTGGCCACAACATTTCAGTATCTGACAGCAAGTAACTGCCCCAAACTAACTAGTCTTTAGTTTATTTACCTTTGCTCACTACATGAACATTTAAATATTACAGACTAAATTAAACTCTTTATTGAGAAGGATTGAGAGAGTCACTTTTCAGAAGAGTGATATGCAGATGCACAACACTCTTCAAAGAAGTGGCATGAATTCCTGCTAATCCCTTCAGACACAAGAGAAATGCAAAAGTTTTCTGCAACCTAGATATGGATGGAACCATTGAGCTGATGAATCAAGAGGAAACCATGGTGTTCTTACTCTGCTTTTTAATGAAACTACTTTTCTGCTACCACCATTTTCCTAGAAAGAACAAAAAATTTCTGTCTTAACTTATACAAGGTAACTATTTATTTGAAATTGACAGATATCTTATTGAAAAACGTTAATGCTTTAATTAAAAAACCACTAATTTTTTCACATTGTGATTTTAAATTTAAAGAAAAATATTTATTTAGATTTGGCTCAAGAAGGAGAAAATATTAGAACAACAAAAAAAAATCCTCTAGAGTTGAGAATTCTGGTTTTTGAATTTTTTTTCTTGGCAGCCAGAAACACAATCAGCCAAAGAGCAAAAGACTGAAACAATTTAATCTTATGTTATTTACTGCTAAATTTTTGGAGATGAGGGCTGACTTATGTACCCAAGACTTTCATGAATTTGGAAACAAACCAGAGCATTTCATTAATCCTTTCTGTAGGGTCATGGTTAAAGTGTAGCTTTGATAGCCACATTTGGCTAACACTCTCAACATGATCAGATAGATTTTTCTTTTGTCACTTCCTCTGCTGTATCACAGTTTATAACGATCATATTTTGTGGACTTTTCTTTTTTAATTAATAGGGGAATGTAAGAGTCTGAGAAAGTTACTTTTCTGCTGATTTTGTTTGAAGTTTTTTGGGTGGGGAGGAAATGTTAATTATAGTCATCCAAAAAAAAAAAAAGTGTTCCTAAATTGAATCTAATAATTAGAAGTTGACAAAATTTCTCATAAATTTTTGATCTACTGAGGACTGACCAACATTAGGTATGGAATTAGGCCCTAAGTATCTCATTAAGTCATGCATAAATGGAATTCATTTTTTAGTACCATTTTGGGATCTGGTTGTTGTTGGTGGAGTTTTTTACATCTTTACACGCCATTATACCTTTCAATAAAGCAAAAGTGAGATTATAAGAACAACTGAAATAGAGAAATTTCTAGTAAACCTGGTAATCAGGAAATGCATATAAATCACATCAGAACTGAAAGGGTAATAAAAATACAAAACATTCTTACAGAATCAAACCACATGTACTTCTGCTACTTGACTGTCAGAATTTGAGTCTTTTATTCTATTACAGATGAATCAGAATAATTTTGATATTTTTACTCATTTACTTGAAAAGAAATGTTCTTTTTGTCAGAGAATTTAAAAAAAAATGAAAAACTATTAACATAAGAAGAAAATTCTCAGGATAGCAATCAGTTAGAGAACAAAAAAACCTGAATCCCCTTCCCAAAATTATATGATTGAAGAGGGTTAAAATTCTTCTCTTTAGAAAGGTACATGGAGAACAATATTAAATTCCCTTCCAAGTGTCTTGTGAAGACAGAACTTCTCTTTGAGTATTTCAAAATGAAATCCAGTCAACCTGCTTGTGGTGAAGGTCAGCACAAATGTTGTCGCTTTGATTTATAATTAATTACAACCTTATTCAGCTGCCAAATAAATCACTATGAATTCTTTGGTTGATTACGACTGGATTATGATAGGAATGTAAATAATTAAATTTTTTAGAAGAATTTTTCCAAATGTAATGATGCTTTGTTTTGGATATTATGGCAGATTGCCTGGGAAAACCAAAACCATATTCAAAACCAAACAATTTTAAAAAATTAAAATTGCAGCCTATATAATATCTTAAGCAGTAAAGTTAATTGTTAATTAGCAAAATTAAATTTATTGTCTGAATAATTGTTTAAAATGTCTTTTTTTTTCAATTGCACCTTCATATTTTTTTCACTTTCTATCAACTCAAATCAGTTACAGAGTAATACAAATATTTCCCTTTGTGCCTTTCGTGCACAGTGCAATATTCCATTGACTACAAAAAACCATTAAGACCTACAAGAGGAAGCCAGTAAGTTCAATAAATTTTACAATGGCCTTCTAAAATTCACCATTTACTTGCTTCTCCATACAGGCTGAGACTCCTTTCAGCATGATCTGGTATGCTTTGTCTAGGTTAAGAAAAAGAAATCTTGTTTGTAGGGTTTCCTCAAGTTTCCAACAGAAAGACCAATTTTTATTATTAATAGAGTTGTGTATGCAGAAAGACACTGAATATTTTTGCTGATAGAACATGGCAAATACATTGTAGGGTCATGATTTGTAAACAGGAACTAACAATTGCAAGGAACACATAGTTGCCTCAAAATCGAGTTATTATTTTGGCAAATCCATAAAGGTGTAGTTTTCTATCTGCAAATGCTAAGGCTTGAAGAAAAGATATTTTCTCTTATTTTCGCTGTTGCTATCAAAATTGAATTGCAGTTACTAGGTTCAACTTTGCATGCTCAGAATAAGCAAAACCCTCTCTCTGGGCATGTTTTGCCAACATGAGAACTTTGAAATAGCCTTCCTTCATCTATAGAGAGTCGTGTCACTTATTATTATTAAACTTCCTGACATAAGCCAAGTGTTTGTTACCTATAAAATATTTAAATTACATGTCATAAAGTTTAGGTTTCCTGAAGCTATTTGACTTAATATAGGCAGCATTACTCCCATTTATTCTTTGTTTAATAAAATTGCATTTATAAACCAAGATTCTGAACTTTATTTTTACCTATGTTAAAATATCAAAAACAGCTATCTGAAGATCACATTTATGATTTCTTTTGCAATTACTGGGAAGATTTTTTTTTTCCCAGTGGAGAGGAAGATCAAACTCTTTATTATTTTCCACTTTCATGCAGTTTTCCCCTCGTGCTTCCTAAAAGAAAGCTGTAGGGAATTTCACCCTACAGCTGAGACAGTAGATGTTACTGGCTCTTGGTTTCCATTGCTGCAAATTAAATAGTGTTGGCAGTATTTGCTTATAAGCTCTTACTTGATTCATAAATTATTCTGTCACTAGTGCCTAATATGCCCTTTGTGTTATTGGAATTTGGGATGATGATGACTTCCCTTGTCAAATCTAAAAATTATAGGGACAGTAACAAGCAAGATCTGAGTGAAAACCAATGGTAAAAATTAGTGTTATTCTATAATTTTGCAAGGTCACAAAATATTTACTTTCTTCTTCCCTACTAATATCATTTAATGTTTTTCCACATGGCTGTGATTGCATAGGCAGTTACATTTCTTTTTGTGGAAGTACTGCAGGCATCTCCTGATATGTGAATGTCTCATCCACACCTAGGGCAGTTTAATGCTTTGTAAAACTTATTAGCCATCATGTACTGCTATTAATTTAGTATACTGCCAGAACCCAGCCCACCAGCCTCATAGCATAAGAATTTATCTCTTGTGCTAATGGAAAAATCCATATGTAGGTTTTATCTTGAGCTACTGTAATGCTTCAGTATTCAAATTTGTAATCTGAATTATTTTTCTTCCTGACTGTAACACCACAAATTAAATATATGATAATAGATTACTGCACTGTGAATACGTCATAATCTGGTATAGTTATACTACACAACATAAGGTGAATAACAAGAGAGTCCCAGAAATACTCATTCAATACCATATTACACCTTATCTCTTAATAATGCAAAAAGCGGTTAGCACTTTCTTTGTTTTCATCCCCAGACTTCTGTAGGTGCTCTTAAGATAAAAAGACTAAATAGTTTTTCTATTTTTGAGGATCCATCAGGGTAGGGGCAGCCGGAGGAACGAGACTAGGAGGTTTTTTTCACTGGAAGATGTGCATTTTCTCATGAGAAGGCTTTAAAATGTAAAACTTTTGAGGAGTTGCCTCATCACTATAAATTTTATTCATTCTGTTACACACAAAATATGAAAACATAGATGTAGTCAGATGCTGAGTTAAATTTCACCACTATTAGTACTTTATTGCTATATTAGAAATACAAACCACTCACACTATAAAGGAGTTCTTCTTAGTTATCTTTATAATAAACAAATATAGAGTATAGTAATATGCTACCAGGCTACCACATTACTTATTACAGGAGAACTACATACAGCAATTACATTTGATGTAACCCAAACTCTCATCAGGACAGGGAGATTGCCTTCTTTCAATAGTTACTTGTCTGATAAATTACCTCTACATAATTTACAGTTAACATTATACTTAGAGCTGCTTGAATAGACTTTAAAGCATAATCCTTTTTGTTTATTTGGTTCTTAAATAATTGCTCCATGGTCACTTTAAAAGAATCATGTTATGAATTTTAAACTGAGGCATGTACCTTATGCAATATTATCAGGAGGGATTTGGGTTTCGTTTTCTGTGCATGAATTTAAGGTCATGATTAATCAATACAGTTTATTCAGTCTGCTGAAAGGCATATTGTTACACAGCACCAAGATGAGTTTAAACTGTTAAAAAACAAATACACAATGAACAACAAAAATGAGCCTTCTGTGCCGCTACCAAAATCAATTTCAAGAGCAATCATGTTATAACAGTATGCTTGTAATACAGTGAAAAGGTCAGTAAAATTTCTTGCCTAGTTAGCAGTGTAACTTTCAAGCTTCTCTGGGCAGGAGTTGTGGTCTGGCAAAGTAATTTTTCCACAGACCTTGTGCTTGTCACATTGTTCTCCAGAGCTGAACCATTTGTCTCTAGCATTCTGAACTTCACAGCCTGCTTTCTTTTCTGTCTTGATTTCTTTTAGCAAAATTGACAATAAATGCATACTTCTTACAATAAGTGCATACTTGTTGTCATTAGGAATTGACATTCCAGGTCAGTAATAAAAAAATGACTGATCTTCATGTTACTATTTTTAAACATTCTACCCTTAAACCCTTTGCATTTTGTCACTGCAAGCAGAGAATGCTATTGCTCTGTGATTGCACCATCCCAAAAACCCCAGAATGAACTTTGAACAGTCAGAAAAAAGAAATCTGGAATGTAATGAGGTAACAATGAGCCATGTTACCTCAGTGCTTATGAGCTGATATCTCTGTTATGGTATAAAAGTCTGGGTGAAAGCGGAATGAGTTAACTCCCAAATAATCACTTCTTTACGAATGGAAAGGATCATCAGTATGATACAGAACACTTGCAAATGGAAGTATATGCTTCTATTTTGCCCTGAGATAAATGAGTAAGAGCAGCTGTTACCTACAATACAAAAGACTTTATTTTTTTTTTATTCATTTAGGGTAATGTGTGAGTTTTCTTCTGATTTAATTTTTATTACCTGTAACAGATGTTTACCCAGTTAAAGCTTTCTGTTAAGTACTGGAAGAGCATCTGAATTCTGAGAGGCTTTCTGTTACCCATTAAAATCAATTTTAAACTGATTTCAGAGAAAACAGAGCAGGACTCTAGTTCATTAATGCAACAGCTAGAATGAGTGTGGATGAAACTTAAAGTTTATTTAAAAAATGTTGCTTTTTATGATCAAATTTCACAATTTTATGGTGATGTTTTACAAAAAAAGAATTGGATAGAATATTGTATTATTCTGGCTGTTAAATGTGCTACTCATTCTTATTTTAGAGTAGTAATTTTTATTCAGCTAGCATATTTTTTTTAATTATGTGCCACATGTTACGTATAAAATCTATATTCTTTCCAAAGAGTGTAGCATCCAATCACTGCCTACTAGTCATAGTAGTCAATGCTTTCATAAGAAACTGACACACAGAATGTCCAAATCTGCATTGAGCATCAAAATTTTAATCCTGGAAGAATAGCAGACATTTAAAAAGAACTCCCAAAATAAATATTCTTACTTCTTTTGCTAAATATATTCAAATAAATTCTATGAAGGAAAACCAATTAAAACCTTCAAAAGAAGACAGAAGGAAAAAAAAGGAATTTAAAAGAGTGAAAGGAAAACAAGATGAGGAGAAAATAACAGTATGTAAAAGATGTCCCATATGCTTGAGTATTAAAACCACTTGAACTTCTAATATTTTTTACCAGTTTGGTAGCTTTTATCACTGTAGTTTTCAGCAGAAACTATGATCCTAAACAAATTATAAACTTCAAAAATATAACTCCATTAAATTTTTTGTTATGTTTTACTTATTTAAAAGAATAATGCAAAATTACAAAATATTTATGAAAGAAAACCCAGTTTCATCTCTTGGTCTCTGGAAAATTGGTCTTTTATTTTGTCCCACTGCTCTAAGATTTTCAATTAAAAGTCAGGTTGCTGGATACAGAATTTTTTATTACACCTCTGTTTCACTCCTTTTTCTTCCTTTCCTGCAATCTTTTACTATCTCCTGCTGTTTTGGAGAGAAAACTATCAGTTCTCCTGCCTATTTGCCTTTATATTACATCTATTTGATTGTTTTATATTCCCTTCAATTGCCTTTGCCACTTGGGGTCTTAAAAGAGGAAAACTGTCTCCAAGATCATATTTCAAAAACAATTTAGCCAGCTGTCATGCATTGTTTTCAGAAGCAGGAGCACAATCAGTAGATGATACAATAATACCAGTGGGTTCTCAGATGTGATGTGTCCCATGCCAATATTTCTTAGTTAAAACCCTCCTGTGTCCCTTAAACATATCACTCTATTTGAATTTTCTGATGCTTTGTGACCTGAAAATAGAAAAAAAAGTTTTCCAAGGTATGTTAATTTTATCCAATGACCAGTTCCTGCTCATACTTACATAGTGCTTGTAGGGTAAGCTGCCAATCTGAGCAAGTACATCTACAGACTTTACAATATTTGTGATGGAGTGTACAAAATTGACTAGAGGCAAAGTAAGAGGCCATCAGATTAATCAATTTTTAGGTACTGTTTCCCTGGAAATTTTCTCTAGAAATTATTTTCTATTTTCCCATAAAAGTTAATTCTGTGTCTTTTATGTAGGTAAATGAGGTAAATTTTTCTACTCCACCAAAAAAAGCATAGAAAAATCATTGAACCTTCTGACCAGACCCTATACCTCTGAAAAAGGTCCAGGCTGGCAACAGAACTGGGTTTGCCAAGAAGCTGCCTTGCTGTCCTTGAGTGGGATTCATAAAGGAAAAGCTCCTGGATACTTGTGGTGAGCAGGGGATGTTAATTTGGATTTTTTTTTTTTGGAAGTTATTCAATATGCTAAGTCTAGGTAAAAAGTTCATGAAATACAGGAATTTGGAAAGAGAAAAATAAGCAGTTTTTTAAGAGGTCAGTCAATTCTTCTTCAAAACTTAGGCTGACACTGTTTGAGATCAGACACCCAGTGGCTTTTGCATTGCACTTTTTTTATGAGAAAGTGGAATTTAAAATTATAGCCTTAAACAAGCAAGACACACCTCTTGCTGCATGCACAGGTAGTCTTAAAAATCCGATGGATTACACTGTGCAAGGAGGGACTATATTTTAACTACCAAAACTCCTAGCATTTGAAAATATTAGGTAACTTAAGGAGTCATGGAGTAGCTTTTTCTGTGTACAGTGTAAATTAATTTATCTGTCCCTCTTCAAAAATTCAAGGAATGTATTTTTCCTGCAATTCAATTTCCTTCCAGAACAGTCATCTGTCTTCAGATGTGGGCAAAGAATGCAGCAGGATAATGGAGACTGGAAGGTATATATGCCCATTTTTAGCCCTCTGCAAAAGTTTGGGGTTTTTCCCAGTATTTTCCAATAGTAAGGGTTCCATCTTTCCTCTCTATCTACCTTGTAAGTCCTGTACTTCTGTGTGATAAGTGTATGCATGTGCCCAAATATACAAGGAATTCACAAACTTGTACAGATTATGTCACATTTTTCAGATCTGTGATTTCAGAGTGTCTTCATCTCTCTGAAATGGTTTTATTGAGCTGAAAATCTTACTGAGTTCTCTACCATAGTAGCAGAGATTTTTTATTTGTATTACACTGAAATTTGATGTATTTCATAAGTAAGATAAAACTAAGTATCCTATCAGATCATTTGACACAGGACTCTGGATACACAGTGCTTCTGAAGGTCAGCAGTGACTGATGCTGTACATTCTGTCCATGTCACTGACTGGACCACAAATCCTTGTCACAACACAGTTATCTCAGTGTGTTCTGGTTATAAATTTTTCCATCGGCAAATTTTTTAACATGTCACTGAAGAAACTTTTCAGAATGTATAAGTAAGCACCACCAGGTTTGTGAGAGAAAATTGGCTCCCTGGCTGCAGGTAAACTGCTTTTCCTTCATGTCACACAAGCTGGATACCCTCATGGGTTCTAGGGACCCCCAGGACGTGGGTCTTTTCTTCTTTACCCAAACTCTTGAAGCCACACCAGGGTTATAGAAGGCTGCCATTTGGAGTGGGCCTGAGACACTCTCTGTCTCTGCAAAGGCAGCAAACTAGGTCCAAAGTAATTTGAAATCTAAACGGTCTAGATATTCAAATACAAAGCTGAGATGTGATTCATACAAGTAGGGGAACCAGTTGTGTCAGATGAGCAACACAGGGAATAAGACTTAGGCCTTGCTGGAAAGGTCCAGCTGCAGCAAAGGCAGGAATCCAGCCTGGTTAAGCTCAGAAAAAAGTATTGAGGTATACTGCAGTGTCTGAAACCTGTGCTAACTTGTGACATACTCCTTTTTCTAACAAAATTAGAGAGCAGAAAGGGTGTCATACAGCAAAGAGCACTCTTCATACACTAGTGTGATTTTAAATACGTTGACTTTCTGGGTGATCAAAATAAATAAAATTAGAATAAACTGGAAATATTGACAAGTATGGTTTGATTTTCAGGAAGATGCAAATGGAAAAAAAAGCAGATCTGTCTTAAGCCATATTTATAATTCATGGTAATTCTTGCTGTTGATTTGGGATACAGACTAGGGTCTCTGTATGCTCCACATTAACAAATTTGTGTAATGTGGGTTTTTTAATGTGAATTTGTCTGAGTATCTTGTGGTACACGCTCAGGAGTGCTTGCAAGGTATTCGATGTCCTGTTCAAAAGTCACTCATTTGTGCAGATCTGGAGCACCCCCAGGCAAAGCAGACCCAAAGAGTTCCAGCAATTGGCTCCCTGCATAGGTTGTGCATGCCCAGAAAACCCACCTGGTACAAGACCCACTCCATCTAAACACCCAATGTAGAAAAGAAGTCTTGGAGAGGTCAAGGGTCACAGCAAATATAATTGTCATCATTTCCTCTTTGAACTCTATCAATAGGTAGTAGAAATGGGAAGAGTGAATTCAAATAATCACAGAATGGGGTTGAGATAGGACAAAACCTCTAAGGGTTATTTGCTCAAGTACAGCTGCATAGAGCCAGCTAACCAGGACCAAGCCCAGAAAACTTTTGGATATCTCCACAGAGGGAGACTCCACAATCTCCCTTGTCAACCTGTGCTAGTGATAAGTCACCCTGACAGTGAAGTGTTTCTTCGAGTTCAGAGGTAACATCCTGTGTTTCAGTTTGTGATTATTGGCTCTTGTCCTGTCACTGGGCACCACTGAAAAGCTCTGTCCTCTTTGCATCATCCCTCAGGCACACATTAATAAGATTTCCTTCTCTGCCTTTTCTCCCCCATGCTCAACAGTGCCCACTTTTTCAGCCTTTCCTCATCAGACAGATGTTCCAGATCCTTAACCATAGGAACATAGAATCTTAGAATACTCTGAGTTGGAAGGGACTCACAAGGATAATATGAGTCCAACTCCCGGTGGCTCACAGGACCACACCAAGATTCACACCATGTACCTGAGAGCAATGTGTAAATACTTCTTAAACTGTCAGCCTTGGTGCTGTGACCACTTCCCTGAGGAGTCTGTTCCAGTGCCCAGCCACCCTCTGAGTGTAGAAACTTCTCATAATACCAAACCTAAATCTCCCTAGACACAGCTTCAGGCCATTCCCTCAGGTCCTGTTACTGGTCACCGCCAAGAAGAGATCAGTGGCTGCCCCTCCTCTTCACCTCACAAGGAACCTGTACACCACAGTGAGGTCTTCCCTCAGTCTTGTCTTCTCCAGGCTGAACGGACCAGGTGACCTCAATCACTTACCCTCAAGACCATCTTTGTTGGACACTCTCTAAAAGCTTAAGATCTCACACTGTGGTAGCCAACACTGCATACAATTCTCAAGATGAGGCCACCCCAGTGCAAAGCAGAGCAGAGCAGGACAATCCCCTCACTTACCCATCTGGTGATGCTGTGCCTGATGGCACAGTTGGCCCTCCTGGCTGCCAGGGCACTGCTGACTCATGTTCAGCTTGCCATCGGCCAGTACTCCCAGATCCCTTTCCATGGCTCTGCTTTCTGGCCTCTCATTCCCCAGTTTGAACATACATCCAGAATTGCCCATTCCCAGATGCAGGATCCAGCACCTTGTTAAAATTCATACAGTTAGTGATTTCCTGGACCATTCTTCTGCCCTTTTTCTGGGCTGTCTCCAATATGGATTTATGTCTCTTGTGCCAAAGATCCCAGATCTGGATAAAGTACTTTTAGTGTGGCATCACCAGTGCTGAGTACAAGACGAGGTGATCCTTCCCTCAACCTGATGACAATACTGAGTCTGATGTGACCATTTGTCTTTGCAGCAGGAGTGCATTGCTGGTGCATTTCTTTCATAAGCTTAACACAGCATTTTATACCCATATGTTCAGGTTAGGAGAAAATATTGAGTCATTTTGCATGCAGAATCAAGTTATAGCTGTATCTCAACTTCAACCTGGCTGATAACATTAACTATGTAAACAGCTAACATCTCCTACAAGAAAAATGTCTCGATTCAATAAAAGCCAAATCAAACAAAAATCCCTGAAGAAATTAACTGGAAGTGAAAAATACTAGTGCTTCATTAGCACAGAATTACAGTTTCTAGAGGATGCCTTGTAGTGTGTCACAAAAGTTCAGGTCATTAAAATGCAGATTTCTGAAAACAAACACAATGAAATCCAGAAAATATTGGTGTCCAATTTTATCATTTCCAGTAAATGCCCCGACACAATAAGCAGTGTAGACACAGCTTCTGTGCTATGACACTTTGAAGTGTGCTGAAAAGGCAGGTGCCTACAGTTGCCCTGCAGTCAAATGCCGTGGGTGAATTTAGACCGTACAATGGAGCACAGTGTAGTTTCCAAGGCTTGCAAAGATGAGAGCTAATATAGCTGCAGAACCACTGCAGTCTGGAGAGAAAAGATTTATTATTTTGGTGCAGGATTGTGTGAATGAAGCTGTATTTCTTCCAGACTGAACCTGGCTTGTATCCAGACATTTCAAGCCCACTGCAGAACTTTGGAGGGTCACATTAGTGCTTATAAAGGCCCCACAGACATCCCCTTAGTTTAGTCTACACAGATACAAAAAATCTTTCCTGTCAAAATACTTCTATTTCTTAAATCTACTTATCCTCATAGTCTGCAACTTTTCTTGCAGCTGAAAGGCTTGAGATACCATCTACTAATCTTAACTGAACTGAAGGTAGATTTCGTTCCTCAAAATTATAACAAATGCACCATGCAAAATGCCTCAATATTTATTATGTTATATATACCAATTTCTTCAGAGCACTTACATAACATTGTCTTAATCAAATTCATTGTACAGCCATCAAAATATGAGGCTGGAATTTCCAAAATATTTAAATCTTACTTATATAGAGACATAGGAGAAGTCCAGGGTAGAGGTCTAATAATTAATTTGTGTATTCTGCAGCTATCACTGGGTATATTGTGTTCTCTGTGAAATTGTGAGGCCAATAAGACTAAAAATAGCACTATGACTGATAATCTCTTGACATTATTTCTTACCTTTTATATAAAGATATAAAACTGTGAATCTGTGATACTGTGAGCAAAGTAGAAAGAGTCTGCAACAAAGCAGTCCTAAGTTTGCATATTTATAGAAACTATTAGCATATTTTGCAAACTACCAAGGGTTCAATAATATGCATATTGGTGTTTCAGTTTAATTATATTTGCAACCATTGTAAATATTTAGGATAACTTCAGTAATCTATTATAAATAAGGATTTTCACTTAGGCTTACTGAAGACTTATTGCAGTATGCAAAATAATGGATACTTAGTTTTTAACTGCTGCTGAAACAGGATTTATTAAAATTCTTTCAAGGCAAAACATGCACTCATGGTTATATGTATAAAACATTTGTTTCTATAATCCATTTATCACAAAGAAGAGGTATGAAAATATTCTCTCAGGAAACACAGTAAGGAAGAAAAAAATGTTACATTCAAATTCAAAATTTAAGTACAAAGTTAAGTCACATGATGCATAGATAAGGTACCAACACAGGAGAATGACTGCACAAACCACAGGCACAGTTGGGAAGGTCTGGTTGAAGCAGAGACATCTGGAAGCTGACTACATCTTTCTTACTTTATTTGGTAGTCAGGTTGCTTCTTCCTGCATGGGAAAAAAAAAAAATGATCTTGCATTACATTCTCTAAGGCCTGTGACAGCATTTTATTAAATCCAAGGGTTGCCTGAGACAGTCTCCTTCAGACTGTACCTTCAGCAGGAATTTCTCAATGAGTATGCAGCTCTCAGCATTCTGCAGAGGGACTGACAGTAGATCCATATTCCTTCCTTCCTCTGGCCACATCCTTGTAGAGCACAGTGCAAACGTTCAAGGGAACAATGATGTCCTCATTTCCTCCACAGCCTGCAGCTGACTGACAGATCATTATCTATCTCTGCAAGTTCTGCATATCTCCACCTAACATATCTTTACTTTCATGAATAAATTAGAAGAGGCAGCTCAGCCCTGTCATATCCATGCTTCAAACTGAGAGAGCCTGGAGAGCACAGTCACTTCATTGGAAGAGACATTATTAGGAATGAATCCCCAAATGTGGTAGCAGTTTTGGCTCTTAAAGACTCAGGAACAAAGGTCACCATAACCAGTGACTGCCCTTGCCTATTTGTAAGCCTTCTGTGATTCATTAAGTTTTGTCATCAAATAAGTTGAATTTTGATAAGAGAGTTGGTATTTTTTTTCTATCATGCATATTCCCAGCTCTATGATAGATAGAATTATTATTTGAGTCTTGAATATCTAAAATGTTCTCATATATTGTATGTATGAGCTGTATATTTCTCCACTGAACTTAATCACTTCAAAAAAGGAAAAAAAATATGGAAATTAATATAATCATTATTTTCTATAATTTTTTCCCCACTTAGAATGGTTTGTGTTTGTTTGTTTCCTGGTGATCTTAAGTAAATAGAATTCTGTTGACTGCTTTCCTGAAAGTGAAGTCCTTTGGGTTCCATCATCCATCATCTATGAGGCATAAACATTTTTAAAATAACCACTTAGTTTCAGCCTAATCACATGGGCTTTAATAAACTCTCACATAGCTTAGATCCACACTGATGTCTTTCAGAAAGCTACCTTAATTTTGATGTCTCCTGTAGCAAAACCAGTAGTACAGCATGTATCGAAGACCAGTAAGCCCATATAGTAATCAAGACTAAGTACTAAGACTAAACAAGTCCCAGTTGAAGTGGGATAATCAGGGTTAGATTAACCTGTCTAAACAAACAATTTCTATAACAAGAGGGCTGGAGGATGATTGCCAAATAGTGAAAAAGCAAAATGTGTGTGAAAATGATGGGGAAGTTGGGGAATAAACAAAATATGAAAGGCAAAAGAGTAAGTTATGATCAAGATATACAACTGAGGGAGCTGGGGCTGTTCAGCCTGGAGAAAAGGAGACTCAGAGGTGACCTTATCACTCTCTTCAACTTCCTGAAGGGTGGCTGTGGTGAGCTGGGGGTCAGTCTCTTTCTCCGGACAACAACAGACAGAACAAGAGGACACAGTCTCAAGCTGCGTCAAGGGAGATCCAGGCTAGAATTAAGGAGGAAGTTTTTCACAGAAAGAGTGGTCAAATACTGGAATCATCTACCCAGGGAGGTGGTGGAGTCACCATCCCTCAATGTGTTTAAAAAAAGACTGGATGTGGCGCTTGGTGCCATGTTCTAGTTGAGGTGATGGAGCGTGGGTTGGACTCGATGATCTTTAAGGTCTCTTCCAACCTAGAAATTCTGTGATTCTGTGATATAGAATACGAAATCAGATTTTGTCTTACAATGTTATCTTCCAGGTTTGAGAGATGGGCCTGTGCAAACCTCATGAAGTACAGCAGGACCAAGTGTAAGGTCCTGTGCCTGGTTGGGACAACCCAAAGCAAAAATGCAGGCTGGGAGAAGAATGGATTGAGATCAGATGTGGAGAGAAGGACTTGGGGCTGTTGGTGGATGAGAAACTCAATGTGACCCAGCGTTGTGCAATTGCAGTCCAGAAAGTCAACTGTGTCCTGGGCTACTAATCTAAAGAAACATGGCCAGCATGTCCAGGACGGGTTCTGCCCCTCTGTTCTCCTCTCATGAGACCCTGTCTGGTGTACTTCATTCAGCTCTGAGGACTCCAATATAAGGTGATATGCCTGTAGGAGTGAGTCCCAAGGAGGGACATGAAGATGATCAAGAAGCTGGAGCATTTCTCTGAAGACAGGCTGAGTCTCTTCAGCCTGAAAAAGAGAAGGCTCCAGGGAGACCTTTCAGCAGCCTTCCAGTACCTAAATGGGTCTACAGGAAAGCTAGGAAGGGACTTTTTGCAAGAGATTTTTGTGACAGGACAGGAGGGAACGGCTTTAAACTGAGAGAGGAGAGGTTTAGCTTAGATATCAGGAAGAAATTGCCTACTGTGAGGGTGGTGAGGCACTGAAATAGAATTCCCAGAGAAATTATGGAGTCCATGTCTGTGGAAGTCTTTAAGGATGTGGATATTGGATGGGGTTCTGAGAAACCTTGTCTAGTGGAAGATGTCCCTGCCCACAATAGGGGGCTTGGAACTAAATGATCTTTAGGGTACAGTCCAATACAAACCAAATGATCTTTAGGGTACAGTCCAATACAAACCATTCTTTGAATTTATGGTTGCATGGTTGTCTGATTTAGGGCCTTCACATGAAAAGAAGGTTCATAACTGAGCAACTGAAAGTTAAATAAAGGAAAGAGGAGATGAATGGAGGAAAACATTCATGTTCTGAAAGAGGTTTTTAATTTCATTTCATCTCAGAAAATTATTTTGTGCTTTGTCTTTTGCTTACACTAGCAGCACGGCAAAAAACCCTTTAGCCATTTCAGAAGAGATTATATATTTTAATGTTGTTTTCGAATTTCAAATGCCTTTACTTTGTTACAGTGTAGTATAAATCATCAGAATTGGAAAATAAATTGCAGTAAAAAGGTCTAATAATATTGGAGTAAAATATTTTGATTTTGTTAATATAATCTATGAGCTATATATCATGTAATCTTTTTCCTGTAAATCATGTTGTCAAAATTTGACATATTCTCTCAAAAAAGGAAGTTTTTAGATAAAACAGCCCTTCTTGATGGACAGCTTCTTCATCAAAAAGAAAGTTCAGTTTAATTTTGCTGTAGGAGTTGTACACCCAAATTAGCTCAGAACTAGGAATAAGAACATGCTATACATGGTTGAATACTGATGGGACTGGAGCAAAAACCTGTTTCAAAAAGAGAAGTAAATAATTATGGGAAAATATCAAACAGTTAATTGCAGCAAGCAATTTAGCAGGAATGTTGCTTGTATGTCAAACATAAATACATTTGAATGGTTTTTTTTAATTGAATCTGAATTTAGTGATTAGAGGTTGTTACTGTAGGTGTGTCCTATGATCAGTGGAACCAAGAATTTTATCATAGAACCCAGATTTTTACCAGCAACTCTGATTTACTTCATGCCTCTTCCTTTTGAGATGCTTTCTAAGGTTTTATGGAATCCCTCATCCACAGTAATTGCCACTTAACTTTGATATTGTGAGCCATGCCCCAGCTGAGTTTTGTGTTTCTTGCTCTGTGAAGTCATCAAGGAAAAGAATTCCTTAAGGAATTCTTAAGGAATTCTTTCCTTAAGTAAAAGGATTCCTTAAGTTGTGTCATTATGGTTGTAAAGAACACAAACCCAGTAACATGCAATTCATATTCATCAGGCAGAATATGCTTTGGGGCACAGTTCTTGTGTTACATTCCGTATCCAGCATGTCCTTGCTCAGCAAGGATAGTAAAGAGAAGCAGTTTATGTTTTCAGTTTCCTACCTGAAAATTTCCTTCCTGTTAAATATTTCCAAGTGGCTAAAATAACCCTAATGGAAGGACATAGTCTTTAATAAGCCTGAAATGTGCCTCAAAATTTTGCTTAAATTCTGCTGGATTTAAAGGTTTATATTTATTATCCTTGATACATGTTCAAATAATTTAAAAAAATAATTTTATTTTTAAAATTTGATTTTTAAAGGAAAATCTTATCAGTTTGTTTTTAAATGTATGTGTTAAGAGATCTGCAAACCTTACATTTCTGCTAGATATTCCTATTGCGGGATATTGGGATATTCAGCACCTTTTTGAACACTATTAGTAGAAAGATGCATTTACAATTTGGATAAAATAAAATCTGTTCTGAACTTTTACCCACTGGTGACTATAACTCACATGTACTAGCTAAAGGAAGCCATACAACAAAATGTAGAGGTGAATCAACTGTTCAGGGGAAAATCAATATCTCCTTGAAAATTGCAGCCGTTTAATTTGTTTTGTGCTACAGCCTGTTTTTCAGTATTGTAGCATATTAGTACCTCACTACTTACTCTCTAGACATGGCACATTGTATCTTGGAAACCTCAGAGGTTTCCAGATCTGAATCTAGAAGTAGAGAAGCACTGAGCAATCTGTGCTTATTGCCAGAGAACTACTGTTTGAATACAAGTCACGAATTTTCCTTCCCAGAGAAATCCTGCCAGGAGTGATTCATGTTCTTGAGGATCTTTTACAACCTAAATGATTCTATGATTCGGTGATTTTGCAAGACCAAACACTGAGAGTGGAGAAGATAATACGATGACTTCAAAGAGGAACTACTGGTTTCTTGTGAAGTTTTAGGGAAGCTTGTCAAGACAATTTGTATCTTAAGGGAAAAGGAAATAAAAGTTTAGAAAATAATTATGAATCTAATATTTTTTTCATTGACTGAGAACTAATTCTACATTTAGCTAAATGAAATAAATGGCATATTTATTCAATCTATTGGTCCCTGAATAAGTACGGCTATAATAAATTTGTCTGATCTAATTTGCATTGTTTGAAAGGTTGGCGTTTATGGTTCAGCAGGAATTCAGATAAAGCTGGTTAAATGATATGTTGGACCAGGCCAACAGATTCTGCTTCATGTCATATCCCTAGGCTTTAAATTTCCTGTTGAGTTATGATACAATCCATTCCTCTCTGACATTCCACATTAGTGTAAGACAGCAACTGAATGATTTCCCTCCTTTTCCTTTTTTTAGCGTTCTGTTTTAGGAAGCAAACTCAAAGGCCGTTGTGCTGGCTAGAAGCTCCCATGTTATCCCTACATACCCGTTTACTCAGGATGGCCACTGGAGGTGGTACGTCAGGATCACACACTGCAAACCAGAGCATGGTAAGGGCCACATGCATCCACACTTTGTGGCTAAATGAAAATGTAATTGCAATTAAAGAAAAGAATTGGAGCAAGTTTTCATTTCCCTCAAGCTCTGAAAATCTTAGATTGTAAGGAAGACTTTAAAATATTAACATTTTTGAGTTTTCCGTCTCCTCCTTCTTTCCGTGTTGTTCATCAGTTCTTGGGTTTTTTCAGTTTTTTTGGGGAATCTTGGGTTTGTTTGTTTGGTTGGTTGGTTCTTTGCTTTTGTTTGTTTGGTTGGGTTTTTTTACTGCTGTATTTCTTCTTGTCTGCTTGTATGCATTTTCAATTTTTTAATGGGAAAAGATGCTTGTGGCTATTCTGTCTCCAAAATGTGCTGTTCTTGTCAATTCATATATATATTGTAAAGTTTGCAAAACTACTTTAGTTACAAACATCATTGGCTAAAGAAAAAGAAACACCTACCCACACACTAGCTTGAGCAGTTATTATTGTCCTAAATTTTAGATCATTCCTACACAGAAGACCAACTTCAGCCCAGAAGTCCAGCATCGCTAGAAGAAAAAAAGTTAGGCCATACAATTATCTTTTGCACAAAAAAATAGTTATATTATGAAAATATTTTGTTTGTGATATATTTTTGCATTGCTTCTAGAATTTTGTTTAATCCATAGGTGAGCAGGTGGGAAGTGTTAACACTTCCCATTCACTCTTCAGCAATTACAGTAGTGCCATGTTTCTAACATCATTGTTTTGCTAGTCCAGGTATTCTACATGAATTCTCAGGTAAAGACATAAAAATATATTATTTCTAAAACTTTTGTAAAGGAATCCTGGAAGGAAGGATATTGGTGCAGCCAAGCTGGAAGATGAAGGAGTGCTGGCATCAGCATCTTTCCTCGCGCTTGTACAATCACAAGAGAATATTGTGGATGAGTTTACTATTACTGCCATGAGTAAGGAATAAATTCACTGAAATTGAAACTATCTCAGTGGCATAACTGAAGAACATTAATTCAAAAGATTGAAGATCATTCCAAGCTCATTTCTCTGCTGTGATAGAGAATTTGCCTATCATCTCTTTTGCTGACCAGACTTGATCCTACAGTGATTCCATTCATTCTTTTCCTGGTAGAATGTTGTCCTAGACTGCCACCTTGGTGGTGAGAAATCCTCCATCTTAAATTTTGACCTGATAATTTTATACATAGGTATCTCTTCAGATTTTTTGGTCCTTGCATTTATCATCCTAGAGAACTCTGAGGAATTCAACTGTATTCACTCTTGATCTTCTTTTATGAACCAAGATATATCTATTTCTTTCAGTGTCCTTCCAAAAAAGTCATCTATTTAAGTGACCGTTCTAGTAACCATCCTTTTATTGTACTCCAGCCTGAATTAATCTTTGATTGGTACAAAAGAATGAGGACATTTCTCTTACCTTCTTTAGTTCCAGTGACCAAAATCACTGGGAACCTGAAGCATTTAAGAATAGCAAAAGTGATGGTACTAAATTCAGAGGTAAATATCTACTCTGAACTCACAGGAGCTGACAAAACCCACCTGTTTTTACTGTTAACTAAAAGTAGAGTGTGGGTGCCAAGCATCTCCACAAGCCAGCCCTCAAAACTTCTACATTTTACTAGAAATTAGGAGTCATAAATATTAGACACATTTTAGAATGAATAACAAATTTTCCAATAAATCCTCCATCAACATTCTACCCTACAATTTCTGAAAACAGTATCACAATATCAAAAAGAGTGCTTAAAAATTTATTTTCTTCAGACACTTACATATAAAGCTGTGTGTTTTAATTCTGAAATAAAACTTACTAATAAGGTGCTAATGATAACTGGTGCTATGTTAAACTAAACTATTTTCAATTCCTCTGAACAATATCAGCTCTGCTCAGTAATAAAATTTCTGTAATTGAAAATAATACAATAAAGTAGTACAATAATATAGTAATAAGATAATTGGCATGGATGTTCTGAATTACTAAGTTGATGCTCCTATCAGTAATTGTTATTAAGATTAATTTCCATATACTCAAGGAATTTGAAATATTCAGATTATAAAGAACTGAAATTTGGGCAAGTTTGATTGTAGCTAATTCAAACATTTATATACTTATATATATATATATATATCCATAAGTGTACTTGGAAATGTAAATATGGCACATTTGCATACAATTTAAATACTTTTGGTTTAGCATTTCAATGTAGGTGTATACATGTGCACATACAAAATAATATTTGAACACTCAAAATCAGCAATCAGCAAGGTAGGCAGTGGCAACAGTGGTAAATTCTGTGTCTGAGCACTAGATTCAAGTGGATGGGATTCTCAGAGCCAGGAAAACCCAAACAGGAGCTGAGCATACATGGATACCATCAAAAGAAATGATGAGTTCTTGTATTGGGTGACTCTCCTTTATGGGTCACTAAGTTGCTCATCTGTCAGGCTGACAGGGCGTCATGAGAGAGGAAGCTGTCCAAAATCAAGGCATCTATTTAAGGTTAAGGGCCTAGGTGACTTTTACTAACAGACAAATGCATCTGAATAGAACTGACCCATTTACTATAGGCTGAGAAAATTAATATTGGAAAAAATTGCCTTCTGAAGATTTTTATTTATCTTTTTAAACTATCTAGACAACATATTAATTTAAACTATTCTTACTTAAACTATTCTTTAAGAAAGTAGTTGAATTCATCCCTGAGCTTTAAGAACTAGGGTGATGAATTTTCTCTCTAGAAAAGCTAGAATATGGTCAGGAAAAAAGAAAAAAAAGAATGAAAGGATCAAATAGAAAAAAAAGGATGAGGGGAACTAGAGAAAAAACAAGAGGTGAGGTGGAGAGTAAGAGGTGGTCTAAGGAACCCTCCTCCAGTGTTTACTGTCTGCAGTGAGAATGAAGAGAGAAAATCAGGCAGTTGTACACTCAAAATTGGAGTGAGTGCACCATGATCTAGTGGAAGGGTCCTCTTTTAAAAAGAAAAGAAAACTTAAAAAATGATTACAGTAAAAATTGACTGAAAGGAAAATTCATATGAGTCAGAATGAGTAGGAGATAAAGAGATTAATAGAAAATGCCCATACAGAAATGGGTTTTCCAGAGATGGCGTATGAAAGAAATTTAAATCATCCTGTTTAAACTAATAAGGGATTAATTTTTTTTTAACCTTTAGATTTTAGTAATTCTTAGTCTGACATAGAGAACCACGGGATAAAATTAATCTCATCCAGTTTTATCCGGCTGAAATGTAGACATCTAGTTTAAGCAAGTACTGTCTATATGATGGTGTAGCAAATGCCAAAGAGTAATCTAAGATGCTTTTGTTCAGCTAATCTTTGCTAAGATTGTTCTCAACCCCTACACAGAGGTTTCAGACATGCTTCATAATTCTGAGAGTAAATCTGAAAAACAAATATTATTTTCTACTCTAAGACAAAATCTAGATGTTTGATGTTACACCTGTAATGTTGAGGTGGTTTAATTAATTTGCAAAGAATATAAAAAACTTCTGGGGAAAAAAAATATGAAATTCTTTATTTGGGTACATATCCAATACCAAATCTTTCAAGGAAAATTATGCCAGTGCTAGTCCCCATCTAGAAAACTTACGCCTTTTTTTTTTTCTACACTGGGCATTTTATATCCCCTTCTGTTCACATCCTTTCCATTCCTCATTGTCACACAATATACCAGCTACATTTCAGGTTAGATCTAAAGATGTCTGGATAATTAAAACTAATTTGTAGAAATTACAGTTCAATCAATTTGTAATTAGGATAGATAGGAGAGAAGAAAGAGGAATAAGAAGGTCTGTGTGTTCCCACTCTTACAGTTAAGGAACAGCGTGACTAATTCTGTCTACATCTTGCAGCACAGTCCTCTGTCAGCTACAAGTTATTCAAAAGGCAGGGGTAAATTAGCTGGTGAGAAATGGTGCTATTTAAACTGAAGTGAGTAGTCTAGGAGAGACAAAGACCATAAAGCAGTGGAGTGGTGTGACTGCCCCTCTAAGAGTGCCACTGGAGCACGCGTACAGAGAATGGCCTTAGTCATGGTGAATTCACTGCTGGATGCAATCCCATGAAAAAAGTATTTCTGTACAGAGATGAAGCTCACATGGCCTTACAATGCAACACTTACTACAGCTTGTTACCAATGTGACCCTAAGAGCTGTGTCAATTTTGCTTTTCAAGGCAGTTGTGTTATGACTTGGCACTGCTTAGTGCGCAGGTACCTTGAGCGACTCATTCAGGATTGTAAAGAAGGCTGCGACAGAGATTAAAGGTGATCCTGTTTCTGTTCCTCTGTGTGATCTCTCAGTCATGAGACTTTTGTGAACTCTCTGAGGTGCTGGCATATTTAAATGCTGGTCAACCACAGGAATGCCTTTCTTTTTTTAATGACTACACAAAAAGCACAGTCTACCTTTGTTAGAGAACTGTGTGTAAGATCTTGTTTTCACTCAGGAAAAGCACTATTTTAAACTATTCATACAAACAAAAATTCAGTACTATACATCAAGATTAAATCTCCAAATTAATGACCAAAATTTTTCAAAACCACTAAAAGGTTTATGTTGTTATCAACCACTTCAATTTACCAGAACTCCTCATCAATGTCAGCTAAGTTGACATTTTTTAATATTTAATTCCTCTTTAAAAAACTATAAAGCATAAATTATAATTTGTTCAGTTTTCTTCTTTCTTAGAATTTTTAAAAATCTCCTTAATACTAGAAAGCCTGAAGTACATTGTCTGCATACCAGAAATGAATCAAAATATCATTTGATTTTTTTCACATAATTAAAGGCATAAGTAATGTTAATTTACCAGTATAAACCATTTTCTACAATGACATGCAGGTATGATTATTAATATTAATTTTTAAAAAGACTTTCCAGTTTCTGTCTCCATTTTCTCTCTCATCTGTTCCTACTTTCTCAAACAACATTCTCAAAAAAATAAAACTTGGATATGGAAATGTAAATCAGCTATATTGCATTTCTTAATCTTATTAAAGCCATGATATGTTAAATAATTTTATGAAAGATAACATTGGCTAAATCAAGCCTTTATTTGGCAGACTCTCAAATTGCTCATCAGAGGACCATCTATCAACCGTGGAGCAGCTTAGGCAGAAAACAACTGAAATTAATCTGAAAGCAGTCAGAAAGGATGTTAAAGACTAAGCAATACATTACAAACATTGAACACTAAGAGAAAAGTGTGTAAATGGCTATTTTTCTGTTCACAAATACTGACAAAACATTTTAATATGATCTGGTTAATAAATTGATTTTAATTTTTTTTTTCTTGTTTTGATTCTTCTGCTCTTAATTTGCAAACATTTTTCAAATACATGATGTGGAAAGCCTAAAAATAGTTGTGAACATGGGTTCTATAAAGATACTAAAAATAATTTTAAAAATAAAGAAATATATATACATACATGTTTTCATATATATATGAATATATGTATATTTTTGTACATAGAAATTTACACATTCATGCATAGGTAAACCAATAAGCTCATTTAAAGAGTCATTTTTCAGGTAGAACATGTACAAATATAAGCACAATTTATTAAATGTTATATTCATAAGTTATATTTAAGCAAGTAGTTGCAGAGCAACTTCAGTGGGAATTTAGAACAGCTTAGAAAAACCAGAATTTTGGGTGTGGGGTGGTTTTTATTTCTCTAGCAACAAACCAAATCAATGAGTCATACAGGGACATCATCATACTCAGTAATACGAGTGCAGCCTCCTGCAAGAAAACTTGAACTTGTTCTTCCTATGATATTACAAAGAGCATCAAAGTTTGGTTTATAGGGTTGATCCAGTGGGGCTACTCAGTAAAACTGCACCTGAATGGGATCAGGAGAATGAACCACAGTTTCCCTTCTTCAGCAGCCCAGCTTGCCATTTTTCATAGTCTCACACATGGTCAGTTCAATCTGTGTAGCAAAGACATATTTTGAGAGGCGTGCATTATATCTGGCTCAGATGGAGCTACTTTTTTCATAGCAGCCCATATGGGGCTGTGTATTTTAGATTTCTGACCTGCTCCTTGCTCTGCCCACACAGTGAGTAGGCTGGGGATGTGCAAGATGCTGGGAGGGGACTCAGAGAGGGCAGCTGACCCAAACTAACCAGAGAGATATTCCATAATGTAATAATGAACAATAAAACTGTGTCAAGTTTAGGTTGATGGGGTTTTTCCCAAAGTAGCTGTTGCTGAGGGACTGACTGGGCATCAAATTACTCATGAAAGGTGGTGAATGATTGCCTTTGCATAACTTCTGGGTTTTTTCATTTTTTCTTTCCTTACACTTATTACACTATCCTTATCTCAACTTTATCTCAACACAGGGGAATAGTGAGCAAGAGACTGGATGAGGGTTTCGTTGCCAACTGGAATCAATACAGCACAGACGACAAGGAAAAATTAGTCTTTAACAGTCTGATAAAAAAAAAATAGCTGGAAGGTGAAGTTAGGGTGGAAAAAATATAGAAGAAAGAAAAAAAATCCCAAAAATATATTGCTCATGAGAATTCACAGCATGAGATTTAGGGTCTTCACACCTGTGCTGTTAACTAATGAAACAATTTTGCTAGGGATATACTGGAATTTTCTTAATATACATTTACTGAATCCAGATTTAAGGTCTGTGTATTTTTCTACCAGCGTCACAGAACTGTTGTTAGAATCAATTATTTTAATTATAGAGCCTGATTTTAGCAGGAAATTAAAATAAATTCCTTCTTATATTATTAATCACTGATCCTGGGTTTTCTCAAATGCATATCAGCTCTAGGTGTGGAATGGTATTAGAGACAATTCAGGTCACACAGTTATTCTCTTAATCACTATCACATATATTGAATGTTTCTGCAGCTGCTCACGAAATATTACTTATCTCTTGGCAGAATTTCACAATGGTAGACTGAAGTATGATAAATTATATTTCTTCTCCTTTGGTTATACAGTGTACTGACAATCCTTTGTTAGTTTTAGTATAGAGTCATCATTTGGTGTGAACCAGAGTATTTATGGATCATGCAAATTTTATGGATCATGCAAATTTGTTTCCTGAGCAGATAAAGACAATACTATTGCTAATGCTTCTGATGGTGCCTCTAAAAATGTTTAGCTGGGGATGATCACAGCATGATATGCAGTGAACTTGTAAGTGCACATAGGTGTGTTTGATGCAACACAGGTTTCAAAGAGTAATCCCGTCTATTAAAAGATCATTACCAGTTATTCAACATCAAGACAATGCTAACAATTGTCTTCATTTAATATATTAAAAATTTATTTCAACTATTTAGTAGTTATATAATGGAAAAGAGAAGAAAAAAGGTAAAATAATTCCAAAATACCTTGTAACTTGCTCATGTGAATCTTTTTACACACTGTACAAAATGCCACAGTTTATCCAGGTAAATTTAAGGACAGCCTTTAAAATCTTCACAGATACAAGACTACGTAGGAACTTTGAACATATTTCCTGAACCTGCCTTTCAACTCAAAAAGCCTGCTTCACTAACATGGTGGAATGCAGAACACAACTACAACACTGCTTCTCATCATTCTCTGCACTAAAAAGAATCATGGGACAGGCAGGATGCCAGGGCCTTCCAATTTCCTCTAACTGCAATGCTCATTCCTCAGATCTCCCCAGTGCCAGTCAGGGTGGGAGTTAGAATAGAAGAATGAAATTAAGTCTGGGAAAGGAGGGGAGTGGGAGAAAGGTGTTTTAGTTTTTATTCTTGTTTCTCACCATACCATTCCACTTTGCAATAAATTACATTGATTTTCCCTAAGTTAAATCACTTTTGCTTGCAACAGTAATTGGTAAGAGATCTTGACCCACAAGCTTTTTAATCATATTTTCAGTTCTTGTCATATTAAAAATATGAATCAGAGAGAAACTGAAGAATGAGAAACTTCTATGTCACACTTAAATGAAAGAAGTACAAAAAGAAATAACAGTAAATATTAAGTAGTGTCTTCCCCCTCAAAATCATCACCATTTCATTCATAGAATATTTTCATACTAATTGCAAACATAGTACCAGAAGGTAGTGTGAAATTCACCAAAAGAAATAAAAATGACACTGTATTAAGTAATTTTTGTGACTGAAAGATGGATTCTGCTTTACTTTTAGAAATCTGACTTGGCTTTTTTTCAGAGCAGTGATACAAAATGAATATAAGGACAATGTAGGTCATTACTTAGGAAAAAAATAGCAATCTCTTTGGCTTTCCCCTCTTGTCATCCTCATTATCTCACTGAATTATGCCACAGGTTCCCAATGAATCAATGCTATCAAAACTTTATCCCATAACCTTTCTTAAATATCAAGTGATTCTACAAAATCTCTTAATATTACAGACGATCTTTTTACAACTTTACCAGAAATGGAAGACTAAAAACTTTAATTCAGCTAACTTTTTAGAAAGATACCATTTTCCTCATTTTCCACAGTTTCTCAATCAAAAACAATTAGAGAAAAACTTATGCTAATTACTTATCCTAATGATATATAAGACCATATCTGGCATAGGTCACTAAGTCTCCTTTATAAGAACCACCTATGAGGCATCAAACACATTTTGACTCAATATAAATGACAGAACAATGTTTTCTTTGGTAATGTCATATTAGTCATTTTAATTTTCTGGAAGTTAATTACTTAATGTTAATACAGTACTTGCCTCTCCCTCTTAGCTGTGATCTTATAGTCTCTTTATTGTGTATCAGTCCTCCCACACATTCTTGCTAGGGTTCATTTTTCTCATAAAGTTTTTCCTACCCTGTAATTGTCAGGAAATTTAGAATTAAGTGCTGGTGTATTCAGAATTCATTTACTGACCCAGAGGAATTACCCAGCATGCCATCCAATATGCAGAAAAAAAGTGTGTTGTGAAAAAGTACTGCAGTGGACCTGAAGTTCCTTATTTAAAAATAAAATAAAATAAAATAAAATAAAATAAAATAAAATAAAATAAAATAAAATAAAATAAAATAAAATACTCTTTGACCTGAAGAAAACAAGTGGTAAATATAGGGATTTATATTAAATTTATGAGTAAGAGATGAATAAGACATGTTACTATGTATTAATAAGAGATTGATAAGATTTATACGAAATTAACAGCTACATTTAAGAAATCATAAGAATTTATCTACACTGTGCCTTGTAGCCTTTTCACTACAGGGGTAGGAATATTTTGTACATGTGCAAGAAATTACTAAGGCCCTGTGTTTGTCTTGACTGTATGCAGAAATGTACCTGTTTAACAGCTGCTTCTTCTTATTAATGAGTCCAGATCCTTTCTTTGTATTTGGCCAGTGAGTTACACTGTCTATATTTCCCCAGGAGCTCAAATATTCTAAGGGCTCAAGTGTTTTGTCCTATTCAGCCTGGATCTTCCAATGCTGGAAACTCTCTTCTCAAGTGAGCAGATTTCTCATTTTTAAGCAAATGATATTTTCACTTTCTAAGAAAATTCTGGCCCTAATTTCCTTCAACTTTCCTTCCACCACACTGAATAAATTTTCCAATATACTTAATGAAACATTGAGTTTTATGCACATATTATGCCAATATGTGCATATAACATTCATCTATGAAAATAACATATTCAGAGTCAACATCAGATAGAATTATTTGTTGCCTTTCTTCCTTTTTCCTTCCCTTTCTCTTCCTTTATTTTAGACTAAAAAGTTAGTGGTTAACACAAAACCAATGATCTGGTTTGCATAAAAATAAAACAAAAATTATGTGTAAGGTACAAGGCTTTTTAAAATTGTATTATTAGAAAAAGCATCCTCAAACTGTCATTACTGTAAATCAGCAAATGATTCATCAGTTACTTCTTATCTTAAGGGAAGCAAGAAGCAAGACGTTGCTAAAAATTTCAACAAAGGCCAAGCTCTCCAGAAGTTTTCCATATTGTATATGCAATAACTCCAGAATATTTACAAAGAAACATGAATAACAAGCAGAATGAAACTGATATTTTCGTTGGTCCTGTCTCTAAGAAAGAGAAACTCTAAACCACAATTAAGACTAATATTCTGCAAATTCTTAATATGGCAGGCTGTTCTGTGACTATTTTCACTGTTGTCAGTCTGAAGCCTTGTTTATGCTTCTGACATGTCCTCATAAGTATCTTTATAAAAGTGTTAGTAAACTATCCTAGAAAAACAAAAACTACCACTATTCTCCACCAGGTTTGATAATCACAACAGCTTCTCACACATCTATATACAGTGGAAGTGCTGTATCAAAAAAAGTAATATTAAGTTTACAGTATGTTCTGTCATACGACACACTATCTGCAAAAAAAAAGTTTTTCCAAAGCTATATTTGTATTTTATGGATAGCAAAATATCTGATGCTAAGTGTTGAAGCCTTATCAATTTATCTAAAAAGGTACAGAAATATAAAGCTATATTGTACATGTGAAACTCTTATTCCTTGGGAAGTTTGAGAGAGACTAATGATTATATTTCACCTTTACCGCAACATACTGTGTATTGCTATACATAAAAGATTTAGGCAAATAGAACAGAGGCAAGTAAAGAAGCAACCAAACTATGAAGCAAAACCCTATACAATTATGGAAGTATTGTGTTTATAGTCCCACATTTTTGCACAAAAGTGCAAAATACACTAAAGACCATTAAATACACTAAAGTGCATTACACTAAAGACCAAAAGATAATTATTTTAGAAGAACAGAATCTCTGGACTTCAGTTGATTTAGTTCAATTAAGTTTTCAAAAGAGTTTAGAGGTAAGAAAGATGAAAACATTTGAATGAACCAATGAAAAAGGATGCTTCGTACAGAGGAGAGATTTTATTAGAGTAACCAATTTGGCTGGAAAAGAAAACGAAAGAAATCTTCCTGGTAGTATGAACAAAATTATTTTTTGGAACACTTATCTGATAGGAGCATATTTTTGTTTTGGGTAATTTCTGTGTAAGCCAAAGATAACCTTCAAGGTTTTTTTTTTTTCCCACACTGGTTTGGATAAGATCACTTATCTATAGGTTGTGATTTGATTTTGACTTCTGTATTTTCCTTCATACTTTTCTCATGTGCTTGTTACTTTTCCATATGACATTTTATTGATCCCATATATTTTGGCTAAATTTTATGGTAGTTTGAGATTATCACTTTTTGTTTGAAGCTCCGTTTCCTTGGGGATTTTTTGTTTGGTTGTTTTCTTTTTTTTTTTTTTGTTTTGTTTTGTTTTGTTTTGTTTTGGCATTGTTGGGGTTTTTGGGTTTTTGGTTTTGTTTCTTTTTTCTTTTCACTGTTTAGGGTGTTTTGTGGGGGCAGAGAGAGGAGGCTGGGGTTTTTTTGTTGTACAGAATTGGAAAAGAGAGGTTGGAGAACAGAACCACCAAAAAATGACCAAAGGGGTCCTGGTCGATGACAAGCTGAACATGAGCCAGCAGTGCCCTGGCAGCCAGGAGGACCAACCCTGTCCCAGGGGGCATCAGGGGCAGCATCAGCAGCCAGGCAAGGGAGGGGATTGTCCTGCTGTGCTCTGCACTGGGGTGGTCTCACTTCGAGTGCTGGGGACAGTTTTGGCCACCACAATATAAAAAAGACATGAGGCTGTTAGAGAGTGTCCAAAGGAGGGCAGTGAAGATGATGAAGAGTCTAGAAGGGAACTCATAAAAGTTACATCAGGGGCCACTTGGTCTGTTCAGCCAAGGAAAGAGGAGACTGAGGGGAGACCTCATTGGAGTCTACAACTCCCTGAGGTGAAGCGGAGGGGCAGGTACAGCTCTCTCTGATGAGCAGTGACAGGATCTGAAGCCTGAAGCTGAGTCAGGGGAGCTTTAAGCTTGATATAAAGCTTCTACACCCCGGGGGTGGTTAGGCGTTGGAACAGTCTTCCCTGGAAAATGGTGAAATCACCAGCCTGATGGTTCAAGAACCGCTTGGAGAAGGTTCTCAGGCACAAGGAGTGAATCTTTAGGTATCTTGGGCAGGACCAGGAGTTGTCTTTAGTTGATCCCTGTAAGTCCCTCTAATTCAAGATATTTTATGATCCTATGATTTCCCGTGACATGGATGGACACATTTTATCCCTCCTGGCACATATATAAAGTAGACACTCTGAGCAGTCCTATAGAACAAGTATGTGGTTATTCTAATTCTTGGTGATTTGAGGGAAAGTGCTTAGTGCTTTATCTTCATATTTAGAGCTACCTCCAGAATATTTTAAGATCTCAGTGAACTTTATCAGCATTTACAGCAAATCGAGAAATTAATTCTGTTATCTACACAGAATTTTCACTTGGGTCATGAAAATCAATGCTGCCTATATTGATTAGATTTGGACTTCAATTAACCTTTTGACTTGAAAGCTGTCAAATCTGGAATTAAACCTTATCCCATTATATATATATTTTAGAATTAATATTTTTATTGCTGTTTCTTTGTAATATAGGAATTAGTAAAATTGTGGAACACTTCCCTTAGAATATTAGGCAGTGTCCTAAAAACAAACTAAAAAAAATCCAAATGAATGAGACCTTCAATCCAACAAAAAGACCACACTCCTGTCTTAGAGTTTGAAAATTTAACAAGGAAATGTCTTTTCTGCAGCTCTTAGAGTAATATTGGCCCTAACAGTTAAACTAGGACACAAGTAACTGTCACCATGACTCTTTTCTTGGTTTTTTTTAAAGACATTTTTTCCTTTTGTAAAGCAGATGTAAAGCAAAGAGTCAACTGTTGTACAGCTTTTGATCTTTCCATAAAGGATCATTCATATAACTGATAAAATATGTTACATGTAAATATATATATAGATTTTCTTAATTATTGTAAGAGTCAATGAAATTATTGAAGTATGGATTAAAATTTTCATGAGGAAAAACTGCTTGGTTCATGTGTATTTAAACCAAATCAAGATCAAAATTATTTATTGATTTATTAATTAATAATAATTAGCAATCAATCAGTGATTCATTTAGGATTGATATCAACAGTGCAATATAGAAATCTCCATGTTAAAACCTTAAAAAATCTCTATATAAGGAGCTTAAGAAATGTGCCTCATAGACAAATCCAAATTGCTGTAGCCTCACGCCCATGCACATGCCCCTGTAGAACTGCATGCACATTCTCTCATAGACCATGTGGGCTACAGCCACAAAGGCTCCCTTCCCTGAGCATAAGGGTGCATATCCCACTCACACTCACCTTCTAAGGGACATGTGGGTGTCCCATCCTTACCTGTACCTGTGCTGCTCCCCAGTGAGCACGTAGTCACCCATGGAGGAGAGGATTCAAGTTGTCTTGGCATCCTATGGCTCTGGCTGAGCAAGGCAGAGGTCCTGATGTCTTTAGGAGATTTCTAGCAGTGCATAAAGGGATTTTGAAAGCTGGTCTTTGCTCTTCTAGGTCTCTCCCTCACAAATTTTACAACTTAAAATTTTGCACATTCTCATGCCACTTCTATATATCTTTTCCAGCTCAATCACTCTTAATTTCTATAGACTCAATACAGTACCTAGACTAGTCTAAACTGTCTGATAGTCACCTTCACCTTTAAATGGATCAGTTTGGGCAAAGGTGCCCTCAGGAAGTGTAGCCACTATTCACACAGCTGTCTGAACAACTGCCAGTATCCCACAGTAGTGACTAGCAGTACATCTAAGAAATTACTTCCATCTACCTTGTAGTATGAGAAAAGAAACTGAAACTTTAAAGATTCCGTTATGTTCAAAGTCAGCTAGAGGTTTATTTTAAGGTATAGACAAAGAAACATGAAAAAAATAACTATTATTCTCTTCTTACTATTGAAGATCAGATCCTGAAGATCTCTCTCAGTAAGATCTTGCTTAAACACTTCACTGGCTTGAAAGGAAAGGAATCACAAGGGGATCCAGATCCACATAATTTCTTCCCATGACAACCTTTCAGACACAGACCACAGACCTATCACCACTTCCAAATTTTTCTGCATATTTCTTTATCCTTGATGTTAGCATCAATCCTGTTGTAGTAACAGCCAGCTTGAATAAACTTCGTGTGCTTTATCCTAAATCCAAATAGTCTCAAAAGTTCAGATACTCAATTTAATCATCCACACACTGAGAAAAAACATTTTGGGTTTATTTATCAAATTAAAAAATTGTCTTAAATAAACCAGAAGTCTGTTTATAATTCATATATGCATACTGCCTGAGAATGAATAAAGGAAAAATGATCAAAATGTTTTGTTTGTTCATTGATTTTATTGAAAGTAATAAAAGCCTTTCAACCCTGTATAAAATTATTGGTATAGAAATGTTCAAGACAAATCATCAGGCACACAGATAAGGCATTTATTCTGTCTGACATGCAGCACATACCAACAAAAATTTAGGACAACCCAGATGTCATATTTAGAGAATCTATATGTAACTGAAAAAGAACTATTAATCACATAGGAGTATACTTTACTTTTTCTCCTTATATCTGTTTTCAAGTACTCCTCACTCTTTCCAATAAGTTGTAAGCATATACCAATAAATTCTATGACACACACAGTTACAGAATGACTATAATAACAGCAGCTATCTTTATGAAGGTGGATTGGGAGCAGAATGGGGATTAGTAGCTGGATACAGAAAACCTTTATTAAAGTTATGTACACTAGTAGCTTGATCTGTGTTACAAATGAGTAACAGTAAGAACAGGAAGAACTTTCATTCACGGAGTTTATAATCTAAGAGCTAGATACAAAATTAAATAAGGTAACAAACAGGCATTGGTAGGCACAGAGAACAGAAAATACTAAAAAAAAATACATAAAGAAACTTCAAGACCTACTTCAGGTCCTGGGTGTAGCAGAAACATCTGAAATAAATCAGAAAAATACATAGAAAACAGATTTTTTATTCTGTTAGTGAATTCTGTTATTAATGTTAGTGAAATATTTCTGAAAATATTATGATGATAGAATGCATTTAGTAGAAGAAAACCACTTATTTAAATATTTCTATGTAAGTCAGATTCCTACATGTAGAGTTTTAAGGTGGTCTCTTTAGATAAAGAGCTGATTTTTTGGTCTTCCAGAATTCAGGTCTGTAAAAGTTAAAAGTAAATATAAGTTCTGTAAACTCTTTTAAATCAAGTTTTGTAAAAAGGGACCTTTTGATGAGATTTCTGTGAAAAGTTCTATGATAGCAGAATTGTTCATTTACGATTCTAGAAACTCCATTAGCGTTGTCAGTTTTATGTAATGAAGGTTCTGTGATTAGAGACTAGATTGCAGTGGTTATGGCAAATATTGGTACATAAGTTCCTTTATTTTCTGTCTGAGTGTAATTTTTAACTTGTGGTGACTAAATAGGTAATGTTACTATGCTATGTTTCATTAAAAAAACATGAAATGCTTCCTTACATCCAAGAAGCTTAAGCAAGTTAAAGCACCTGATATGGCTATATTACATATATGCATAGATTTGGCTGCAACTGCCAAATTCTAAAACAAAAATCACTATACAAATCAGTAACTTCTAGTCACCTCCCTCAGGATATTGTCTTGCATCAAATTGGTCAGGAAATGTAAGATATTCTAAAGGCTGTTGCCTATATCACTTTGTCATCCTGGCTGCAGACAATAAAGGATGATCCAATATGGTGCAACAGATATGAGGAGCTTTTTGGTTGACAGCTGGTCCAAATGTCATTTGAAATGATGCACTTTTTAATGTATAGAAAACTGCAAAGCAGTTTCAGTTTCACACACACAATGTGTTTTAGATTTGTGGCCTTTAAATGTTTGAAAAATATGCTTACAATGGTGTAGTGTGATGTATTGTGGTTTCAAATGCTATGTAACCTTAGTTAACCCTACATGTTCTTCTATTGTGTATGGCAATATATCAAAAGATAGCATCCCTTTAAGTTTCCTCTTTCCCAAATTACCTTATCCT
>JANIJU010003056.1:135922392-135944342 GCA_025504685.1 Leucosticte australis
TTTTTCTCTCTGACATTACACTCATTTACTTTAACATTTTTGTCTGTAAGTTAGTCATCCTGAGAAGCTTTTTGTTTCACAAAGGATACTTAACCTTTTATCCTACAAAATTTTACACAATTTAACATGTAAAATTAAATCTCATTAAAATGTACTTTGAGGACTGATTATCTGGACACTTTCTACCACTCATCAGGAGATAATGCCTACATTTTAATTACTTTTTTGTGACTGCATGTTTGTTTTGTCTTAGGATGTTTGTACTTAATAATATGAGATGCTCACTCTGATGGAGTAATTACAATGGATAAGGATCAATGTGTTTGCAACACAGAGGCAGAGTTGGAATAAGAGGGCTTTGCAGATCAGAATACAGATGCAAATTTCACAAGAGTTCAGTGTTTTCCAGCTCAGTCACAAGACTGCTGTATTGCTCTGCCAGTTACCTAGAATTATATGCATTTTGACAGCTTTACATACATACATAGTAATGGTGGCAAATGTAATACCTTGAGTATGAACTTCTCTTCTTCTCAGTATTTGGCAACTATTACATAAAAGAGAAAATAGCAAAAGTACACTAACAGAAACATTATAGGAGAAACACAGATAGTGTTTGGTGGAGGTAACAGAAAGTTACTTTAAGTACAAAAATCAAAATATAGGCATTCAGTTTTATGAAATCAGTATCTAGGAATTTCACTGCTTTTCCTGGTAAAAGGAGATAACTGTAAGAGGCAAAAATGCAGTGCTGAATACATCTTCCTGGCTCACAATCTCTCATCTGCTTTGTAGCTGTCCTGTTACCCTGAAGAACTCAGTTTCTGGAACCACTTTTCCCTCCTACCTCTTTCTTTCTTTTATTTATTTCAAAGCAAGTAACTGTGGTGAATATTCTTGTGTTAGTAATTCCAGTTAGGGAAAATTATTTTCTTCTCTGGCTTTAGCTTTGAACTACTGCTTCCTTTTTCAAGATGAAATCTCTTCTTTCAAAATATGACAAGGGTACAAAGCTACCCATTGTTCCCTTTGCTTAGCCTGAGTGAGGGCAGCTGACCTCCTCATCCCTTTTAAAATGTTACTGGTGTTTTCAAGCACCACCTTCCCTCTGAAGAGTATCTTCCTTGTCTTCTGCAACAGACTGAGCACATCCTTGTATGAATTTTATTCAATGGCAAAACTTAAATGTATTTCCTTGAGGTCAGGATTTTTCTCTAAATAGGCAGAACATGGTATAAGGGTTGGGATGATAATAAATGCCACCCTACTTGTCATATTTTACTTTTGTGGATCTACAGAAGAATGAGCTGACACATGAAATGCTGCAAGCATGTAGCAGGGATGTTTCTAAAACTTCAATATGTGCTCAATGGTGGTAGCAAGACAACTTCTGAGTACAGGATGTTGTAATGTGCACAGGTATAATCCTTAGAGTGGCTTTTGTTCCATGAGGTGTCCTAGTTTTATTTAAGCAGACATCCTGTCTGTAGGTCAGCCTCAAACATTTCACTGCAATTTCACATGCAGTAATTTGACTCTATAATTTGAAGTGCTTAGAAATGCATCTCCATCAGCCCTTTTACAGCTCTGATTTAAGGTCAAAACACTTCCCCAGTTGCTTTGTCATTTCCCCTAAGACAGATCTGCATATCTCTTCTGCATGATCAGAGATGCTCTATTTTCTCAACATGCTGACCTATGGAGGAAAAATTGCTTAACCAAGGAACAGGCATCCATAGAAGTGAAAAAAACTCTGATCTACCATTTAGGACTCAGAACAAGAAGTGAGAGATCTGGTAGAATTAGATATGCCAAAGGGAAAGTGAATTGTATAAATTCACAGACACTCATGAATGAGTTTTAGGCCTCGACCAGAACAGTGTTTAAATTAGGACTTGGGCACTTTCTTAAAGTGTTGGCAGGCTAAACTGGGTAGCCACAATTGCTACCAGCCATGTGAGTCTTCATTGTTCCACTCATACAGTTTAACATCAAATTTTAATCACAGGCACTTTTGGTTAATCTCTTTACATTTTAATTAGAGGGAAACAGATATGTGCTTGCACACATAGGCCTAGTGGGAAGCATAAAGAATTTATTTTAAACCAGGGCCTGTCTCCATTTTCTCTCCATCTCAGGATTTCTGCTGAGAATGCAGGAAGAACCTCGTAAAGCTTAGACATCCTGCCTTTCTTAACTGAAAGTGACAAATAACATGACTGTTACTGCCTGGAATTCCCATGTTCTCAGCCTAACATAAATAAAGATTTGGGAGCTATAGTATCAGACCTAATGTCTTCCAGACCAATTATCTTGATTATGCCATTTGTCAGAAAAAATGCATAGTAGGTAAAACAGAGCGAGCTGCCACAAACACTGGAGTTCTGAATCCAGGCCAATTCTAAAACCTTTTAAAGAAAATAAATATCGTTGCCTGCACTGCCACCCTCCTGTGTGGCTTTTGCTGAGAGGCAAACTGCTTAAAAAACACTTTTCTCCTTTTGCTTGCATGCCTCAGGGAAATTATAAAAACCTTTTAAAAGCCTGTGACTCCTGGACACAGGAGCATCAAAGAAAGAACTATTACACTATCCAGGAAAGTCCAGGCAAAAAAGTAAACTCTGATTAGAGATCAAGAAAGTCCAGCTCTCCCAGAGATTTACCAGTAGTTAGTGGCTATTTGTACTCTGTGTGTTCCAGAAAAGCAAGCTTGACAACACTATTCCTTTAAAAACTGTTGATTTGTTTGGGTTTTTCCCTCAGTTTCATTTTCCTAAATACCATTGGTATTTTAAACCTTTGCATTCTTATAACACTACAGAATAAAACATGCCCATAAAACAAACAAAAATAATTTCAGGCTTATGCAAGTTCAGTCTGATCTTTTGCTTAAATTTCCCCATTAAAAAAAAATCTCAGAGCTTTTCAGGCCATCTAATTACATCATCATTGATCAACACTTTAATATTTAATGAAAACTATCTGTGATGGCTCTGCATAAGAATGTGAAAGGATAGTACCACCAAGTCAGGCTGAAGATTTAACCTTGTTTCTTTCTCCAAGAGCACCACTAGATATTAAAGGAAAAATATAAAGGGATATCAGCCCCACTGTATCCTTTAATCACTTCCAAGAAGCAATCACCATGCTTAATAATCTGGATGTCTCTTCTCAATCAGCTCCCTTTTAATTCCATTCATTTTATTTAGACTTAAGACACTATAAAACATCAAATACATGAGATGTGAAAAAAACCCTTTTTACTTTATTTCTCCTCCTATAAATTTCATTGTGTGTATATGGATTCTTCCATTTGACAAAATACTGATTGTTCCTTATTCAAATTCTATATAATGTTCTTGATTTGGCAAACCAGCATCACATCTCCTTTTTACTCAGCTGTTTTATTTTCAGGCTACTTCATTTAATCTTAACTTAATCTTTACTTATCCTATGCTTCCAGTTATCTACTTTACCCTCTTTGCCTTTTGCAGTTCCATTGTCTCTCTGTCCTTGGGTGACCTTGGGAGATGGAATAATCAGAATTACATTTTCTATTTAGCATGTTGTTACATTAGGGGCTTATATAGGGAAAGAAGGATTTTTTTTCTCCCCAGTGTACATAAAGTGCTGCATAGTGGACCCAATTTCCACAACATTATCTCTTTATGTCAGAATAAAAGACAGGAAATTAAATACATAGTAACTATAAGAGTAAGTTCTTACCTAGTTTTCATTTGATCTTGGGATTTTAAAAACAGAATTTCTCATGAAATAGACCCGAGGTCAGGAAGTTAATGGGAAATACAAAAACCAGTCTGGTCTTTTTACTCACAAGCAGAATCTGTCTAATAAACAAAGTAACAGTCCCTGACCTGAATGCACATAGAAAAAAAAATGCAGGAATTGACTTTCTCTGTGGGGTCCATGGTAAAAGAGAAGAGCAACATGCAGAAAAAGCTAAATCCTTAACTAAGAATATATGAATTAAAGAGACTGAAATGAAGCAGTTGAAAAGAACTGACCTGCAGCTGCTGCAAATCCAACCCATTCCAACCTCTGGTGAAATGTTATAGAGTCCATATCTTTCAGAAGACATTTCTATTTTCTCTATAAGTGAATATATGAACACATAATATTCATAAAAAGCATAAACATAAATGTATGACAAATTTATAGTGAATATTTCTATAAGGTATATTACTGTGTGACACATTCCATATATAATACATTGCATATGCCATTTTAGTCTTTTTTAACATATTTATAGTATTTGCATAATAAGTTAATGTATATACACACAACACATTTTCAGGCTTGTAGATTTTCATGCAATGTTTTGCTCATAATTTATGTGAGATATAACAGTAAAACTGCTCTAATGATCAATAAACTTGTTTAGACCTCCGGTACTGACTGTGCTGTGGCAGCTCCCCTGCTTTCCAGCTGGTGGAAATCTCAGCTGGCAATATCCTTCCTGGTTCAGTGTGTACTTTCTCTTTGGGTGTGTGTTGCCAAGATTGGTGCTGGCATTTGAGTTTTCTCTGCTTAGTGCAGGACGGAAATGAGATTAAGAAAGATTTCATAGAGGGTTGTAATGTCATGCTAGGGATGGATTGTGCTGTTCCCAAGGAAAAGTAGCCCAGCAATCAGAAATGAATCAAAATAAACCAGCTTAACTTGAAGGTTCCAAGTTTAGTTTTATAAGATATTAATTCCATATTTTCTTTATTTTTGGTCATGTTTACTTGGGGTTTATGTAGAAATCTTTCTTATTGATGTGATAAACTCAGGATACATTATTTTAGAATTTTCATCCAAAACTTTTAAAAGAAAGAAAGAAATGCAGAAAAAAGTAAAATTATGGAAAAGTAATGGAAAGACAGAAAGAAGAAGAGTGTATTTAATGGTGCTGCTGTTTGGGAGAACACCTACAACATTTACTGTGGAAACAATTATTCGGTATGTTACATGCTGTAAAGCCATGTTAAGCACTATGTTCTACTGTAAGTTTAATTTCTGAAGTTCTTCATCTTATCTGATATTGGTCAGAAAGCTGGAAGTCTGGTTTCAAGTCATGTTCTGAAGCTTTCAAATTGATGATGGAGCACCAAACCTGGTTGTTGTGTCTTTGCTTGTTTCCTTGAAAAAAACCAAACAGGCCCTCCCCTGAACATATTAGCATAGTAATTGTAAATTTATTTTTTTTTTAAATCTTTTTCTCCTCTTACAGTCACTCACATTCAGGAACTCCCCAATGTCTCCTAATCAGATCTATGTGAAAACCTAGACTAAGAAAAAAATTTGCTTAGAAATTAATTGCATCTACCAGAAAGCAATGGAACATGCGTGACAAGTTTTACCTTTAATTTCTTTTTATATTTGCTCTATTTTTCTCTTTACCCTTCTCTTTCCTCTCTGATAAAGAATTACACATTGCCTCCACTCTATCTGCAAGGTCAAGAGAGCAGTAGCAATGAACCAGACAGGCTGAAGGTTTCAGCAACTAAAATTTAGCTGTGACCTTCATGGAAAAGCTGAGTCCTCCTATAGCACATTAAATTTAGCCTAAGGTTTCAGGGAAACAGGTTTGCCATGGGAGGAAATATAAAAAGATAAGAGCAAATAACAATAAAAGCTACTGCTAAAAAAACTTCTCCCATGCAAACAACCCTTTGTAATATATGTTGTATTTGCGGACACACAAGAGCAACATTTTTGAAAGTTATTGGCAGATGTTTTCAGGTGTTCTGAAAAATGTAGTTATTGTTTTGTTCCTAACAAGCGGTAGCCAGTGCCTGCTCAGATTATTAGGTGATATAGATAAAACATGACAGAAGGTCACAAAAAGGAACGTTTGGGGATTTTGTTTCCTTACCCCAAGAGCTTGGCAATCACAGGCTGGGGGCAGTAAGCACCAGGAGATTCTGGCTCACCCCTGTGCATTGGTGTTCTGCCATCACAGTGTCTCAAACAAGCTGGCTAAACCAGCCAGAGGCCTTCAGTCTTACTGCCAATTGTTCAGCCTTCAAGAGATTACTGAAGCCATTCTAGTGCAAGTGTAAAGTTATTGATTAAAGTCTTTTTAGTAAACATTTTTGCTGTGTGTATGGGATGTTTATGTCCAGGTTTTGACTGTGTGGAGCATGCAGTGCTCTCTCTGAGAGGCTACCCTCTGCCAGACACAGGGACATGGCTAAGCCCAGCAGCCATGCTGGTGGTTCCTCTAATGATAACACATTTAAGAAATGCCCAAAACACCAGAGAGAAGAGAGGAAAGGAAGTGTTAGAAAAGTGAAAACACCAAGGTCAGAGAAGGGGAAGGAGGTGCCCAGTCACCAAAGCAGAGGTGGCCCTGTGGAAGCAGGCTGATAAAACAGGAACTGTATCTGGTGAAGAGCTGACTCCAGAGTAACTTTATCCTGAAGGACATGGGAAGGACTCACATTGCAACAGGCAAAAGCATGAAGAAGAAGGAGCAGCAGAGAGGAACAGTTATGAACCGACTGCATCCCCATACCCTCTGTACTGCTTGAGCTACAGGAAGGACACAGATGGCTTGTGAGTGGAAAATGTGATGTGAAGACTAATAAAAAAGTGGAGGCAGGGGTAAGGTATTATTTTAATTTGTCTCTATTTTTCATCACACATATATATTTTAATCGACAATTAATTACCTAACTCCCCTAAACAATGTCTTTTTTGCCAAGGACAATAATTTCTTACTAATCTACCTGTCTAATTCTTGAAACCCATGATCTTTTAATTCTTATTTTCTCCCCTTATCCTCTTGAAAAAGATGAGTGAGAGAGCAGCTGGTTGGGCATTTGGTGCATTCTGTTGAAGTTCAGTTAATAATTATTTGTAAATGGCCAAGAAGAGGCAGCAGGATTCTTTATTTTGATTGGGATTCAATTTTTTTTTTTGCCAGCTCTATTATTCAGTGTCTTTAATTGTGACTTTGACTCTTTCTGGATTAGTGATTGTATCTAGAAGATTTTTGTTCTTAGTTTTGTGATAAACTTTTCTATAGGCATGGAACACATCACAGTACTGAGGACCATGAAACATATGATGTCTTTAAAAATTGCAAAACTCATATCCCTCTACACTAGTAAGAACTAGCAATACAAGTATCTAAACCATGAGAAGCTCAATAGAAGTTGCTTTCTCTGTCACTTGAGTTTATTCAACCCTTCCCATAATGCCTTTCTCTCTGTTTTTTACCAAGTAGAGAAGTTCAGGGCTACAGTAAATCCCTGAGCTTCTACCAATATGCTATCTATAAGTAATGGCTTCTTTTTCCAGTCCACAGCATTTTTTCCTATGCCGTGAATCTGAAAACAGACAATGGAAAGCAGTTGTTCCTGTAGACTTACAAATTACTTCACACATGAGAAATTTTGCTGTGGAACAGCATTTTGGTTCTCCATGATACATATCCATCCTATATTCTCTAAATATTCTCCAAATCTGGGTTACTCCCACTTGATTCCATCATTTTTGTTAATGGGTTTTTCCCATTTTCTTCCAATTTGGCTAAATTTATATATTATATCCTGGTTTTAATTAGCTATTCCATTAAGAAAAATGTTAACACATGTGTGCCTTCATATAATATGTTTATACAAATGTGTGTAAAGAAAAATGTCCAGAAGAGTCAGGGTTGGTTCTGTTCTTTGTGGTGTTCCTATTAGTAATTTTGATAGATGAATTTCATTTGCCAGCTTTTTAAAAATATTTTCCTTATTGAAATATCTATCTAAACAGAATTTATTTCATTTTTTCTTGCTATTACTATTACTCTATTTGCATCCTAAATTTTCTAGTATTGCAAAACACACAGCAGCATATATTGATCAGGAAAACAGTTTCTGATTTACAGTATTTTGTATTTTGTTTACATTTGACTATATTAGCAAGTGACTCAAAGTATCTCTTTCATTGTCCCTAATTGTCACACTAATATTAAATAATTAACTAGTTTAATAAGATATTTTGTTTCTCCAAAAAATGTTATTAAATACCAAGTTCTTTTTAGAACGGCATCCTCTATAGCAAAATCTGTTTTAAATGGAAGAGAAATAATAGATTTAAAATAGAAAAAATAAAAAAGAGTTGTCTTATACCTACGGAAAATAATTTGTACATGTCATGAATCACTTTGAGAAGTTATTGGATTAGCCTTAGTTTGGTCTTTTAGCTCTGGAGCTGAAATATCCTTTAAATGAATTTCACTTGGTGAAAGTTAACTTGTTTGAGTTTTGGTAATACAGGAGTAAGACAGTACTGCTGATAAAAAGAAGTAAGCAGGAAGCAGTTCAGCTATATCTCTTCTAAGTAATTTTTAAAAGATAAGGTACAAGAACCTGTACAATCTGTAAAGTGCACATTTTTAGCTAATTTGGTTTAAATAACTGAAAAAAAAATCCCAAGGGCTCATCCCTCTGCATAAATAAAATGTAGCAATTTTTTTAGTTAAGGAGCATACTTCAGAGTCTAGTTTGGACAGTATTGATACTAAAAAAAAGATGAGGACTAAAAGCCTATTCAGCATGCAGTCACATTTCTATATCAGACACGTCTGCAAAGTCTTATAAAATTCTATTACAAGGCTATCAAATTTAATCAGCTAGTCAGTTTTTAGCCAGTCTTGCACTCCCTACATCTTAAACCTGTCATACTAATACAAAACAGGCACTAGCTGTTTCCATTTTTAAAGAAGTAAAGCAAAAGAAGTAAAGCAAAAGATTGCCGTAAGCCAGGCTGATTTTCTTGCTTGTCATAAAACCAACCATTTCCCTTCAATCTTCCTCTTCTTCACTGCAATACATGGAGATTACATGAACGTGTGGAAAGGCACACATGGCTTAGTGCTTCAGTGGAGGGATACAGGCTCTCTAGAAGGAAAGGCTTGGGAAGGTGAGAAGAGGGATTTGTCCTTTATATGAAACCACTTGATCACATGAAGGTCTGTCTCTATGATTTGTCCAGGAACTGGTCAAGAACTTATGGGTAAAGACTAGTGGGCTGCCCAACACAGGTTGGTTTTGTAGTCAGAATCCCATATAGACCTCCTGATCAGAAAGTAGATATGGCCTCACATTCACAGGCCCTGCTTCTTATGGTGGATTTCAAACACCCTAATCTATGCTACACAGACATACAGCAGGACTCAGGTAATTTGAAAAACTTTTCTGATGTGTTGAAGGCAACTTTCTGTTCCAGGTAAATGAAGAACCAGTAAAGAAAGGTGCTCTGCTGGATCTGACACTTGGAAATAAGAACTGTTCAAGGATGTGAAAGTCAGGGTAACCCTTGGCTAGAGTAGCCAGGAGATGGTGGTCTGAATCCTAAGAGGAAATAGTCCTTGGGAATGTGATGGAGAAAATCTACCTGGAATCTAATTCCAAAAACATGAAGGACAAGAAGGTGGCCAAGAGTAGTCAGAATGGGTATATGAAAAAAAATCTTATTTCAACAGCCTCAGTGAGATAGTTTGATAGGGGACAGCAGTTCATGCTACTTAACTTAGCAAAACTTTCGTCATGATGTCTAATAAACTTCTCGTAGAGGAGCTAACAAAGATAAGAAGACAGTGAGGTGAACTGAAAAGCTACTGAACAGCCAGGTCTGGAGAGTTAGCTGAGCAGTGAAGGGCTCAGTTGGAGTCCTGTCACTGGTATGTCACTATTGTCCCAGGGGTCAATTCTAGGACCAGTACTGTTGCAGCTTTTTGTTAAGAGCTGGAGGAGGAGATGGGGTGACCCTTCAGCAATTTCAAAAATACAGAACTGAGGGAAGTGGCTGGTACACCAGGTTTGTGTGCTGCCATATAGAGCAGCAACTTGCTCCTTAGGTTTCACAAAAAGAGAGATGAATCACATAAAATTCAGCAAGGGGAAATGCAAAGTTCTGCACATGAGAAGAAATAACCACAGACACCTGTACACACTGAATAGATTACAGTGTTTGGGGAATTTTGGGACAGTCCCTTTTAGGAGAAAATAGTAAAACATCCACCACTTACATGTCTTAACTGCCTTGCTCAGTTGTTTTCCTTAGTTCTAAGGTAGCAAATATCTTCCAGGCATTTTGTGCACTGGTGCAGCATAAGTCCAAAAAAATATGGTACAGATATTGCCACATCCAAAATTATTCATGCCAAAATTAGTAGATGCACTAGGGAAAGACAGCAGATCATCCCAGCATCACTATGCAAGCTATGTAAGATTTGAATCTGACTTCATTCCATTTAGATGTCTTTTACTCTCTGATGTCTAATTGTGACATCTTTTTAACACAACTCCAGAAGAAAAATTGGACATTTTCACATATAGGTAAAATCTTACAAAATAAAAGCCTTGTAAAATCATGGTTCAGGCCTTGTAACTTTGGCTAAGTACAGCTAACAGCTAGCCTGATAAGTTCCCATGAGAGAAGAATTGTAACAGTGAGAATCAGCTTACATATCAATCTATACTTGTGGGAACTGATTGCACCTGTGAGGAGAAAGACTCTTACCTGTGAGAAATTGCTCTTTACCCAGGAGACAAATATTAAACACCATTAAAGAGAAAAGTTTTGATAGACATGTACACTAGCCGTTACCAACCAATGAACTGAGTTACAATAAGTTGCTGACCAACTGGAATTAAACATGGTTCTTTCTAATAAACATATAAATATGAACTGTGTGCAATAAAGATTCAGCATAGTGCAAGAAGAAACAGGTGTCTTTGTCTGTCTCTGCTGTGATAGGATGTGATAATAGTCAGGAGTTAGTCAGGAGGAGAAGAGAAGGAACAAGCTGCAGAGTTCTTGGAGGTAAAAGAACTTATGGAATTCCTTTCTTCCTCCTCTCTGTGTCATATAAGGATGTGTCTTATAAGGCTGCCACTTAGGACTTCTTTCCCACATTCTGTATTACCAAAAAGATGTAGAAAGTTTGTGACAGTGAGAGATGATACAACAAAGTGTATTAAGCTTGGAGGCGGGCTGCAGAACTGAGCTCACAAATGTAGCATGCATTTTTTGAAGCAATTCCATTCTAATAGCTGTTTTGATTGAACCTGATCAAATTACATCCCATGTGCCAGTGCATTCGTGTGATGAATGCAATCTTTAGCTATTATTCAAGGAAGTCCATACTAAAGCAGTCAGGCCACTAAAGGAGAAAGCCTGGGCTGGACTGGAAAAGACAATCAGTTTCAGGAGCTGTAAAAGACAAGCAACCATTCCTTTTTATTTTGGAAATTTTAAATGATGAGCTGTTCAAGGATGCAGAGAGGGAACCAACAAGCTAAGAAGAAAAGAAGGAAGAAGGAAGGAAGCAAAAAATCAGTGTACTAGAATAATGAAATTGGAAAGTATGTATTGTTGTCTGCTAGGCACTCAAACCTAGGAAATCTATCAAATAAACTTATACGACATCTGTGCCTAACCTTAGCATTTCTGCTGCTATCCAGGTTAAATTTAAAACTATGTTATCACGTGCTAAAGCATTTCCAACCATACTTAAAAAATATATAAGTCTGAACGTCATGCCTCATAATATGCAATAATGTGTGGTCTGGAGACAGAGAAGATGAAATTGAAATGTTTTGTGTTCTCAAAATGAATTTTAAATGAAACCTGAATAATATGTGAGTCAGCCACAAAGCGAATTTATTCTTGTATCTGTCAGTTCATTTGGTCCCATTTTTCAGCCAAGCAAAAGTGTTACCAGAATACCTATTTTAAAACAAATTAATTTTTTACTTAAAATGCTTATGACTACTTTGGATATCTCTCTCCTTTAAAATCATACACTACTAGTTACCACAGCACTAGGGAGCAAACACTTACTAGCTGGTAACATCTCTTGGGCCAGTAATGGTTTGGGAAATATATTTTCATACCCAAGCAAACTGTGGCAATCACATATTTCTGTTACAATTTTTTTATGTTCCCAGTCAAATTTCAGCTTCCATTAAATATTTCTTAGAAATATGTGAGACTGAACAACTGCTATTATCATCAAAATAATTTCTTTAAAAAACGAAGAGATGATTCTTGATTATTTAATGTTAAATTTTATCTTCTGTGTTATGCTCATTTGGTAACCAGATGCAGTAACAACACATTTCTTCTCCTGTGAGAAGCGTAACTCTATCAAGGAAATAGTGTAAAACCTCCAGCATCATGCTGCCACTTTAGGCTCACACAGGAATAAAAACCTGACTATGACGTGAAAATTCTTGGGGAGGTGTTAAGGGTTTCAAAACCAGACAATGCTTGTACCTAAAAGCACCCTCTGGCCTAGTCTAATCCAGTTCCTATTTTTCTTCCTTTTCTCTGGTAGAGAAGTGGTTCAAAATTTTTCTGAGCTCACCTTTACACCAGCTTTGGTCAGTTTAAATTCAACTAAAGTAGACAACAATAATATAACTCCAAATTGAAGGCATCTTCAGAAGTGGAAGAAGGTTGTGATTTAAAACCATTTTCTGTGAACTTAAAACAAGATTACAGAGCAAGATTTCTCCATGTATCACGTTGGGCCCTAAGATCTCAGCTGCAGTTTGATTCTATTCATGTCTGTGGGATAACCACTTATCACATTCCAGGACTTATGTTCACCCACTCAGTAATATATTCTGCCAGAAAAATTATGTCTCCTCAACACTCCTCAGAGATAATTCAGTGTACCCTATAGAAAGATACTGGATAAATACTTTAAGAATTTGAAGATTTTTTTCAGCCTATATAGTTCAGATTTGTCCCATCTAATAGAATAGCAAGTCTTAGGGTTTATTTTCAACAAAAGACTGAGACTGTCAGAACAATATTGGTGAGAACTTTGATGTAGTCTTACTTATTGGGTTTTCTTACAAAATTTCTTTCCAGTAAGGAATGGATAGGGAATAGGAGTTAAATTTTGACCTTTTTTTCCATAGTCTAGGTGGTCAAATAACTAGTAAATCTTATAAAAATGCAGTATCCAGGTTATAATGATTCAAATTTATGTTTGATAATCCTATCTTTCAATCTTTGGAAGAAAGCATTGGCAGCTAAACTAGGAAATTTTCTTGTCTCCAGATAGAAGGACTGAAATATCAGATTATGATGAGTTTTAGGTGTAATTGGCATGGAAAGCACTGGATGGTCATTCTCTGAAATACTCCTGGGTAATATCCAATTTCCTCACAGGGAACTGTGTGCCTGTAACACCAGAGATATACACTGATAAAAGTGTAAATGGTGCAAATGTCCATCTCTCCAGATATTCAGAACCTATGAAAATGTGAACTCTAGTTGTTTCCCTAGAGGAAATGAAGGATTCTTATTTGTCACCTATGTATTCAAGATGTACACAATGGGTCTAATTCCCTCTGAGATTTTGCTGCACTCTGAAAACTTTTAGATAGATTTACTCATCTTTAATCCCTGTTAATCCCTGTTAATTCCTCGGAAATTTTTATAAAACAATTTCATTTGCTGTTGTCCTGTGTATGCGTGACACAGTCATATGCCAGGATATCAAATTTCTCTGCTAAACTAAAGAATAATATATAGCAATATTTGTCTTAGTTTGATTAACTTAGAAATTAATGGTAATTTCCACAGAAGTGGTACAATAATAATGTATCTGTAGGATGCCTTCTCTCTTATTCACATTGTCTTCTCTTGTTCTTTCAATTTAAATAAATGGCTTGTTATCTAAAGGACAATCTTCTGGACAAGGTTCTGCATAATAATTTCTTTTAAATAATAATTTCTTTTGCATCTGTCATATAATTTTCCCTTTTTCTTTTAATTTCAAAACTAATATTTCCTTAAAAAGAATTCAAAATTTGGTGAGGATTCACCAAATAAATTTTCTAGACACATTTGCTTAAAGCAAACACAGTTAAAAATAGTTGGTTTTTTTTTTTTCTCATGATCCAGTTCCATATCTTTGGACAGCAGATCAAATTACCAATAATTGGACTAAATGGAAGTCATTATATGTAGAATAGGAAGCTTATCCATAATACAATAAGATATGGGTAAAATTCAATATATGACAAAATAATTTCAGTGGCAATTGCTGAACTCTGAAAAAACACTTTGCTTAAATATACATGTAAATATTTTTATGGCATAGTTAAAGAACTATCCATAAAAATAGTTTATTTCCTTGTAGCCAATTCTGGAAAAACCCTTAGTAGGATTTTCCTCCATATTATTTTCTCTAAGAGAATTTGTTATTTGCCTAACATTCAGAAAAAGAATCAGCTACTTAAATATCTTCAATACTGATGTGTTTTTGTAATGCACAAACATTTTGAAGGATTGCCTACTCTGAATATTATCTTTTGATTGCTTCTTACAGCATCAGTGAGGAAAGAGAAAAAGTGATTTAGGATTTCCCAAGAATTCCACTTTATTTTCCAAAAGTGAATTTGTCTCTTGTGTGTATTATACAAATAAATAGATAATGTAGAAGGAATAATTTCCAAAGAAAATTTCACCTTTCCACTTGTCTTTTTGATTGCAAGTAATTATAGTTGCAAATAACTGGTGTTTTTTTCTCAAGTACTTAGATGTCTAAGTACCAGATTGGGCCCACCAAGGAAGTAATTGCACTCGAATGTGCAATAAAATGAGCCCTCAATTAATTGCAGATTTGAAAATGCAAACACAGAAGTGGAAATTTAGCTACAATACAATTGAAAAGGAGACAGAAAAGAAGAAATCCTTATATGGCAAATCATATATTCCATTATGTCTGTCTAACCACTATATTTTTATTTAGGCATTCCACTTAAGAGCAAACAACCACAAAGTTCTATCCTAAGATTCTTCCAGGAAAATAATTATCCTGCATCTTATACTAATAAAGCTTAAAACATAAATAGCCTTGGCACTCCCCTAGGACTCTGCAAGATACTAGGCAGAAACAATTGCAATTTTCCCACAGAAGTTAGATTCAGAAATTGCATATGATGGTTTTCTTGCCTTGTACCTGTGAAGGTACTGATATTTCTGCAGAGTGGTTGTGAAAAAGTTATCATTCAAAGTCAAGGATATTTTATTATTTATTCATATAATTACTAGACAAAGGGTAAGAAAGAGAAGTGTGAAAACATTGTTTGTGCCTGCCATGCACTTTTCTAACTGTAGAGGGATGTTAAATCAGCACCACTTTTTGAGACTTTCAAGGGAGTACCTTAACTATAATCCTTATTCCTACAACAGGGTTTATTTCTATAGTTTTCTTCTTTGATCTCCAAAGGTTTCTCCTGTATATCAACCACTTCATTCTCAGAGTCACCGACTATAAGAGCCAGCACATTATTGTGTCTGCCAATGTCTCAGATGTTTCTTCTTCTGTAATTGCTTTGCAAGAAAGCATTGCAATTTCTCATTTCTGGAGACTAATGTCTCAGGCTGTTCTTTCACCTAATGATCACAGACTTCCCATGTGAGCAGACACTATTAACTTACGTGAATATCATGCTTTAAGAAAACCATTATAAACTTCTTGTTGTTTTATAGCATCCTGGTTACCACATTTACTTCCTAGCAACAGAATAATATTTCCCAGTGAAGTGAAATCATCATCAGTGGTGGAAACATTCAAATGACAGCAGATCGGAAGAAAGATTTAAGGCAGCAGTATCAAGCAGAGTGAAAGATTTAAGAGCAGAAGTCACACTGACTTCTTATTGCTTATTTTTGAAAAACCTCCCTTACTTTCTCATGATTTTTCTTGGGCTCCCAGCTAATTTCTCTGATTTTCCTCTGAGCATTTGCTGAGTTTGCTGTCCCTCTACACCCACCACTTCCTCTGCCAGTTAAATACACTGATGTGAAAACAGAAAGGAATTTTTCAAAACAATGTTTTTCCATTAAGTAGCAATGATATATCAACTGTAACTTTAAGTGGCAATATATCTGTTTTGCCAAAAAATTTACTAGAATAGTTCCCAGGTCTGAAGTCAGAAAGAGGAGACAAGTCTCATTACTGGAGAAGCACGCCAATGATCGGTGCTAAGCTGACTGCATTCAAATGGGCGTGGGTGTTAGACTGCTGCCCTGGTTACCACTGGCAGCTCAGAGCAGCCCAGCAATTCCCCATCCCACTGGCCGTGAAGCAGGGAAGTCCTCTGGCTGCAGCACTGAGTTCCCACCACTCTCCCATTGTCCAGATTGGGATGCAGGGCCAATTTACTCCTCACATCTTGGGACTTACTCCAGAACACACAGCTGTGCAACCCTCCGCGCTGCAGATGTGGACAACTCTGATGGAAGCATTCCTTTTGAAGGAACTTTCAACTTGCTCTGTCCTGTGCCAAAAAATGGCTTAACCATAGAACTGTTGACTGAGAAGAAGAGGAATGGAGGAAGCAGTGTCATTTGCTTACTTGTTTTTTTGCATATGTCACTGAAAAAAACAAACAATTGTCTGTGATACCTGAAATTTGGGGTTGAGTTTACTTTATTATTTTTCCATGACATAGCATTTCTGTGTTCTAGCTAGATGTAGTTAATATGGAAAACATACTAACAGCCAGTGCTTCCCAAACTTTCAAATCTAAAAAATAACAACTCATGCAGTAAAATCCACTGAAAACATATCCCTGAATTTGTAAAACATTTACACACTGCTATATTCTCATGCTGAACAAGGAATTGCTGTACCAGCTTTGGATGATAGATAACATATGTAGAGACTGTCTACAGCCATTCTAACTTTCTAAAACTGTCCAGTGTTACCTGTTTGCTCTCTAGAGTGAGGTGCAGCTGGTATATTCCATTGGCAAATGGATGTCTGTTCACCAGCTGATGGCTATACTCAATTAGAAGATTGTCCTGGTGCCTGCAAGAGCAATTTGTAAGGTATATGGGCCTTGATTCCAATACAGAAGTCAGAAGTGCACTTTCCACTGAACTCAACAGGCTTTAGATAGAGTATTCATTGCTGAAAATGGATCTGGCACAATGAATTCAAATGGAAATGGGAATGGTTACAAATGTATGAATAACCTGTGGAAAATGCTAAATTGCCCAACTAACCATGCCAATAATCCAGATGCTGCAGTTGGAATAAATTTCATTCTTACTAAAAGACAAAAGGAAGAGAAAATAATGCATTTAACACAATTTTCTATTTAAGTTTTTTTCTGATATGTTTTTATAAAAAATTGCAATTATTATTTATATACTGTGAAAATTATTCCCCTTTCTGCGCTTTTCACCTGACATACATTAAGGATGTGTCAAGGTAAGACCAAAGCTTCTCACGTGGAAAACAGAGCTGGAACATGAAGGCTTTGTGCTTCAAGGGCACATTGTTGCAGAAGTCTAGTGCAGAACTGATGCTGAGATACAGTTATTTGCTGAGGTCATCCACCTTGGTACAATGGCTTCCTATAATAGAGAAACATGAATAATTTACTTATGTATGAAGTAGCTGATAACTCTTCACTATAGACATAAGTTGAAATATGTGTCTGATGCTATCTGTTGCTGAACATTGACTGCAATTACCATAAGATGGTCTTACTGAAATCAATGTTTGATATATTTTTTTAACCTTAAGACCAAACACTTGGACAAAATGTCCTTTTTTTCATAATTATTTAGTAGAAGCAATCTTTCTAAGACACTGAATATTTGTATGCCTGTCTGTTTTGTGTAGAACTTCCATATTACACCATCACTGAAACTTTTATCTTTCTGCAAACCTCTGAAAAATTTTTTTTCGAGCGATATATTTCTAAAATCTCCATAGCATGTGTTATGAAAAATAAAAACATTGTATCTGGTCTTTCTTTGGAATAGTAGACATAAAACATTTTTCACAGTTCTTTGCATTTTGATATATATATAAACATGTATACATGTACATATGTATATTTATATATATGTATATTTCTGTATAAATTTATGTGCATATTAATTATTTAATTACAGTTTAAACCTATTGTGTAGTATAAAGCTGATCTGGTACAGCCTAAGACCGTACAGAGTACAAGCCCTATCTATCCAGGTTGATGCCTTTGTAATTTACAACAAATTTAGTGCTCTGTGGTTTGGAGTCTTTTCACATTAGCTATAGGTCTCAGCATCATCCTGTATCAAGCAGCCTTTGGTATTTCTCCTCCAAGCCAGGGCTACAGAGTCGTTCAGTCTCCAACCACTTTGGCATGGTACCTCAAAGGAAGTCCTATTCTATAGGAGTGAAGAGAACACAGATTTTGGAGGGAAAGCTGGGTCCAGATGAGGAAAATAGAATTCATAGCAGAAGAAGCAGCAAGAGCAAGAACTACCCATCCCCAAGAATAACGTCCTTTATTTCCCTTCTCATCTTTGCTATGGCAGGATTTTATTTGCCAGTCTTTCTGAGAGGTCTGTAGCTAAGCCTGTGTGAACTAATGAAACAAAAACTAATTGTTTCAAATGTATTTTTGTCTTTATGCATAGAGATTTTTGATTAAAATTAGAACCAATTGTCACTGACATAATGGGTATAATTGGGAATGGAACAATAATAAAAGTCTGACTGTGCACCATCCTGTTGTACTAGAAAAATTGGTGCTTTTTTTCTTGGACAAAACATTACTTAAAACCATAAGAAAAATATCCCTCGTAGAAAACAACTAATTCTCTACTCTTTAGACAATGAGGAATGAATAGCTAAGACAGATGACCAGTATAATGCAATTAGATCTTCAATATAAGTTTTATGTTCAGTTTTGCTGAATCCATAGCAATGGACATTTGATTTTTTGTGGCTGTATCACAAATGTCTTGCAAAGAGATTTAAAGGGGGAGAGCATAACAGCTCTTTAGATGTTCTCTTACATGAACCAAAAGTTCTAAGTAGACATGAAAATAGTCACAGTGCTACTTCTCAGGAAATGGAAAATCAAGGACATTTTCTGTCAGATAGGGGAAAGAGACTATAGCTATGTATATTATAAATGAGAATTTTCAATCATTTTATTCAAAGTCTTAAGACTAAAAGCTAGTGAAAAAGAAAAATTATATGCTTCCTAGCCCAAGATGCAGAAAACTTTTTCTTGTTCTGTCCTGTTTTCTTTCTGTCCTGATTTTAACAATGACCTTTACCTAGATTAAGCCAATTTTCTGTAAAATAGTGGAACATATGTGCGAGTATTTGTCCTGGGCAAGCTTGGTGCAGTATCGGCAGCTAAATTTGCTGCAGTATCGGCAGCTAAATTTTTAGGGACTGAAATACCCCAAAAAATTCTTAAATATCACCAAAATCCAGTCATATGCCCTTTGACATGCCAACAACAAAAATGTATTTCTAGTTCATAATAGTTCTGAACCTGACTCCTGGGCTCAGGCCAATGTTTGAGGTGTTTTAGTTCAATGTGTTTGCTCATGCTGTTTGTAATTTTCTTCTACATCTTGTGTAACAAGTGAAAAATACATGCACACCTTTGCCCAGTTAGAAGATAGAAAATTCCAAAAAGAAATAAATTCAAGTTAGAAATTACTTTTGTCATGGGCTCTATAGGTATTTTTCACTTTTGCTTCTTAGTTATAAAGGCAAGCTTGCCAAGTGAACAGTGTTCAAAGGAAAAGTAGATGTCCTTAGAAAATTGATGTCTCCACAGAATGCTTTCTGCCATGAAAAAAATGCATGCAACAAGCAAGAATATATCATAATATGGATAGCTGCCAGCATGTTCTGTGATGATGCAAGTGTCATTCACCACAATTGTGATCCAAGAGGCTGCTTCCGTGGCTAGGAGATGGATAGAGGTATGAGGACAGAAACCATTCTTAGATGCCCTGTTATGCCAAGGTGTCCTGTAGGCATTAGCCCGTTTTCTCTTTGCTGTGCTTCTGCCAGCTCCCACATGCCCATTACAATGCTGAAGTTTTTCTCTAGCTTTTCAGCACTAAGTGTGAGATGCAGAAGACTGACGAGCTGATGAGCTACATAGGCATGAGAATTTTCAGAGGAGGAAAGATACTGCATTGTGCTAGAGACAGAAGTATTTGTTTCTATCCAGCTAAAGTCCAAAATTGCATTTTCCCTGTATTTATGTGTCCAGGAGGAAACTGTGGCCACCAGTACATGAAACAGTACAGCTTTGAAAAGATTCCCCTTCCTTATTCCCTCTGGGACACTTCCCAACTTGCCTTCTTTTTAGAAGGAATCATACTCCCAGCAAAACCACAGCACAATAGACTTTGTCTAGCACTGTTTAAATTTGGGTAGTACTGTGCAGCATTTTGGATTTCTGTTGTAGTCAGTGTTTATTCGTGTCTTATTTTTCTTAGAAACAGATGTGGCTTTTTCTTTATATGACCATTTTTCATTGTACTTCACCCTGGATAGATTTGCAAAGGTTCCATTAATTTTGGTAAGAGTAGGATAGAATAATCAACCCAAGGCTTAAAATTAAATTTGTTTCCTGTTGTATTCAATGTCCTTGCAAATTGTGCAGAATTTTAGCTGAATATAAAAGGTGACTTGTCAGGTTCTTAAGAGAGGAACTGTGATTGCTCAATAATCCATAAAATACCTAACACAATGAAGATCAGTGATCCTAACTGCTCCAAGGCAATACCAGGACACAACAACTAAATAATAGTATATGTATGTTAAAATACTTCTGTAGCTAATAGACCTACTCATATAACAACTCCAAGAATTCTTGTTTAGACTCTTGCTTTTCATCAGAGATGGAGGACATTTACACTGGCTTATATTCACTTTATATTATCTTTGCATGCAGCTTCTGTCTGCTTCATTTTTTTTTTCTCCTTACTGCTCTGGTATTTGTCTGTAAATCATATTATTGTTTATTAAGAAATAATGTTGAAATGTTTTCAAATACCTGAAATTTTAAATCCAGCTTTAGCATGTCTTTTCTCCTTTGTTTGATTTGATGCAGTTATATAGTTTTAAAAACAAAGTAAAATAATTAATCAATATAATAATCCTTCAACAACTGCCAAAATTTCCTTTGACTGTTTTGAATTGTAAATTGTGCTAATTGGCTCCAACATTCCATCCAAATAGCTTGCTGCAGAAGATGTTCCTGTTAGAAATTGGACTTGATTTGCTTTTAATGGGTGTATTTTGTGTAAATCAGGCCATGAATAAAGGTTTAACTTTCTGACATAAAACAAACTTTAAAAAAAATGTATACAGTCTAAAATTAAAATAGATGAAATCCCAGCTCTGAATCTAGTTTGACAAGAGGAGATCTCACCATTGGCCAAGTTTGTCAGCATTGCACCAAAGTACCATGTATTAAAACATTTGGTATTCAAAGACCTGATCACAGAAAACTGATGAAAGTTCTCCTTTACACCAGTAGAAATCCAAACACTTTGAATGTTTTGTTGATCCTTATTTAAAGACTTGTGAAAATACAACATATGGTGAGTTTTCATCTTATATGAAACCTAAATCTTTGAAGCACTTTTTTGTCTAGGTGTGAATCAACTACAAAGAGAAAATATGTTTGTCTAAGTCCTCTGCCCTTTTACAGTTCACTTATTGCTCACACACAGAATAAGCCTCAACATTTGCTCGTTATTAAAATACAGAAAGTCCATGGCCTGATAACATTCAGAAAGCCTGAGAAAGGTAGAAAGGGAGGGAGGGAGGGAGGAAAGGAGGGAGGGAGGAAGGGAGGAAGGGAGGATAGGAGGGAGGGAGGGAGTAAGGTAGGGAGGGATGGAGGGAGGAAGTGGCGGAAGGAAGTGGCGGAAGGAAGTGGCGGAAGGAAGTGGCAGAAGGAAGTGGCGGAAGGAAGTGGCGGAAGGAAGTGGCAGAAGGAAGGAAGTGGCGGAAGGAAGTGGCGGAAGGAAGTGGCGGAAGGAAGGAAGTGGCGGAAGGAAGTGGCGGAAGGAAGTGGCGGAAGTGGCGGAAGTGGCGGAAGTGGCGGAAGTGGCGGAAGTGGCGGAAGTGGCGGAAGGAAGGAAGGAAGGAA
>JANIJU010003056.1:135944742-135964673 GCA_025504685.1 Leucosticte australis
GAAGGAAGGAAGGAAGGAAGGAAGGAAGGAAGGAAGGAAGGACACCTAACAGGTCTTGAACTAAAAAAACACACACAGATTAAAAATTGTGATGTTTTGTCAGAGAAAGGAATTAATTTAGGCTCATGTGATCCACAGGGGAGAACTGAGCAGAATTCAGCTCTGGTTCTCAAAAACTTTTCATGAACCTCTGATTATTTTACAGTCTCCCAGGCTAAGCTTAGAATATACTTTTTGTAAACAAAATCCAAATGACATCTTTAGGCCAGTTGTTGTCATAGAAAAATTTAGCCATAATAAGATTTTATCCAAACCCAGATGTGGCCCTGCTCTTAAATGCCTTTCAGCCTCCCAGCCTAGCAAATAGCAGCTCATTAATCCTCACTGCATTTCTTGCAAATGAAAAGTTGTCTAACAGATCATGTAACTCACATAATTCTATACTAAAATTCTATAATAGAGATAAAATAGGAAATCAAGTTTCCACTACCCCTATTGTTCAGTGGGGAAACTGGAGCATTTTCCCCTAATTCTAAATGTACCTATATCTTGTATTATAGTATCACCTTTAATTATAATTGTTTCATTTTAAAGGAAACATACAAATATATCACTTTTTATCTAAAATTTTCACAGAAATAACTCTATCAATATCTGAATAAATTAAAAAGAGGGAAATAAAATTAATGAAGCTCATGAATCTTTTTTAAATAAATACTAACTTTGAAATTGATGATAAAATTAGCAAAAAGCATTTTAATCAAAGTGTTATACATCATCCACAATGAAATATATAAATATATTTTTGTTTTTCTTCTTTTTTTTATTTATGAAAGAGACTTTTTTGGTTTATTTTTTGTTCCATTTAAAAATGTGACTAAATTAAAAGTCTCAAATTTGCTGTGTAAAAGGAAAATAATTTCCTGTCAAGCTTAATCACTATCCATTAACTCAGAACAGTTTAAAATTTTTCACATTTCAACATGAAAAGACCTATTGCTGTGGGTCTCTAACAGAAATTCATGGACTGGTAATTTCTGAAATCAAAATATATTATATGTAATTCATATAATCATTCTAGAAATCTATAGAGTCAAAAAAGTATGTTGAGCCAATCATTGCTGTTAAATTAGTGTGTGGGGTGGAGCAATTAAATAAATAATTTAACTTTCTCAAATATGATTTGCATAAAGTAAAATAAACCCTGTCAATAAATAAATATTTAGCAAGGACATACTGATTTTAAAAACACCATTATCTAACATGTTGGTAGACATTCTAGCAGTGATGGCAGAAAAGTGGGTGAGTAGCTCTTTAAAAGGCTCTCAACTTTAAAACAAAAAGCTCCTGTGAGCATTGCAATGCTGTCTTAAACAGCAATTCTTTTTTGTTTTTCTCAAGCCTTCATCATCAGTCTACAATCTGCAACATCATGTTTTTAAGACTCTGTGAGGAAATTGGTGCTGATGCTAAAAATACATAGACAGATATTTCTGTAAGCTGCCATCTTGCTTTTTTTCTGCATTCATCAATCACTGTTCATTGGCATGTTGTTCACATAGTGTATGAAAAGACATCCAGCTCAAAAATTTTATGGGAGATTCTCTGCCCATGAATTTATTTGAAACTCCAAGCTTCTCTGTTGTGGGAGAAATTGATTAATATAGGTTTGCACATATTTAGTGCCTATGATATAATTTAGTGTATTCTTTGTCTGATATTTACAAAGAGAAAATCCTCTTGCAACATCTCAGTTTAGTTATTTTTTTGGATTAGATGGTGTACCTTATTTGGGAAATTTTGGGCTACTGGATAAAATTAGCAATCAAGTGTGCCTGCAAGTATATAAGTTTAAAAACAACATTGTTAGTTCTTGAAAAATCTAATCAGTTCTAAGAAACCGTTTTTTTCTTTACCCTGAAAAGCACTGTAGGATCAAGCAATTTTCTTTTGGGACACACAGTTCAGCCAAGATAAGTTATCCTGTTAATGATCAGGACAAAACAGCAATGGATATGAATCAGTGAATTAAATCTTATTAATTCTAAGAGCTTTTTTTCCAATAACACTTACACTGCAATTCTTAATGCATAATCCAAAAGAAATAGAATAATTGAATTGGCTTAGAGAGTCAGATACTTGAAACTATCTAACCATCACTAGCACTGTCAAGTTTTTGAAATTCAAGAATGTGTCTGATTTCCCTTGGGATAAAAATTTTAAAAATATGTTTGCCTGCTGATTTTTATTAATTGCTTTTGTGTTTGAGAACAGCTTCCAATGCAGTGTTTATAACCTGGTTTCACAAATTGAAAATCACAAATGTACATATTGCTCACATGAATATATTTATACATTAATAAGGAAAAAAGGATCAAGTGTTTTAATTTGATAGTGATACTTATTACATATTCAAAGAAAATTATATGAAACAGATGTCTGCAATGTGCAGACAATGCAACTCTGTTCATTCACAGAGTGTTCTTTTTAACAATAAACAACTTTTTTTTCTTGCAGTAAGCCACTTTATTGAATGGTTATACTAAACCAATTTTCTTGTCTTCTGAACAGCTCAGGGAAAAATTAAAAAAAAATATGAAAAAATGTAAATTTTTCTCTCTGTTTGAAAGTCCAAAAAGTTGGTCAGCAATTCCCACCTAAATACTTAGGTGCCTAACAGCCTGCAGACAACCAAATTGTAACAGAAAAAATGTTAATGCTCAAAGTTTGACAATATACTTACTCAGAGGATCTGTCATCTTAGCTGAACCAAGCAGCTCAGAGCATTGCCCAACCTCCGGCTGTTCAGGATTTACAGAACCAGTGGCTTCAGGCCCCAAAGGAGCTAAACTTATAAGAACAATCTTTGTACATTTAGTACTCTCTGGAAGTCTAAATAATCACAAATATTTTTCTTAAAAACCCTGGAGGAAGGGTTGCTGCCTACCTCTTCAACAGTAGCCTAGAGGATGCCACAGATGGCCACCTTGAACTACAGAGCTAAAGCATTTACTTCAAAGAAGATCTGCTGTAACCATTGTGTTTTACAAAGGTGGAACAGAGAACATTTCCCATGTTCCCTTCAAACCCGTGCCAACCTTCAGTTAAGTAAAATTCACTGCATAGCTTTGAAGCCTAGAGGGTAATTCTTTGTAAACTTCTGTCAACACAAAGAGCAGTCACTGTACCCATCTCTTGTGGGCTCAGAGTTTCCCTTCCACATACCCAGATTCATCTAGGCTGTTATTGCTGGGCAGCTCTCAGCTTTTAGGCATGGAAAAAGAAAATAAGTGATTAAAAATAGAAGCTTATGGGAGGTAGGTAACTACAAGTAAGATAGGGCTTTTTAAAAATTGTATAACTTCAACAGGGTAGTTCTTGGTCAAAAGTCAGAAAGAAACATATATATTAGTGGAAGAGGTAAAACCTCTCATGCACTGTTTTTTGATGCGTTTCTTAATTGGGAAAAATCAGGTTTATATAGCATAAACTTAAATGGAGCACCATTTACATAGATTAATCACATTAATAGTGCTGCAATGAAACCTGGATCTCTGCTTCAAATGTCCTTTTACTTTTACTTTTTTATTATTATTTCATTCAAGATATGCAGCAGAAAACAAAACGGTCATGAATGAGCTAGTGAAATGTGGATGTGTGTGGGAAATAGACTTGTGGTAGGTACATCATGTCAGATAATCTGTGGCCTGGTCAACCCTCTGCTAGGAAATTTTTTATGATCAATCTCTATATTGTAGATATCCAGAGCTGAGCCAGTCTTCAAGACTCTTTTGTTAGCTCATGAAGAGAAAAAGGCCTATTTACAGTCAGATACTTTTCATCTTGCTGCTGATGTCTAAATTGAGGCAGAAGAACTGCAAAGTGAAAACACCCTGTTTCTTATGAGCAACTCTAATTGAAATCATCTTGGAATGATAAGATCATTGCAGATAAGTATAAGCCCAGTCACCTGACTTGTCTCACAGACATGGACAAAAGTGTATTCATTTCTTCCATGTAAAAGTCTTTGTAATGACCTGATGCAATTTAATCCTCTGACTACAAATAAGATACTTTCTACAGACAGCTTGTAACAAAAGAATGAGGTGGAAATTGTACAGTATTTACACCCACAAATCCAAGGAGCTTTCTTCTTGTGTCATTTTTTATTTGTCCTAATCTAAAATTAAAATACTATATGAACACTCATTGTTTACTCTTGCACTGAGATTTTAAGGTCGTTCAAGCTACCCTCCGCTGTTGACAGATAATATTGTTCAGTATGTTTTTCTCTCTCAATGTTTAGCACTGGGCTGGTAACCTTGGGAGTGCTTTGTCTGACAACTAAATATTCCGTGCATTGTCATAAGCAGGCTGCAAGCCTGATTGTGAGAAAACATATCCTTCCAGCAGCTGTTGTCAACATAGAGCATCACAAACTTCTTTCCAGATCTGGAAAGACCTAGATTTGTTAACAAGGCTATTCACAGTGCCTTTCTTCTAGATTTTGCCTTCAGAAAGTTCTTTAATGACTAGGGGATAAAACATGTTTCTTGAGGCAGAAAATCCTAATCGCCAGCATTTGTCCTGTTGGAACATGGCCACCATAGCCAGCAGAAAAAGAAGTTCTGAGGTTATCATGGAGATTAGGGATAGGAAGTATGGCCATATCCAAGGTCTTGAGATGTGAAAAGAAATAATGACATATATTTAAAAATTAAAAAAAAAAAAAAATCCAGTATTTCAGTGTGACAAAATGAACAGCCCAAGCAGAATGAAGACTGGAGCATAGAAAACCAGTAATTTGCATAAGATTATGTTCTTTAACCTGTCAACAAATGCTCATGTCATAAATGCTCTCCAGAGGTCGCCTGTTCTTGTCTCTCAAAATCAAACACCAAGGCAAAAATGATTGCAAGCTTTGCTATCCTCATAGATATCAGTCATCACTGCCCTACATCTCACCATTTTCCCATTATATAATTGGATACAGGACAAATAAATGCAATTTTCAAGGCTGAATCTAGTACTTAATTCCTGCTATGGCAAGGTCAAACATTCAAACAACTGTGCATTGATTAATAGAAAATTATCTCTGTCTCATATGCTGACCACATCACAAAGCTGTTAAAAATCGGAAAAACATCTGAACAAATTAATATTGATTTTTTCATGTTCCTCTTAAAATCAAATATACTCAGCACTTGTTGAGGGTACACTTGGGTAAAAAAAAGAAAAAGTAAAATTCCTAAGTTGATCTTTTTAGGACTTTATTTCAGCTAATTTGGAAGAAGCTGTTATAAAATAATTGGGAAAAGATTTAGTATTACATTATACACTCACAAAGAACTATAATTTCTTTCCTCATTCCATTGTCACTGAGGAATAACTTCATTAAATTATAAGTGTTACAATTTGATTGGGTTAATCTGGTTAAATGTTGGTGACTGTAATGTTAAAATCACCTGAGGTCCCTTACTGTTGGCAAATAATTGAGCAGTGTGGAAACTAAGGTATAATTCACTTCTTTCTAAATTGAACTTCTACATCTGGACAATGGATTTAAGACCAAACTCCAGTGAATATGCTGATTAGACCACTGTTATCTATAATGGGAAACTAAGAAACTAATTCCAAATGAGGGACCAACATTAGGATACGTAGGTTTGAGTGAAATGAACCCTACACACAAGTGAATCTGAATCCATATCTTTCCATGTCATTAGAAAATAATTAAAATAATTAAAATAATTGCATTACAGCAACCTCATATTACTTCCATATTTCATCATTTATATCTTTTTCATTACTGTTTTCAAAAAATGGCTGGGGGAAGGTAAGATTATAAGCCAAATTCGTGCAACATTTTTGATCTTCTGAAGGTCTAATCCTGCAAAGTGCATGTGTATCTGAACCTTTCCAGGGACATCCACTTTTGTTTCCAGCTTTGAAGATCAATCCACTTCGGCATGAATAACTGTCTTTTAACTAGGGATTTATTTACCCTTCCTAATTTTAAGCAGTCAAGTAGAAAAATTTTGGAAATAGATCATTATTTAGTCACCTAAATACCACTTTGAGCATTAATTCAGTGATTTGCTTACTGGCATCTTTTGCAGTCAAGCCTGAAAACTGGTCTTTTAATGCCAATGGAGCAGCAAACTGGAGCCAGCCTTTTATATTAATGAAAAAATAAGGCAAACTCTGTGTTTTTAGAGGAATAGCAATCATGGCACCACACTGAGTAATTCTCTTTATTAATTCTTTTAACAAACACGTGTTTTTAAGTACCTGCAATTTTTGTTACAGTACTTTTAAAGAGTTACTGAACACTGAAATACTCTGGTTCTGTTTGGCCTTTTTTTTTCCTGGTTTATCTTTAATTGGATACAAATCTATTAGCTAGCAAGGGAATAGAGAACACAAAATATAGTCAATGTGCCCTGACTTTAAACAGCTCTTAGGGATTGTTTTATAGTGTTCCAATGAAAAGCTGTGTGGGTTTGAGGAAAAGAGACCTTCCACATAAACACCATCTTTCTCAAGGTTATACCTGAAAGACTGATAAGATTGAGCCTGCAACATGATGATGACAGATGCACACAGTCAAATTTTTCAGCATCCTGAGGATACTCACAACCCTTCCTGGCCCCGTCCAGCCCCACCTGTGGCCTCCCCTCTCACTGCCCCATCAACACTATGAGTGGCTGTTCCTGTCCCCTGGATGGACATCTTGAACAAACACTGTAGGCTCCTCTCCAGTGCCCTTCTCCTTTTGGCCCCAGCTTGGCTCCTGGAGGGATCCCAGCTGCCTCCAGCCCGAGTCTCTGCCTCCCTTGTGTTCATTCCCCGTAGAACTGTGCATCCCTGGTGAGAGCTCAGACTGAGTAGAGTCACCCTCAGCTTGAGCCCCTCATGGGGCAGCTTCTCCTTCAGCTCTCCATCACTCATGACTGAGGCCTGTCTGAAATACAGAGACACACTCCTCAACATCAGGCATGAATACTCCTTTGGATCTTTCAAACGATGCCATGCTTGATTAATTTTGGCACAAGAATCATGTTTTTAATTCAAGAAAAAATAGGTTTGTTTCTGGCACTTTCTGAAAGGAAAAACAGGCAAAAGAGCAATGATCCATTTAACTATGTTTTTCTATCATGACGAAATTTGAGCTCAGGATTCAGTTGTTGCTCATCGTTCACAGCAACAGAATTCACAATTGTAAACCTTGTCACAGAAATAACATCTTTTCCAGCTAAAATAGCTCAATTTTATAAGTAATTTTCACACTTAATTAATTCTTTTTTGTCTGTTCATAAATATGTCCACTTTTTAAAATAAAAAAATCTGTCAAAATTTCCTCCTATGAAACTCAATTCAATTACTGGATTTCCTTGTTAAAATTACACATATCCATACTTTCACCACTGACAAACATGAAAACATTGTTGCTATATTTGTGATAAATACCTGCTGGTGTTTCTGATGGATCTGGAGAAGAGATACAAAAGAGGAAATCATTAGATAGTTGAGGACCCATTTGATTAAATACAACTCTATTATTTTATCCAACTCCCAGCCTTGCATATAGGTATGCAAGCTACCAAAATTCAGGCAATCCAGGTCAATAGAATAGCCACTACTATAAATAATATAGTTTTCCTGGCTCAAAAAACTAAAAAAAATATATAAGAGATTGCAGTAAGAATGACAAAGAAGAAAGGGCAATTTTGGTCCTAAGAAAGATGTTACTGGGCAAAGTTATCTCTCAATCTCCTGATCAGCTAAATCTAAGACCTTGTGTTATTGTAGCCAAATAATTTATAATTGATTTTTCCTATTCTAAGAAGCAAAACATGCTATCAGGAAAAGAACTTGAAGTTAACTGCCACTAATTCTCTCTTGGATGGTCAGCCTGTCAAATAGTTCTTCTGCAGAAATCATTAAATATTTTGAAGGGGGGACTTGGTACCATTTAGCAGTAAGATCCAAAAAACAGCCTTACAGAACACTCAGTAAAGCAGGCCAGAAGAGGAAGGACCATAAAGTAACCGAAACTAAGCTAAGGATTTTCTGCTTCTCCATCCAAAACCTGGAGTAAGAATCAAATATATAAAACATGTAGGAAAACATGGGCAGATGTGTGTAAAAGCTGATCACAGCAGTTAGGCTTCTCTTTGTTGAATGGATTTGAGATAGATTTCTGTAAATGTGAATGTAAAGGAAAATGTAAATTTCTGATATTTTGCTTGCTATTTCAGTATATTAATTCCTTTAAGGTTTAGGGAAATGGAGTGGAGAATTAATTGGTTTTAGGTTTTACTCAGTGGGAGAAACTTCAAAGACTTGATGTTATTTTTTTCCTTAGTCCAATTGTAACTAAGCTAATATATTTATTATGTATAGCTTAAAATAAAACCATACCTATAGCTATTCTTCTTTATATTTTGACTTTATTTGGGAGCTTTTTTGTCCTATTCTTGCTTTCCTACTGCATTTCTCACTCTCCAAACCTGAGCACTTACACCATCTTATTCTGAGTAGAAGTCCTATTGCAATAGAGGATACAGACTTGTCTGAAAGGTAAATATTTTAACTTAAGAAAAAAAAAGAAAAGAAATAATTAATGAAAAATTTATATAGACATATGCTTAGAAAGTAAGTGCAACTTGTAAACAAGTCTCTAAAGAAACATTAAGAGGGTGACAGAGAAAGAAGATTTTAAACCATCCCCCAGAACAAAACCACGACCCCCATGCTATAGGTAACATTTCTTTGCCCTCTTCTCCCACTGATAAATTGTTGCATACAAATCTCATTCATTATTAACCACAAACCAGCTGCAGTGGTAGACCTGCACTGGATGAGTCTTTAATCACAAATTAAAACTATTTGATGGTGCTCAAACAGAACTAATCTGTGTTCTTGGATCTTATGGCATTGTTAAACTGAGTATTAGAAGATCATTGGATCCATCTCCAGTTTAACCAACAGCCAATTGCAGTTGATGCAATAAATTGTGACAACACCTAAGAGCAGCTGGTTTTCAATTAATTAACCATGTGAGCAATTAATGTTGAACTTTTCATTTTATTTTGGGGGTTTTGGTACTTGTTTTTTGTTTTCTTTTCTAAGAGATATTGCCAAAAAGGTTTAACAAACTTTTCAAAATTACATAGAAAACCCACTCATGCTTGATAAAATAGAATTTTCATATTGTGTGATTCATTGTCTAACAATAAATATGTTCATCTTTTTAATTACTGTAGATTTATTAAAGAATAATGGCAAGATTTTTAAAAAAATACTTCCGTCTACTTATACTTCAAATTCTACTTTTTTTGCTCCCACTGTATTTTGTTTTTTTTTTCTGTTGGCAAAGAAACTGTAGATACCATGGGGAACTCTTTTAAAAGTGTAGATAAATCCTTATCTCAGTGTTCCTCCTGAAACCAAAGGTATTTTACTAAATACTTCTGTAGAAATAGAACTAGGCAGGTGATTAATACATTTTAAATGTTCACTTACATCCTTTATTAAATTACAGTGACCTTGGTGGAAAAAACAGTAAAGCTGATTTTAAAAAATAAACACCAGCACGAAGAACAAAATACCCAGAGGCACCAAAAGAGCATAATCTCCAGATCTTCATGACATAAATTCAAATACCAGAATTAAACATTAATTTTACAGAACTCTTATACTATATATAAGGGAATTGTCAATATTTGGAAAGACTCCCACATTCCAAGTGAAATGGTCCTTGAAAGGTATCTTGCTTTAATGTTCAACAAGGAATGAAAAATTATAATTCCAAGATGATCATTCAGCAAAATTATTTATCCTGCTATAGAATTCTTTCATGCTTGACAGTCTGCCACAAAACACAGCCTTGATATTTTAATCTGTATTTTCTCCATTCAATTCACAATTAAAATACTTTATTTTTGCTTTCCTTTTTCTCTGTGGACTCTCAAATATGTCTTTCTATTCTTGTATCCCTATCACATATTTGCTCAAGAATTTGAAATGTCTAATAATTTCCTATCTTCTTTGAAATATTCTGAAATCCTGATTTAAACTTCAGATGCATAACTTAAAATTAATGGATTTATGAAGCAACTTAAAAAAATACTTAATATCTTGATAAAACTGAACTAATTTTAAATTTCAATTACTTTTTTGTTGTTTCTTATTGCTATAATTGTTTTCTTCAAGTAAAAATCCATAGAATTTTGTCTTCATTAAAATATTGAATGACTATTGACTTCATTGCATACTAGTTCCAGGAATTAAATGCCTTTGAATTTGATCATGTGTTATAAGTCAAGAGTAATAGGGCAGAAGTCACCAGAATTTTAACAGTCTCAGAAAAGAGCAAAAGGACATTAATCTTTTTGTTATAGAATTGTTGTAAAAGAAAACAACATAAAAGGATTTCTCCCATAGGTTTTATTTCATAAGACTGAAAACTGAAAATCTTTTCTAATTCTACTTAATTGTAGCAATCAGTCTGATTGAAATAAAATTGTTTTTTAGTCACTGAAACTGAATGATTTGTAAATTTTTATCCTTGTAGTTCTTGATTTAATGTGCTCCTATCCTATAATAGTTTCTGCTAATTTAAAAATAAATTTCAGAAAATGTTCAGTTTTTTCGTGTTGAAAATAAAGTTGCTTTTGAAATCTATGCATGCATACATTTTACAGTGGCTAGTGGTGTATTAAAACTGTCTCTTCTATTTATTCATAAAAATTAAATATATTTATTACTCTTGGAATATCATTTTAAAATACAACATAGCAATGATAATATTCATGGCATGCTTCTGGCCACACACAAATAAACTTTGAGCACTCTTATCATCAGTAAATGTAGTTTTGAAGTCTTAACAATAATTTAGTAACTAGCTTGGGTTAAACAATTAGCTAACTGTCTACTTTGAGATATTTTTTATTTTTGTCACCATTTTACCCCAGTCATCTTCTCCAGGGCAGGAAAAGTTACAGTCCAATTATATTTAATGGCTTCAAATACAATTTCCTAAGGAAAACTTGTTACACAGACTTAGGAGAAAAAACTTTTTCAGCTAACATTTTTTTCTTTCTCTTTTTAAGTCTATATTTGCAATTTTATTATATGAAATTACAACTACCCTAGAAAATAACTAGAGGCACCAAGTTTTATTATTGTCAATATCTCCAGTCCATTTTCTCCCTTCTGTTTGCCTTGAGACATTGATCTTCACCTGTACTATCTTCTATTTCTGTGTTCAAGCTCTGGTGATTTTGTTAACTTTTTTATTATTCTCTTGGCACTGATTTTTCCTTTAGCTCTGTTTTTGCCTTGCTAGACTTGACACTTTCTTGTCCCATCAAAAAAAATTCAGGCATCTCCTCAGGCCCTAGCATGCTAATTAAAACTGTGTATTGATGAACTACTTAGGTTCACTTAGTCGTACATCGATAGAGAACAGGTAGGACGGCAAAGACTCTCTGAGAATTCTGAGGTATTTTGTATTGATTTAAATTACTTCCTACAGAGTGACTTTGTACTTCATCTGATGCAGGTCATATTATACTCTCTCTGGAGCCATTAGTATGATGCTGATTTCAGGCATTGTCAAAATTCTGGTCTCTTTTGCAATGGGAAGTTTCAGGTATGAGAAACATACAGGCAATCCTGGCTCTCTTTTCCTTTTTTTGAAGCCAGTGTGAGAGACTGGAAAGATTGCTGGCTTGAAATATTTCAGGTGTGTGTTTGGGTGAAGGTCGAGTCTTGTCCTGGTGAGGCAAGGCCCTGCTCCACACATTGTATCCCACCCCGCCCACGCCAGACCCCAGCCCCACCGTGGCCACCAAGCCCTGGCACACTGCAGGCACTGCTCCACACCCGTCCCTGGAGCTCCTACCCCAGCTCCCCAGTGGCCACCAGGCTGGGAGCCCCACCTGGAGGAAGGGCTCAGGAAAGCCAAAGGGTCCTTAAGCCAAAGCATGAGGCAAGCACATGCTGTGTCCCTAATGTCCTTGGACTGGATGGCAGCTGAGACCATACCAGGGTCAAAGAGGCAGTATTTATATCTTGCTTTTCTCTCTTTCTTTTTTTTTCTTTTATTTTCTACTCTAATTTCCTCTTCTGGAAACATGGGTAATTTAAGTTTGTATGGGTTGTTTGCTGAGTCAGTGTTTGATGAAGTGAAGGAGAGAATGGCACCTGCTTTGAGCAGTTTAACGGCCCGCACAGAAGAGAGGATGTACTTGACCCAAGGCTTAGAATTCATCTGAAACTCACAAGCCAGTTTTGGAGAAGTTTCCATTTCATAGTTTTTCCCAGCTGTGATGAGGAGAACTCATTAGATCTAGACACCAGTATCATCAACTTAGGAATCCAGGCCCCTGCAACAGAGTCAGATCGCTGTAGGGGCCAGTATATTTCTGAATACTCTCCTGTTTTTCACTTCTAGTCTCCACTGCAGCTGATGCTTCATAAAGAAAGAGATTTCTGGTGGTTAGCAAGAGAAGCTGGAACAATCTGTGGCCACAGACATAACAAGACTTGGGATTAGAGAAGTTAAAGTATGGGAAGGACTATAATTATTTTGCTGCAGTGACTTTGCCTTCTTTACATTAAAGAAAAGGGTCTGTATATAGGAAAAAAAAAGATGATAACCTAGAAGAGCCTAAAGGATGAATTATTTGTGCAGGATTATATGCAGTAGCCTCATTTACTTGTGATTTTGTTGTGTTTTACTGAGGGGAAAGGAGGAGTCAAGAACTTGGTATACATAAGATATCACTGAAAATATTTGCTTATCTTTTCATCTTTCTCATTTAGCAGCATCAATTCTAAATCTGAATAGTTATAAAGTAACACTCAGCAAGGGGTTTTTTATGTTCTGAGGTCTAGGAACAGCTTGATGACCCTTTTCCATCATGGCAGTTATCCTTTCTCAGGGTAGTACTGATCTTAAACATGTTAGCAACTTAATTCCTTGTCAAGACCAGGACTTTTAAGCCAAGCACATACCACAAAGCTGCTCTGTAGCTACTGTTCATACTAGAAATCTCACCAGACAAATGACAGAAGGAATTTGGAGAGTGAATTGTTTTCCTAATTTTTGTTGTCCTGTTAAAATGCAGATGTAAAGGAAAGTAAAGGATGTTCATTTTTTAGCTATTTGTTAACTAAACTGTCACTAGAACATGATCTTTCTGTCCACTTTAGGTTCATTACTAAAACTGAGAAGAAGCCTTTATAATTACCACTTGATTCTACATAGCAAAGGTTACACTTCAAAGCATGTCTTCTACCAGTATTTTTTTTCCCACACTGAGAGTTCATTTATGGAAGTGCAGTTTAGCAGAATATATGAAATACAGATTTGACTAGGAGACTAATTGTATTAGGATCTCAGCTGGATGCTTTATATGGCATTTTTATGGTTATGTTGAAGCTAAATACAGAGTGTCTAGTTGGGAACTGAGTGATTCCAAATTTATTCTGTAGTTTAAAGTTCCCAGTCATGAATGACTTACTGTCCTGTATAAGGTCAATTTACTCAATAGTGAAGATGCTCATGGGAAAACTGTAACATAGTGGGGCTATTTATAATGTTGAAACAGTCATTTGTAAAAGTAATCTCTCCTTATATAGCAATAACAAAGATACTGAAGATTCTGCTGAATAAATGCTCTAAAAATGTAATAACAAGGCCTAAAATCAAAGGTCAGTGACAATCAGCATCAGGCTGATCATCTAATTTTTCACAGTATTAAAAGATGTGTAAACAATCCAGTCAGTAGGTTTCCTGAACATTTCTGTCCATAAAATTTAAAATAATTCATTGCTGTGGCATCAAAAAAAGAAGTCCAAATCTTTTGAATATTATTCACCAGCTTTGGTTGAATTAAGCTTTTCCTCTCTAAAATGTTTCAATGTTTGGTTGTATTTCAAGTTGACCATGGTTAGCACCACTTAATTACAGTGATTTCATCAGGAAGAATAATCTAAGATCATTAATCAACTTAACCTGTTTCAGAATTAGTCTCTTCTCATTTCTTCAATGACTTCCATGGGACTCTCTTTTTTGAAAAACAGATACTATCATTTATCCACCAAGGTGATTATACCAAATTTTGTTAAATTTTCTGTATGGTCTTGGAACTAAAATAGTCTTTAATGCCTGTTGGAACAACAGCGTATTGGAAATTCTAAACAGAAACTCTCATTCAGATCTAAGCTTACCCCTGTATGATCTGTGCTGCATTTATTTGTTATTACTATTTATTCAAAGAAAGACATTAACAAAAGTTGACCAAAAGTTTGGATCCAAAATTTCTGCCTTGTGTGCTAGGTGTTAGAAGGAATATCTAAAATCAAAGTGAGAGGCAGAGGGCTGGAAAAGCATTATATCTGCTAGCAGAAAGCCTTGGAAGTCAAAACACAGCTTGAAAATAGGACTGTGGTTATGCTTTGAAAAGGTTATAAATAAAAGAGAGCTTCTATTGCTTCTGAGAGTATAACAGATTATTAGAGGACCAGAAGGCCACAGCTAGCAGAGATCTGTACTGGTTGGTAGACAATGTTTAAGTGCAACAAAAAAGATTAAAAATATATACAAATTTGCCTACAGATTTATGGTATGTGTGATTTATATTAACAGAATTTTTACAATCTTATTTTTTTGGTAAAAATTCAGTATAAAGTAACAGAAAGAAACTGCCTCTATAGACATTTATGGATACATATGTAAGGATGTGTGTATATACATATACGAGTATGCATCATGACTAAATATTCTTGCATTGCAGACAATATGGCAAAAGAGAGCATAAGCAAAACTTTGTGGTCATCAAAAATCATAAACCAAGTTAAAACTTTTGTGGGAATACCTGGGCTGCGGTGGGTTCTTCAAAAGAGGCATTGCCTGTTTTGTAGTTCTTCCAGACATATCTCAGTAACCCTATATTTCTTCCTTAGAGGACTTAGCTATACTTTGTTTCCCTTATTCCCATTCAAAGAAAATTGTGCAAGGATGGCCACTTGTTTTCCTTGGCAGGATTATGCCAAGAAGAAATGCTTCACAATAAAATGACGAACCAACAAAATCCCAATTTTATTGAACTGACACCAACAGCAGCTGTTATGCTACTGTCAGTATATAGCATGGATGTAATCATGATACAGGTTGGTGCTGTTCTTTAGCCTAATTCCTTCAGAACATATGCAGTGTAACTGTGTAGCCTCACCTGGAATATTGTGAGCAGTTCAGTTCATCACAATATAGGAAAGAAATTAAGCTATTAGAAAGTGTCCAAAGCAGGGCCAAGAGGATGGTGAAGGGGCTTGAGGGGAAGCTGTATGAGGCCGAGGTCCCTGGTTCCATTCAGGCTGGAGAAGAGGAGACTGAGGAGAGAGCTCATTGCTGCTACAACTTCCTCATGAGGGGAGGAGGAGGGGCAGGCAGTGATCTCTGTGCTCAGCAGTGGCAGGACCCGAGGGAATGGCCTGAAGCTGTGTCAGGGGCAGTTCAGGCTGGACATTGGAGAAAGGTTCTTCACCCAGAGAGTGGTTTGGCACTGGGACAGGTTCCCCTGGGAAGTAGTCAGAGCTCCATCCTGACAGAGCTCGAGATGTGTTTGGGCAGTGCTCTGAGGCACATGAGATGACTCTTGGGGATGGTGCTGTGCAGGGCCAGGAGCCAGACTCGATGATCCTTGTGGGTCCCTTTCCACTCAGCTTATTTCGTGATTCTTTGATATTTCTCTGCAAGGCTTCTTTGACATCAGGTCACAAAGTGAAAGATTTTTGTTTAACAATAGTATTTGGTAGATGTTATTTTGTGTTTTTTTTAACCTGTAATGTTTATCAAAACAAAGCAAAAAAATATCCTTTTTACTTTTATGTATATTTTGTATAGGTATTCCGCTTAGTCTTGTTAAAAGTCCATTTTGAAGTTCTCAAGTTTGATCTAGAGAAGAAGGCATCAGTGAGGAAATAAAGGAAATACTTAGATTATTTCTTTCCTCTGTCCTCTATGACTTAAACTCCATGATTTTATGTTAGCTCTCAGGGGGAAAAAAATAAAAATCACAAGTTCCTATTGTTTATTTCTTTTATTTCCCCACAAATATTCGGACTATCAATTTGCAGAAAATCAGAACTTGAAATGGAATTTGTTCTGGGCTTTCATGTGCAACTGTAGGAAAATATAAAAGTAGCTTTTTTTTATGGTTATGCAGTTGAGAGAGAAGACCCGATCGCTGTATTTTTAATTTGGTATTAGACATAGGTATTTCTTATCTTTTGAAATAATAAAACCATGAGTAGCTTAAAATAGTCTAAAGTAAAGCTTTCCTCTAAGATTTTTGTATGACAAAAACTCAGTTATTTGAGACATTTTTCACTCCTTTACTCCTATAGGTCTCTCTCCTCTCACTTGGAATGGTAATGTCAGTGCCAGAAACAGAGCTAAAGTTAACTAAAGCTTGATTTCACTCACCCATCACTCCCATGTTCTGTCTAGAAAATGGATTTAGCTTAATTAATTTAACAAGAAGAAGAAGATATTTATTAATAAGAAATTGGCATCAATGTACTCATAACTTACTTTGATGGAAGCCATTATGTTCATCAAAATACAAAATCGCATCTTTAAACTATTTTCTCAATTGTACTTAAAATTATACTTTCTAATTGTTAACTTCTACCCAGCAATACTGCAATTGTTAAGCTGTGATCTGGGCTATATTCAGCTTGCTGTTAATAGTGTCTGTGTGTACACCAGGAATAAGAGAGAAAACATGCTTTTAGTTGCTTTTATCTAACATGGAAGTATACTGAGGCTTCATATCTGTAAAATACAATCATTTTGGAAAGTCATAGAGCTGTAATTCTCATAAGTACTATTGTAGTAATGTGTGCCATTACAAATGCTGAAAAAAGAATTACTATAGGAAATTTATAATGTCTGCTATCACAAGTGTTCTGTTGCAATTGCATTTGAAATAGGATGTGCTTCAGCAATTCTAAGAATTAGACAGGTAATACACTGATATACACGAAGGAATTCTTTTTTTTTTAACAGATTTTTCAGTTTAAGCTTCACATAGGAACCTAATGTTATTATTTAAAAATAAATTTTTTTATATGTTTCTGATTTTCATAAGACACTTCTGCTGTTCAGAAAATAAGCTTTTCTTGTCCTCATGGGACATACAAATAAGCACACTCAGTCTGAGAGTTTTATGATCCTGATGCTTTGTGTATATTTCCTGTGACAAACAAGCTATGGTAAAGTGACAGCAGGGTGTCTTCTGTTTTATACAGGTTATCAGTGAGAGCTACCACGAGGCAGCCTTGGATATGACTTGGAAATTGTTGCAGTGAATTACTTAAAGCACTAGACTGTACATGCAGCATGATACTAAATAACAGAAGTGAATGTTTCTTCATGTATGCATTTGGCATTTTGCAACAAATTAATCATTAAGCTTTAGATAACTGGAAGGTAGGCTGCTTTCTTGCATTTGCTTTCCTTGGACTTGAACTTCTCCAGTATCCCTAATGAGATGCAACAAACAAAAAGTGAGGCTGACCTTGACAGGCTTGCAGGAGAGGTGTTTAAATAGAAAGTCTGCACCCTGATTCGTTCAAGGACCATGTGACTGATTGCAAAAATATACTGAAGAAAAGAAAGAAATGAGGGGGGAAAAAAAAGAAGTCTGATTGCATTTGATAGATATTTTTGGCTTCAAACTGAGACAACGTCATAATATGCGTTATTTCCCAAAGGGTGTTAATAGTAAATGTGTGTCATAAGGTTAGTCTGTCCCCTGTAGACATACAAATAGACTCATGATCAAAGAAGAATGTGTGGCTATTTCATATCACTTAGGGCAGAGTGAGATTGCAATAACTTTTCAATAACTCAAATAGCAGTTTTAGAGTCATGAAGTTCTGTCAAGCTGTGTGTATGAGAATAGAGGAAAAGAGTAACTCAGGTATGTTGAACAGGCATTGTCACACACTGCAGAGGTTTCTCTAGTCCTCTGAATGGCCCACCAGGACACTGAGGTCCTTTTCTGCAAAGCTGTTTTCCACCTGGGTGTCCCCAGCATACCCTAGTGCAGAAATTTTTACCTCCCCTTATTGAACTTGATGAGGTTGCTGTCTGCCCATTTCTCCAGCCTGTTGAAGTTCCTCTGGATTGCAGCATGACTCACTGGTGTGTCAGTCCATCACCAGCAAACTTGTTGAGATTGCACTCTTCCCCATTATCCAGATCAGTATAGATAATGAAGAGAGCCACACCCTGTCAGTTTACACTGGTGATGCCTCCAATTAGGTTTGGCCCTGTAGATCATCCCACCCTGAGCTCAGCCATTCAGCCAGTTTTCAATCCGCCTCATTGTCTGCCCATCCATCCCACACCTCATCAGCTTCATTGAGGATCTTATGGGAGACAGTGTTGAAAGCTTTACCAAAGTCAAGGCAGACAATATTGACTGCTGTTTGCTCATCTAGCAAGTCAGTCATTGTAGAAGTATCAGGTTGTTCTCCCCACCAAAGTGACTGAAATGAGAACTTGTAAACAGTGCGGGAGAAAAGGTTCATAATGCAAAGTATAATGCTATTACAAGAAGTACATTTAAACTAGACATTGGAAGAAGTTTGGTATTAACAGAAACTACTGAAGCTTCCCAGTACATATATATAGAGAAAAAAATTCTGTTTTCTGTATTTTCCCTTTTTTATTTTTTTAATAATATAACTTGAAACAGTGATTGCAATCAGTGAGTGAAATTCCCGGCTCTATCTCAAAAAATAGTCAGTTACTGTATTTCCATGTTTATAATCTTCAGATTAAATTTTGTTAGGCAGAAGAACATGGCTAAAATTCATAGTGATTGGTGCCAGCTACCTGAATATCCAGTTAGTGTGATGGAAAATATGCAGCCTCCTCCACACTCCTCTCTGTTGCCTCGCTGCCCTTCATCCCCCAGAACCTTCTGTTCCTTCTATTTCAATAGCCTCCTCTCACTATAATTCTGCTTCCACTTCTTATTTGTGTTATCTCTGGCTTTATTTTTAAATAAAAACCCAGTATAAGGACTAAAGGTGCAGTGAAGCATTAATCTGTTGCAGAACACATGACTCAAGGCCCCTGAAAGATGCAACATTTTTCATTTTGTCTCACTTGTTCTCCCCTTTCGATGTGATGTGGTTTATCTAAGGACTGTAAGTTTACAAGTAAAACAGTTAATTGGGGTTTTTTTTGGTTTATACACCATTATTAAAAATTATTTTAGAAAATTGTTCTTCCCTAACTTGTGTGCCATTTATTGAATTATACTCTAAGAATAGCTTCTTCTGTTTATAAGAATGCAAATTGGTACAGTGGGTAGAGAAAAGCATCTTGGTTCTGCTTTTTTAAGTTATTGAGCAATGATTTTTTTTTAATGCTAGCCCAGAACTGTCCACATAGCCCTTTATTACCGTGTTGAAAAGCTGAGGGTAATAGTAAAGTCTTCATGTCAGTGAATAGAACCATGATTTCACAAAGAAAATTAATCATAAATTACATATGTTTCACATAGGAATTTAAAGAGTGAGAGATATGAACAAATGCAGTAAAGGAAAACAACTTTATATTGCCAGTGGAGAATCATGAAGATCAAGTGATCTGGCACTGCCTGCCTCTGCCTCCATGTAGTTGTACACCAGCATTTGCAAAATGGTGTGAAATGAACTCTGAGTGAAAAATATTTTTAGAAAATGATTGATATTATTAGTGGAGAAAACAACATTCTACTTCAGGAAGAATTTTTTTTTTTCTGCTAAAACTGGATGTATGACAAATAATAAGAAGGTTATTATTATTATTATTATTATTATTATTATTATTATTATTATTATTATTATTATTATTA
>JANIJU010003056.1:135964683-136012407 GCA_025504685.1 Leucosticte australis
TATTATTATTATTATTATTATTATTATTATTATTATTATTATTATTACACTTCTGTCTGGGGATCAACCTTGACATGCAAAGAATATCATTCAACAACTTCCTTGAAATAACTCTTATGCCTGCTGATATCGCGGTTCCTTTTGTGTCCAACTACCTTCCATGATGTGAGGATTATGTCAGAGTGCAGTGAAGGGTATATCTATCAAGGATTGCATGATCCAAAAGCCACTAAAAGCAATAAGATAGCTCCTTTTCACTTCAGTCAGCCTTGGGTCAGGTACAGGATGGTTATTGCTGCAGCCTGTGGATACCGGCAGGGCTTCAGAATTGTGGGACTTGCACGAGCTGCCAGGCTGTGTTGTGTTGAACTGGGACACAGTGGAAAGGAGATGACTCTTTATGCCAATTACATATGTTAGATGGTTCTAGGAGACAATATATGCATAAGTTCCTACTATGCTGCACTGAGGAGCGGTGCAAGCTGGTAGGATTAGCATTTTCACATTTTCTGTGCACTTAATAAGGAGATAAACTGTAGTGTTGAGCATGAAGCACATAAGTACTTCTGTCTAGCAGCAGCCCATTTCTATTTGCAAAAGGAAGATTCTTTTTATAAGTGAGAATTTGCTGCTGTGTGAATCTGCCTTTTAAACTATGTTCATAAAAGCAAAATTACAGAAAATAATTCCCCACAAATGTCTATTCAGACTGAGTAATTGTAATTTATATTTTAGTTCTGTTTTAGTTTTACTTCGCAGAGAAGGTTTTTTACCAACAGAATCTAAAAACAATCTGCTCAGTGGTTACATGTAATTTTACAATATTTTTTAAGTTGAGCACTCAGTGCTTTATTGTCTCTCTTTAATTATGCCATAGTCAACAGTGCTGCACATGGTCTTTACTGTATAATTGTCTGATCATTCCCAGAAAATAATGGAGATGCTTGTGCTGCAACCATAGGCCAATATTTCCAAAGCTGGATGTCTGCAGTTAAAGCTTCAAATCCCTATTAAGGCTTATAGATAAATATGACCGAATTTTCATTCCCCTAGGTCTTTCCTTTGATTCATGGCCACTGAAATTCTTTGAAAAGCTAGAAAAATGTATGTAGAAGTAACAATAAGGATTTAAAAATTTAATTTCAGAGGCTTAGCTTTGGTCTAAAAAAATGTGTTGCCATTCCCAATATTAATATGACCATCATTTTAACTGTCTTTTGAAGGCAGATCTACTTCTGTTAAAATCAGTGGGACCCGTGACAGTGCCCAGTTGGGGAAGGATTTGGCATGTTAGAAGGAAAATGTTTAAATGTGAAAAATAAGGGCTTGAAAACTATGGTACAATTGTGGTCTTCCAAGAATGCAGATAGATAATTTGGGGAGATTATGTGTTCATAATAAGGGAATAGATATTCATTAAACTTTTGTGTGATCCATTCCTTGGCAGGATGTCGATGTTTATGAATGAGTCTTCATTGTAATCCCATGTGTTAATATGCACCCTCTTGCAATTCAATCTGACAGCTACTCCAAATTCATAGATTGTCCTGCTGGAGGCTTCCAAGGTCATAGTCCTTCAAAGCACTGTTTGTCAAATTGCTCTGACACACCTCCTGCTGGCAAGCCTACTCTCAGGGTGTTAATATTCCATTACAGAGCCACAAGACCTTGAAAATTGATTGCAGGCCACAATAGAAATGTCAAAAAAGCTCAGGTAGATGAAGGTAACTGGTGATGATGACGGCAGGGAATCTGTTATGAGAGGCAGAAAGTGTCTTCAGAAGAAGCAGACATTGCCCAGACATTTCCAAAGTCACCCACAGGATGTTTAAAGAGGAATTAAAGTTTGTGGCATAATATGTAAACCATACATTTTTTGTAATATGATGAGTAAAAGCTCATGTTGAAACCACGAGATTTAGAAGTGCCTCTTAGCACTAGCATGCCTACAGAATTGTACCTGGAGAGAATATGTGTTCAGTGAGATAAAAGAATGTGCTAAAAATAAAATCTTCGGTTTTACAGTAACTAATGTTATCAGAAAAAAAGTCCAGTGTATCAGACTTGGCTTTATTTTCATAACTACCTATAGACATAAACACTTAGGAATGTTTGAGTTAAAGAACCATGGAGACGCAAGTCAGATCAGAATCAGAGTCTATCATTTTAGCATTCAGGTACAAAGGAATTCTGAAATTGTAAGTGGAATTAAGAAATATATTGCATATGGAAACAAAGACACATTTTGAAATTAAAGTTTGACAAGTACTTATTTAATATGGGAATTCAAATGAATTTGGCAATATTCAATCTGCATCTGCTTTAAGCATCTTAAAATTAATGCTGGTAAACTAAATGTGGTCACACAGTTTCTTATTGCTCTAAGACCCTCAAAAGAAGTGGTTTTCAGAATTCGAAATGCATGCTTGTTTTCAACAAGATCTAAAATGAGGCAAGTGAGATCAAAGCAGTATAGTGAATATTTATGCAGCAAAACACATGTTTAAAAAGTGAATCATCAGCTAAAACACATAGAATTGCTTGTGGGTATATTTCATAGTAGAGACATAATCAATATGACAACCCAAGTTAGACCCTGTACTAACAATAACTTCAGAAATTTCTTTGAACTTTGTTAGACTATAAAGCACATCATTTGACTTAGGCTGCTCTTCATTACATCAATACAAACACAAGAGCTTTAACTCTCATCAGCAGATTTATAATTTTAGCAAAACAAAGTTGCAAAAAAGTTTTTTCTGCCTCTTTTTTTTTTATTTTTTTTTAAATAAGCCCAAAGTATAACTGTGTTTCTTCAAGGATAAACTCCCTGACAATCCAAATCTCATTTTATTAATTTATGTTCCATAGGTTTTTCTCTCTGTCTTGTCTTTCACTCTCTCTTTTCTACAACTCACCCCACAAACTTGGCATCACAGTTTCTTAGACTTGAATGCACACCTGCTGAACTTCTAGGTAAGGAAAGTAACTTTGTATGAGAAAATGTCAGGAAAGTCAGAATCTGAAATTTATTAACCAAGATATGGCAAATGTAAATGTCAGCTTGTGTAACTCTGGGTACTTGAGGTTACAATAGATTTTTTCAGCTGTCTGGGCAATGAAAAGTGAACTTTTATTTCAATGACAATGAAATAGCACTATACCTGATATGAGAAAGTGCTGTAGCTAGAGGGCATATTTCAAGCAAATTGGTTTTTACTTACCTTTGTGTCTCAAAGTTTTCACATTAAAAGTAAAGTTAGTATATGCAAAACACAAAAATTCATATTTTAAATGATTATCATTCATACCTCACTTATTTGAATGAATAAAGATGAAGTGCTGTATGTTAGCATGTGATCATATTAAACATATTGTTAAATCTTGTCTGTAAACTCTTGAATGCTGCTGACTGAAAACTTCAGAACAAGTCAGACTCGGGAGAACTTAATGGACATCAGTAGAGAGGAAAGAAACAATCAAAGAGTAACTTATCTCTCCAACCAGCACAGAGAGAAACACAGGTATTAAAAGTGAACTCTCAATATTGTAGTTTAAAAACATCCTGCTGCTTTAGCACAAGAGAAAAAAAAAAAACAACCTCAAACCACAAAAATCATCCACAAAAAACCAACCCAAAAGCAGTCTTAAAGCACAATGTAATGTCTATCAGGACTCTATTTGCTGGTCTAAGTTCATTGTTTGGAGCACAATCTCCATTTACAGAGAAAAAAGGTTCCTTCAGAGCTAAACATCCCATTGGTGTGCTCCTTTCAGTGAGTGTCATAACAGGTTTTGATTACAGAAACAGTAGTCTTTCCTCCCATGAAATGTAGAATCATGTTGTGATAGAACAATATAAACTCAGCTGACTGCTCAGAGTTCAATTTCAAATCAATGGAATTACTGTAGGCAAATTTTTAAAAAGTCCAACCAAAAAACAATGACAACAATAAATGTGGTAATTTTTTTTCCCTCTCACCTCATATATTATGTTTGGTAAACAATAGAGGTGATAAATGTTCCTATAATCACCCACCTCCTCCTTTGTCTCTCATGCAGGAGTACGTGCCCTCCATTTACTGCTTTGCAAGTGCACAGTAAAATTCTCATAGAAAAGTTTTTTTCTTTCACAGCTATATTTACTAATTGAAAGTAGAATGATATGTAAAAATATTCAAAATATGATAGCTGTCATATAAAGTAAAAAATTATCAGGTTGTGTGTGCTGCTTTCCTGGTTACTGTCCTTTGACCCCTGCTTTGCGTTTCATCATTGCAGTAATGGCAGTGACACTGCATTAGCTATTAGCTTTTCCCTTGGCCATTTACTCACTTTTTATTGCTACTGCCATAATCCTTTTTCAACAAAGAGGAACAGTGAAACTAAGAGTGTAGTACTCACTGAAAGATAAAATAGGTATTGCAAACATATTTTCTCTTAGCAGAGCTGTGCACTGCAGGTGTAACAATCCAAAGGCAACCAGCACATAGAGAGCTCCCACCCCTTTGTGCTGAGACGTGCGCACAGATGCACAGAAAAAACAGCTTTGAAATGAACCTTATAGTAAATGTGGTGATATTTTTTAAAAAGTTTGCTTCCTCTGTCAAGAGAGTAAGCATAGCTTTCAACCCAATTTTACCACTCAATGGAGAAGCTTTTCTGTTGTATAATAATTACATGTGTTCCCAGTACTAGATCACAGCCAATAGCTCTAGCTCCTCAGAACTACTTTAAGGTAAACAGATAGATCTTAAGATAACTGAAGTAATATGTGCTTCAGAATGGTCAGTAATGCATTGAGAAATAATTTATTTTTTACAAGACAAATCCTATATCAGGTCATTTAAAATTAGTTTCTAAGAAAAATTGTATCTATGACCTACATACAGATGTCTCCAAAATAAGGTGGATGAGGGCAAGAACAAACAAACATGCACTTTAAATCAAAGAGTACATATGATAAACATTTCATTTTCAATAGACATTCACTAAAAAATTCTCACAATTAGTTGACTAATACCATTTTGTGTCTTTGTAAGTCAAGGCAATTACTGTAAGAAATAAGAATCTATAATAAAATAAGTCTTACAGTGCTCAGAGTAAATATAGAAGTGTATAGTGATAAAATGCTGTAGAATTTTCTGGTTAATAGCTATGAAAATGTTACTTAAGTATTTCAAATAGCCAAGCTTAACACTGTAAGTTGGTAACTTTTTTGATGATTACTATTTATTTTTTTAAATAAAGGCATAGCTTTTATTTGAATGTGAAAACTCTGCCACATTTTTACTTCTCATTTGACTCCTCTATTATGTTCTGCAAGATGTGTGGGAAAAAAAAGAATGTAGGTGTGAAACAATAAGTTCAAAGCCAGCTAATAGCTCGTAATTCATTCCACTTTACTTCCTAGACTGGCATCATGGCTGAGACTAAATGGTAACACATTTCTACATCCAGTTAGGTACATGGTTAAGAATTAGTATCAGAATGGAGTTAGATTGAAGGCAAGTTAGCAATTGAGACGTCTAAAATGAACATTGTAACCCAAATCCACTCTCATCAATGACTGTGTTTGAAGTAATTGACTAAGTGTCAGAAGCACAGACAACTCTTTATTCCCCTTCTTGTACATTTCCCCCCATAGAATGAAGAATCCAATTATTTTTAGATAATTCGTATTTTCTTCTCTAGACCAGACAGTATGTGATTTTTCAGCTTAGTGTCTTCTGCACTTATGTAGAAGGAAAAGATTCTGAGCTCCTGCACTTAGGAATTTCTTCTGTGATGTATATACATTTAATGAGATACAGAAACAGGATTGTATCAGGGATCACAATCTCCAGAGTTAAATATACCAGGATTTACACTTCTGACAATGTAGGTAGTGATCAATTGATCAATTTGACATCATCCGTTTTCTTTGCTGCACAAATTTTTCAGGAATTTTCATTTTTTCAGAATATGCTTCACATATTTAAAATTTACTTGTTAAGCAGATCAGTCTTCCAGAAAATAAAAAATATTTCTAGTGGTTTTCTTAGAATCTGTTATACTGAGAAGGATGCTGATCCTCAATGCCTGATTTGAAAATTTTAGACCTGTGACAATTATTTAAAAGGAGGATTACAGCACCATCACCATATTGCTGAAATAGGCTGCCATTCCATGTGGAGTCTGTCACAGGGCTGAAATGCTGAGGAGCAGCTCAGCTCCCACAGTGGTGTTAAAACAAAAGTGCACCTCATTCCTTCACCTTTAGTAGGCTAACATGAAGGATGCCAAGCTTTTAAGATAGCAAGTTTAAATATAGGCAACTCAATTCTACCTACATTCTATTTTTGGTTTTGAAGCCTTCTGTCAGATTGAGCTCTAGGTTTCTGGTGGAACTGAGATTACATTAACTGCAAATCTTTCAGTCTTAATTAGGGTTCATGCCTGAAGAGAGTACCTGCCTATATTTCAATTAAAGCTCAAAAAATAGAAACAGTTTCCAACATGGGGAAAAGAAAAATGAGAAAAAAGAAGGAAAAAATAGGAACAATCTGAAGCTTTTAGTCAAAGGAAAAACTGGAGGCTGATTTAAGATGTTAAAGAGACTGAGGGCAGCAAGCCAAAAACAAACCTGTCAAATCAATTTTATGACTGGTCTTTTCTAAGAAATCGTTGTCTTCAGATGCACTTTATTTTTGAGCATTCTGACAATAAAATTACACAAGGAAGTGCTTCCTTTCCAAAACCTATTTGTAAAATTATTGTTTCCAACACAGCCATCTCATGTCCGTCAGATTATTGCCTACTTATAAAAATTCTGCAAGCAATTAATAAATAGGAAGTTTGCAAAAAATTTGTATAAAATTATTTGAAGTATCTATTAATACTGGTTATATAAGTAAGCTATTTTTAGGCATCATCTCTGGCACAGTTTTGTTTTATCTTAAATAGAAAACTCTAAAAAATAATAATAATAATAATATTACTTTTGTTGAAGTTTTGAATAGAAATAGTAGTGATAGCAGATAAAGTATATCTTTGAAATTTTATTTTTCAATTTCAGTATAATCATAGTCAAAATTTGAATGTAAAAATTAAAAATTAAAATATTATCACAAAATACTTAGGGTTTATGGAACTTGATTGCTGAACAAAATACCTTTTTCATTCCTATGATAAAACCTCTTTTTTTTCACATTCATAGTCAACAACAAAGTGTTTAATTCTAGAATTAAATTTAAATTATAGTCCTACATTTTGATTATATGTTCCAATTAGATAACTTCACCTTAATTGGCTCATTGTATTTTGTGATGCATTTTTAATATACAATCTTATGGTCTTGCCTTTTTTCCCCATTCACAAAATGCTAAATTAACTAGAAAATAATAACTTTTAAGAGGAGGAAAGAAAAGTTCAGTTCAGGAAGATCAGACATGTACTTACAGGAGGCAGGAGAAGTAAGGTGTGCTCCAAAAATTGTTTAAAATACTGGAAATGTGCTATTATTTAGCACATAGATTATAAACTAAGCCAAATGTAGTCCTCTAATAATTTGGGATTAGGCAGTATTGCTGGTTACTGACAAAAAAAATTGTTTCTGCACTTTCTATGTATACAGGGGAAAAGGAAATGTTCCAAAAATCAGCAGTTTCAGTTAAACTAGTTAAACTTCACTAATTTGATGGCTGAAACTTCTGTAATATATTAAGTATAGATAGTCATGGTATGTGAAGGAAATCTTGAGGAGTGGAATCAGACACCTGGACACAGAAGAAGGAAAGTGAGAAAACATATGCTCCTGAATAAGAAATGAGGTAACATAGTTGTCACTTAATACATTTCCAGGACTTTTCCTAAGCAAAAATGGGAATTAGTTTCCTGCCTTGTACTGCGTGCACACCCACTTTGTAAGCGAATGGGCAAATGGTTGAAACACCACTGACAGCCTTTGATATGATGCAGAAGACTACTAACTAAAAATCTCAAGTTTGTTCCAAAGAATATTCCAGAATAACCATAAAGAACCATCATGAAACTTTCCAAAAAGATCATAAGCGTTCAAATTCGTGAAACTATTTTATACCCCAGAAATTTTCACTCCAGACATAAAGACAGTGACCATGGAAGCCAATTTCTGAAAGTGGTGACTTTTTGAGATTGAAAATAACAAAACAAATTTTTAAATTTACAGACTTAATTATCTCAGTCTAATCACACCCAACACAATTCACTCCTGATTTCCTTTAATCAACATCTTTGTTATACGCTGTATGAGAAGACTTCTTTGCTCCATTTCCTGGACTACATTCTTAAGGGCAGTAAAAATTTAGTTTTATAGATCTTAGGGGATCTAGAACAAGTTTAGAGGTGTTGCACACATAATTAATTTGCTCTGAGCACATCTAGCTTGTTTGAGAGCTCAGCAGCTTTCCTGAAGAACCCTTTCTCAGCACAAAGTTTGTAAAGACTCCTATGGTATGTGTATCCAGCACAGCAATCACTTCAATCCAAAAATTACATGTGTAAGGTGGGCACTGGTTCAGGTGGGCAGGTGTGTACTGATTTGCTGGAGTGGCACTTTTTAGTGTTGCAGTTACTGGCTTTTCATCATTTGGCTGCCTGGGCTGAGCAGAATTATGTATTTTTTCTTGCACATCATGTAATTACTTTTTTTTCCCCATTTTCCACTACTCTATAAATATAGCAACAGCAAAAAAAATTATATTTAATTTGATTATTTAAAAAGCAAAATTAAGAAATTAATACATAAATCTGGAAACTTTCCAGATAATAATTTATGTCTGGGATACGTTGGAATGGAACTTTCTGAGCCCTCTAAATTTTAAGTGAAAATAGGCCATTACTAAATGGATTTTAATTTCTCCATTGTGGATTAAACCCAAGTCAAAAAATGTCACCAAGGACTACAAATATGCTCACTCACAGCATTTGTTACTAGCAGTACTCAAGTAATTTTATCATGTTTCCCACTTAGGGAAACAGCTGACACTTAGCTTGGCTGAGGGAATTGGTGTTTTCTTGGATTTACTTCAAGTGATCTTTCTGTTATATGACAGCTGATTCATCACAGATGAATCCCAGAGATATACCTGAAATACAACTCAAATTGAAATTACTGTTATATTTGCCATTTTTCCCAGACTTGAGGTAAGTTTGCAGTTTTTATTTGAAATGTGAGATTAATGATATTGCATTATTTGTAGCATTCTATAATTAATGAACTTTCAATTATTTCTTTTTTTCACCATTATTAGATGCAGCTGAAACTGCCTCTTCCTACTTCCATTTGCTCTTTTCCTGGTTTTGGTACTGCATTTTTACCAACTCTTTGAAGAGTTGCTCCAGCTGTAGCTTTTGTTGAAATGTATAAACTGAAGATAATTGCCATTTTTTATATAGTTTTGTTGTTAAAGTGTCTCCATCTTGCCAAAATTTGCACACACTGCCTGTTATACATAGAACCCTTTTATCCAATCTAGAAGACAAACAACCTTGCCTATATGTTTTAATATTCTGAGCAAAGGGGGGTATCTTGAGATTCACTCTGATTTCCAAGATTCTTCTTAGGTACATATCAGTCCAGCTTCTTTTTAAATAATGTAATGGAGAGTGGGGGTGGGGGCGTTTCTGCAGAATATGGACTTCTGCTTCCATTTTTTCTTACACTGGCTTTGTCGTTGTGCTGTTTCAGAAAGAAGCAGCAAATGTTGGAGCTTGTGGTGCCAAGGGTTTATCTGTGATAAACTCTCAGAGAAGATTAAACCTTTTGATATCAATTATCCAAGATTTACCAGAGAACATGATAAATCTTTACAAAAAGGAAAAATGGGCTTTTTTAATTCCTTTGGAAGCATGTAAACAAACGAGAAAATTCAAAGCAAAACTCCTCAGACACTACCGAATCCCTGCTGAGAGCAAGTAAAGTATATCAAAAGATAATGCAATCTTCTTTCACTACTCCTCGGGGAAGAAAAGGAGTTTTGAAAAGCTTAGTTTGAGTCAAAAAGTCCAGTTCAATGGTTCATGACCTTTTTAACAAATCTAGACTGAGTTTTGATTCTATATTGGTAGAGTTAAATACTTTATTTTTTGAGTGTGTAGTTGAATCCTCATGATCTGCATATTTTGATCATTTTTCAACCTTCTTTCTTTTTGGTTTCTACTCCTAGGGAGTATTTAGGGTTATCTTTGTACAAAATTTTCTACATAGCCCTTTCTACCTTTTCCATTTCTACTTATTGAACCTGTTACAACATTTCAAAGCTGAGATATTCCAGAAAATGTCTGTTCAATGTCCATGTTGACAACTACACAGCAGCAAACACAAAATATCCAAAACTTATTCAGCACAGCTCAGACTTACTGCTTTTGCATTTGCCGCTGCAAAATGTCCCGTTCAGAATCCCACGCATCCAAGACCACAAATCTTAAATAAACCCTTTTTTATTTTTTCTTACTTATTTATACTCTTTGGTATTAATCTGCAACAAGCTGAGGATAGCTATTTGTACCAGTGAAGTGTATTTTGTGCTGATGAGTGATCAGCTCTATTTTGTCCATGCAGCTTTTAGCACCTGCTTATCTCACTCTCCAAAGGTGAGTCTTTTAGAAACTGCCAAGTTTTGCAGCACAAGAGAAGCAAGGTTGTTGTAACTTGATAATCTTATGTTCAGCCAGCAGTGAGGTTGAGCCTGTGTTTTACATAGGTATGCTCTCTCTCCCTCCATGTGTAAATTTTTGCATGGTTCAATACATATAGATCAATACAGATACAAACCATACACCATGCTAACTCAAACACAACAAGCAGGAATAGCCCCTGATCTTTTTCCCCTCCTGGCTGATCAAGGGAAAACATCAGTGGAAATTATACACATATATAAACAGCAGTTGCATCTGGATCCTAGGATAGTGCATGGCCAACACATCAACACATGAACCCCTAAATGGTCACACAGCCCCACTCCAGTTGTTGGTGCCCAGACTTAAACACAAAGCCCTGATCACAGAGATGCAGAGACATATGACCCCTTAATTTCCTCCAGTAACAAACCTTAGACAGTCCATTTAGGAGCTGTTCCATGGGTCCCACATTTCCCCATTTGCCTCATGCCCAAACATGCCCCCTGCATGAGGGGAGCTCACAAGTAGGTGGTTTGGATCTCTGGCCTTGCTCACAGCCCTTCCTGAGATCCCCTGATCTCAGTGGCTAGATCAGACCAGCTGTCACTCCAGTAGTCAGTTTCAACACTCCTGAACTCTCCAGTATGTCAGTAAACCTATGGCACTCCTGATACCTGATCCCCATCCTTTTTCTTCCACTCATTATCTAGTCCACCCTGAAGTTCTCAAGGAAATTGCAGGCACCTACATGCACAGACACTGCAGTGTGCAGATGTTCCTGTCTCTTCTGCTTCTGGCACCGCAGACACGAGGACCCTCTGACCACTCCAGGTGCTGCACTGAGACTTCCACATGTGCACATGCATGCCCAACAGGGTCTTCACTCAGCAAAGTAGATAGAAAGGCAGTTTATTTGGAATAGAAAATTGACCTCATTGACCAGGAACAGGCCAAGTCTAGACAAGCATAATCCCTTTCTTACAAAAGACCAGCCCATCTCCTTATCATTCTATTTTCCTACTTTTCTAACCACTTTGATGCCTCCCTTGCCCCACCTTTTGCTCCTTTCCTAAACATTTCTTTATCTTGTGCAGTGCCACAACACTCTTTCTTGGCACAATGAGTGCCATCTCCCAGACCAGGGGGCTGCTCCTGTGGACTCACAGTGCTGGGACTCACCAAGCCCACAGGGCTCATAATGCTTTCCTGGGATAGCCCCAGGGGACAAGGGAACAGGGGCTCATGTCTCTGACTCAGGATAAAGAGATTTCTCTGGGCAAAATTAGCCCATGTAAGCTAACAGAAACCACTGTGGGGAACTTGTTGTGAATCTCCTGGCTAGATAGAAAATAATATCTGTTAGTTAAATTGTATGATCACGTAATTTCCTCTTAGTAGAGAAATTGATGAGGAGACTGAAGATAAAGATCCTACCATGACAGTGACTTCTACAGACTCATTATCTTTACTCATTGTTAAACAAAGATTTTTTAGAAGAATGGCTACAACAGCATACATTGAGCAATGGCTGAGAAACTCAACCAAAATGATTAAGTTTCTATGAACAATTTTTGAAAATTAACCTAAGTTATACAGGAATATTTTTTAGCCCTTCATCAGTTGATAAATGACTATAGGTCTCCATTAAACAGATTATACACAAAGAAAACCAGATTTCTCTGACGTATTCAAATGTTATAGTTTTGTACAGATTCTTAGTCAATGAGGATAAGTGAAATTGAGATTGAATAGAATTTACTTCATTGACAACTACATGTCTTACTGGACAGAAAAGAAACCATTGGGAAATATCTTAATTTTATTACACCCTTGATAGATAACATTCTGTAAGGTGCAGTAAAATAAAACCTTCAAAGATATATTTTATCAAGTCAGTCATAAAACTTACTCAAAAATGAGTAACAGATTTCTCTCAAATTGCAAAACATAACAGGATGTGGTCTCCCAGAATTATTTCATTCAGTGAAGATTTTGTGGAAAAAAATTGTTAACAAATATGAAAAGCAGATTAAATTAATGTGCAATGATATTGATCAGAAAAATACCTTATACTATAATGGGTAAAGGGATTAAATATGCTTTAAATTTGAAGTAATTATAGAAAAAAAAATTTCCTGGGACATATTAAGGCAAGTGTTGCAAGTAAGAGTCTGTGAATAAATGTTCAATGCCTTTGTTATCAATGGGTTTTGCACCTTATTTTAAGAAAAAGACAGATAATTGGGTTATAATGTCAAGTAGACTTACAAGAGTGGTAAAAAGTTCTGAAAATAAGATTTCTGCAAAACCAAAATGATGAAGTTGTTTAGGTTCAAGAAGAGAATATGAGGACAAATGAAGAGTGTTAGCACTCCAAATGAAAACAGTGCTTGTTTAAGAGTGTCTTCTGCTCAACGTTTACTCAGAGGAGCACAAGAATCAAGTGGCAGAATGGGAAATTTAAATCACATGTTAGAGATAAAAAGCCACAACAACAAAAGAAAAATGCAAAAAACCTGAAATAAGTGAGTTGTAGAATTCCTGTTACTAGAGGTTTTCTGGAAACAGTGTAACAAAGGCTTCAAAAATAATCCAGGAGTCATCCTAGAGTAAGGTAATAGACTAGTCTATGGACCAGCTCTTCCAACTGCATGCATATAAGATTTCTGAATGACAATATCTCTCTAGTCATACAATTTTTTCTTCCAAATGCAATGTGTTTGCAATTTGATTCAACATGTATGTGCTCATTCAATAAATGCTAGAAACACTACAAGCAAAAATAAGTCATAACCTCATATTAGAATCATTTTTAATGATAAAGAAAGTTTTACACGTCTGCCTTCAACTTTTACTTCTAGTACAGCTGATTTAATTGTGGGCTGTAAAAACTCCCTCATAACACCCTTAAATTAAAAAATGAAAGTCTTGGAATTATCTGGTTTAAACATTTTAGGGGGTGGGACCAAGTAGTGACTTTGCTTCTTTGAGACCCATTTTTCAGGAATGAAATCTGAACCTTTAATCTTTTCTCTGGTATTTCTGGTGACTTATATATTACTTTCCTGGGGCACCAGAGAAAACAAGAACAGGTGTCCAAAAGTTACACTAAGGTAAATATTACATGTAGCTTTTTAGTGGACCTGAGCAAACAAATCTCAACATGATGTATTCCTTCATTTTATTAGAGCAGTTCACACACATTTCAGACATATTCATTATTCAGGGGCAGCATTTGAGTAATTCAAGATTTAATGTTAGAATTTGTATTAGTTATTTAAAAACAGGATATTTGAAACATATATATATTTATATCTCTCTATATCTATATATATGCTTAGAAATTCACACAAACTTCATTAGTTTAATAAGTCTAATTGTATAATTTCTAGCTTTCAAATGAATGACAAAAGTACTAACCAAGTTGCTAAATATTAACACCCTTAACCTCAGCTCTAGTTATTGGGGAGTATTTGGGGTAATGATGGCAAGAAAGTGTTTAAAAACAAAATTGTATTGGTTGTGACAGAAAATAATGGTGTTGGAATATGCAAACTTCCTTGTTAAGCATTTTGATCCATTTTGTTTCACTGCTGATCTGTTAGTAACTATTATATACCTCTGGTTTGAATTTGTTCCACATTCTTTTGTCTTTTACCAGCAGAGCAGACACAACAGTTGTAGTGAGCAAAATGAAAAAAAACAACCAACCAAACAGTTTGAAGGCTGAAAATATTTTTTGCTTATTTGTCTCTTTTTCAGTTTTGCCTTTTTTTGTATGACAAGAAGCAGACTTGCTGAGTCAAAGAAAGCTCCTTGCCACGTTTCATAAATAATTCCTGTTCCTGAGGATAACCAGAGAAGTGAAAATTACTCCAGTCTCCAATATCCACTCTCACAGCAGTGTCTATGACTCCTAAGGTGCTCAGTCTTGCTGAGGGATTTTTTATGCATGGTTCTCTCTAGCACAATATATTAGCATAGAAAGACTTCTGATGCTGTGGGATTTTTAGCACCACTCCTATGAATTGCAGAAGTGCTGCTTTTCTGTACCATAGCACAGGGAACTGAAACAAAAAGAAGCTGTTTCACCTCAGATCAGTGCCTGATCTGGTAGCGGGGTTTAGGAGGAGATGCTAAGGGTGCAAAGGGTTGCAAAACTCAGCTCCCTGTGTTCCTCATTTAACAGAAGAATTCAGCCACGATCTTAAGCTCCCTGTGTTCCTCATTTAACAGAAGAATTCAGCCACGATCCATAATCCTTAGGCCTGCATTTCCTTCCCCAGAATTAGCTCACTAAGTCCAAATTGGAGTAAAAATGTAAATTGCCTTAATGACAGATAGAGAATTTTTGCTGATTAACAGTCTGAGAAATATTGACAATATGGAGACAGTTTGTTGTAAACCTGAACAATCAGCCAGTGTCTAAGCCTGAACAATCAGCCTGTGCTATAACCACCAAATCCATTTCATAAAATAAAAAATTTTCTGAAGAAAATCTTTCAGCCTGGGAAAAGTCATTGATCCTCGTATGGTATTCAAGACATGCAGTGACGTGTCTGAATTAAACTCTCCCTGAATTTGAATTTCACTCCTCAGTATGGATGAAATTCTTGGCTATCCTTGTTCAACAGTAGTTTTATTCTTGAAGTAAATGGAGAATAAATCTTTCACTTGCCACTATACCTCGTTTTGTGTCCCTCCAATAACAGCTCCTTCATTTGCTTGTCTCTGATAAAAGTAAGGGCTTGTATACACATCAGTTTAATAAAGAAAAGGGGTTGCATTACTCCATGTTTCTCAATGATTTCTATTCTTGAATCAACAAAGTCTTTTTCTGAATAACGAAAAAACATTATTGGGGATATTTAATAATATCTTGGAAGAGAGTGAATAGAAAAACGCAACTGACGTGAGGATGGTGACAATTTTTAATGGTGTTAGGCAAACACTTCAAGTTTGGTTTTTTTCCAAATAATTGTAAACCTAACCTTTCCTATAAGCTGATGATACAACTTCTCTGTATTGACAAACTTTGACTAGAATGCAGTTCTCTCATTTTTTAAGCCTTAAACTATGGTACATCTGTTCAGCAAAAAAGCTTTGACGTGAAATGCTGCAAAACGTGCAGGCATATGAGTTTTATTTTGATGATATTTGGAGAATCTATAGTTATTCGTGAACTATTAAGCCTATTAATAACTGGGGGGAAATTTCTGGGAAAATGTATTCCCACTTAATATTTTGAAAGGGAAAGTAATGATTATTTTACAGGATTATTGACACTACAATGAGTACTATTCACAGATTAAAACCTCACTGTGAAGGCTACTGTACAGCCTGCTCCAAGGCCATTCACTGAACTGTTGATTAAAGTGAGTCAGGTTTCTTAAAAATTTTTTATCTTTTTTCAAAGACACTTGCCACTCAAAAACCTCTTGTATAGAAATATAAGTGGAACATTCAGCATTTATTCCTAGCTTGTTTTACATTTCTTGTGAGACTGGTAATTATCAGCAGGACATAATAAAATTTATAAATTTTCACCCGAAGTCCTGCTTTTGGATAGACAGGATATTTTTGATGTAGAGTATGAAGCTATAAAACATAAAGTATGCTAACTTAAGTTTTAATTAATTCCAAAGAATCTTTTCAGAGTGAGTTATAATATTGACCTGAGCTGCATCATATGGCAGAAACTGAGCTGAGAGGAAGTACTTTAGTGGATAGGAGCAGGGCATTTTGTTTGGTTTTATTTATTTGTTTGGTTTTTGAAGGACTAAAAGGTAGAAATATCTGGGGGTTCAAGCCAAAAAATAAAAAGAACTAGTTGACAAAAACAAAATTCAAATTGTCCCATTAAATTAAAAGATCTTGATTATAGTATTCCATCTGTGTTGATTTCACTGTGAAGTCTGTATTTATTTTTGTAAAGGCACTTGCCAGGGAGATAATCAAGTTAAGCTGCTTGCTCAATCATAAAAAAGCTACTATATATTCCTACTCATACTTCTTTCAAACATGATAGACACATTCTTCACTGGAGTCATGCTGCTGAATATAGCCTGAAACCACTTTTAAATTAGGGTTTATTGGATCAAGGTTGTGGGCTTTCTGTTGTTGCTGTTTCTGTTTTTTGGTCTATTTTTTTTCAGGGTTTTTTGATTCCAGAGGAATTTCACAAGACTTTGGAGGTGTGTCATTGCTTTGGAAAATGGGATTGTTGAAAACATATCTCTTCTTGATGAGGATCTGGATTATTGTCATACAGGGGATTTTTGCACATTTTTATGTTTTTTGCTACATTCCCAACTAGGGACAAATTTTTTGTTGAGTTGAATACTGAAATATAATATGCATAAGACCTTCAGAACCTGATATTTAAATACATTGAGTTCCTCCCAAATATAATTTTGAATGGCAAGAGTAAGCAACCTTCTCAGGTTTATACAGATTAAGAGTTGACTAAATTCTAGCAATTTAAACTGGTATTCTGAATAAGTAAGATTTTCTTGAAGTACAGATTAAAACAGAAAAATGCAACATGCTTTTCACATCAGCTAAGCATTGCAGTTATCATGATGGTAGTGCCTTGCAATCTGGTAAAAGCAAAAAAGAATTTGTATGAAATATTAAATCCAAAGATTATGAGTCTAAAAACATTACTTGTTGGGGGAAATAAAAGAAAACAAAGCATTGTCATATCATTTCAGATTTAGGATTGACTTGCTGCAAACAAACCAAACTGAACATTTGATTTAAATGGAACAAGTCAGATGTCTCAAATATAAAATCGACCTTGTCATTTAACATGAAATACACTTTACAGAACCAACTGAGCTCCCTTATGCTCACCTATGATTAAAATTCCCAGAATGGGGCTGTCAGAATATAAAACTGGTGAGGATTTATAGGTATGGGAGGATAAATATTTTCCAAGTATATCAGATATTCAGATCTCTGAAAATTCTCTAGAGCTGTCCTTTAGTATTTATACTTTAGTCAGAATCTCATTTATAGTTCTAAAAAGAATGTCTACATTTGATAGTTTATGACTTTTTTTGTCATAAACATGGGTTTAGAAGCAGAAGTTCTTGCATAAAGTCTATCACAGAGGTAAAATTGTTGGTTAGACACAGGAAAGATACCCTTTGAAAATAAGCAGAAGAGAGATTTGGAGTGGGAAAACATCTTCCTTTTTATATCTAATCGAAAAATGCACTTACACTTTGCATTACTTTATTTTATATATGTTATACCAATAATTTAGCAACTGGTATGACTCTGGGAATAAACCTTTATTTTTTTTTTTTTTTTTAAGTCATTGAAAATCCTAAATATTCACAGAAATTTATTTAAAATTACAGCTTATACTGAACTTATACTGAGTTACATACCCCTCTGGGAAACTGACTGAAAGTCCAAGACTCATAGAATATCCTGAGCTGGAAGGGACCCATGAGGATTGTCCAAATTCAACTCCTGGTCTTGCCCAGGACACCTCAAGAGTCACACCATGCACCTGGCAACGCTGTCCAAAAGCTCCTTGAGCTCTGTCAGGCTTGGTGCTGTGGCCACTTCCCTGGGGAGCCTGTTCCAGTGTACAACCACCCTCTGGGTGAAGTACTTTTTTCTAATATCCGACTTAGACTCTCCTGACACAACTTCAGGCCATCCTCTCAGGTCCTGTCACTGAACAGAACAGACTCTGCCCCTCTGCTTGCCCTCATGAGAATCCTCTAGACTGCCATCAGGTCTCTCTCAGTCTCCTCTTCTCTAGGGTGAACAGACCAAGTGACTTCAGTCAATTCCCCTCTAGACCTTTCACTGTCTTTGTTGCCTGCCTTTGGAATATCCTGTAATAACTTTATAACCTTCTTATTTTGCTGTGCCCAAAACAATGCACACAGGACTCGAGTTGAGGTCCAGGATATGGTTGGCACCCTGACATCTAGTAAATTTCCCATTCCACTACAATCATCTATGAATATTGATATCACAATATTAATAGATAATATTAGTGGAATAGGAAAGCATGGGAAAGCATACTTGCATTAAGTAGCTATAAGAAGAAATGGCTCTGATAAGTATCAGAACAGTGAAGAAAACTCTATAAAATATTAAATACAAAATATAAATACTATTAAAAATAAATATTAATGAATATAGAAGTATATTATTTTAATTAATTATATTAAAATGAAATTAATTAACAATATTGTAAATATACTTATTATAAAATATCTGAATAAAACCCAAAACATGAACATAGTGGGGGGAAAAAAAAATAAAATTTGTTCACTTCTACTGAAAACAATAACCTAATGATAGCCCATAAAATTAATTTTTTTTTTTGATTACTGTAAAGGATGGATGGGACATCAGTCAGGCTGAGGTACTCATCAACTTTTCTGCCTTTGCCTTCACCACCAAATGCTCCAGCCACACTTCCCAATCATTGAAGGGAGGGAAATGAAGGGGAGAAAAAAGGATTCTGGCTGTAAAAGACAATCAGGTTCAAGGCCTTTTAAGGAACCAGAAGGTGCACAAGTCCATGGACCTAATGAGATGCATCCATGGGTCCTGAGGGAAATGGTGTAGAAAGGGGCTGTACCCCAATCAATAATTTTTAGAAATCATGACAGTTCACTGAAGTTCCCACTGACTGGAAAAGGGGAAGCACAAGTCAGGAAGGACATCAGTCTTTTGGAGTGAGTTCAGAGGAAGGACGTGAAGATGGTCAGAGGGCTGGAGCACCTCCAGTTGGTTTGTTCAGCCTGGAGAAAGGGAAGATCTGGGGAGACTTTATAGAACATTTCAGTGCCTAAATGGGGCCTGCAGGAGGGCTGGAGAGGGACTTTTTATAAGGACATGGCGTGATGGGATAGAGGGGAATGGCTCCAAAGTGAGAGACGATAGGTTTAGATTAAATTTTAGGAAGAACTTCTTCACTGAGGCACAGGAGTAGGTTGCCCAAAAAAAGTTTTCTTTGCTCCATCCCTCTAATGTTCACAGCCAGGTTGGGTGGGGCTCTGAGCGACCTGATTTAGTGGTGGTATCCTTGCCCATGGCAGGGGAACTGGAGCTAGATAATCTTTAAGGTCCCTTCCAACCCAAACCAAACCATTCTATGATTCAAGGATGCAAGCTATGTTTTTTTCTCTTTAAAAAGTAAACTGACTTACATATTTTTTTAAGGTTAAAAACTATGTCAACAATTCTTTTCATAAATATTTTATGCAGGAAATATGAATTTGGGTTTTTTTTTGTTATCTACAAAATAGTTTTGAAAATTACCAAATTTTCTAGGGCTGCAATGATGAAGGCCTATGGAGATCACCATTATCACAGAAGCAACTTGGAAACTGTCATGATATGAAAGTAAAGGAATATTGTTTTTACTGTTTGGTCCCAGAATTTATAGTAAATGGTCAAACACATGAGAAAATTTGATAGTATTTTTTATAAAATAAGCATTTGTTGAAAAACTTGGGGTTTTTGAGTAAAATCAGCAAGATAGCAAGAAAAATGGAACAGTGATAAAGGAGTTTCACTAATGTTTGTACATCTGTATCTGTGGAAAAATATATCAAAAGTTAGGAAGATAAAAGATAGGAGTTCTTTGAGTAATTCTCTGTGCCAGAAACGGTTTATTTTTCCTCTGTCACCATTGTTGACATTTCCTTTTGAATAAAAATGTTCTTTCTCTTTCCACTTTAATGTTATTCTTTATTCTTCAGCGAAATCAAAACACTATGTTTATGACATAGTAGTCTACTCCTTGAAAATAAGTGAACTGTCAAAATGTCAACATGATGAATTCATTGTAGGATCACAGAGAAAGACCATGTGGGTGTGTGAGGAAGAACAAAACCCTGATAATTAACAGAGAGGGTAGAGAAAATATTAAAACTTTTGAGAAGTTAATGGGCCTAATTTCAAGGAATGCAAATGTAAAGCACTCCCCACAGCATGAAGGCAAGCCTGCTTTGAAAAGCATTTCTGATGCTCCACACAAGGCACTTGGAGTTCATCCAGAAGCAGAATCACTGCTCTGGGCTGTTGTGCTGCTGCTTTTACTTTTGTTCACTGGCACTTGACACTTGCCGCTTGAGTCTTCAGTCTACATTGCCAGCAGAAATGCTTCCCAAGTGCTCTGTGATTGAATATGCTCTGTAGGACTAGAAGATGCTTATGGAGTTAAGGATACCCTGCATTTCCAATTTCCATAGGGCTGTAGCAAACTTTAGATTTGAGAAATCGTGATATCTTGATAGGCTTGGAGCAGAGTGGCTGGAAATTTGCCCAGAAGAAAAGGACCTGGGGGTGCTGGTCAACCACTGGCTGAGCATGAGCCATCGTGAGCTCAGTGCCTGGCTCTTGAGAAGTGGCTGAGGGAGCTGGGGCTGTGCAGCCTGGAGAAAAGGAAGCTGAGGTGAGACCTTTCCACGCTACAACTCACTGAAAGGAGGTTGTAGTCAGGTGGGGGTTGCTCTCTCCTCCCAAGTAACAAGTGATAGGACAAGAGGAAAGGGCCTGTGGGGAGGATTAGATTGGTTATTAGGAAAAAATTTCTTCTTTGAAAGGATTTTCAGGCATTGTAACAGTCTTCCCAGAGAAGTGGTAGAGTCACACCCACTGGAGTTATTTAGAAGACATGATGTGGTTTAATTGTGGACTTGGCGGGACTTCATTTGCAGCTGAACTTGATCATACAGGTATTTTTCAACCTAAATTATTTTATTATTTTATGACTCTATAAGATATATTGTATATATAAATATATAATGTATAATATATTACATATTGCAGAATATATTAAAAGATTCCTTTTCATTCCTCTTCAAGAGTCATCATCAAGCATAGGACTTTTCCCTAAACTGTTTGCACCCATCCTATGCACACAACCTGTAGGGACTAAAAAGCACAAAGATGTACAGTGAGAGTGCACAGCTGATTTGCTTTACCAGTCTGAGCAGGAAAATTGAAACTGCTAAATATGAAAGGGGGAGTTTTGTCCTGCCAATAGAAGTAATTTATTTTTGTCTCATCTGTTCACTTGATGAACTTAAAATTTTCCAAAACCTTTACTTTTCATTCTCCTAACATTTCATCTGAGATTTACTCCCAGTCTAGCAAATATTCATGTATAAATTTGATTTCATACATAAGAAAAATAAATATTCAGATATTTTTGCAGATTCAGGATTCACTTGTTGAATAAGCTAATAAGAAATGAAAATCAATACTGCATGAACAGAAGAAAAAAAAAAAGGAGAATTAGAAGGATGCTGAAAACAGGCAACACAAAATAAGAAGGAGGGTCTAATATTTTTTTATTCTGCTAATGCTTTGAAAAATTATCCCCCAAATTTTTAACAGGAATATAGGGAGAGTTGGGCTATCTCAAAGAATCAGGAGAAATTAAAATTATGCACTTCTTTGTGGATTTTGGTTTTATTTCTTATTTTTTTTAGTTATTATCAAGTTCTGAGGCTGCCTAGGAGTGTCTTCTGTTTCTGTGAGTTAGACACAGCCTCCACAATTACAGACAGCTTCTGTGATTGCACAGCTCATGAAGATGAATGAACTCGTGGGAGCTGTGTAACTGCACAGGCAAGTTTGACCCAGAAATCACATCCTTTACAAGTGTTTTTTTATAAAGTATGAGGTATGCTGCATAAATAAAGTAAAGTAAAGTAAAGTATGCTGCATAAATACAGAGGATTATTATACTGATTAGTTTTGTAAACTAGCAAAATACCTTACTTTGAAAGGTCTAAGAGAGAGATTTTAAATTTTATCTGGAGGTGAAAATTAAAGGTTGTTTGTATTCAGGGAGAATTACTTTAAAACAAAGAGATGTGTGACTATGCAGCCATTAGTTGTGATCTTTGCTTTTGTTAAACACTGACTAGAATGCAATGAGGAGGTTTTATCCAAAGGAACTGCACTGTGGTTACTAGTCATACAATTAGAGCAATTGTCTGAAATTTTTCTCCATTAGTGAAGCTCTAAAAATCATAAAACAGCAGGGATCAGAGAGACATACAGCTTCGTCTTCTCTTACTGCTGCTTCCAATAAAAAAAATATGTACATTGTTAGGATAAGCTGACTTGTACTTTTAAGATTTTCATTTTTAATGGTTCAGGGTCAAAATATGCATGAATTTTAAAAGAACTCAACTGAAAACTCATGTACATTTTATGCAAAGGATAGTGATCCTGCTACTACTCCACTGCTTTGTTGTCTTTTATACTGTGATAAGGGACCTTGAAATGGGATCATATGTTTGGCAGTAATAACTAGTGATTTTAATTCTGTGTAAATTATTACATATAATTCACAGTGATGAAAAAATATAGGGCAGCTGCTACCATTGCATGTCCATGATGAAATATCTACCCTCTAACTACAAACAGCAATTGACAAGCAAAGCCAAGGTTTCAGCAATGTAGTAGTTCTGACATTCATCAGAAAGTATAAATACTTCTTATGGATTATGTTAAGAAAATCACCTGGGTGGTATAGTGAGGAGGAAACTGTTCTTGTCTAACAGAGAAAAGCTGTTTTTCAGTGTGACACTATCCCTTCCTCTCACATTCATTATATGGATAGCTCAGGAATTAGGCACACAAAGCTGTAAGGACAGCATTTATAAGGCCAGGATCAAATCTGTCTGAGGCACTCACTGAGCAATGAATTTTAAGTGATTTGTGGTTTTCATAGTGGGCTTTGTACATGGAGGGATAATAACATCAGAGGATTTCCTGCTTTTCTTTCCTATTTGCTTGTATGCCAGATTTACTTCTATGTTAGTCCACAGAGCACAAGTGGAAAGATAGAAAGTTACTTAACCTGAAGAGATGTCCTTTCTATGTGACTGGAAACTTGAAAAGTACACTCTAGAAGAGGTATATACAGTTCCAACTTTATCTGAATACAGGCTTCTTCCTTTGCAGTACGCCAATCTCCTTATTTATAACTTGTGTTTTCAATGACCAGGTGGTGTACAAAACAGTTTATTTGTACGAAACTATGATCTGAAGCATTGGGAAGAATGAAAAAAATAGAAGTGTTCCATGTCTCTTAACAGATATGACCATGAATATGGGGATGAGAAACAAAAAGTTTAAACTTTACTTATTTTTCTGACGCATTCTCTTTAAAAATTAGCTGACATGAAATAAAGCAATCTATTCCTCCTGTGGCAGTCTTGCTTCTTTAAATTATGTGGTTTTCATACAGGACTATGTTCTATCTGTACAACACATACCTTGATAAGAGGCATGATATGATTTCTTCATTATAGCCTTCTCCATTCTTTTTGTGTCCTTCACCAAGATAAATTTGCTTTCAAAATGATTTTCTAAAGAGGACCTCAAGTTGGTTCCATGAAAGTTTACTTCTGTCCTTTCTCTTCTCTGTAGCAATTGTACATATAGCATCATGAACGAACAGAATTTGGCATATGTCCTATCTTTGTTTCAGGTTGATTAAAACCATTTTCAATGGTTAAAACCATTTTTCAATATTACAGTTAGTTGCACACATGTTCAAAACATATTAACATTCATCTCTTCTTCTGTTGGCCTTTTTGCGCACAAAAACCCCTACATGCAGAGGAAAGTAGCTATAAGAGAATATCAGATTGACTGTGATGCTCAGGGCTTATTTTAGATGTTGTTCCTGTAGTTATTGTGATAAAATCTGCTTCCAGATCAAATGAAAAAAGATATTTCTTGATAGGCAAATAAATAACCACCTGAAGTCTCAGGTAAGGTTAAAAACTCCCAAAAACCACTGCATGGAACAGGATACTACAGGTTACCTTACTAAATTTAGAAAGATAAAGATTGTTCCTTGGAGCACTCAATGAATTTCTGTCATGTGATATCTGGCCAAAGAGTAGAGGAAATGAAGAAATAGCTATGAATTTATTTTTAAGAGTATTGGGGGTGCAATTTGTATGTATGCAGGAGTCTGAAGCCAACTTAATACCTAAGTTTCTGAAGTAAATATGATCCCAGCTGAGCACAGAACTCTTCCCAGATAAGGGAGACCTGAAACTGGAAAAATGGAGACTGCTCTATCATAGCAAGATCTTCCACAGACTGTTTCTGATGAGTGCTGATTACAGCAGTAGTAAACCTCCTGGTAGAAGTGTCAGCATGACCTTGCTGTATTTCTCCCCCAGGTTTATATAAAATTTTAGTTCCATAGCATCTTGGAAAATATTAAAAAAACAGTTTCTGTTCCAGCATCCTTCAGAACCACAAAAAAAATGGCAAGGATGTGGATCCAGCCTAGTCTGGTTTTGAGGAATAGATTTGATTAGAAATGTTCATATTCCTATTGCTGTAAACTGTGTTTTGCCATGTTAATAAAATACAGGACTTTTTGACATGTTTTTTGTGTTTTTCACCTTAGTCACAGTAAAAGCCAGTAGTTTATCTGAAACACAGAAGGACAGATTGGTTCAGGGTGAAACAGACTTCTGGAAGTCATCTGGTCCAATGTGCCTGCTCCTGTAGGGCTACATACAGCAAGGCTGCCCAGGACTGTGTCCAGATGGCTTCTAAATATCACTAACAAAGGACATCCCACAGGCTCCCAGGGCACTTCTCAGCCACCCTTTACAAAAAAAAAAAAGTGTTTTCTGATGTTCAGATGAAATGTCCTGTGTTCCCATTTGTTTGTCTTGCATGTTGTCCTTTTTCTAGACACCACTGGAAAAAACCTAACTCTCTGTTAATTTTCCCTTCAGATAGTTTTGTACTGTGAAGAGTTACTGTGGTATTTTCTGGGGTCCCCGTCATTGGAAGGAAATGATGAATCTGACTCCATGTTCTTAGAAAGGTATTTTATTATTCTATGATCTATATTATATTAAAGAATGCTATACTAAATTATTCTAAAGAATAGAGAAAGGATGCAGACAGAAGGGCTAAAAGATAATAATGAAAACTCGTGACCCTCTCTCCAGAGTCCTGACACAGCCTGACTGTGATTGGTCATTAAGTCCAAACAATTCACATGTTGGATAAACAATCTCCAACCACACTCCAAAGCAGCAAAACACAGGAGAAGCAAATGAGATAATATTGTTTTCCTTTTTCTCTGAGGCTTTTCAGCTTCCCAGGAAAAAAATCCTGGGCAAGGGGATTTTCCCAGAAAATATGAAGGTGACAAATTACCCCTTTGAGCCTTCATTTCTCCAGGCTAAATATCCTCAGCCTTTTCTTCTATGACAGATGGTTGCACATCTTTATCATTTTTGTCAGTCTTTTTGGACCTTCATGGCTGGACTCTTTTCAGTATTTCCTCATCTCTCTTGTTCTGAGGAGCCCAGAACTGGGCATGGTACTCCAGATCTCACCAATGCTGAATGAAGGGAAAGGATCACTCCCTTATTCTGCTGACAACACTCCTCCTAATACATCCTGGGATAGTTTTAGTCTTCTTTGATGCTAGAACAAATTGCTGGTTCACAACTTGATGTCCAACAAGACCTCAGGACATTTTCAGCAAATCTGCTTATCCTGGTCCATCCCTGGCATGCACTGGTGAATGGGGATGTTCTGCCCCAGGAACATAACTTTGCACTTCTTCCCCTTGGATAGCTTATGCCCTGCTGTACTGTCCCTCTGGAAGATGTAGATTCTCATACTGCTCAAACAGAAATCCACTTTTAAAAGATATTTTTAACTGATGATGGAGTTGGAGAAACATTAATTGAAGTTTTAGCTGTTGGAGTTCTGAAGTTGTCTGAACAGTTCACTAGGAATTGAGAGCTGTTATGTATTTTGCTTTGTAGTGCCATCTATTTCTTCAATGGTGTGTCTCTGCTCAATTGTACTCAATGGTAAAAGAAAGTATTTATTGGCTTAAATTATGATTTCTATCTATAAAATGAGGGAGACTTTCAGGAAGAAAATTGTTTTGAAGGGCTGCTGTAGAAATTATTCTGGTTAATGCACTAAACTGGGACATAATCAATCTGACTTTAGTTCCATCCTCTGTTATGTACTTCCTCATATGTAATGGACAGTTAATTACTAATTACTCCTTACTTTCTCCAGTATAAAGACAATAAAAAATTTTATTTCTTATGTTTTTTTCTGCCTTGCTCAATAAATAAGACTCCAGAATGGGATACTTTACCTCTTTAAGGTACCCTATGCTGGTTTAGACTCTCCAGCTGTTCACACTTTCATCTGCTACTCATTAGACTGAAACAACTTTGCTGCACTTACCTTCTTGAAACCAACCAGCATCGTATAGGGATGCTTAAGCTTCTATTCCTCCACCAAAGATGACTTCTATGTAGTTAGAGGCTGTAGTGTTTCCTTAAATCCTTTGAAACTTCCTCCACAAAGGATAAGCTGTATAACTTCATGTCCTGATTCTGCCAGTAACTCATTGTACAACTGTCTGGATCTGAAATTAAAAATTAATCACGTACACATTCCGATAAAAATATCTCAAATGGCAACTATGGTATTCAACATCATTAATTCCATTTTACAATTATTTGACAGACCACGTCTTCCTATAGCATCTGTTATCCTACACAACATTTATAATAAAGATTAGGAAAGCTTAAATGTGTATTTATGAATTAAGGACAATAACTATAACTTGTGATGCTCAAAGAAGCCCAGTATGTGCCTATTTTAATCAAAATCTTAATGCTTTATTAAGGAAACACAGGTTTGCAATTTTTCTGCAAATGCATACAAAGCTCAATCAACGATCTGTTAATTCTTCCTTGTATTAATTATTTTTCTACAGCATTAGCAAATTTCTTTGTACACAAGCAGTCTGAATATAATGAATATTTGTAAAGTGCATTGCAGGCATAATCTCAGACATTATAATGAAGTTTGGAATAAAAATAAATGAATGATAGACCAAGCATTAAAATAGATAGTATAAAATAACATAGACCCTAAATAAGTGAGTTTGTTCCTTTTTATATTATGTCCTTTTCAGATCACCACTCAAAGCAAACACCTTGACATGAGGTAAGTTTGGGCCTTCCTTCTTTTTAATCAGATAGAGTTGAATTTATGGTTCCAGACAGGATGTCAGGAAATATGGCTTCTAGGCCAATGATTTAGGAGTTTTCTTATTCTTCACATAGCATAACTGCCATCTCCCTCAAAATCTCACCCTTTCTGATGTCCATCATGAATATAGCGTCCTATTTTAGGGCCTCTGTGTAAATAAATGAAGTAAATTGGCTCCTAACTCATATTTTCTGACTTACTGTTTGGAAAGGTATTCCTCAGTCTATACACTGTTGATAGAAATCTACAGGAAATACCTGGTAGGAATTTACATCTTATTAAGGAAATGTTGTATTAAAAGAGCTTCCTTTCAATTTCTGACACCAACAAAATAATTATTTACATCATATTCTAAGAAGTTTTTCAACACTGAGAGTCTATAAAGCAATAAGTTTTGCTCCAAAGATTTTGAATCTGAGAAGAAAAGTTGATCTAACCCACTGGTAATTTTTTCCTTGTTTTAATTAACTGGCTACCTATAATACAAACTGTAACCATCCCTTGCAAAAAATATATTTTCAAACCAGTATTTTTGTGCTCTCTGTCATGACTTGGATAGTTATCCATCAAAATACTCAATTTTTCTCTTCCAGAGTCTTCTGTGAACTTTTCCTTTGCCACAGCCTAATCTATTAATCAATGTTGTCTCAGTTTTCCATGCACTCTTTTTTATAATTTTATTGAATATTTTTTCCATAAAACTAATTATAAAAAGTTTGAAAAATTAAAACCTCAGTCTACAGATTTCTTTGTGCTCTATAAGTGCCTAGTGCTTTGAGAAAAAATATTCTGTATATTAATAGCACAGCTGGATGCTGTGAGAATAATAAAGCAAAACAATAAGCACTATAGAAAAATAATTTCCACCAAAAATTTATTCCTTTGTATGGGGAATAAGCATCTGGTATAAGCAGAAGAAAATAAGTCCTACCTCAAGGTTGGTCTCAATAAAAGCTTGAAAGAAATTTTTGGCTTTTTCAACAATTAAAAATATATATATATAGTTCAGCAGTTTTTGACCAAAATTAAGTGTTTCTTATTAATATTTAAATATTTTCCATACTCTTAAAAGACTCAGGAATGCTCTACAGCTTAAACAGTTTCAGTCATCAGAAGATGTCAACTAAAAGGGAACATTTTCTAATGACATCATTAATGGAGTGAAAATGCTGTTAAATGTTGGCGTGGCACAAATCATATGGTAGTTACTTTGGCTTATAAACCTTGGTCAGAATGGAATTGTTACTTTCTGACTTCTGGCAGAGCTGTGACAAGGTTTGCTGTACATAAGTTACACACAGATGTGCACAGTTGCTGTACACACAATCAGAGTTACTATGATTAGGATGTAGAAATCTGGCAGTGTACACAGTATGTACCTAGTTTAAGTTTAAAGATTTTTCCAGAAAATGTTAGAATTGTCACTTCCTGAAAAGGAGGTATGAACACTTCTAGTATTTGAAAAGTTGTGGCCGTTGAATGACCTGCAGCACATTAATACCAGCCTGAAGAGGAGCCAAAAATTTGCAATTCCTAGTTAAGTTCCACAAAACCTTCAAAGGTTATCCACATGACATTTTTGAAAATAAGGGAAACTTCAAAGTAGTTCCAGTCTAGAAGAACAGTTCTACATTTGTAGAGACATTTTTTCTCATTTCTGTAGAGGCTGTAGTGGAAAATGGTTCTTCATGGGTCTGGGGAACTTTTATACAGGGTTTTTTTCAAAGGATAATATTATATGTTACATTAGGAACTAAAACTTCTCATAGCAACATACTTTACTGTATTTTGTAGGCTCAGAGGAGTAATTTGGGTTAACAAAGAAAAAAACAGGGGAAAAAAAATCTCAAGATTTTTATGGAATTGAAAATCATGTAAATATTTTTTTCCCAGTTTTGGGATGAGAAAGAAAATGATTGAGTTTCTTGTTCTACCATTCTTCAATGTCCAGGTCACTACCAATGTATTTGCTATTCCTGCTAAAGTATTAATCCTGATTCACTTTACATAAATAATTGTATGCTAATTAGAACAAGGTGTTTACTCTCAGCCTCCCACATGACAAATAAATTCCCTAATTACTGGGACTCTGCTATGGTCCACCAAATACGTAATTTAGAAAAAAGAAAAACAGCTTCAAGTTTTTGAGAATGTCCAACCATCTTATGCTATATAGAACTCCTATGATAACTCATATTGCAGTACTGGAAACAGATTTAAAATTAACTTTATGATTTTAAAAGGTCTTTTTAAAGGAATAATTTTTAAAGTAACTTTATTACTTCAGAAGATGGTGTTACAATTATATGTAAAACTTCATAACATTTGGGAAAATGACCTGCAATTTCAGTTGTCATTTAAATAGTAGTTTGCAGGAAAAATTATGCAATTCATCTAATGTTTTAAAAATCAGTTAAATGACACCCAGTAGCTCAGTTGGATATTTTAATAGTAGACATTAGAACTAAATAGGGAATTTTTTCTTAGTTTTTACTGTCATTATGTGTAAGTTATATAGTTTGAGCAGACCTATTTTTATTTCAATTTTTCATTTGACAAATAAGTATATTTCTTCAATGGAAATTTATTGTCATCACATTTGGGATTATATTGCAATTTTACAATGGGTAGTCAAGAAAACCCAGATATAAAATTTAAACTCATTATTAAAATATTCTCAGGTAGATTATCCCTGAAAAAGTTGAGTTATGCCAAATATAAGTTTCTGAGGGTTCAGAACAAGGATGTGACTTTGATTTTGTTTTCCTGCTAATGGAAATGAGATGATTGCTGCTTCAGAATGCTGTTTCTTTAAGGATGCTAATTTTTTTGACACTTCCCAGCAAATTGCACACTCACTGGAAGAGAATAGATTCGCCTCTCCTCTCTCCTTTGGACTTGATTTTGAAATTTCCACTTAGCCTTAATGGTAAGCCGTATCAAATTACATGAGACAGAAAAATATATAATAAAAAAATACATATCTTTCCTTGACCTTCAAGTTTGCAAATAGGAATAAATTGTTAATTTAGGTCTATACTTCAGGTCATTTTAGAGTTATATTTTAGGCAAACAGACTGGGAATTGTTCAAGCTGTTACCAAGGAGATAGTGAGTCATCCTGAGTTTTCTAGGATCATTTAAAGGTGTTGCTGTTAAAAATGTTAGATATATAACTTATTCTGGAAGATCAAACCTGTTCACCAGATGTCTGTCAAATTTGCTGATTTGCCTCTCATTTTTAGCTGGCTTTTCTCAGGTCACTGACAATGAAGGCATGAAAAGGCATTATAATTATTCTTTTTCAATATAGAGGTAAATATCTATCTCCAAACACCTTTTCTTTCTCACCTCATCTCTTCTTCAGTCCTCTTGCAACTTTTCTCTTCTCTTACTTTATTTTATAAATTAATAAATTAATTAATTAATAGGTACTTAGATATGTTATGTGCTAGTAATGCTACACAAAGACTGAGTGCAACCCATTTTTAATCAATGGGACTTCACTGGCTATATTTATTCCTTCAGGAATTTACTTTTAAAAATTTTTATTTTTTTACCTCTAAGTAAAAATTGGGTCTTTTCTGGTGTTGTTGAACTTGATCAAGTTCTTTGCTCAGCTTAAGTTGATAAAATTAAAGCCATCCTGAATATATGATACTGAAAAATAAACTAGACCTGGTTTTATTATAATCCTATCAAATGAGCGAAATGCATACTTCTCTCTGTTCTTTTTCTTGATTCTGCATTAATCACAGTAAATTTTCTGGAATCCCCCAGCTGTACATGATGTTGTTGCTAGGCTAAAGTAAGAAAAGAAACAGACTAGAGAATCTCCCTGACAGAAAATTAAACATAAGGTTTTCTTTGTTTGAACTCATTTCTGTTCTGCCTTTTTGCACATTGTACACTGACAGGTGAGTATCTCAAATGAGTGGGTTCAATACACAGTAAATAGAGGTTTCGTGCTTATCACAGTTTGTCAAGAAGCTGCTGTTTGGGTATGTGCTCTGATCATCAGAGCTTGAGGATTTCTGAAGCATGTCACAAAAATCCTTTTTCTCTTTTTTCCCTCCAGTAATTTCAAAGTTGTTTTTTTTTCTTTTTCACAGTGTGTTCTGCATTCTTGCTTAGACAAGATGGCAACTCCCTGGTAATCCTAATAGCTTCGTAAAACCACCACCTGTGGTTTCATCTGGGCACTCCACATACATTTGCCCTGTTAAAACCTTAAGTCTGAACATATTTTTCTTACAGCCCCTGAGATTTTTCTGAAGTTTTACAGGAAATCTCAGAAGTGTTACAGGAGTTCCAACTGTATTTTATGAAGGTGGCCGTGGTCCTTCAATAAGAGAAGTGTGTGGTGTTAGATTATGTGGTCTGTTCTGAGTGAAACAGAGAATTAAGTCATTTGTGGTTTAGAGACAACTGAAATTTTTTGACTTAGCAGTAACTCTGGCTTCATCTTTAACTTTGCAAAGTTAGAAATAGATTTCTTTGAGTCAAATGCCTTTGGAGCTGTCTAGCTTGTTGGCTAGGCAATTCTTGCCAAAACCCAAAGTCCTGACTACTCTGGTGAAAACCCAAAGTCCTGACTACTTTCACAAAGATTTACTGACGGCTTTAACTTCAAAGCATGCAAGTTCTAAAGATTCAGTATTTATTGCTTCTCCATCCAAGCAAGACATTGTGCAGAATTACAAATTACTAAGCCCATTTTTTATCAACATAGCTGTGAAAGGGTCAAAGCTTGTTCTTAGAAGTCCTCAGAAGTGAGAAAAATATAAAAAAATAGTATTGTATGAACTACATAAAAAGAAAAGTAAATCACTTTTACACTAATTTTACCAGCAGTCATACCAATAAGATTGTGGAAAATTTTAATAAACTAAATTCTTATTATATCCCTGAATTTTCATGATACACTTCAAGTGACTATGAGGACAGATAAGCAAGTTTTCAGATTCACACTGCTCTAGGTCTAGTTTGAACAAATAAAAGATTAATGAAGTTATTCACTTTGAAACAACAACAATGTTTCAGGACCATCATAGAACTTCCCAGACAAAAAATGTTAGGATGATTTTGGGTAGATGTGTGGAAGGTGCAAGAACTCAGTGATGAAACAAGATGTTTAAGAATTTAATGTTTGTTTTCATAAAGCCATGTTTGTTCTTTGAGGGCAAATGGTTTGAAAAGATGAATGACAGAAGTGCATAATTTAATTTGTGTAAAAGAACTGGTCCTTGTCAGACCCCTGAGTTAGAGTTCAGAGACTTCACTGCTGTTGTTTATTAAGAACAGCTTTGGGAATCAGTCAGTCTTCTTACTGATCTAGAGTATACAAATGATATAAACACCTCCTCAAATACTGATGAAATCTTCAAAAAGGCGGCTGAGCAGCACCATGGGAGCTGCTTATGTTATTCCTGTACTTGCAATGGACACATTCTTGTAAAGATTTAAGAGGCTTTGCCATATAAATTGATGTCTTTGAATTGAGGAAACAATCAGTAAAGTGTGAACTGAAATCTACACAAAACAGACCCCTAAAGTTCAATTTCCTTTACAGTTTCTTACTTCAAATGAATTCACAACTGCAAACTTAATTTGATTTTTATATCAAATGAAACTATGGTAATTCCCATCATTTTGTGGAAGAAGGTTCTTTTTTAAAAAACAATATTTTTCATGGCAACTGTTAATCATGTTAACAAATTTTAAAAATTAAAAAAGGCATTTTCTATGATTGTGGTTTTTTTTTTTATCCCTAAATTCAAATTATTTTCAAGATACCTCACTAATTTTCAAAATCTATCTGGATAGATTTTTTAGAAGTTACTTCAACTGTATTTTAATGAAATGTGGGTGTTTATTTTCAAAAATATTGAAAAGGTAAGCAGGTAAAAATAAGAGATAAATTCAGATGAGAATTTAATTTGTATCTATCCTTTGATTTTCCCCAGCTTCCACATTTCAGAAACTAATAAAATTTTCCTCCTTCTAAAACCACTCAAAAAAAGCTGTCTTTTTTCTCCTATCCTACTTTCATCTCTTTCATTCTCTGCTCTGAAAAACATGTACACTCTTAATTTGATCCTTTTTTGTGACAATATTCACACACTGACACACTTTACATGGTATAATTATGTAACTGTTTTATCCATCTTGCTCCTCTGGTGCACTGTCACTTGTACTTAAGACATAAAACTGGAAGACTCACAAATCCCTTGCCTGATTTTGCTGAAGACATTCAGCAGTCTGTGGTCTCAAGTTGGTCACTGTGTTCATTAAGAGCTTGGTACAAATAATGCAACATATGCCATATCTCTAGAAGTAGCTTAATTATTTAAATTCCTTTTTCTGGTGTTCTAAGCTTTGTGACTTTATCATTCTCTAAACATTTTTCCTATGAGTTTGTGGGAGAGATAAGAAATACTCCTCTATTTGAATAATGAAGCTTCAAGTCACACAGTCAAACCTTCAATAATTTTGCTAAATAAATGCAATATATATAGATGGATTTTGTCTCATCTGATTCAGCTTTCATTATGAAAATGATACTCTATGAATGTCTGAATATTACAACATGCATAACACAATCCTTGGAGCTATCCCAATACTGATACAGAGCATAGAGCACCTCATCATTTTTCATTGAAAACTCACAGAGTATATTTGCTATTTACTTGTGTTGGTTTTATGTTAACAAGCTCATCATAAAATTTGATGAAAATTATTGCTTAAGAGCAGTTCAAATACTATATAGCTTCTAATTGTTGAATGCAACGATCCAGTTAATCTTGCAATTATATGTGATGTCTTTTTCATGTCTCTAGGAACAAATCCTATGAATTTAAACATATATTCTTCCAACACATAGATTGCAAAAGCTTTTTAAGAATGGTTTACAATAAATAAAAACTAACCTCATAAAGATCTAGATTACAATCAATAAAATATATTACTTTTTTAAAGAAATGGAAATAATCTTTGCAGTTAAAAGTTGAAATTGATTTACAAGGTAAGACAGATGGCTAACAGAAACAGAAATGCAATTTCAGCTCCAGAACTAAACAAGCTTGGTAGAAATCTGCAAAAACCACAAGAAGCTCAAATTCTTCCCCTCTTCTACAATTAATTTTTTATATTTTTTCCCCATGCACAGTAACTTCCCTTCAATGTTCTTGTGCATTTTGCCTTTTGCTTTTACATGTTTCTTTCTCTCTCTTTTTCTCTTTCTCCCACAAAAACACACACACAGAGGCCATCTGGGCTTGATGTTCTAGACAAGAAGTTCATAGGTTTTTCCTACCAACGCAGTGTACCTGGAGAATCCTTCAGCAGCAATGTAGCCTGCAGGGCTAAGAACCCGTTTTAAGCCTCAGGGTAGGAAAGTTATTCTTCTGAAGAGCTGCTGGTTTTCATCTGTCACTCTTCATCTCCTGTTTTTAAGTTTTGCTCGTTTTCTACCACATCCTAAATACTCATATCAGTTTTTACTCTCTAAGTCTTTTGTATCTCTTTAGGATTTTCAATTGATGTATACCTTTAGGATTGTGTGAAGTTTGTTATCAAAGTCATGTCTGTCATCTATTTAATACCTGAAAATTAAAATTTTTTCCTTGAGTCTCTCTATTGTAACTACAAAAATTTTGCTTCCCTTAATTATTCTTTTATTTCCGTGGTCATTATTTTTTACTACCTTTCTTTATATAAAAGAGGTGGCAAATCATGAGGAAACACAAAGCTGACCTGCACTGAACTGAGCTAAAAACTCATCACAATAATTTTTCACACAGGGTAGTGTCATCTTCCCAAAGATGCCCAAAATTACATTTACATGTAAAAGGAAGTGTGAATCATTGTCAGAATCTTAATTTTAATGAAAGCATAATATCAATAAAAAAGCATGTTTTCATTTTTGAATGAACTTGAATTTCATATTATTGAAATTCAAATTTCATTTTAATTAGAAAAATACATGAAATAAATAAAGATGAATGAAATTTTAATGCTAAGAGAGTGAAAAGGAGTGAAAAGCCTGCATGAGATTTTTCTTCTCTCTTAGATAAACAGCAAAAATTAAGTTACTTTTCCTCATTTAGTACAATTTTTTAAATTATGAGAAATACACCATCACATAAAACTCAATCCCTAGAATAGGTTATCTGAATTCATTTCAAGTCAAATAAAAAAGTTTCAAGTAAACCTTCTTTGTACAAATGTTGGCATAGAGTAGGAAAAGAGCCAAGAAATTGCAGTCTCTTGGGTTCTAAGAAAAATTCCATTTACATAAAAGAGGATCAATCTCAAAATTAACACCTTTTTTTTCAGAATACAAAGAAAACAAATTCTGCTAGCATTAATCTCTGGGTGACATTTTGATGTCTAATTGCCTGGGGAGCCTACCTCTCCTCAGGTTTCCTTTGCCTGGGAAAATACAGATAGGCATTTCAGGCACCAAAAAATCTAAAAAGACAGAATAATTTCTGCTATGTGACTAAGAGTTTTTATCTCCTCTGGCAGCCTCAGCTCAGGACCCTCCTGCCCAGATGCCTGAAGACCCAAAGTTGCTGCTCTTCCCTTTGCAGGGTCAACCACTGGCAAAGCTGAGCTGGTGGCCCAGAGACACTCACCAGGGGACACTGGCATGGTGGGTCACACAGACTGCCACAGCAGTGCCACAACAGCACCTACACACTGCACTCACTTCTGGCACACACACAGGCAGCCAAGTCCCCTCCTCTTGGGCTGGCAGAGAGAGAAGCTCACTGGTGTGGGCACACAGACAGTTTTACAATTGCATTGCCAGTATCACAGAGCTTCTTGCTCATCCCACGAGTCTCCTACTCCCTGACTGGTCCAGCATGGTACTTGCTAGCAGAAGCACAGAGGTGCTCACATATATTGGATGGAGAGTGAGATTTTGCAGAGACAGCTGAGAAAATAGTTACTGAGAATACAGAACAGATTGCATTGATCAGGTGCAGGGTTCGATCAGGCATGAGGATAATCCACATTTTTCATGCCAGCATCCCCTTTTATACCTGCTTTGGTTCTCCCTGATCCCCTTCAGCTGGCACAGTCCCACTGACAGTCCATCCCCTTGCCCCCAGCATCCTGAACCCTCCTTTTTCCATCCTTCTCAGAGAGAAACATTATTACTTTATATGACATGGATGTATTCCATGTGAGACGTGAAGGAACTGCACATTTCAGATACCTAAAAAGAAGACTTGGTATGAATTAGGCTCAGTCTGGCTGAGTCTGAGGCATTTGTGGATGTGAAAGAAAGCAATTTCTAAAAACACTATTAAGAAATGCAGATAACTACACAGTTAAGACATCAAGGGTCTAAAAGAAAGCAATTAATGATTAAGGAAACTATATTTTGGGTTTTAAAATATTAAAGAGCTTTATGTCTCTTGTGGAAGTACTTGACAATATTTTCCTTGGAAAATGTGTAAGAATGCGAGAATAATTCTGATACATGGATTATGCATTGTTTATGAAGCACATACAAAATAAAGATATCCAGATAACACTTTTTTTATATGATAATGTTAATGTTAACTGTGGCAGTCCTCTTCATGTTTTCTTCTGTTTGGGAATCCATTGAATAGATCTCCTGCTATAATCAGTGAAAGCATAAATGTTTCCATTATTTATCCCCAGTCTGAACTCCGAAACAAACTAGGACTTGTTCTTTATAATACAGACTATATAGTTCTGCCACCTGGTTGATGTTCTTTCATATGTGAACCTTGGTGCAAAGATATATGGCTTAATGCTCTCAACAGATTTGTTTTTGAGAGGCCTTTCAGCACTTCATAACATCAGAACTGAAAAGTACCTGAGTAGTACTGAAGGAGAGGTGATAGAGAGGAGAAATTATTGGAATTCAGCAGAACACTCACTTCTGTGTCTGGAACAAGCTAAACAAGAAATAGAGTTATGGGTCTTTTCCTAAGGAAAGATTTCCATTTCTGTGTGTTAAACTGTGCTGTAATGCCAAACTTTCTCATTCTCTAAAAGAATCACTGCTTGGTGGTATATGACTGTCTGTAACATTGTTTAGTAAAAGCTCTAACTCTGAGCAATTAAATTAAACCTCAAAGTTCCTAGCATCACCCTTTCTTTGAAAGCACCATTTCTGCAGCTCCTTTTCTCTGGTCTCCTGCTTATAATTCATTAGTGATCTGGATAAGGAGGTAAGATCTGTCAGAGCAAGAAAAGAAAATTTCAAGAGTGACAGAATTTGACATAACATCAGTTTGTAAAGGTTAAAATTCTTTGAAAAGCGGGTTTTGGAAATGCTTCTTATGCACAGAGATGAGTGCTGTTCAGCTCCAAATGAGTGGTAAAAAAATATCAATTATTTCTTCCTGTATAGTTGGTCTGATTCTTTCATACATTGGTAGAAAAAAGCTATTAAGTAAAGATCCAAGTCTGAAATGGTAGATGTTTTCAACCCAGGTTATTATTAAAAGTGCAGTGACTAACTAATTAATGAACTTTATGCTTCCAATACCTGCATTGGGCACTGACAATAACTGAGTAGTAAGATCAAGAAGAGATGATATCATAGAAATCACAATAAAGATTAGCATGTTCACTCATTTCATAGAATGGTTTTGAGTTCTTACAGTTTATATTAGTGAATTGTGTTGATTTTGTAACACAAATGTAATTTCAGTGACGTTCAGCTGAAACCTGAACTTACTAAAGAAATTAATCATTCAATTTTTAAGAAAAGAAAAAGGTGCCACAGCATCACAGAGAACTCAAGAAACAAATTTATTTGCATCAAAATTAAAATTATTTGTGTTAATACTAGTAATAGTCATACTCACTGGCCCTCAAATTAAATTTATTTTTTTCCAAGAAGTGTCTTCATTTGTTAGAGCATGACCAAAAATAGACATGGAATAAATAAATACCTGTAATTTCTCTGTTGTTTTTTTTTTTTCCCAATGTTTGCATGGGCCTTAACACTGACATAAGCAGGACATACCTCACAAGCTACATGGAATTTGAGGAATGTAGATGCTGTACTGGGGGCTATGTCACATGGACAGTGGATAAGGTGGCTCAGTGCCTCCCCTGGGGCTTGCCTGGCTACTGCCCAAGGGAGTAAATGAGAAATGCAGAGCCCAGCACTGCTGTGTTTCCCTGCTCACCCAGCCTATTCAAATCACAGAGTGGAGAAGGTGAGGTTTTGTTTTTATCTGGTTTGTACTTACAGTTTGCCTACATTTCAGGTGTGCCATATGTACCTGAAGCACCCCATGCCCCCTCATCACAGGTCACACAGAAAACTGCTTCATGTAAATATTAGAGTTCAGAATGCTGCCACTGGATTTGTGCCTGGCTGGGACCCTGGATAACACAAATCTAAAAGCAATGACAAGAGTGGTATATTTAAAAATTGTTATGCCTTTTTTCAACTCTCATAATAGCTATTTTACTTTGCTGACTTCTTTGTTAAGAAAAATGGTGACCTAAACTGTGTCATTTTTGTTATTATTCCTGTAAAATTTTTATATTTTACATAATTTAAAAGCCAAAATCTGGAGAATGAATGAAAGTATGATGACACTTCACGTGAGAAATTTGAACAGTTATAAAAGAATGTAATTTATTCAGAAATTTTTTTTCAGTGCATTTTAAAATAATTGCTTTCTTTTTTGATTTAATGAATATGTGGAAAAATTCTCATTCCAGATAAAGCAACATTTAAAACCAGGAAAATAATCTTAATGAACGAAAGAAATTTTAGTCCCCTTTTTAAAATGAGAAGAAGTAAAAGGCTGAAGGAATTAGTGCAAAATTATTTCTACCTTGCTCTTAAATACATGTGCTGCTGTAAAACACTGTAAATAGTAATGCTTACTACACTTGTAATAGCTGGTGGTTGCAGCCAGTGCTGGTCAGGAAAATTATAGTTAATGTAACCACAATGTCAAAGTTTTACAGAAACATGTCAGCAAAATTATTTTTGTTGTTTCTCAAAGGAAAGCAGTAACAGACTTATAACTTTTCACAAAGTAAAAAAGAATCTCTTGGAAATGCTGTTGGGTACAACAGTACATGTCACCTCTTTTCTAATAGCATATTACTGAATAAGATTTTTCAATGCTTGCAGTTCAGGGAAAATAATGAAAGGAATTGCCACTGCTCATTGTTATTTCCAGAAAAATAATGGTTTTAACTTTCCATGTAGGTAGGCTTGCAAAATACTTCTATACACACTTCTTTTTTTTTTTTTGTTCATAATGGACATATTTTCCTTTGACAATCTCTGCATGTCATCATGACTTTATAAGATACCTTCCTTGAACCTAAAGTAGAGCTCTGAAGAGTTTCATGTTGTGCAGGTGCCATGACTTGAATACAGTTGCTATGGAGTTTCTGAAATGCTATACAGAAAACTTCCTGCTATAATTCAACCACCCTCTGGCTTTTGAATCAAAAAGAAAAACATATATAATCTTCCACAGCAATCAGATAATGGATGCTGGGGTGAATGTTAAGTTTTAAGCTGTTAAGTTTTTCAGCAAACACTTCAACTTGCAGAAAAACAAGTTCTTTGCTGTTCAAATACAGACTAAATACTTTACTAACTATTCTTTAAATTTTTTTAAATAATAAAAAAAATTTTAAAAATAGTTTCATGGAACAATTGGTTTCTAATATTTTAAACAGGACAGCTGAAATCACTCTTGAGGGGTTTGGTTTTGGGTTTTTTGGGGGTTTTTGGGGGGGTTTTTTGGGCTTTTTTGGTTTTTTTTTTTTAAATTTTCTTTTCTATAAGAACATTACTTGTCTATTCCAGAAAAGAAAACTTCTGGCAATATCTCAAAATTACAAGGAATGTTAATTATTTTCATTGTTACTTACATGAACACTTACATGAAATCCAGAAAAGATGATTTTGAATTGCTACCCAGCTCCTGTGCCAAAACTCTGAGAACATATTCTATATCAATTCAGCAATATTTACACAACAAATCAAATGGACATGATGTGGCAGTTTCAGTTCGAAACCAGGCAGAAACACCAATTTCACTTCTCTAAATGCCTCCCATGGAAAATCACTACATGGGAGAAAATAGAGCCTTTCCTTTAAGCAGAACCTTCTTGATACAGAATTTTGTGCAGAATAATGGGCATAAAGCCTAGCAGCTCAGTGAAATCACAATTTGATCATTCTTTTTTAAGGATGAGGTATCATTTTTATGAATAAATAGAATTTCACAATACCATGATTTGAATAAAATGATGAAATAATTTGTTTTGATTCTTCAGACCTGAAGGTAATTTGGCCTAAGCTATAATACATTCTTTTATAGAATGAATGATAGTAAAATAACCCCACAGGGTGAAATTTTGCACATCAAAGGGACAATGAAAATTTTCATTACCCATTTTGTGAATTTTAGTGACTGAAACAATAGGTACATATTTGGTCATAAACACTAAAAATGACAGATGTCCTTAAATATTTTTACTGTAAAGAGAAACCAAACCAAAACCAAACAACAACAACAACAATAAAAAACCTCTATGAAGGAAATAGAAAAGATCAGATTGATAAATTTCCTACTAAGGAGAAGACATTTTTCAAACATGAATGATGAGGTAGAGCTGTAGCCGAGGCACTTGTCTTTAAAGAAGAGAACCTCAATGCTGAAGCAAATTCTTTAAAGCATTTTAATCCATGGTCTGAGATGAGATACACTCTGACCTTGATTAGGTCTCTGTTTTCTACAGCCTGTGTCTGGCTCAGCATTTTTCAGAACTCCCTCCTATTTACATCCACTAGTTATTTCCCCACTTAACTGAAGAGGAGACTTGAGTCCAAATGTGTTCTTGCATATTGGGCACCCAGCTCCAAAGCTTAATTTAGGATTTATCTCAAAGGGTTTGTAATAGAAAAAAAAATCCTGGCTTAATTGATAGTTTGAAAGTTACCCTTCACTAAAAGACCTTTGAATCCTGTACATTGTTGCATGCTTGTGCAATGCAGTAGAAATGGCTTTGACATAGTTTGTAGCTGTTTTTGATTTCCAGACGAGAAGGATTTGACCTTGCAAGAAGTACATAATTAAAACTAACAGTAATAAGAAAAAGTGTATTTTTATTATGTGGATTTTCACTGTAGAGAATCAGTTCCAGCTTGGTGGTATGAGGCAAGTCACTAAAGAACACTTAATTACTGCCCATACAAACTGTAAAGTGCATAGACCTCAGTGAAGGTTCTGCTAGAACTTATAACTTCATACATTATCAAGAATCATACTAAATTGCAGTCTGCAGGCAGGTTGTTCACATCCTTCTTTTTTGTTACTTGTGACTGCTTACTTGTTTGAGAATAGAAGAATGAGACTAACATAACTCCTTGTATTGCACAGAAAGTACCAAAAATGGTTTCTCACTGAGCTCACAAATATTCTCTATTCATCTCTTCACTAGAGCACAAGGATCTGTATCATCAATGCTCTTGAATGAGAGGGGTTAACAGAACACTGTATGTCTGAAATTAATTCCTTTTGTTTTTAATAAAATAAATCAGGTATATATTTTATTTTATATTAACTCCATTTCAAGAAATTTTGATTATTGTAGGAAATTTGAGCATGGCTTTGTCTCATCTAGCCTAGCAGATGACTAGATTCCAATAACAAAAAATCTGTATTTCATTTCAAAATGCAGATTGTTTTCTGCCCTTTTTAAAACTGGTCTAAGTGTATGAACTTAAATCTGAAATTCTCAGGAGTTGTAAAAATTATTTTATTGTTATTATGTGTACTGCTTAGCACAGTCAAGTATGGCCATAAGAGGTAGGACATTACAAAACAATGAAAGACAGGTTTTAAAGCTCTGGAATGTGTGTTTGCTGTCAAGAAATCTTCAGGACACTTTGTGAACTATATTGGTTCAAAATTCTTGCAAATTCTGTGTAAGCAAAGACTTTTTATTAATCACAACATAACTAAATCTGAATGAGCTTCTGCTTTTGCCATCCATGTAAGACATCCAATCCAACAACAGAAATTCATTCAGTTATAACAAACCTTATGCTGATCCATAGTGGTCTGTGGGGTTTACTACACATCTTTGTATTCATTAACCTTAGTAAGATGCATTGTTCTGCTTTGTCCCAAATGTCATTATTGCTTTTGGTTCTCTACTAACACAGATATCCAGATAGTATTTTTCTTAAGAAACACTGACATTCATAGTTTTATTGAACTATTTTGAGATACTACTGACTTTCAACTAAATCAGCTAATGGGATTTCCAAGATCTATGACAATAAAGCTTATACCTCAGTAATGTAATTAATGTGAAAATTTGGGTACTCAAAGGGAAACTATTTAATCTTGCAGGATCATATTGAGAGATCCAGCTTCTGAAATGCATTTAATCATAGCAAAATTTAAAATGAATGACATATTTTTATTCTTTTTAAGAAAAAGAAGCTGAATTCAAATGGTTTTCTATAATTACAGGGATTCCAGTGACACTACAGGGAAATGCAAATGTTGGCAAGGGCTCACTTAAAAGAATTCAGTCTGATTAGTAAACATGCAGTGTTTTAAATGGTAGCATAATGTCTGTTTCTTTCTCTGAATAACTGATAGCTGGAATAGGGAAATTGCCTCAAAGAAAAGGAAGTAGTTGCAACATTTTCCAACCAGGCATGATGAAGCCAGATTGTTTTCCCTAGAGCAGAAACATTTTGTATAGAGGTTCTGCATCCCCACTTTTGGGGAGGGTGGATGGGGGGTCATAGATTTTTTTTTTCCTTTCTTCTTTGCTTTCAAAGCACAGAAATGAACTTTCTGAAGCTCTGGGTATCTTTTTTATGTGTCTTTTGTGTATCTATATATTTATGCTGGTGTGAGCAGATGACTACTGATTTTGCTTTGACAACAGGACTACATGGCTTAAAATCGTCTTCAGATTTATCTTAGGGTTGGTAGAAGGACCATGCTTGCTCATCTGTGTGAGTTTTGACTTGTATATATGTCAATTAGTAAGAAGTTTCTCAAAGTAAAATTACTATTAAATAAAATATGGATTTACTTAGATAATTACCATTTCCCCCTCACTGTTTTGAATGGCTGCTACTCTAGATAGAGCCCTTCCTAACACAGGGTAAGCAGAGTCACTGCATGGAGTTTTTAAAAGATACAACCAGGTATCAGAATGTTAATATTTGTTATGAGGTCTTTTAGATACCATCTGTTGTTTTGTTTTTACCAACAGAAAACCAAAAAACTGTAAACTGAGGGAAATCAGCTCTTTAGAGGCAAAGATATTTTCCTCAGTAGTTAAATTGTATCATACATTACAAAGCCAAATATCCTCACACAAAATTACAGTGCATATAAATTAATACTATCCACTTATCACAAAAACGAGGGGAGGCAGAAAATGTAAGACTTGCAGCAAATAATGCTTTAAAATATACTTGAGGTAAAGTTAGCACACATGATTTTTTGAAATTATTTTAATAATTTGGATCTAATTGTGACTAAACAAATGTGTTTCCTGGATACTAACTTATCTGAAGATCCAAGAGTGTTAAAACAGTGTGCAGTCTATACAATATGCAGTATGATATTTCACTTTTTTAAGAACAGCTTATCAGAATTATAACATGTATCAATACAGTTTGTTGAGTTTTATCCTTGCCTCACTACCTCTTATTTAAGAGGACTGAGCTGGTGAACACATGACAGAGAAAATGGTTTGATAGCTGCTGTTGGAAGTAGCAACTTTTTTCTCCAAAACCAAATCCTACTGTTTGTTTCAGCAGCCGTAGCCCAGCACAAAATCCAGCTTACTTACAAAACAGCTGTGTTTGAAGGTTAACAGACCACCCACATATGAAACAATTAGGGGCAAATCTCTGCACTCTGTTATTGCTTATTTTCATCATTGGCTAATAGCTGAATTTGGCATATTTAAACTAAAGTAATGTTTTAAATGGTTTATTCTAACTTTTCTCTGCTTCCCATCTGCTGCCCGGGGCTTTTCCTGCTGAGACAGAAAAGTATATTCTGTGTGAATGGGAAAAATTCTTTCAAGAGGAAGAAGATTTCAGCTGCCTCAAACCTCAGGCTCCTGGTCCAAAGGAAGGTTTACTTGCTAACACAGGTCAGAAATGGTAAAAGGATCACATTGAATCACCACAGTCCTTCATAATCTTTAAAAAAATAAAGCAAAAAATTACTTCAAGTTTCTGAGGATTTTATCAGATAGTTAATGAAAGTAAATTTATATTTTCTATTATTTAGATATTTTAGTAAGGGGGAGGGAAACACCAAGGTTAGATGTCCTGCTCTTGCTTGGATTTCACTTTGCAGAATGGTATATGTAATCCAGGTTGCATTTCTGATAACTACAAGAATGTAAATACTTTAAAAAATGAAGTTACATTTTTCAAAAGTTGCAAAAATCAGAGAATGCAGAAGTTAAAAAGCAGGTCCAAGACACTGGATCAATGGGCCAGCCACTCCAAAGGTGTTCCTGTCAGAACAGGAACACATCAGTGGTGCTGTCATTAAAGCTAATAGGATTCAGTTTGAGTTATTTTTCAGGGATATGTAACCTGCCATATCAGGCTGAAGTGACCTTTGTGATGTTCTGCACTTCTTTGTCCACTTTTGGTTTTGTTTAAACCAGTGGTGCACAAAATTCACATTGTCTGCTGTCTGGACACACGGATTAGCATCAAAACAGTCTTTAAAGCAGTTTGTACTCAATTTGGCTGCTTCAATTTCTTGGTGACTAAAACTCAGTAGTACCTTTGTATACTTCAGAGCCATTGAAAATAATTGTGAGGGGACTGGAGAGAACTTATGGGTTGATGCAAAGGACACTGAAATCAGCAGGAGATTTCCATTAACTTCTATAAGCATTCAGAGCTCTCCATAACAATTTCTCTTCTGACTGCTGAGAATAAAATGATGGAAGTTTCAACATTTTTTGAATCAAAGTTCCAAAAGGACATTAAGTGTCCTGATGAATAATGTACAACAACTACTTACACAGCTGCTGAGAAGACCTTTTTGAGAATTATTTGTCTGTAAAATCTCTTGGAGTTTGAGAATCTGAAACTAGAATCTCATTATTTTTAGTGTCAGCTTTGAGCTTAGATATACAACCTATAACATTATTGTAAGGGATGCTTAATGTTCTTTAAAATATAGATGGACTACTTCTTACTTTTTTTTTTCTGATGGCTATTCCCAAATACTTGCAACCTGTCAAGAGAATCTGTCCATCAATAGCACACAATATTATGCATCAGTTACTTTGTTCGCTCCTTGGCTGTCAAGATCATTTTTTAAGGGGCTGTCACTTAGAAAGTCATACAATGAAAACTGAGTTATGCTGTAGACTGTAAGAACCTGCAGTCCTAATTTACTTGATGTGGATAAGAAGGTGAGAAAAAATTTAAAATACTGCACAAAAAAGGTAGCTGAAACGGTAGCATTACTGACTAATACAGTTTTAAGGTGAGTTTACAAGATTAAGGTCTGTGCTGGTTTGGGATGGGCTGGCATTAATTTTCCTCCCAGTAGCTCTTATGTGGGCTGTGTTTTGGATTTGTGCTAAACACAGTGTTGATAATATTGAGATATTTTCATCATTGCTGAGCAGGGCTTACATACACAAGATAGTGGGAGAGGACACGGACAGGATAGCTGATCCCAACTTATCCAAGGGATATCCCAGACCATATGGCATCATGCTCAGCACAAATATCTGGGGGAGGAAGGTGGAGATGTTCAATCTGATGGCATTTGTATTCCCAAGTCACTGTTATGTGGAATGCAGCCCTGCTTTCCTGGGAGTGGCTGAACACCTGCCTGCCCATGGGAGGTGGCAAATGAATTCCTTGTTTTTCTTTTCTTGTGTGCGTGGCTTTCGATTTGCCAATTAGATTGCTTTTATCTCAACCCCTGAGTTTCTTTCACCTTTACCCTTTCAATTCTATCCCCATCCCATTTGGAGGATATGTGAACAAGGGACTGCATGGGAATTAGTTGCCAAATGGGGTTAAAATCCTAATTTTCCCTATAAATCTTCATCTCATTTTTGTTGTTATTGTCATATCTATTACTATCGCAATGTAAAGAAATAAACAGGACGTGAAAAACCCTCAAAACATAAAACACAGTCATTAATTGGTGGAATTCCTGTTGCTTAGGTCTTAAACACAATGACAGAACATACATACAACATTCTCAAAAGAAGTAGCAAAATAAATGAGGTAATTTTTGTTATATATTTTTCATTAAAAAATAAATGTAAACCAAAATTATGATACATATAGCTAGCCACAGCAAAGGCTTGGGGGAAATAAGCTAAACTTAAGTGATCTACCTCTGACTACAAAACAGCTCTGTAAGGTTTAGGACCTCAGAACATTCCTGAAACTCATTGTCTATATTATAAAATTCTTAGAAAAAAATTTAATTGACACAGTGACACAAATGTGGGCCACAACTCAGGCATGGCTGGGGAATCAACGTGACCCAGGAAATTTTCCATGTAGGTAAAAGTCTGTTTTAGAGTCTGAAATGTAATGTATCAATTATACCTGGCCAGTGGTAGGTGATTGCAGGGCCAGAAAACAGCCCCTGGTATGTTTAATATAACAGAGAGCCTGCAGTCCACCCAAAGGCAGCTTGGCTGTTGAACTTGGTTGTACAGTATGCCAAATTTCCTGCTGATATGTCTTTGTTGACTTAAAAATATCTCAGTAATAAAGAATTTGACACTGCAAGTACATTTCAGAGATATGAATTTCATTGTTAAAATTTAGTTTCATATGTTTTCTAAGCTTTCTCAATTTCCTAATATATTTTATCATCAATAATTATATTTGTTTCTTAATTGTACAGGGGGAAAAAAGTAGAAGAAACCTAAGAAAGATGATAGATAGATAGATAGATAGATAGATAGATAGATAGATAGATAGATAGAT
>JANIJU010003056.1:136012417-136058641 GCA_025504685.1 Leucosticte australis
GATAGATAGATAGATAGATAGATAGATAGATAGATAGATAGATAGATGATAGATGGATGGATGGATAGATAACATTTGTTGCCATGACACATTTGATTCAGTCAGTCTCCTAAAGTTGCATTTAGTTGTATTTATAAGCCCATAGGAAAATATGATGATCTCACTGTAAATGCTGAATGTCTGATTTATTCTTTTATTCCCGGGCAATCTTATGTTAAAGAGAGAGGTTACAGATGTGTATAGTCCAGTTGTCCTAAGTCTTCAGCTGGTACATTTGGTGGGAAATGTTATCTCTTTGGGAAAATAACTAATTTAACATTAAATTCTGCAACTTTAGACAATGCAGAAAAGTAACTTTGGGCACTGTCTCTTTTCCTACATGCCCTTTGTACAAACATTTTATAAAGTAAGCTGACAAAAACCAGTAGATATTAGAGTCAAGACAACAAGCAAGTGAAAGTACTTAAAGAAGCAGAATGCATATATGGCTTTACACCTCAATATGAAAAACCTCAGACCATGTAAATAATTGATATTAAGAGATGCTGGACAGTTTAGGAATTTTGCTGACATTGTGCTGCTCTGCTATGTTCTCTGAGTTTTCTATTGTTAATTTCTATTGACTTTGTAAGATAATTTGAGATGATTCTAAATATATCTTTGAAAACTTTATGAGATACTACCTTCTCTGAAAGCATTATAAAATGGTGCTTCCAGCAGTTAAAGATATAAAATCAGTCTGTTACTGATTCTCACTTTTTTGTCTACTTTATAAAAATGAAAATCTTTATATTTCACACTACCTGTGTATTGCAAAATACAATTCTGATTTTTTTTAATGGGTTTGTGAAGCTTGTGAAGAATATTGCATTGTATTCAGGCAGGTAAAATTTCTATATAATGAATCTAATACTGGATAATGAGTTTTAGTTTAGTAAACAGAAATTCCTAATGAAGAATATGTTGATTATTAGAAACTCAGAATGTTTAAAATAGCAATATACTTATAGTAGGATTAAGTTTATTTAACTTTATCCCATCAAAACCTCTAAAATCAAGTCTAAGCATTAGATCCCTCTACAGTACGAGATAAGGTATTTCATAAAGAGTTAGATAAACATGCACAATGATTCATTTAACCTCCCTGAGATCTGGATGAAACTAGCACCAGCTTTTCTCTCTAAATTTTATTCCTGCAAGTAATGAAAGATCTGATAAGCTCTCTATATAATTGGAAGAGTAATATTATTCTGTTGAGGTAAGAAAGGAAAGTTACTGACCTTCACAGAGCTAATTGAAATGAAAGCATTTTGTACAGTCCCTCTATTTATTTTCAAGCACAGCACACACTAATGCATTCCTGTTTACATACATTGATACATGCAGTGTATAGAATTGCTGTGAAAAGGCTATGAACATCTGAACCTTGATGCTAATGATATTGTGACAGTAATTAATGCTAATTAATATATTCTTGGCACACTATAAGGCACCATGGAGACACATAAAATGTACTAGTTATTCCATTATTCAAAAGTGCAAGACTATGTACATTTTTTTCCTAATCTAAATTTAGTTTATATCTGTATGTCAAAAGAGACCTGTATCATCTTCATACCAATAGCTGTAGGAACTTTTTGTCTCCAGCACAGATCTGTTTCCAAAGATTACCATAGCTCATGTATTATCCTTAGCTTAATAATGACAAGTTATTTTGTCTCTTACTGTACTTTCCAAGCATCTGTCCTCTGCAAAGTAATGGGAATTTTAAATAAAAAAATTTTCTTTCTTTTTAAGCATAGTTGAGTTCAAGAAAGCATTTAACACCCTAAACTATAATATGATGTTTCCTTCTTTCACCAATGTAGAGTTACTCAGAAGTAATATTGGTTGTCAGAGGTTTTTTTACACTATTTCTAAAAGCACCACGTGAACTGATGAGTAACAGTCTAGATAATTTTGCCTGACTAGTGGAGTAATATCCTTATCTAATATTTTTTCATCTTTGTTGTGCACTTCGTGTCAGACAAAACACTGGGTATAGTTTTAGATTTCTGATTCAGGCCAAACAAGGGCTATAAGTGCTTATCAAGGTGGTTGATAGGTGGCTTGAACAACCATAGTCTGCTTCCTTGGTTGCTCTTCCAGAGGACAGCTTTAACTGTGCACAGCCCTTCCAGCACTTCCATATGCTACAGAGGGAAAAAAACCAAAACTGCTTATTCTGGAAATGAAAAAAAAAAAAAAAGTGCGGAAATTAGTTTCTTCCTTCTTTTGCCAGTTGATTCTAAAGTCAGAAGTGAAATTCTGTCAGTTTTGCCTTACATATGAAATATAATTTACTAAGTGGCAACACTAGTCTATGACTCAGGGTTATGATGTTGGTCTCTTCCTTTTTGAAATGCTAAATTTAGCTTCAATCAAGTTAGTGAACCTGTATGCAATTTCTGTAAGTAGAAATGCATTTTCTGCATAATTTCATAGGCCTCCATGTAGGAGGAGCTAAAGGGCACAAACAGAGACAGAACAGTTAAAATAATACCCTGCAGCCAGTTTTCTAAAGCAATGACAAATTATCACTACTGAAGAATTTAAGACAGCATTTTAAAGACTTAAAAATTATTGCCAAAATAATCAATCTTCATAGGTTATGATATACTTGCAGAAATGTATCCCCCTAATTTCCTACATGAGACCATGTTGATAAAATATTATAAAAGGAATTTAATTTTGCTACATTTATCATTTAATGATTTTTATGGAAAGGTATGACTTTTGTTTGGATGCAGTGTGAAATAACTCATTCAAAAGGCCACTAAAGCTCTGTCACACTTTTTATTTTGGCTAGAAAATCTACATGAACTCAGAAAATCTATGACACATAAAAATGCTTACTAAGTGTTAACAATATGAAGATCTTAAAAAAAAAAAAAAGCTTTTGTTGCAGAGTTCATTTAGAAGATAAATAGAAATCTTCCTTTTTATAAATGCATGCAAATATCAGTGTTAGCAGCAGTTATCTATACCATTTCTAAAATCTATTTGTTTAACATTCCATCCATGTCTGGGCCCTGAATTTTATTACAATTCTTGACTTCAGATCTTTCTCTTCAGGATTTTTTTGGCTTCCATTCATCACTTATCCCAGTATTTTCACCTTTTGTTTGTTTAATCTGCTAATAGTGTCTGACAGACTTACGAACATATTACACAAGATTAATCATACAAACGTAACCTATATTTACTTTAGCACAAACACACATTTACATGAAGACATTTTCAAAGATCTTCAAAAAGATCTCCCATCTCCTTTTTTTTCATTTGACTTATAATGTTTCAGAAAACTTCTGCTTAGAAATTCCCTCCTTTTCAACATACAGAATTGCTTTCAGGTAATCCCAGTGCTTTTGATAGATAAAGTTGCATTTCCCTCATTATGCCTCTAACAGACTACTTAGGGGGCAATCAGAGAAAGGTTGGGATGTTGTGAATAATACCTACATTTTGTTACACAGGCACCATGGGCATTGATTTTTCATCTACTGAGAATTTTTTCATATTTTTCATTTTTGGACACTGGAGTGCTTTCATAAGAATTTTATTCTCTGAAGGTGAACAGGCTGAATTTTATTCTCTGAAGGTGAACAGGCTGAATTTTATTCTCTGAAGGTGTAATTGCTCAGCATTTTGTCAGCAATTTTTTCCTAGATGCACACAGTCTATTCTAAAGTGGCTGGTATTTGTTCATATGTTTCAAAAGTTCATTACTGCCACATGGAGGTGATGGAGTTTAAGACGATCTAAGGGAAAGTCTCTCTGTAATCTCTGTTGAAATATACTTGCAGTGAGAGAATTTTTCACTATCTTAGCAAAAAATGTCATTATATGAAAGGAAAGAAGAGGTCATTCTTGTCATGCTGGTGTTCTCTTCTCTGAGCTGTTGATAAAATTCTGATCGCCGCAGGTTGCCGGCTTTCTCTGTAATTTCCTGACATTAGATTTGAGAGAGAGCACCTTCTGTTGCTTTTACAGAAGCTACATTTCCTTTTACTTTATTACCACAAGACTATTTCATATCATCCTGGAATTTTTTCTGACATTTCCCATGATTCTTGTCTTCGAGTTCCTGTGTAGTTCAGAGTATTTCACTCAAATGTCTTTTTATCTTTCTTAACCAAACATTTTCTAACCTCTTCTCTGTATATCTATTTCAGTGGCATGAGCCTGGACATCCAAACTGATTTCTACTGATTTCTAGGCATTCTCTTCTTATGAATTAAACACCTTTACAGTCAGGCTGATATTGCCACATTTTGCTGCTGGAAAAAATAAAAGGAGGAAATATGTCAACGGGCTGGAATGATAGCAAGGTTCGTCACTTAGCACTGGTGATGTATGATGGTCAAGAACCAGAGGAAAAGACATGACTTCTGAGCAGGGAAAAAACAAACTTTTCATTAAAAATATCACTAATATTTATTTTATTTGTCTGGAAAGAATCTGGGAACTAACGTATTTCACATTATGTAAAAATAAGTCAGCTGATGACTTTGTCAACAACATTTTGGGGGTGGGGGATTTAGCTGAAATTTCCAGGTACAGGAAAAGTGCTCATAAATAATGAACAATTGATTGTCTCATGAAAAACTGACATTATAAATTTTATTTTCAAACGTGCATTATTTTATTATAAAAATTTATATTTCCTCCTATGTACGATGTTTTATATAAAAAAAAAAAAAAGAAAAAGAAAGGTGGGACATTTTGCTTAGTATATCTTCTTTGTCTACAGATATGTCTTGTTCTTTCATTAGGACACAGTATTGTCCAAACACATGGTTTTCAGTAATAAGGAATTCCCATACTTTCCTTATCAATTAATAAATAAAGGCTAAACTTTATACTCCTAAAATCAATGATAAATATAGCGGCATGAGATATTCCTTATGAAAAAAAATAGCTGCACCAAACTACTGCTGCTATTGTTATTGTTATTGCATGCAAGCTATGACTACTTTTTTTTTAGCTTTTCATTACTTGTGATGATAAGAAATGACCCTTGATCTATTACACAAAATTATAATGGATCAAAATATTCATAAGTGACTGTAAATCTGTATCTGCAGACAGAAATACCTGAAAAGCAAGCAATGAGGAGTTTTAAATTTAGATGTTTAAATCTTTTTATTCCAGTCTGTTGCTTTTGATAAAATTACAGAATTAGTAGTTTCAGCAGATGTAATATATTTTGATTTCACTGAAACCTTTGATGTGCTGTGTTGTGAAACCACAAAATACTAATTCAAGTTGTCTTGTATAGGAACTCTGCCACAAAGATTGACAAAAATCATTGTAGAGTGATAAACAAATAAGCATAATGATAATTTGAATTTTGCTGTGGAGAGGTTTCTGAGGTTGATAAGATCACTTCCCTCTTTTTTTCATGTCTTTTATTCTGTTGTGTGATGATACAAATAACATAAATGTAAATTTTTTTATGTAGTTGAGGGAATAAATAACACCCAGACAGATTTGGACAAGATTGAGAAGGCAGCCAAACAGGCCCATCAGGTTCAACCAGTCCAAGTACAAGGTTCTGCATCTGGGTCATGATAATCACTGGGTAACAGGGGGCAGAGGGATAGAGAGCCCTGATGAGAAGGATTTGGGAATAGTGGTGGACGAAATACTGGACATGACTGAGTAGTGCTCTGTACTCACAGCCCAGAATTATAGAACCATGGATCTGTTAAGTTTGGAAAAGACCTCTAAGAACAAATCCAACCATCAACCCAGCACCATGACCATGTTCACCACTAAACCATGTCATAGTGCCATATCCACATATTTTTTTGACCATTTCTGGGGATGGTGACTCCACCACTCTCTGGGCACTCTTTTCCAATGCTTGACAACAATTTCTGTGAAAAAAGTTTCCATAACATCTGATGCAAACCTCTGCTGGAGCAACTTGAGGCCATTTTCTCTCATCTTGTCACTTGATACCTGTGAGAAGAGATTGACACCCACATTACCATATCCTCCTTTCAGGTAGTTGTAGATAGAAATAAGGTCTCACCTTCCTCCTACTTTTCTCCAGATTTAAAGTTTTCTCCAGACTTTCATTGGTGGGAAGCCAACCACAGCCTGGGCTGCCTGAAAAGAGGTGTAACCAGCAGGCCAAGGAAGGGGATTCTGCCCCTGTACCCCTCTCTGGTGAGCCCTCACCTGGAGCACTGCATCTTGTTTTGAGGCTCTCAGCACAGGAGAGATGTGGACCTGTTGGCGCAAGTTCAGAGGAGACACAAAAATTATTTAGAAGTCTGGAACACCCCTCCTATGAGCACAGGCTGAGAGAAGAGAAAGCCTGGAGGAGAGGCCTGTTCAGAGTGAAGAAGAAAAAGCTCTGGGAACACCTTTTGGAGCCTTTTAGCAGGGCCTGTTATTTTAGAACAAGGGGTAATGGTTTAAACAAAAAGAGGGTAGATTTAGAGTAGATGGTGGGAGACATTTTTTCCAGTGAGGGCAGTGAAGGATTGGAATGTGTTGCCCAAAGAGGGTAGATGCTCCTTCCCTGGAAACATTCAATGTCAGGTTGGATATGGCTCTGAGCAACCCAATTTATTTGAAGTTGAATCTCATTGCATGGGGATTGGACCAGACAACCTCTAAAGAACCTTTCCAAGACTAACTATTCTGATTTTATGATTCCATGAAAATTATTAGGCATGTACTTTGTTCTTGAACTTAGATTGAGAACATGGAAGTAGAATCTGTGGATAGTTTTTTTCCCAGTGTTTTTTTCCCAGAAAATTTAAAGTTGTGAGAGAAGAGCTAAAAAAAGGTCTCCAACAATGTTCTTATTGGTTAGAATTGGAATTAATATTTTTTGCTAAGATAGATTGTGCTTAAAACTTTATACTCACTCAAGTGTTTTTACCACAATAAGGAAGTCATATGACTGCCCTACATACCAAGTGCACTGATAAATGTAGTGATTTTATATTAAATACTTCAACAAGTTATGAAGGATTCTGTGAAATTACACATAAACTGAGAATAGATATCTTTGTAAATTCTAGACTATGGAAGACCAGAGTCAAAACAGTAAGTAGGATTTGATAGTTTTAACTGGTGAATAATGGGACTTCCTTATTTCTGTAATCTAAATAACTGTTTGAGCACCTTTCAACTGATTTTATAATTTCTATTTCTATGTAATAATAGGTTTATTCTCTTTGTACAGAGTAAATCGTTCTCCCCCTACTTTTTTGCTTCAATTTATGCCTAGTCCCACTAAAAATAAAGTGAAAGGCTTTGACAGAAGATTTTAATGAGAGTTTAGAGGTTTGGGAAATTTCTGGCTAGTTAGTCAGCTCACTTTAAAATAAATAAATAAGAGTTTGCAAGCGTGTGAGCCTGGGGAGACCTTAATTAAAGTGAATGGGGAAATTAAACTGAAAAAAAAACCAAACTAAGGCAGCAAGAAAGGAAGGAAAATCAGTCAGGGAAACTGCTGTGAGTGAGAGTAAAAAAGAAGTACCACAGAATCAAAATGCAATGTTTCATGGTCATGCTGCAGTTATTCTTTCTGGTAGTTCTTCCTACAGGTGGTCTCCACAGACACCCATCACAGGGGAAAGAGATCTCCCTAGTGGAAGGAGAAGCCCTGTGCTCCCATTGTGGGACTGACTGTGCAAAGGAGCCTGTATCACCTGAAGGGTTTGTCTGCACGGAGACATTTTCAGACATAAAACTGGCAGAATAATTAGTCCACTTTAAACTATCCTGACTCCCCACTGTCAAAATTATTTCAAAAAAAGTGCTTTTATTATTTAGAAGTAAAGTAATTAATCTAGAAGGCAGCTGGATTTACTCAGTGATTGACTCTGTGTGGGAAAGTTATATAAGCAGAGCTAAATTGATTGCTGTAGCTATGCTGGAAATTATCCCAACAAAAATAGACATACCATAGACTATAATGTCAATACATGCCCTTTTTCCCAGTATATAAATTCTAAAGCATAGATAAAAAATTTAAACATGTGACGAAAGAAAGACAGTTTTGTTTGGTTTTTTTTAAAGCTGTACAATATGAGTCCTTGGAAGTTTTGAAAATATATTCCATGAAGGGCAGTTGAACTACTGGATCCTTTGACCTGTGGAACAGAAAGCTGATAGAGGTCATGAAAACATTTTGTAGGAAAAGGTAATAGCTTTTATTAGGCTAAACTGTGAGCTTAAAATAAATTAACGAAATCTGACAAGAAGCAGCAAATCCAAGCTAAAATCTGGTTAGACACAGGTGCTCTTAATTACTGCTTATTATGTTAATAAGGCTACAGAACAAAAGTGTCATTAGACATTTGCAGTAGTGAAGGTTTATATGGGTAGGAGAGCTGGCTGTGAGCTGAATTTCAGACCCTCAGCACTGGTCCATCTATGAAAGAAGCAGGCAGTCACATTTGGGCAGATATAGCAAATGCAATTTTGCACCTAAGTGGACATAAAGGTGTTTAATTAAGGCATGATTAATGTGTCTTGGTTTTTTAATTTTTTTTTTTATTTTATTAACCTCTTCCCAGGTGTTTTGTATGAGATTTTAGCTCTGGTTTGTGGATGGAGGTTTTTTCTCCCAGTTTCCATGAAAATTTAGTCTACGAGTTGAGGTTTTTTTGATGACATATAAGAATCAAGCACATGATTGCCATTAATTTTCTCTGGAAATTGAAACCATACCCTGAGTTTATTCCTTTTTTTTTCTTTAAATCCCACTCAGTAATTCATATTACTTTGACAAGCTGCTTTGAGTTTTAAAAGGCATGTGTTCTGTCCCAAGAACAGAAAATTCACTTGTTCATCTCAAAAGTATATTATCTATGTCCAATAATGTTGACTTTTTACCGTAAGTCAAATTTATTTTTAAATCTGATGTGAATCTGAAAGTAATTCTAGCTTTCCTAATATATGAAAGCAAAAAGTATTTCTAATATATAGAAAAGGGAACACAAATTAAAACAAGAGAAATCTGGTCACTTAAGAGAATTGAAATGTGAACAAGAACCAAATCCATTTGGTTGCAACTATGTTTGGTAATAAACTATTTCATAATGGTAGTCATGGAGGAAGATAGTTTAATAGTAACATTACGAAATAACATCCTATGAGCACATCAAACACACTTTGTTTTGTTTTAAAAGTTAGTGAGTTCTCTTTTGGCTATGAGCTTAAAAAGCTAATTTAAGAAACGCTCAAAGCTTTCTTCAGCTATCACTCAGAACTTTTCTGACTGCCAAAGTATTTTGGCTTCACAAGGAAAACTTCTAGTGCCAGAGGCAAAAGTATGTTAGTTAAAGCTGGGGGACAGACATGAATACGTGTTTGGCTTTGCAGCTGTAAACCCTGGTTAGCTCATCTCCCCACATCACAACTCTAATGCTCAGGGACTTAGAATATCTATGCTGCATTAACTAGGAGCTAAAGTCACTAATGAAAAGTCCTGTAAACAAGCATCAAAGAGCAAATTAATAAAAAAATGTAAGGCAATTGCCACACACAGAGCATGATTTTCAAGTAATTTAAAACCTGTTCATATTTTAAATGTCAAACTGAATTGAAAGGAAATGCATTTTAGATTTCACTGTATGTTTTCTCAGAGAGTGAATCATCTGTCTGTTTATCCATTCATTGTATTTACACAGTAGCTCACATGTGATGCCTGCAGCCCTGAAAAGCATTTTATGTTTGGAAAGATTAGACATTTCATAAAATAAAAAAATAAAAAAAAAAGAAGAAAGTTATAAACTGAAATAAGAAAGATAATTTGCTATTGAATCTAAAATATAAAAAATCTTGAGACCTTTCAATTCTAAATATCATTCTCAGCTTATTTCATGAAGGGTTTGCATGAGAGAAACCCTGCTTGGAATTTTTAATTCACATAGTTTAGGCACTTAAACCACTTTTGTATATGTTGATCAGTTACACCATGAGGTGTGTTTTGTTAAAGTAAGAACTATATGCAACATAGATGAGTAATTGAGTTCATGAAAAGATGAAGGATGTTTTTAGAAAATCTCCAGGACTTCATTCCCCAATATCCAGTACCCTGTGACGAAAGATGTATGTAAATTATTATTGATAATAAAAGGTTTTGCATGCCATTGCAATGCTGGTTTTAAAGTTCTCCTGGTTATAGTGATAAGGGATACCAAGCAGAGCCTGACATGACTTCTTCACCTGGGTTTGATTCTGTGCACCTTCCAGCAGCAGAACTCAGTGGGGCAGATTGTAATTCCCTTAATGTTCAATGGCCAGAAGCCAGGTGGGTCTTTCTGGTGTGAGGGATTCTTCCATCCATATTCATCACCTTGACAGTGAGAAATAACTACATTACCAAACAGTATGACTTGATACACAGTTTGACTGGAACACAGGAAGTTTTACCTGGGCATGAGGAAGAACTTCACTGTGTGGGTGACTGAGACTGAAACACACCACTGGGAGAGGGTGTGGAGTCTCCTTCTCTGGAGATACACAAAATCAAATTCTGTGATTCTGTGATAGAAGTGGACTAAAAGTGCTTATGCAAGTCACTTCCATAAATGATCTGTGCAGGTCAGTTTGTTTATTTAAGGCTATATTTTTTCTGGTTTCCTGTTAAATGTATTTCCCCAGTGCCCATGACCCAAAGCTAACTGAAAGGCCAGGTCTTTGCCTTTCGCAAGAATGGCTGAACCACAGCTGAAGCACACGTGGGAAAGAGCATCTGCTTGAAGGAATCTGTTTCACATACAGGAGAAAAGCTCTTAGACTTTACTCAACAGGAAGTGAATATGGACAATCTTGCACTAGTTTTATGCAAGTGTTGTTAGCAAAAGTTCATTTAAATTTTCTTCTCTGCTTATGTAAGAACTGACAGACTGAACAAATCAGAAGAAGGTCCCCTGGCCCCAGTTTTTGATTCCAACTACAGTCAACACTATGTGCTCAGGAACAGAAGAATAAGATCTGAGTAATTACAGTAATTTGGGGGGTAAGAGGCAGAGACTGGATACAAAGAAGATGAGGTATATACAGAGTCAAAGAGGTGCCAACTTAATCTGGCAGAAAAATAAGTTGCCATCAGCTCAATGATGAGATGAGACTCCAAAATTACTCCAAATGAGCAATGACTCCAAAACTTCAGGAGCAGAGTTTGGTGGAAAAGCCTTTTTAATACTTCAACTTGAATAACTACTTTAGCTTGTGTAACTAACTGCAGCCTAACATCATGTAAGGAAAGAATACCAGAATAACTATAGATTTAAAGATCCAGATGAAATCCTTACACACTGGTGCTTTAGAAACAACCTAAGCCAAAAATTCAACAAGCATAACTATTGTAACTAAAGTATGTGCATGCTGTACACAGGCCACTTATACTTTTTACTCCCTCTCTTACTCTACAATGAATCCACAATGTCATTATTTGTGAAAAAGTTTTTCACATTGTTTTCCATTTGATGATAGATAGATTTCTTCAGTTAAACTTCTGTTCCTTTGATGTCCACAATGTTCAATATGTATCTTATCAGCACAAATTTGGATCAAACAGATAGGCAAGAATAAAAAAACAGGGCAAAGAAATAGAGAATAACAAAAAATGGTGTCCATGTAGGATAAAAATTTCTTGTGATTTGACTCAGTGTTCCAGTGCACAGTTTGCAGGTAATCAGCCATGGAATATTTTGATGACCAAGTCATATTATAAAGCAACACATAATTCTATATTTTGCTAAGTGAAAGGTTGAACTACTAGCACTAGTATTGAGCTGGATTATTTTTCTACCTTATTATTATTTGATAATTTTATGTTGTTTATGTTTTAGTCTAAGGTTAGGTTCATTCCTTCATTCACTTTGGTGATGTCTGTGAACTGCTGACACTGAGTGGAAAAGCTGTAAAACAAATTTTTTTTTTAATTTAGTTCCCCTTTTTTTGCAGTTTCTTTACTCTTGATAATTAATGGGTAGAGAAGAATTTGTTCTGTCACTGTAAACAAAATAAACAAATATATCAAACAGATAAATCTTCAGTAAACTACCTAAAAGGAAGAATTTGTAGCACAAATGGCTAAAGTAGTTACAAAGAAACACTTCATAGGAAATGCAATAGAAAGTAACAACGGTGACATAAGCATGTATATTGCCCAAGGCATAAAAGAAAATTGTTAATTCAAAGTACAAAGGAGCAAAGATGTCCTGATTTTAATGTGGTCATTGCATGTATATACTCTGAATGTATGCTTTGACTATACACAAATGTTCTATTCTTCTAAATCTCATTTCAGCCACCAGTTTTTCCTGGGGGAAAAAAAAAAGTCAGAGTATTGTTAGTGTAATAGTCAGATGTCCAAAGAAGAAAAAGAGTTATCTGCTAAGAGTATAGCTATTCTGAGCTAAAGTTTCTTTGTTCATAAAATCTTTAGAATTTAACCAGCAAAAAATTACATCTTTTTTTTCAAAGTTTGATTAAAATTTTGAGAAGTATGACGAAACAGATTGAGATTTGTATGCAATAAGATTTTTCGAGACGGTGCCTGGAAGATATGAACCACCTGCAAAATGAAGCTTCTGTTACAGATATATGTTGTATATTGCTCCATTTTAGTTCCTGAATTAACTAAATTATAAATATTTTCATGGCCTGGTCTGAAGTGATGAAAATTTTGCTTTAGCCATGAAAGAGAAGGCCCAAAATTTACTGCCTTTTGCTATAAGTTCTTCAAAATGTAATTAGTTGAAACTCTCCTTGTATTAAATAACATTTTTCCATAAGTAGAAGGGACTACATTTTTATCTACTTTTGAAATAGACTGTGTAGCAATTTTATAGTACTCTTAAAAGAACTCAAATCCTAAAATCTCAATCTTAAAACCTCTCTAACAGGCTCTGGAGGTATCTTGTGGAATTTACCCTTGTATATGCATGGTAGACATGAGCTACATGACTTCACAGGCAATCTACAACTCTGCAATCTGTCAGACATCTGATCCCAATAGGTCTTTCTCCCAAAATGTTGTGCTGACACTTATGTAACTTTTTAATAGGAGCATTATATTATACATTTTAGGGTTTGGGGTTTTTTTCCTAAATTATATTAATCTCACAATATCAAAACAAGACTACTTTTTATGGTTTTTTTAGGGGAGGGTTTGACAATTAAATAGTATATTGAGTTTTTGTAGCAAGTTTTTCAGAATGTTGACTCTTCTCTCACTCTTATTTGTGAATTTTTAAAATGAAAACCACAAGGCACCTACACATTATAAGAAATGCTGAGCATTTATTAACAGAACTGTTAAATGAAGTATATAATATATTATAATTTGGTATTATGTTTTGTGTAACAATGTATCAAATTGCATTTGGTCTGTGGACAGACAGAAAATCAAAGGAAAAATTATGAATGAGCTTAAATTCACTCAGACTTAAAATTAGATCATATGGTCCATTGCACACAAGGATCTATTTCAGAAATATGATCAGCCTTAGAGTGCAAGTAAAACTTCTTTAAATATTTTAAAAAGTGCCTATGGCAATTATGTTCCTAACTGATAGGCTGGAAATGAGGCTGGATCAAAGACAAAGCTTTTAATACAAAGAAAATTTTCTTCATTTTTAGATCGTTTACGAAGAAAAAAGGAGAAAGGAAAGTAAGAAGTTAAAACCCACTTCTCTTTCCTTCTCTTCTTGTAATACACAGGAAGCCTGGCTCTGGGAATTTGCAATATATAATTCTGTGGTGCAGATTTGTGGTAGTGGGCTAGGGTTTTGCTGACTAGTAGCTCAATTTCTATGAAGATCCATCCATTATGGAGCTACACAACCAGCTACAGCCATGATCCAAGATTTTCCCAAACTTTTGGGTCTCACCAAACTACTTGTGAATGTGGATAGCTATAAGCAGAAGGCAGCACAAATTACTTCAATTAGATTCTTGTGAATTTGAAGCCTAGTCACTTATGTTGCAAGAAAACTCCAAGCTGAAAATAAATTAAATGCATGGCTTCAACATTATCAAAGCCTCCATTTATCGTTCTATTTATACTCAAGAAAAAAAAATAGTCCTAAATATATTTTCCTAGTAAATCCAATTCTTTGGAAAACCTAACATGGACCACATGATTGTATAATGTAAATCATTAGAAGCCTGTAATGTATTCAATTTCTGCAATATTCTATTTCCTTACATTTTATTGAAACCACATTGGAAAATGTAAAAAAATATAAGACAGGAAAAACCCCTTCCTAAAACCCCCAAAACTTATTTTCCTTTTCTTCTTCCCTGTAGATATCTTGCAGACACAGAACTTGAATAAGTTAAACTTTTCCTATTTCATTCAGGTTCTCTATACTTATTTATTAAGAAACTTAACAAAGTGGTACTTCTCTCATTTTCCTTCAACACAACTTTTTCATTAAATTGCTGCTTCACACAGCACATGGTTGTGGTCTTTCCTTCCCTAAACAAGCACTTCCAAGTAGCCTCAGAAACTGCAGATTAATTTAAGAGGGGTTTACACAATCTTGTCAGTGAACCACTCTGCTTGTCAAAGAGATAGGACTCTAAATGTTTGTCTCTTTGTGAAGAAACTTGAAGGTAATTTGTGGAAATAGCCCACTATTCAAAAGAATAAATCCAGATGTCATTACCAGCCATTCCACGTGAGTTTCAAAGATTAGCTAGAGTTGTATTTTGATTTCTCAGTGGCTTGAACAAAATTCAAGGAACCACTTAGAAAGTGAAGCACACAGAATCCTTTAGAAATAGGCATTAAATTAGCTTTTCCTTTTCCATCCAAGGAAAGGGAAAGAAATGCTTCACAGTATAAAATATGGTTACAATCAGTACATGTTAAAATCCTAGGAGAAATGGTCTTCTGTGTTCTACTGCCATTTGCAAATCATTTAAAATGGATTTTTGAAAATATATTGAGGAAGCCTGGTATTATTTTTGAAGGGGAAGAGAAAATGAAGAATGTTCATCTGCACTATTAGGTTAGAAGGAGCTTTAGGAAATATATATGAAGAAGGTACTTACTTTCTTTGCAAAGCCAGAAGATCTTGAGAAAAAGGGGATAATTTCTATTAAAAAAACAATTGGTGAAGCTATTTTACCAGTTTGAACTGTGCACAACTGCAAAAACAAAGAGCTACAACTTGCTCTAAACCACCATACACACTATTTTAATAAAAGCTGCCTCTATTCATTATACAGATTTATATATTAGTTGAGTTTCAGTAACAATTTTTGCTAAGTACTTGGCTAGCCTTTCTAAATCTTTGTAGTTATTTGTATGTACCATTTCTCTGATACCTTAGCCAAGTTTAGATGTTGCCAAAAAGTACAAGATTTATTATAAAAACTTGCTTATTCTTTTTGCATCTTACAGAATAAATTTCCATTCTTTCTTATTTCCCCTGACACTCAGCTGTGTTTCCAAATTCTACCCATCCTACTGAACCTAGTAAAGTCTCATTTGGCTGTCTTTCATTGTCTTCTGATGGCTGCTTCATTATCTTTTCACTTTTTAAAAATTTTTGGTCCTCCCCTTGAATTTGCTTTTTTTTTGTTTGTTTTAAATCCCCTTCTGCCTTCTGCTTTCATCTTCTTAAAGCAGACACTTTCTTGAGATATCTATATGTGTATAACATATTTTTATATACATACCTATGAATATATGTATGCATATACAAATGCAAATGTTTCCAGGTGAAATATAAAAAAATAATCCTGGTTTTATTTGCTGTCATTACTGCTCTCTCCTTATAATTTTCCTTTGGTTTTTTTTGAACTCTTTCTTCTATCCTTAACTTTTATTAAGACTGTCTTGCACATTTTCCTGAACTTTAAACACTCTTTAAATTTAATCTTTAAAAGGTAGGATTATCTGAAGATATGGCTTAGAATTTAAATGATTAATTGAAATTCATTGACAGCCTATTTTCAAAATAAACTTTAATCCAAATAAATCTTAGAACTGGACAACGAAAAAGGCATTTTCTCCAGTGATACTAACCAGAAAAATATTACAGCAGCCAGGTATCAGATAAGTAAATCCCAGGAAAATTTTTCTTCATCAGATTGTACTTCAGAATTGATAAATATTTATTGGGGACATCTCAGAAGACAGCCAAAGGTGCAGGCCCAATCATCCAATACTGAGGAGCCAACACACAAGAGGTACTAGTGACTCTTTAACAAAGTTTCTGTAAGACTTGCTATTAAATCTTTTTTCACATAAATTTATAAAATTTATTCCAGTCTGTGTTTGAAATCAATAACAAAATCTTTTTTTAATAGAAAAGGCTCCAAGAAAATCCATTTTCTTTTTTATGAAGGTTTTTTTTTTTTTCAGATAAATCAATGTAAGCAGGGAGAAAAAACTGTGGAGCTAGTCTCAAATATAAGCAGGGATAACACTGGCTTTTCAACACTTTCACAAGTACTCTGAAGGTTTTTTCAGAATTTTTTTTTCTTTTGCATAAAAAGCCTCTCTCCAAAAAGCAGTGTATGACATTTTAAAAATTGGCAGAAATTTGTATGATTGCTAAAATATTTCTAAATTAAGACTGTGAAATACCTTTGGAGCAAACTGCATTAAAAGCTTCTACTTCTGGGTAAATCTTTCTCTTTTCTTTCAAAATTTGATGCGTCCTGTGAACAGGTATTGAATAAAACATGTCAGGAGTATGGCACACCTCCTCATGTTACATTTGTGTTGTGCTGTCAAATATTCCCTCTCCCTTTTCCATTCCCTTTCCCACTCTTTCCCTTCCTTATTTATTTCATTACTCTGTGACACTCAGCAATACATTCTGCAATTTAGCAGGCCCAGTGTGAAACCTAAAGGGAAACTGAAAAAAAGATTTAACTCCTATGGAACACTGAAGGAAGGCTGAAAGCATTTTCCAACCCACCAAACACCTGTTTGCCTCATACCTTGCACTTGCACTGCAAGGGTCAAGCATCTTTTTTTTTAATAGAATTTGATGATTCTTTTTTTGTTATGTGTCACGTCTGAGAAGTCTGCTCCCAAGGATTGAAAAGACATTAAACAAAAACTTCAAATGAAAAAAAAAAAAAAAATCAAACAAATGACAAAACAAGAAGCAAAAACAAGAGGGGAAAAAAAAAGAAACCAACCCAAATCCACAGTAACTTAACCTACTGTGAAAATAGAAATTTGTGATTATTTCTTTCCTGTTTGTCTCCAAATTTGATTGCTTAATTTCTATTTCTTTTGCTACACCAGAAGTAATCTTGATACCAGTGAAATAGCCTCCCATTAAATGGAGAAGTAATATTATTTTGTAAATGCTGTAGACAGATGCAAAGTGAGAGGAATTTTTTTTTTTTAAAAATACCTATCAATGACTGACCTGATGTGAAAAAAGAGCACTGAGCTTTAGTCTTTGAAAACTGAAAGAATTGGCTCAAATATGGCATCAACTGTTTTGAAGTTTATTAAAGCAGGAAATGAGTGGAGAACAAAACAAGGAAGAACAATCTGCAATCAAACTTATTGCAATTATTGCCCATTTTCTTCAGAAACAAACCAAACCAAACCCAATCAAACAAAGCAAAATGGAATACCCGCATTTTCTTCAGAATTATTCCTAGAGAGTGTGCAGATCATCAGAGTCAAATCCTACTGATTTTTGTGTGAGTTTAAGGGCTCCACAAAAATTTTGGTAGCAGCAAAATTAAAAAAAAAAAAGTCTTCTAATTAATTTTGACATCAAATCAATAATTTGATTTGAAGTATGATGATTTTGGCCATGGTAAATTGAATTTTCTTCACAGTAGCTAGTGTATGAGGCTGTGCTTTGGATCTTTGCTGCAAACAGTGCTTATAATTCAAGGACTATTTGTGATTGCTGAGCAGTACTTGCACAGTCAAGGCCTTTTCTGCTCCTCACTGCACCCACCAGTGAGGAGGCTGGGGATGCACAAGGAACTGGGAGGCTGCACAGCCAGGACAGCTGACCCCGAGTCACCCAAGGGGTATTACATAACATTTGGCATCATGCTCACCAAATGAAGCTGGGGGGGCAAAGGAGGAAGGGGGTGAAATTCTGAATTATGGATGGTTGTGATGGTGTAAAAACCAGCTGGAAAGTTAACTCAAAGTGAGCTACTTCCCTTCACCTTGCCCCACCACTGGTGAGAGAGAGACAAAGGCAGAGACTAAGTTGAGACAACAATTTGCTGAAAACAAACAGCAATGGAATAAGAAAAGCACAATACCAACAATAATATTAATAACAAAGGTACACAAAAGAGAAGGTGCTTTACACATGAAAGGTGCATCTCAACCCAGTTCTGCATGACTGCCATGACAAAGACAAGATGGCAGACCTTCCCACAGCTTCTGCTCCCCACCCCTGAGCCCCAGACAATGAAAACAACGATGGACAAAGACCTAAAAAGTTGGTTTGTCCATGTTGTGACGCCCACTCTTGGGCTGCTGAGCTCAGCTGTGCTTGCCACTTGGAGTTGTGCTCTTTCAGAGGGATGGGAAAGGATGGGCGGCAGTGGGAGAAGGACAGAATGGTCTCCAGGGGTGGTCCCAGCAACTTCCCCTGGAAAGAGGAAAGAAAAAGAACAAAATGACAGCACTTCCACGGTGTGCTCACCTTTCCTTCACCCCAAAGCCACAGCCAGCTATGATGATTTGTGTGGTATAGAATAACAAACCTCACTGTGCTCACATGGCCCTGGTCTCTGCCCCTTCTCAGCTGGGACGATGGCTCTTGTCTTCTGTCACCGTTGCTCCTGATGGGGCCCTGCTGTCCTGGAGGTGCCTGAACACCTGCCTACCTGTGGGAAATTGTGATTAATTCCTTGTTTTGTTATGCCTTACTTCTGCATATGGCTTTTGGTTTTCCTATTAAACTGTCTTTATCTCTACTCACAAGTTTTTCCACCTTTACTCTTTCAAGTTTTTCCCCAATCACATTGAGAAAGAGTGACCAGTGAGCAGCTGCCTGGCACTTAGTTGCCATCTGGGATTAAACCACAACAACAGTGATCTGCTAAAAATGTTTCACATTTCACCTGATCACAGAAACATTCTGAGACAAATTTTTGTCACAATTTCAAAGTAGTTTTATTAAGTCCAATATTCAGGTAATATTTAAGTACAGCCTAAAACTCCTGCTCTTGTAAAATTAGGCAAGAGATGCAGGTTCACTACCTAGAAAGTTACAAGCATCTTTATGAACTGCAGACAAAGACTCTTATAAGTATTATATATTGTCACAGTTACTATTTCATTCAGCTTTGCAAGAGATGTGAATCTTTGCGCACCCACACAGAGTATCCAGTAATTTTGCTGAAACTTTTGAGACTGAGGATTGACTCCCAAAATTTCAGGACCTTTGTGTGCTTTCCATATTCTTCTATTAGATAATCTGACAAGTGTGTCAAGTTTTTCACATTCTCCAGCAAATTCCTTCTGAATTTTACAGGAGTTTTTTGACACTGAGGGTAGAATCTGTAGAAGAGAAGCACTACTATCAAGACAGGTTAACACCTTATAATGCTTTTACTGAGGGTGAAGTGAGTTACAGCAGGGAAAGCAAGACCCTTAATAGCAAGCAAGACCCCAATACCTGCTATTTTCTCTTGGAATGCTGCAGTCCATAGGGCTTGTCACTGCATGCCAGCTGCAAACACTCCTGGGCTGCTGAAGCTCTGAATGGGTGCAGCACAGCTGTTCCTGATGTGTTTCAATCTCATAGGGATCAACGTACCTCGTCTGGGTTGAGTTGTATGAAAAAAGAGAGGCTAGCACCCTGAACAGGTGCTTATTTTACTCAAAACAGGGACACATAGAAATGTAATCACTAATGTACTGAGAATAAAGAGCAGTCTTTGAATATAAGCCCAACAGTTGCATCAGTACAGAATTTGTTCATATACATAAGGTTCATAATGAACCTCATTAAGCAACCTCTGGGATGTAAGAGAATCTGTTTTCTGCTTCAGTTTTATTATTTTGCTGTTGGGAGAAAAATAACATGTTCATATACTTTGTATATGAACACTTTACTTGATAATATTTGCTGGCTCAAAAGGAACTAATTCAAAACACAAAGAATGTCCCTGAGTTTTAGTTACCCATTTTATGTAACATTGGTAATAATGTATTTCTTTCTCTTTTTCTTATTAAAAAACATCTGGATAAAACTAAAATAAGAAGATTGTTTTCATATAAGTGAAGTTTTATATTAGAAAAAAACCCCACTCATTTGGATTGCCATCAAGTAGAGAATAGAATGAGGGGTAGGGAGAAGCAAATTGAGATTTTTTTCATGTAAAAAGTCAGATTCTATACTCCTGAAAAATTCATTTTGACTGTTAAAAATGCCTTTGCCAGAAAGAAGGTTTTGCCAGAATCTTGAAAGGGAATTTCTAAATTAATAATAAAAAATATAAAAAGGGATGAGAATATGGATTTATTTGTTCATGGACTATCTGGAAGATGAGAAGTCTTATTGGGACATTTTTAAATAAAAAAGATGTAACTTTTTAGTGTATAAGAATTTGCTTCTATATTGTGAATTTGTTCAACATTTTGAGATTTATTTCAGAAAAAAACTTTTATATCCTTGGGAACCAGAGTTTAAAATAAAAGTTAATTGACTGTGCCTTTGTACAATACTGACTCTGTGGACAGTATGTTCACTAGTTAGCAGATGGCTTTTTTCATAGTTCTGAACTGTCTATATTAATTTTAGTTTGGAGACAGATTGAAGAAATTTGGTTTTATTATGTAGCTTTTCCTGGACATTTTCCAGTATCTACCTGTCCCAAGTTGTTTCTAGCCATATGTGAATGTAGGATCACAGTGTATTTCATATCAAAAACTCTTTTCATTCAGTTACATGTGCATTATTTTAACAAGAGCTTTTTCTACCTTAAGTTTTTGATTTATACCTAATCATCAATGCGTGGATGATGTTTGGCTTCACCTGCAGCAATGAATGTTTGAATTATGAGAAATTTTCCTTAAACTTTAGTAGTTTTTTCTTTCACCATTGTGTTTGTCCACTCGTTCAAAAATAAACGCATTTAAAGCTTGGGAAAGAATTTGGGGAAAAAAAAAATCAACAACTACTTTACAAGCTAACATATTGGAAAAAAAAGGAAGAAAAGCTATTCTACAATTCTATGATTTTGGCTCTATTTCTGAAGGGTGTTGGCATTTCTCCATAAGCGCAGCATTGAGTGTGTCTCTGCAAGACAAAGCTCTTGGTTCAATCACCTCCCTAAGCATTTACTTTGGATAATCTGCTAGGGGTCTCATAGACATCCTCGGATCTTTCTGAAATTGTGAACTTGTAAGGTTTTTCTGCTGTTTGCTTGAATGAGTGGATTCAGTCTTTTGAACCTGTGTTTCTTGGGATGACAAATGTAATGGGAAAACACATACAGTAACACACAGGATTTGGATCAAATTTCCGAGCATATGGTTGATCTTCTTACCAAGAAGAGAAAGCACAAAATAAGGCAGGTTACTGGTAAATGTCCCTTGTATCAGTTCATCCTTTCTGTGCAAAGAGACTGTTCATTCACTTTCTTTTACCAGAGAGTTATCCCTACCTACTCTCTTCTTGCTACACATATGGTCAATTCTTCTCCAGCTTCCTCCACCAAATCATGCTCTATTTAAATTATTAAAAAAAGTCCACGCAAGTGGAAAAAATTTCAGACAGACAAGTCTGTAAAGCCTCACTCTTGAAGTTTTGCAAACTGAGTACAAAGCCTTTGGCCCGTTACTAGCAGTGGCAATCATGCTTAACTGTGGGGCACAGGATTACAGCATCATGTTTAACCTTGTTAGAATCCAGTAGGGCAGAGGGGTTTCAGATTCAGCAACTGAAGTTAACACTTGAAACAGGTAAAGGGGCACTCAGTCATGAAATATCTTGGTTAAAAAAATACTGACAAGCTAAGATTTTTTTGTCTTCCTGAAATGCAACAAGAAGGAACATAAAAGACTTGAACACAGCAATACCTCAATATAATATCTCACTGCAGAGTAAGTACTTACACAACATAGAGGTTTGGGCAGCAATGGCATTGGCCATCTCCATCTCTCATTGATATCTAGCCTTGGAAGATGAGCTGTAGTGTATTGTTTCATGAAGCCTAAAGTGACATACAGGAAAATCCACTTAGAAGAAAGAAATTTCAATGACTATAAATACCAAGATATATATTTGAATGAATTTGAAGTTCATTTTTATAAACTGGGAAAAAATATTTTTCAGAAGTAGTATAAAAACTGAGTTTCTAGGGAAGTTGTAGCCATTACAAAATGCTTAAAAGAGTATATAGAAGACAAATGCCATTACAGTGTATTATTTACAGTATTTATTACTGTATATAATAAAGATATGGTATATAATAATTTTATATATATATCACTATAAATAATACTATATACAGTATTATTACTGTATTTACAATACACCAAGACTGCTCCTAATTTTATATCCAGTGAAAAGTTCCACACTTCTGTTAAAAATGTTAGAAGCTGGAAATACTTTGTTGAGGTTTTATCCCCAAGGTATGAAATTTAGCCACCAAATTTAGTGCTTTAGATCTGAAATGAAATATTTTCAGTGTGACATACTGAAAAAATAACACATAGGAGGAAAATTCAAAACTAAAAAGTTTAAAGGATAACAGAAGAGTACACAGACCAAATTTATCAGCAGTGAAAAGGAGAACCTTGGTATTACAGTCAGTAAAGCGTCAGTCAAGTATATGGCATAAAGAAAAAGTTGGCAGACTATAGTCTATGAAAATAAGGTAGATGCATAAAGAACTCTTTTTATTTTAAATATTTCAGTAACAAAATTCATAAAAGTTTGAATAAATTGTTATACTTTTGCCAAATATCCATCATGTATGGCTGATTTACATAAAAGAGCTAAAGAATTCTTGTCTATCATTAATTTCTATTAACTTCAATTCAGCTGAAGCAATAAAATGACATAGACCACAAAAATAGACCTGTGCAAAAACTAGTCAAGGACTAAGCCTGAGACAGGATTTGGGAAAACAGAACTCAATCAAGGAAACAAAATGCAGAGAGACCAAAAATCTGATAGCGAAGAGGGAGAAGAGGGAATGGAGCATGTCACATGAGGAGCAGCTCAGAGAGCAGGGGTTATTTAGCCTGAAAAATGGAAGCTCAGGGAGGAACTTATCACTTTCCACAACTACCTGACAGGTGGTTGTGGTGAGGTGGGTGTCAGCCCCTTCTCACAGATAACAAGTGACAGGGTGGGAGAAGTTTACCTTAAGTTGCACCAGGGGAGGTTTGGTTTGGGTTCTAGTGGAAAAAAAATCACAGAATAGGATGTGAAGCATTGGAACAGGTTACTCAGGTAAGAGGTGAAGTCATCCTCCCAGGAAGTGTTCCAAAAAAGTGTGGATTTGATACTTGAGGACATGGTTTAATGGTGGGTGTGGTTTAATGGTGGTGGTGCTGGGCTGACTGTTGGGCTTGATGATCTTAGAGGTAATTTCCAAACTTAATATTTCTATGAATAGCATCAACAGGCAGAGAAAAAAAAGGCTCTTTAAAAACTTCATGTGTAAAGGTGGTTTGCATAGTAACAGGGAAGTCAGGTGAGTGAAAGCATTAAGATGTAACTGGTAAACCCATCCAATGAGCATAAGTGCTAAAAATGTAGTGGGCCCTATTTAGTATTGGTTTTTTTCCTACTGTTTTTATGCTCAACTGAGTATGACTTAGGCAAACGTGCCTTTGCATATTTTTAATACATTACGTTTGATTCTGTGTTTAATTTTACTGATTCAGAGCTTAAGGGAATTTGGAAAATGGCCCCTTTCCTATTTGACTGAAGGAAAAACACACTATTTCTACCCATTCACTACGTGCTAGTAACAGAGTGAACAGTTGTTATTCACGCTTCTGTAAAATATTGTTGCAAAAGGTGATGCTAACATCAAGATGCCTTTGAAGAAAACTAACCCCAGCTGGTCTCCTGATATTTGTTTCCCAAAGCATCTGTAATAGCTAATTAAGTGTGATAGTGTGATTATTCAAGATAAATTTAAGCTGGTTGAAACCTGAGTGAAAAAAATCCATTTATTTATTTTTTCAATACTGAGGTCCTTACCAAATAATGATAATGTGATAATTTATTTGATGATTTGATGATTTTCCCCTGGAAACTGTTTTCTTTGTTGCTAATATAAAAATAATTTTAAGAAATGCCTTCTCTGCCATTACATTCTTACCTTTCTTTATTCTAACATTATGCATGTTAATATTGGAATGAATATTAGTTTGTACTCTGGCATGTGTTTTAGGACTTGAATTCAAGTAGAACAAAGATGAACACAGACCCAGGCATTAAGCTATTTTCTACAGTAGAATGGAATACTTTATTGCCACTCTATCATATTTAGCATGTTTGTTTCCCAGTAACTCATGTATAGAATTGGGTTTTTTGATTTTCACTCATTTGAGAATTTAAGCTGAAATTCATGCAGATTTGACTGATGGTTTTAATGTCCTTTTTTATTACTTTGCTGCCTTCCCTCTCCCAACCAGAATAGGGGACTGTTTACCCTTAGAAAAGGCCTAGAATTCAGGGGCAGTTAAAATGTTATTGAAAAACTTTAGTATCTTTTATTTAAATCAGTGTTTCTAAAATAGGAAACACTGGCAGGGAAGCATGAAATGTAACTAGAGAAAGGAAAATCTGCCATAGTCCAAGAAGTTTAAGAAAAAAAATATGAAAATTTTTTGTGTCTCCCCTCCTCCTTTTCTTTCATTTCTCTTTCTTCCCCAGTAATAACTGTGAGAGCATAACACGACCTTTCAGCCAAAGGAGGCACTAATCAAGGATGCATATGGGGCCAAAATCTGCATGTGAGGCTGAGGCACACTCTTAGTACATAAAAACAATTACTTAAATAAGAAGCAGATGCTTTTTGATGTTATACAGAAATACAAACTTCAGTCTCTAGTGGTTAGATGGTAATGTAATCTTTTTTTTTTTGTCCTTTAGATGAAACTGAGTTGTGTCACTTGTTAAAACATCCAGAGATGAAGCTTCAGATTAAGCCTCAAAAACATTACCAAGTTTCTCTATTTTGGAAGAAAACAAGCTAGTATATATGTATTTCAGATGCTATTTAATAAATGTGTTGAGAAATCTAATTTAAAGGCTTATTTTGAAATGGATATTAGAAAGAACCAAGTTATTCTATCTTCTTTTATGAAAATTATGAATATTCAATTATATGACTGAGGTGATTAGCAGTGTGTAGCAGTCATCTTACCTAACTTATGCTGTTTGAAGGAAAAGGTCTGCTACTTTTATATTTTTTTTCCTTCCCAGAGATGATGACAGCTGCAGAAAGTCACAGAAGCACAGAATCTGCTGAGTTGGAAGGGACCCACAAGGACCACTGAGCTCAGCTCCTGGCCTTGCACAGGACCATCCCCAAAAGTCACACCATGTGCCTGAGAGTATTGTCCAAACACTTGAGCTATGCAAGGTTTGGTGCTGTGACCACTTTCCAGCCACCCCTGAGGTGAAAACCCTTTTTCTAATGTCCAGCCTAAAGCTCCTCTGACTCAGCTTCTGGCCATTGCCTCGCCCTATTTTCCTAACCCTCAGTCTGAAAGTTTGTGCTGGTTTTGGCAGGGGGAGAGTGGTATGGGGTTAGATTTTGGATTTCTGCTGGAAACAATGTTGATAATGCAGGGATGTTTCTGATACTGGTGAGTAGTGCTTAACAACATGTTTTCTGCTTCTCATCCCACCCCACCAGCAAGGATGCTGGGGGTGATGAAGTATTTGGGAGAGGAAAAAGCTGGGACAGCTGATCCCAGCTGACCCAAGGGACATTCCATACCATGTAGCATCATGCCCAGCACATAGAGCTGGGGGAAGTAGGAGGAAGTGGGCTACAGTTAAATCATGTTTGTCTTTTCAAGTCACTTTTACCTGCAATGGAGATGGTTGAGCACCTTCCTGCTCGCAGGAAGATATGAATCCCTTTCTTTGTTTTGCTTTGTGTATGTCTGTGTGTTTTCCCTTCCTTATAAGACTGACTTTATCCCAACCCACAAGTTTTCCCACTTTTACCCTCCCAATTCTTTCCCCCATCCCACCAAGGGGAAGTGAATGAGGAACTGAATAGTGTTTTGCTATGGGTCAGGGTTAAAACCCAGCAAAGTTAAACAAAAACCTAGGTAAAAGTGCTTACTTCCCTTCAGTGTGTAAAAAGGATCTTGCAAGACCATCTTAGACTGTACTTTTAAATCTCAATTGCCTTAAGGCTCACAAAATATATCTCTTACCATATCAGATGGAAAATCAGAGAAACATCTTTCTTTTAAATAAAGTAGGGATGACTAGCATTTTCTGTCATCATTTAAATGGTTTAGTTACTGTTTCACTTCTGAATACTTTGCTTCTTTCCACATTATTCCAATCATTCTTTTTTCTCTCTAAAGGGTTTTTCCACCTTTCATTTTATTTTCCTTCCCTTCCTCTTAGTTGTTATTCTCTGACAGTGAGCAATTACTTTGATTCCTCTCTTCACAGAAACCGGTGAGTTTACTATGCTCCTCCTAGTGAAGACATACACACTGTAACTCATGTTACCTTTAGAAGGGGATGGTCCCTGTGACCTAATGTATATGAACCTGTACCTGATACGCCTTACAAAACGTGTACCTAAATTGGAATTTTCTACATAACTTGATCTTCATGATATGCTAGCCAAAGTAAACAATATTTTTCAAAGTCCACTAAAAATTACCGATTGTATTTAAGGTTCTACATGTCCTTCCTCAACCCAGTGCACAGGATTCAAGAGCTGTGAATTTCTTTGGGTTAACTAAGGTGTAGAGTTCAGCTCTACCATTCGTTTTCTGAACGAGTGCTCTAGCTATTATGGGAATATACAAGGTGATTTTAACTCTGAGACAGTGCTGTGTGAAGGAGAAACCTGTGATGCAAGAAGATCATTGCAGGAAATTGAACAGCACATTATATACATATTTTCATTTATCTTTCAGTTGTGAGTTTACTTACCTGTTGGCAGTGCTTGAGATAGAAATCTTTTCAAAGTACTGGGTGAATAGAGTGACATGAAATAGAAATGCTCATCTATTATGGGTCTATCATGGTACTAGAAACCTCCCTACATTGTGTAGTTTAGACAAAGTTTAGACACAGGGAATATGGGATCTCTTTATAACAAGGGTATTGGGCAATATATCAAGCAACAGTATTATTAGAAAACTGTTACAGAAAACAACAAAATTTACAGAAATTTTTTCAACTCTTGATAATTAAACTGAATTTCATCTTTTTATTCTGTTTTCACTGAACTATTTTTTAATAATCTTTCTGCCTTCATAATTCAGATATAAAGTGCTGCATTTGTTCTCAGAGAAACAAACACTCTCATCTGATAGTCAAAATCCAGACTCATTCCAAAGTATATCCTGGACTTCCATTATAAGCAATCTTAGTCTTAAATTAATAGATTCATCAAGACTTGAAGATGAAGCCGTCTCTCTTCATTAAACTCAGCTGTGATCTACTGAGAAAAGAAATGCTCTTCCTAAAGAGTTTTTGTACCTCATATCATGATAAAGTCTTGATCTTCTTAGGGTTGATGGGAAATTATGAAATTAACAAAGCTGAAATAAAAAACTTTTTTTAATCTTTTTTTAATATCACTGAATAAAATATAAATATGTATACATTTATATAGACAGATGCAGAACATGAATTTTTCATTCCATTTTGTCCCATTTTGAAAAATGTCACTTTAAAGTTACTTTAGCAAGAAAGCAAAAATCACGTTGATGGGTTAATCTGCTGTACCTGCAGCGTACACAATCTCTAAACAGCTAAATAGGCACTTTAGAGTTTTTATTTTGAACAGAATTATTCCCAAAGTACTGGGAACATTATTGTAGCAAAATACGGGAGTAGCAAAAACCAGGATGTTGTGCTATGTAAGTACTAATGGGATGTCACATCAGCAGCAAAAGAATCTAAGAGACATAAAAAGAAATCTGGTAGAAAAGATGAACTTTTTAACAGTGCTCTGTGTATACTAATTTCTCTCTTCATTTGCCTTAAAATTCATAGTACTTAAATTAAAGATAAAAAGGAAAATAGAAAACACTTTCTTGTTCTCCTTGAGCTGTTGTTTTAAAATTGGTGAATTCTGATGGATTGGAAGTTGCTGCATAGTTGTAAAAAAAGCCTGGATAGATCCCTGAGCAGGACATTTTCAATAGGAAGGACTTGGTCTCGAGAATTTAACCTGACATATTCTAACCATCAAGAAAATTTTTAGCATAGGCATTGACTCTAGGCTACATTGTAGATTACACATCAGAATAAGAGGGCAGATTAAGTAGAAGTTTCAAAACATTTCCAGATTTTCTTAAGATGGGAAAATTTAAAATTATTTTTCATATTAGATTTATAGATATTATATTGTTCAAAAATTTATTTCCCTCATTAAAAATGTAAATTATAGTCTGTACATAAATTAGTGTATAAATGTTTTCCAATTTATTTCCAAGCCTCATCATTAGTAATTATGTTACATCATAGTACCTCTTCTCCCATATCTTACCTTTGTCCATTTGACCTTTCATGATATCTTTGTGAAGCAATTTCTGAATAAAACTGTGGTAGATAAGAATATTTTCTAAGCTATGCATTAAAGTAAGGAAAGAAATTAGGAGGTCTTATTTTGCTCTCCATTCCCAAAACCTAGTATTAGCACCTAATGATCATCTTTCTACTTGACAACTGCATTCACCTTTTCTCTGGCTTCTACAGGCTATCGCCTCACTTCCCTATTCAAATGAGTCCCTCTAAGAATGTCTTACCTACCTATTACTTTGACCAGTCTCAAGAAAATCCTTTAAGTTTTATCAGAGACTACACTACTGAAGTACTACTAGAGATATTCTAAAATGTACAAATGAATATAATATTTCTTTTAAAAAATCTAAAACTAGCAAAGATAAAAAGAATGGAATAGAATCAAGCATTTACATTATTTTAAATATTTTGTTTAGATTTTATAAATTTACTTATTTTCTTTCCTCTTAAGAAAGAGACTTCTCAAGGAAGGACTTCTTCAGGATAAATTAGACTGAGATTAGAAAAAAGCAATTTAAAACTTCTGTTAAAAATATGTATACCGACAACTAAGGTTGTTAAAAATTATTTTCAATGAATCCTTTAACATGAACTCAAACCTGTATTGCTTTTGTGTTTAAAAGCATTTTAGTTTAATTTCTCTATTGCAAAATGAATTTTGAAATTGTTGAAATTCCTTCTTCTGTGTCTTAGATTAAAATTGATCATTTCTTAATCCAAAGTAAACATCCATTTGAAAACTTAATCTAAAATTATTTTTTTAAAGATACAAAAGACTTAGTGGCTGCTCTTTTATATCTCAAACTTTTCCAAATATTGATAAATGAGAATCAGTTTTCACTTAAAGTTAAAGGATGCCATGTGCAGCAGCTACTTAGTGAATCTTCATTACACTAACCAGAACATTAAATTCTCACATTGATACATTTCCTGTGGGATTCATCTTGCATTAATGTATCTCTGTAAGTCAAACAAGGACATTGTCATAGTCTGTGGACTAATAAAATTATTAGTCCACAGTTAATTAGTTAATTCCAATAAAATACTTATTTCAATTTGGAATAGCAATCTAAGATAAATTAATAGAACCAGATCCTACTTCTTCAAATGGACTTTATTACACTACCAGAGTCCATAGGTGCCTTTGTTTAGGCAATGGTATTCCTCCCTCATGTCTGAGTTGGGCTGGTTCTGGTTACTGGTCCATCTAACTATTTCTGTAAAAATAGCTATAACTGGTTTTGTTCAATAAGTACATTGGGTTTTTTTCTCAAAGATTTCATATTCCTCCTGATAATTTGTCTACATTACAACCAATGGTGTTAGCTACTATTTAGAATAGAATAGCTGACATGATTTGAGATTTCCCTTGGAATAATAAGTAAATCAACATTTTTCATATTTAGTGTTTGTATTATAATACATAAAGGTATCCATTTTCTTTCCTTTTTTTTTCAAATCCCTATATATGTTTTTTAGAGGAAAGTCAGTGTAAAGCTACCATAAATGTTAAAACAATGTGTGAAGATTTAAAAACTTTAATTTTGTTCATACTTTCACAGTATTTTTGGGTATAAAACCCCCCAAACATTAGATGTGCAAATCTATATAGTGGGAAAAAATACTGAAGTTTTATCAGCATTGGAATTACAATCCTGATTGCATTTTTGTGGTTTTTCTCTACACAGAAATTAAACATTTCCTTTGTTTCCATTCTTACAGGAAATAAGCAAAGACTTCTATAAGGCAGTTTTTGTTATGTATTCCACATAAGTGGAATAATTTATTCCACTCATGGAATAAGTTTAATTTAGTAAGTCACTCCTTATTTCTTTTTTATTCTGTGTGTTCCTTGAACTGATATTCCTCATGCAGAGAGCACTAAAACATAGTAAATGCCAGTCAACAATATCTGATTATTAAAGAAATGTATGTTAACCTGCCAACATTTTCAGTATATTACTAACAATGTAGTCATAATTGTCACTCTGTAGTTCCCGCAATATAATACAAAAAAAGACTACATCTCTGCTTGAAACACTTGAGTTCATTATGTATGATTAATAGAGTGATTATAGCTCATACTTGAAGGCTGACATTTGAAATCTCATTGCTGTGTCATCTTTAAGGACAGAAATTATTCTCATAATTTCTCAATATATTTGCTATTCTGTCTCTGAGTCATCTAACTATTCTGATTCCTCTCTGCCTTCCAGAGGTCCTCTGCAGTATTGCTTTTGATTTAGCTGCTTCAGAGCATTCTGCACACTCGTAATTATGAAGCAGAAATATGTAAGTTAACTGACTCCTTTTGGAACAGGAAATCTCAGCTCAATAAAACCCACTTCTGAAAAGCTGCATATGCTGGTTTTTTTCTCATGCAGGTCATGAGAAGATCTTGTGTTTCATTATATCAGATGACTTACTGACATCCTCTGTAGCCTTTGAAAAAACTTCAAATAAAACAATGAAATTAATAATTAGACTCCATAGGCTGAATTTTGTTCTTTCTGTGTCTATTCTTATGAATATATGCTTCCTCACACAAAAATGCTTCATATAAACAAGGATGTCTATTTCTTGAAATAAAACTACATTTTTTACTTATTTAAACTTGTAAGATAATTCAGATATCCCTATTTTTTGATTCACCAATGAATTAGTGGAAAAAAATAATAATTTCTTAAAGTCTGCATTCCCAAGATAACACAAATCTAATTTGCATTTGTAGAGTGTGTCCAATATCTGCCATTTCCTTCTCTCTTTACTCCATTTTCCCTCAAGCCTTTTTCAAATATAATTATCTGTACAGAGGATAAATGACCTCAGCGAGTAAAATCCTGTGTTAGAAGTTCACTTCTGTATAACTGTTAAAGAATATTTCAGAGAGAGGAATAGGAGGTAAATAATTCATTTCAAACCTCTGAAAAACCTTTGTCAGCCACGAGGGACTTGCCCATTGTGGCGCTCTGGCCCTTCTGTTCTTGGCCATGAGCAGCGTTCAGTCGCATTAGCAGCTCCTGCTTGAGCATGATGCACACCTCCTGCTGTCCTTCTCTGCTTCACTACAGGGATGTTACCCACAAGAGTGAAAGACCTCAGTAACCCAAAAAAAATATTCAGCCCTACCTTTGTATGTCTCTGTTTAACAAAGGTGAAATAGAAGCACTTCACAACTCCTTCTGTCAGAAATGCCAAGAGAACAAGAGGTACCAATAGCTGGGGCTTGGAACTTAGTGGTTTTCATGATTTGTTAGTGCAGGATGGTATCTGGAAAATGGAAGTAAATATAAAATTTGCCCCAAACCCCCCAGACTTTCTTTGAGTAGGGCAGACAGTGAAATAGTAAATAGTAAAAAAAAAAAAAAAAACCTCATGCATCCTCTCAGATAGACAAGATTAAAGGGCTCCAGGATTTGTTATGAGATGATTGTTACCTGACTATAACCAGTTAAAAGTTAACATCTCTGTTACCTGACTATAACCAGTTAAAAGTTAACATCTCTGTTTTGCCATTTTATGATCAATGAGAAAGGACAAACACCCATGAGGAGAGTCATCCACTCATTTCATACATATGTCTTTTGATGGAGTAAACTCTACTGAAAAGTGATTCACTTCTCTTCCTTGACTACAGAAGGATTTTACATGACTGATTTAGTGTGATTGTTTTACCATGACTGTACTTAAATATTGATGAACAATACAGAAGCAAAGCTATCATGATTTCATCTATATTCAGCCTTGGCTCATATTATCATGCAGCTTTGTACTTAAGGCTTATAAGGATATAAGTTTTAGTGTCTTTATTCTAAATATGCAATATATTTTCTTTCACAATTTATTGGGAAATTGTCAGTATTTCTTTTATTGGACATATAAATATTACAGTTTCTAATTCAAATTACTTTTAAGCCTCTTTTTAAAGAATAGAACCTATCTTATCACTGAATTGGGATTAAAAAAATGTTTTCCTTTGAAGAAAATATTTACTTTGCACGATTACTGGAATGAATTTGTGTGGATCCTGTCTATATCTCTAGATTTGAAAAACCTTCTGGGACAGTGGTGTATGAAATGTTTATCCAGAAACTTGAATCCATTTAACATACCTACAAATATCAGCCCAGAACCATGATATCTGGGAGAATTTATGTGCTGCTCTTTCTAGACACTGAAATCTCCAATTTCACCAGCAGGAGCTGGCCCAGGACCTGCCATGACTTCCTTCTGCAATATCCATTTTCTCCAGTATAAACAGACCAGTGTGCCCAGCCCATGTCAAGACAATGCTGAGTTCTGCAAAACAGTCACTTTATCAGTTCATACAAGTTCTTTTCAAGTGTTCAGTTTAACCCTATGCTAGATGCATATTTATGCCTTTCATTTTCAACTTGTGGAAGAGTGAGGGACCCTTATCATCTAGACTGACCTCTTGGACAGTAATGACAAGGAGCATTCCAGAGCATAATTCTGTTTTATACTAAAACTTACTTATCAGAGCAAAAAAATAAATTCAGTTAAGATGAATGATGATGGATCGACTTTAATATTGGAAAAGAAGAATCAATATTTATTTGTAGAAGAAGATTGGGAAACAGTAGAGACATTCAGAAAGACTGCTTATGTTAAAGAATAGGAGAATATTTTTTCCAGTAGTCTTCTAGTGAGGGACAGGGGAAGATTTCACTCTTCCAGAATTTTGTAGTAAACAAAGTCCCTTATGACCAAGTCTCAATGAATATATTACACATAAACAAATTTTATTCATATTGAAGTCCAAAAAAAGTATGATATCAATTTTCCCCATTTCTTATTAGGTCTTAATGATTTTGAGCACTTGTAAGGTACTAAAAAAGGATTAGCAAGATGCAGTTCTAGTATCCCTCTGAATTTCTATGAAAACATTTTATGCTTTCATATGCAATCTGTTCAGCCTTAAGATTCCATAACAATCCTAGCTTTCCTTAAAAAGCTCAAGTTTTAAGGCAGTATCTGAGTGAAATAATTCAAGAACATTCTGAAAGCTGAAAAGCCAACCAAAGAATAAAAATTCCCACAAATGACAAAAAAAAAAAATGGTCAGGACTTCTAATTTATAGGCTGACCTAAGTAATAACTTTGGAAATTGACAATACTGACAAAATCTTTTACTTGCCTTCTTTTTCCAGAGCTTTGGGAAGAAATGGCTAGATTAATTTGCAAGTAGGGAGCCCCCGCATTAGACCTTATTTCACTTTCCTCTGCCTTTCATGCATAGCAGTGATTCTTGCTTGCATCATTTTTTTACATAAATCACCTGTTTCTGTCCTTTACTGGATGTTTTTCTTTCAATCAGTTACTTCAAAATAATTATCTTCTTAATTTAAGATTAATTTCTCTACCTTCATTTAAACTAAGCTGTTTCTATATGAGAAAGTGAGAAAAAAAAAGAGGATTTTATTTTTTTCTTACTTCTACAAATTTGCCTGAAACATTTAAGGAAACAGAAGGTCCTGTTCCTATTACATTAGATTAATTTTATTTTTAATGTTTTTACTTAACATTTTAAGAATGTCTATCAAACTGTGAAGAGCTGTCAGTACTATCAACCCTTCAAGCTGGTCTTATAAAGCTGTAAATTTTATGGAGCTTTACTGAGTGTAACTGGAGTAATTTAAATACTGGCAGTTCAAAGTTCTTAAAATGCTCTTTAAAATGGGAGGATTATTAATTATAATCACATCTTATTTGCAGTCATAATCCTCACATAGTGTATTTTGTTAGTTTAGCATGTTAAGCCAGATGATAAATCCAAAGCAACATGGTTGGGGAAGATTACACTCTCAGAATTTGAGCACTTCAGAATCTCAAAACTGCAGATCTCCTGTCACCCAAATGTGTATCTTCTGTCATTGAATTTAGGATGGATATATAGTACCAAGCTATAGGTAATATTTAAATTGCTGCTATATAAAACTGATGATCTGGCAGCACATATCAGCCAATTTGTCTCCTAGCTTTAGTGTCAGCAAACAGATAGCCTAAATGAATCTATAATTTCTATTAATCCAGAATGAGAGCGACACCTTTGGATTACTTTGCATGATGAAGCACAAAAATGTGTTCTAATTATTCTGCTTTGCTTACAATCAGTATACCAAGTTCTCTTTCCTTATGATAACTCATGGAAATCTCTGTGGGAGAGAAGAAGAGGTAGGAGGAGGCACCACACAACTGAGGACTGCTGAGCAGGGACAGGATCCAGTTGTTAAAGACAAGACTATGCCTGGTGAGGGAAGTGTTTGGGGGACAGCATGATGGGAGAGCCTCTCACACTTCCTCTGTGAATTCTGCATGACCAAGGTCCATCTCAAGGCAAATGCAGGCAGGATGGATGCAAAGTTCATCATATTCTACATCACAGAGTTGTTGCTTGTATGGTTAGCTATCAGCTTTTGATTAATGCTTGCAGAAAATACTGAAAAACAAGCTGAAAATGAGTCAGCACTATGTAATTGCAGCAAAGACCAAAGGCTTACTGGCTATACTAGAAAAAGAAAAGGAAATAAAACCTTTTAACTAATTCAGTAAAAGAACCAAAACAACTAAACCCCAAATTTACCTTTGAAACCCTGTGCTAAAGCTCTAATGACATTATTCACAGTGGAAGAACAAGAGTACTGAGTGCTTTGAAATACAGTAAAGAGATGTAGAAAAGAGTGTCAGAGGCTTTCCAAGATAACATTTAGAGAGTGCTTTAACATGAAGAGGTGTTGCCCTTCAAGATTGCCTTTATTTTAGAGGACATGCAAATTTGTATGAGGAATATGAAAAATACTTGAGGAAAATTCAAGTATTTCCTGCTGATGTTCCAGATAATGGGGTAATGTTATCCTTTTCTTCTGAAGGACTTATTTGGAACAAGTCTCTTTCTCTTCTTTGTCTCTGATGGTTGTTGGAAGAATGCCTGTGCAGCAAAGCTATAAAAATAACAGGAAGTCATGGAATGATACAATCCTGTTTAAACATATCAGCATCATTTAGTCAGCAAATCTAACCTTGTTTATGGACTTACTGTTTAGCAATATCTGCTTTTAAAGGAAAAAAGTCACTAAACACTTGTGTAATCATTTCTCTCAGTTGTGGAAGTTTCTCCTGAACAAGGTCATCTAAAATACAGGAGCAATTTCATTCAGCATCTGGCAAGACAAGACTTCTAAAGGGATAGTAGGAGCTTTTGGTCTTTCCATATACTCAATAGGGCTGGGCACGTCACTCTCTCTTCCTCAGCAGTGGAGGTTTAAAAAACAGAAGCTGATGAAATTCCCTTAAACTGTGACTAAAGAAAGTAGGAGCCTTGCAGAGCAAAAGCTGGCCCTCTGCTCATCTATCTTGTGTCATTTTTTTTTCTGTCGTAAATAATATTTCTATGTTCCTTCTCAAGATAATTCTATAATATCTAATGGTGGGCTTAAAAATAATACATAAAACATATAAATGTTTTAAAAACCACTAGCATTTCAATACCACTGTGTCACCTTTGGGGAATTTTGAAAGCAATTTATCTTGGATGGGGAGGAGTCAAATAAAGCTATGTGTCTAATAAAGGAACTGTAAATCAAATAGAGTTCCTGTCAGACATGTACAGAGAGAAATGTATTTCTCACATGGCAAACAATGGCACTAAACAATTACATGGTTTGTATTAAGAGTAAGAAATAAGACACCAAGTTGAGTGGTGTGGTTGACATGACTGAGGGATGGGAAGCCATCCAGAGGGACCTGGACAAGTGGCCCATGGCAATCTCATGAAGTTCAACAAGGCCAAGTGTAAGGTTCTGTACCTGGGCCAGAGAACCCTGATATCAATACCATTTGGGGATGAACACAGAGAGAGTAGCTCTGCCAAGGAGGACTTGGGGGTGGGGGTGGATTAAACACAAGACATGACTCAGCAATAGGCTTGAAGCCAGAGAGCCAATTGTATTTTGGGCTGCATCAAAAGCAGGGTGGGCAGCAGGTGGAGAGAGATGATTCTGTCCCTCACCTCAGCTCTGGTGAGACCCCACCTGCAGTGCTGCATCCTCCTCTGGATCCTCAGCACAGGTTAGACATGGACCTGTGGGAGTGGGTCCAGACAAGGGCCATGAAGATGATCTGAGGGCTGGAGCATCTCTCCTATGAGGACAGGCTAAAAGGGTTTCCCAGAAGACTTTCTATCAGCCTTCCAGTACCTAAAGGGAGATGCAAGAAAGATGGGGACAGATTTTTTTTTTTTTTTTTACCATGGCTTATTCTGATAGGACAAAGGATATAAAAGACTGTAGATTCAGACTAGATACAAGTCTCTTTTTTTGTAATGAGGGTGGTGAAAGAGTGGAACAGGTTACCCAGATGCCCTGCTCAGTATTCTGAGAGCCACAGGCTGGTTGAGCCTCTATTAAGATAGTTTCATCTGATTAAGAGTGCTTAAGTGGTGGATTGATCCTGGCTGTGTGCCAGCTACCCACCAAAGCTACTCTATTACTCCCCTCTTCAATTGGACAGGGAAGATATAACTAAAGGCTCATGAGCTGAGACAAGGACAGGGAAGAGATCACTCATCAGTTACTGTTGTGGGAAAAACAAACTGAACTTGGGGAAATTAATTAAATTTATTACCATTCAAAATCAAAGCAGGATAATAAGTAAAACTATGTTAAAACCACCTTTCCCTCACCCCTCCCTCCTTCTCAGACTGTACCTTCTCCCCCTCAGCAGCACAGAGAAACAGGGAATGGTGGTTGTGGTCAGACTGTTTCTCCCACTGCTTCCTCCTCAGGAGAGGAGCCCTTCTCCTGCTCCAGCATGAGGTCCCTCCCATGGGAGATAGTCCATGAACTTCTCCAACATGGGACCTTCCCATGGGTTACAGTTCTCAAGCTTCAGTGTGGGTCCAATTCACAAGGTGCAATCTCTCAGGAAAAGGCTGCTGCAGCATGGGCCCTCAGTAAACCTGCTGCAGTGTGAATTCCTCTCTCCACAGGTCTGTAGGTCCTTGCCAGGAGCCTGCTCCATCACAAGCTTCCCATGGGGTCAGCCTACTCCAGGCATCCACCTGCTCCAGCATGGGCTCCCGCATGGGCTGCAGGTGGATCTCTGCATCCCTGTGATCCTCCATGGGCTGCAGGTGGATCTCTGCATCCCTGTGATCCTCCATGGGCTGCAGGTGGATCTCTGCATCCCTGTGATCTCCATGGGCTGCAGGTGGGTCTCTGCATCCCTGTGATCCTCCATGGGCTGCAGGTGGGTCTCTGCATCCCTGTGATCCTCCATGGGCTGCAGGGGCACAGCTGCCTCACCATGGGCTGCACCACGGGCTGCAGGGGAATCTCTGCTCTGGCACCTGGAGCACCTCCTGCCCCTCCTTCCTCACTGAGCTGGGTGTCTGCAGAGATGTTTCTCTCATGTAGTCTCATTCATCTCTTCTCTGGCCACAATTGCTTCTGGACAATAATGTTTTTTTTGTTCTTGAATACATTATCCCAGAGGCATTACCACCCTCTCTGCTTGGCTCAGCCTTGGCCAGCAGTGGGTCCATCTTGGAGCTGGCTGGCATTGGCCCTGTCAGACACAGCAGCTTCTCATAGCAGTTGCACCTATCCCTTCCACATTACTAGAATCTTGCCATTGAAACCAAAGATAGTCTTTTAAATTCCTTGTACTTAGAACAAGAAATGTTCTAAGGAAAGAAAAAAATCTGTTTTTAGAGAAGATGTAAGTTCTGAAGAAAAATAATAGACCCTGTGGCAGAGGCTTCCTAAACATATTAGGAAAATTTTGTTAGGTAATTAAAAAGAAATCAATGCATATTGTGTTTGAAATTAAGCATTTCCTTGTTATGCGAATAGTTAACATATTACAGAGACAAGGATGAAGGAAGCAGAAAACTGCTTATTGGGAATACAGGAAATAATATGAGGGAGAAGAAGAAAATAAAAGATTTATAGAAATAATTTTCTAGACTAGTCTTTCTAGATCTTGCTTGTATCACAAAGATCTTTGTCTAATGAATGCATTGGATAAAATGCAGTACAATGGTGGCAGTCTATATCTGAGGATTTCACAGTGCTACCAATGATCCATTTCTCTGTAAACGGTGAATTTACCCACACTTAGCTGCATTAACATAGAATTCATTATTTGTTTTTCATTTATTTGTTCAGAAAGTCAACCTGATAGAAACAAAATGGAACAATTCAAAATACAATCAGATAAATATTTTTAACTCAAGACCATCGAATCAGTGTTTATGGTAAGGGAATACATTGGAGCAATATAAACAATATCTACATGGAGGCTGGAAATCCCCTACAATGAAAGGAGCAATTTTAGTGGAAACCTGAGAATCCATACTAAAGAGTCATCCTAAGATATAACTTTGCTGTCCCATTATATGCTTATGGCTTTTTCTAACTGTTGTTTACCACCTGTACATGAGGGATTCACAATACACAACTGACATGATTAAAATAAAGCAGTATATTCACTAACTATATTAATTGCTTTTTGTAAACACTTTGCGTGATTAAAAAAAATATTACACACCTCTTCCCAATCTGGATGTCTTTCCTGGTGGGATAAAGAGCACTCTGAAAGGCCAATGGGAAAGAATAACAGCTAGTAAAGACACAACTGATTACCCTTCTCTTCTCCCCTGCTTCTCTCATCCCCATTAATGCACACATATCCAAACCACCCATCCTTCTGTTTGGCTGAGCTCAAAGCAACTGTGGTGAGGAGTTCTCTGCTCTCAGTTTTCTCTTACTTTTCAAAAACAACCATCTCAAATATGGTGCTACTTTAAGGGGCTAAAATAAAAATAAGATCATCTTAATGTGCTTCTTACAAATAACTTTTCTGAGACATTCTCTTTCAAGAACTGTTATTCTCTAGACTTTCTTATTTGCTGTATAATGATATCTTTTCACAAAGAGAGGTGTAACAGTTTGTGATTTTCTGCTATTTTTCAGTTGTGGGTTACAGCAAAATACCTGGAATGTCCAGAGAAATATACTATAAATAAGTGCATTTTTGAGTCATTGTGCCAGCATCCTTTGAAATGCAGCAGTGGCAGTACATTGTACCTGGTACCTTAACTTGACTGACAGACAACTGGAAGAAACCAGGAATAAGCCACATGTAGGTCTGAAATTAAAATCAAATCAACAGCCCATGGTTTCTGATGCCAGCTGGATAAATAAATATTTTGTAGTTTTACCTTAAAGTACTGTGTACTTAGGTAATATAATCACAAAGATTTTTCCCCACAGGCTTCTGAAAAATTCAAGTGAGCCAAGATATTGTTACTGTCACTTCTATCATCAAAAAGGCCAAATATTTTTTGGGTATAAGAGGTCATTTGTTAAGTGAGCAACCATTTGGGAAGCTATTTTCCAACAATAAAACAAGAAAAAATAAAAGAGGTTAGAAACCAGGCAGGAAAGCAAGTTAGGCTACTTTGCTAGTTATCCCCAAAATAACTTTTCTATAAGCAAAAGTGAAAAACAGCCCTTAAATATTGATAACTGGAGAAAGGTCAGCAAAGAATCTAATTTAGAAAATTATAATCAATAAATAAGCAACCTTGTTATGAAGACATTTGATTTTTTCTTAGTATCAGATAGTTTCTGAAAATAAAAAAAAAATATAGAACAGAATGCAGAACAGCTCAGTTCCTACCAAACTTTCACCAACCAATAATAAAACACCAGTAATATCTCAGGGAAAAAAGGGAAAAAAGGAAAAACTATTAGTCTGTTTGTAAATTGTTGATGTTGGTTTGCCAAATTCTTTTAAAAGTTCTCTTGGTATTGGGTACTAATTTTATTCCTGTGTTCAGTTAAGAGGGATTGTGGCTTTCCAAAATGAAGTAAACTTTTTGTGGAACAAATTTTTAATGCCAACTCTCTTGTGAAACAGAACCTTAACAATAACACTCAAAAGAAGGGCAGTTTGCAGTTCGTTTGCAGACAGTTTGCAGGAAGTTTTTGCTGAACTTGCAAATTCCTAAAAACAAAAAATAACATTTCAGAAGACTACCTATTTCTCCATTAGCTTTATCAACAGACCAGGTATTTTGGGTATTCTGGGGCTGAGGATCACCAGGAAAAACTGAAATGTCTTCAGCCATGTGTGATCCCTGTATTTAATCAGGACTAAAATTGATCTAGGCAGCTACAGCCAATACTCATGACAAATTTTAACACTAATTAACTTAGACAAATTGCGCAGAGTACAATATTTTCCAAAACACAGGTTTCATTTTGTTAAGACTAATTTCTGAGAAACCCCATTGTTTATTCCTAAACTCTGTGTCCAAATGCAACTGAGTTAAAAATGTAGCAGGGGAAAGCATGGTGTCATTTCACACTTCCTGTCAGAAGTGGTTTCCCTGCTCCGTTCACATTACTCTAGGAATTAGAGCCCCTTGTAAATGTTTGGAGTCATGGGGTATGCTAAAATACAACAATGACTAAGTTATGCATCATCCTATTTGTGTCACCTCTGTTATACTGAAGAAACCATGAATCATTGCCATAACATGGAATAGCTGCAAGGCTCTGGTTGTGTTCTTGTGCTCTGTCCCACATTAAGAAGAACAAATCCTTGGTTGTTGTGTGGTTTCCACATTCTGATCTCATAGCAGAAATGTCTCGAGTCTGCAGAACAGAGGGCAGGGTGGATAGCACTGTTAAAATCCTTATAGGAGAATAAAAGCATCATGCCTGGACACATCTTGTAGCACATAAAGACTGATTTAAGCAGCTCCATTTAGTTTTCAGGGGGCTGATAAGCTAGAGCATCATGACTCACTTTGTTCGTCTCTGATCTGGAATTCCCCTGTAATCAATCCAGAGGTTGCTTGACTCAGTTGATACTGTCAGTGGAAAGCAATGATTCTGTTTTCCAAGCTTCATCCAAACTCATGGGAGCTTCCATGACAGCTATCATCCTTCTTGCTAGATCAGGTCAATCTTGTGTGACACCATCACCATTCCACTGTCAGAAAGAAAAATAAGGAGGAAAAAAATGCTATAAATAAATTCAAGCTGCAGAAAATGGCAATGGAATATGAATTTCCAACAGAAAATTTTTTGCTTGTTCGTTATAAAAACCTGTTTTATAAAGCTACTTTTTCTTCCAATTACTTTTGCAATTGCTTCTTTTCTTCCTACAGCAAATTCTACAGGCTGAGAACTGTAAAATACTACTAATAGCTCAGAGTGCAGGCAGGTTGGCTATAAAACAGTCTACAGGTGGCTGTAGAGGAAAGTGTCTACAGAACTCTGGCAGATCAGTAGTGTTACTTAAGTCTATCTGTGGTGCACACAGTAAAGAAGCCAATCCAGAGAAATGTTCTTAATCCTGGGGGGTTTGTAAGCATTTCACTGCAAGTTCTCAGTGTTAGCAATTCGGTTAGACAAAGGACAAATAGCCTGAAAGCTAAGAAATATTTTATCTGATGGGGAAAGTACATAGTTTTACCTTGCTGAGATAAGAATGAACTCTTTATAGTGTTAAATTAGTTTTCTGGCATGCTTTCTTAAATTATTCATTGCTTTAATATGGCTGTCAGTAACTTGATTTACTGTTCTGTTTGGGCAAAAACAAATTTCAGGAAGTAACACCCAGTGCTGAAAATAATTGGAAAGAACATTTATTTACATACTACCTGTCTGTATCTGATCAAAGATTTCTAAAAATAAGAAGACCATGCCTAAAATATTAAATTTAGGCTTCTTGATGTCCTGTGCCTAATAACTCTGTTGTAGTCTCACCGTACTCATCCATTTTCACAGAAAACTTAGAAAACTTACACGAGAAGTTTGTGACTTAACACATTTTTACAAATGTTTAAACTTAAATTTCTAGCAGTAAAACTTGTATTATTGCTCTGAATCATATTTCTCCTGGTGGCCTTTAGGAAAATATCAAATAAACTTTAAAAATAAAATATGTTAGAGTATTGATGCAGATTAAGTATGTATTAGTGGTAAACTGCAGAGGCAGAGAATTTTCTGACCCTTCTTCTACTGGCAATGGCTGGGGTTTGTTCTCTGGTAGAAAGAAAAACTTCTATAAAAGTTTGAATGAGAAAAAAAATCCTATTTTCTGTTTTCTGGATAAATTGAATAAATATCAGCTGTTCAATGAGAAGGAAACACATTACTTCCTTCATGATCAAGACTTTAAAAAAATAAACTCTGATCAGCACTGTATTTTGTCAGGTGTATTAATCAAGATTGGACAACAGGCACAGGATTGAGCCCTAGAGTCCTAAGTGTGGACTACAAATGGTTTCAGAGCCCAAATTTGACATGGGCATGCTCAGACTGCTGAGTTCTATGGCCCATCAAAATATGGCCAGGTCCAAGAACACACAGATATGTGGAAACTGGGCAGCTTGAAAGTTAACAGAAAGCAAAATAAGAGAGCTTTTAAACTTAAATATTTTGGAGTCACTTTGATATCTAAGATTTTGAATAGAACTTGCTATAATTTATCAGTTTTGGCCAAAACCCAAACATTTTGTTTTGCTGCTTCTGAGTAAAAATTAATAAAGCCAAATTTGACCCATAACAGGCAATAAATCTGAGTGTGTAGTGTTAATTGAAAAATTATTTCTTGAGAAGATCTTTGAGGCTATATCAGTTTTAGATTTTGCTCAAGAATCTGATTCAACAACTGCTGTAGCTTAAAGATTAATATAAATTGCATATACTGCATAGTTATTGAATTCAAGACCACCATATTAAAAACAGATACATAACTTAATTTTTAATTTCAGTTAAGGATATTTTTTTAAGTAATGAAATAGTTTTTAGAAAATGCTGTAGCTAATAGAAAACAAAATTGACAAGAAATTAAATGAAGATGGCTACAACTATTGTTTTCCCTGAAAGGAGAACTGCTGCTCCTTTTCAGTTCTTTTGAGTTACATGGCTCTATGTTTATATGTCAACTTCATATTCAAAAATAATTTCATGAATACATGCAGGGGTCAGAGGATCCTTTTCTGAACACTCAAAATTTCCTTCAATAAGTATGGAATGATACACTAAACAGACAAGTTTGTGTTCAGTGATTCATCTTTATTTTCCTCTACTAAATGCTTGCCATCCAGGGATTGTCATTGTTGGATGTTAAATCAGGAAATAAGATATAAGAAATAAATATATCTTTATTAATTTTATAAAGGGAAGAAACTGGCTTCCTAACTCTGAATTAAATTCAACCTGTACATACTCAGTAGAAAATAATTATGTTATCCTTATTTTATTTAGTTTACTTTCCTCATAGAGATGGATAAAAGAAATGAATTTGGTGAATTAAATATTATTGGTACAATGAACAAATAGCTATTATGGAATATTTAACTCAATTTACTAGAAACAGAATACATAACACATATCTCTGGAAATTAATACAGCAACATATTTTTTGGTGATTACATTCGTAGCTTGAGAAACTGCATAGCTTGTGAATGAAAAATTTCATTTTCTTTATATAAAATATAAAATTTATTAACAATAAGCAGTTTTAGTCTGACTGTAATGCAAATACATAATTCTCAAAGAAATATTATTTAAATAATTTACTCCTCTAAATACCAGCTATCCCATGGAAGAATAAACAACATTATAAGTTTTATAATGACTTCATTATAATTACTTATTCCTGTAAAATTATTTAATTATAATTAATTAATTAATTAATTTAAAATGTAACTAGATATTGATGCAATGTTATACAGAGAATTTATTTCATCCTAAATGTATATATTCCTACACCTGTAATAATACTATTTTTCCTACTTGCTTATTCAGGCCTGTCAAAAGAACACTACACTCCAAATCTTCAACTTCCTAATTTTAAGGAATTGTTTCTACTTAACCAGTATAAAGCAGCATAGGTTAATCCAGTGAATTAATAAGTAGAGGAACTGTGGCACCATTGGGGTGTTTTGATAGCTCAAACGAAAAAAACTCCAGACAATTAAACAACTGGATAAAAGTAAAAATAAATCACAATGACTGATACATACTATTAACCACTCAAACACTGCTTTACTAAAGGTGTCATATAGATTCTGTTCAGTAAAACTACAGACCTTTAATAGCTTCCCTGGATCTGCAACTTTAAAAGCAACCTTAAACTACTCAGCAACATTTTTTCAAACACAGTTTAGGAATAACACTTTTTATTTTCAAAATGGTTTACTGAGTGATCCTAAAATAAACTCAAAAATATTTTTTTTCAGAATCTATTTTTTTTCGATGTATCCTCTTCTCATTTATTTTCAGATGAGAAATTTCAGATACTATTACAAACAGGGTCAGTAAAAAGGGTGGATATAGTTTAGCCAAAGTAATATTTAGGACATTAATAGTGAAATATTTTACTTTTGTGATGTTTAGGACTGTGATACAGGAAAAAAAAAAATAAGATCAAAAAATTAAGATCAAAAATTAAGATTTTTGCCCAATGCCTCCCACATTTCTGTACAGGACAGAATTCCTTTTAGACACTGCAGGATTTGGAAATGTTATTTTGCTACATATAGATATTGCTTGAGACACAGTAATTCTACCACCTATGTATCCTCCTGGTAGGACAGACAATTTTAATAATGAGAATTATTTTCTCTTAGAATTGATAGTACTATTGCATGATTTTATTTCTGTGTTGCATGCAAAGACAAGGACAGCTCTCATAACAAAAACCCACACCCATAATTTCTTTGTAATAATACTCAAAACAAAGTAGGAATTTTATTCAGAACATTCTATTCTATTTCTTGCACAAGCTTAACCTAAAATAATTTGCCTTTTGCACAGATTCTGTTGGATTTTCAGGGATGATGACAGCCTCACACTCCAGTTGATTAATCTCTCAGACACATTCCTAGCCTGTGTTAAGCTGTACCACATAATATTGGTTACTGCTCAGGAGCACTCACTACAGAGCTTCATCCTAAGAAAGACTGATAAAAGTTGAAAAGAAATCAGTACATGACAATCTGATGAGCAGAAAGACATATTGTTCAAGCTCCATGTTGCCCATTAATGGCATCTTAAACAATAATTTGTTGGTAAAGCCAAAAGTCAAAGTACAGCACCAGTGAAATGGCACAGCTATTATTTGATCCAAAAAAATAAAGACATGAAGTTGGATTAATCCTTTCCAAGAAAGTAAAGCCATATAGATAGCCTGCCTGTAAAGCACATTTACATATAATAAAGTCATGAGCAACCTGATCTAGTTTCAAGTTTTGGCCTGAATTCAAAGCTGATCCTTCTTTGACCAGCATGTTGAATTCAAGGGTCTCCAGAAATCCCTGTCAGTCTACCTTATTCTTTAACTTTATGAACTCAGAAAGTAAAATCATGTAAATGGAGGGAAACATGGGTATATATATATATATATATATATATATATATATATATATATA
>JANIJU010003056.1:136063641-136109319 GCA_025504685.1 Leucosticte australis
CTAAATGTACTCCTAAGATTCCTCTTTCGCTTCCTTTTCTTCCTGTGCAAATTCTGAAGCTTCAAAGCACCAGGGTACCTCCTGTAAAGTCTGATGGTTCAAGGAAAGCCATTCCAAACCCTCTGAACTCCATTTTCTTTGCCTGTCAAGCAAAAATTTCTCCACGTTGAGAGCCATTTCTATCTGCTGTGATAAAGATAACCACAGAAACACTGGTGAAGGCTTCTATTCTGAAACTGGTTTATATCTGCTTAAGAAACATTTTAGCCTGCCAGAAACCATGAAGGTATGCAACTGGGACAGGTGATCTTGCTGTAAAAAAAAGTCACATTACAAAATTGTTTCAGTCACAAAAATTCAATGTAGTTGCAAATGATAGTACAGGAACTACAGAGTGCCCATCCAGGACACCAGAGAGCAAAGAACACAAGCACTCTAATGCTTCATTTCAAATATCAACATCCATTGTATTGATAGTCACTTCGCCTTTCCCTTTACTCCCTCTTTGTGTCAGTGGGATTACTGACACAGTGAAGAATTATCCAAGCCCTGTCTAGCCCTTTCCAGGGCACAAAATAAAAGCTTTTCTCTGTGTTTGAATAATGACCAAGTGCAATTCCAGCCCTTCTAACTACATTCACTCGTGCAATGACCACTACCCCAAAGGAAAAAAGGAGGACATGGTGACAGAAGGAAAAGTTCCCTTCTCAAAAGAGATGATTTTGATTGTTAACATCTTCCCTCTCCAGAGCTACTTTGCCTCTGGCAATTCTTGAGGTCTCAGCCTCACTATGCTTTCTTCCCCTATTCCCTCCCTATATTCATTACTGCTGTTTCTTTGAGATTCAGTAAAGTTCTAGAGGATCACGGAACACGTAAATCAAAGCTAAAGTCTTATCAACCAACTTTCTCATCTCCTTTTCCTAGTTTTGCTTTCAAAACATTCACTAGAACATATTTTAATGAGATGATCCCAATATAACCAGGATTAGTCTATTTTATTTCACAATTCTTGACCGTTTTAAACTTCTACTTGTATGTATACAGCATTTTTTAAAAGTTGAAGATATTTGAACAGTAAAATTATTAATGACTAATCATGTTGCATTAATCACACATCGATTTTTTACTTAATTGAAGAGCTGAAAGAAACTGAGAGTACAAGAGTTTGAAGTGTCTTATTTACGAGCGCATCTTTTAGCAATTTATGCTTAGCCTGGTGTATTTTTGGTGCCACCACTAATATGTTAATATATTAGCACTGTCAGGCTAACTGAAATAAGTTTTAGCTGAGGAAAACAATAGGAAGTGGTTCATTGTAAAGGTAAGCAGTGTGCAGAGCATTGTCTCCCTGTATAGCCAATGTTGTTACCATTAAGGGCAAGGACTCCCATAGCAGAACTCCTTACTAAAACATTCACTTTTCAAATAAGCAGAGAGATTTCACACCACTCTTCATTCTTTCTCAAACAGTCCTGATATATATCCAGAACATTGCCAGCAGGTCAAGGGAGGTGATTCTTCTGTGCTCAGCACTAGTGAGACACATCTGGAGTGCTTTGTACAGTGCTGAGTTCTCCAGTGAGAAACAGACAGGGATGTATTTCAGTATGCTCACTAAGGCAGGGGAGCATCTGGAGGATATGAGGAAAGTCTGAGAGAGCTGAGACTGTTCAGCCTGGAGGAAAGAAGGTACAGGGAAGCAATGTTTATAAATGCCTGATGGCACCTAAAGGGAGAGGTGTAAAGACAATGGAGCCAGATTGCAAGACTTTTCTCAGTGGTCCCCAATGACCAGAAGCATGGAAATGAGCACAAGCCTAAACACACAAAATTCCAATTAACCATAATTGACATGTCCTTTTTTTTCCTTTTTACTGTGAAAGTTGTCAAACACCAGAATGAGGACACCTAGAGCTGTGGAATTTCCATCTTTGAAGGTATTCAAAACTGGACAGAACACGTACCTGAAGAACCTACCTTGGGTAACTCTGTTTTGAACAGGGGCTTGGACTAGGCTTTTTCTAGAGGTTTCAATCATTCTCTGATTCTGTGTCTCTAGAAATGATACCCTTTTCCAGTGGAAACACTCAGTGGCAGGATCAGATCCTGAAAAGAGCAATTTGTGACATTGTAAATACAGAAATGAACCTATGATTTGAAAGGAAATGATTCAGCTGTAATGGATGCAAACAAATCATTGTCTTACCTGGATTACCTCACAGGTGCAAAAGTAGCTGTAAATCCTCCCCAAAATCTTCTTCCTGGTATAGCATTAGAAGTACAACTTTGCCCATAGTTGTTAGATAGAAAAGAAAAATGAAGGATTGAGTACACCAGAAAGGATTTTCTTGCTAGTATGCCATGGAAGTGGGTATGTTGCTCAACCTCTTGTAAATCTGCCTCTGCCAACTGGAGGTCACTGCTTGGTATTTTATATCTAATATTTGCCCTGATATTTTGCATAGACTTAGCTGGTATTTTCCCTTTTGTATCAGCATATCATAAGGAAAAAAAAAACACTGTTGGGAATGGTAGAAGCTTTTCTATTTGGCAATTATATGAAGAGTTTGGACTCCACTGCAGGAATTCTGTATTGACAGAATTTAATATATTAGGAGTTTGCAGCAAAGAGGGAGATTTTTCTAAAATAGGAGCCATTTCAGGCTCCTCAAAGAGCTTGCCAAGGGAATGTGAACTGCAGGCTTTAATCATGGGGGAGCTCTTAGGCACCTTGAGGAATGACCTGGTTACTGTGCATGAGCATCACCTGGAAAGAAGCAGAGTGCTACATCAGGTGTCTTTGCCAGAAGCTTCTGCTCACTGAATACTACAAGGGAAACAAAATTCTGTTTCCACTGAATCACAGATCAGGAAGCAGCTACAGAATTTTTCAGGTGGGACCACACACAGAAAACCCCATGACTAAATGTTTAGAGCTCTTTTAATCTGAAACCTCTCCTGGCACCCAAGGCTTAACTTTCCTGTTTCTTTCTTGGGAAACAGAACTGTGAAAATATTTTGCAGTACTTGGATACTAATTCTGCCAGCTGTGAAAATGTAGAGTAGGAAAATTATGTTCTATATGTCCAAAGGCCTGATTTCAAATAACCCTGCATACTTTGAAGATAGTTTTCAAAGAATATGATTCCTAGATTCATTCATACTTACCTAAAATAATCTGATGAGACACAGGGAACTTTAGTGAATGAGTATTGAAAGTTTTTTAGGCTTTCCTGATATTTTACTCTTTACCTGCAGCCAAGGTAAGCTGTCATTATAAAATAGGGAGTATTGGGAACATTTCTGAATATTAGGGATTTTTCATGTCTCTCTGGTCTGGGGTGCAATTCCTCACAGAAATTTTTTATTATAAATTTTCCAGTTAAAATATTTTGTTTGTACTGTAACAGAAAATACAAAATGTACATATGTGATTAATTGACATCACACATTGATACAAAATTTAGGATGCAAATAGTAGTTTAAAATGCAGTTTAAATTGATTCCTAAAACTAAATGTGAAATATTTATGAATGTGGGCATAATCCTTCTCTGTTAGTTTGTGACATTTGTATTTGTCTTTATCCTTTCTGACTTTTTTCTGACTCTGAGATATATTTTCTACAATAAAACTCTTCATTTGCTTCCTAATACTAAATCACATTTAGATATGCTGATGCTTTTTAAACTTAACTTCTATATGGAAGACAAATTATTTTCTGTTGGTCAGATAGAAACAGCTGAATATGGTTTTATTTTAGCTTTATAACTGGCTTTAGATATAGCCATTTAGAATAATGTATAGTGGCAAAAAAAAAGTCATTAATATATATGTTTTTATATACTGTCTCTGGTTTCATAAGATTTTAATATCATCCTTTATTTTCTGCCTCATTTATACACAAGACTAAAAATTTATCACGTTTTGTAGATATAGCATCTGTTGTCAATATAAGCAGCAAAATTATCTAATTAAAAATAAGATTTCACTATTGTAATTATTATTGAGAATTCATAGAGCTAAAATATAACAAAGGGAAACAGTTTTAATTGTTTGTTAAATTGCATGGAAAGGAAATTCTGGAGGACCTCATCTCTGCCACATCCCTTATTGATAAGAGTTGGATGTGCCAGTTGCCTCTTGTTAAAATTAAAGTCAGTGATTTCAAATTCTTCTCCTTCCCTTCTATTCACCGAATTATCCAGTGGGAAATAATAATTGTAAGAGTTTATAACTTGGTACTTCAAACCTTTTCTAGTGTTACTGCAAATGTTCAATCCCCTGATTTTCATTTCCATTGAAATAATTAGTCTGCCTCTCATAATAGAAATGGATAATTTCACTACTTGTGCTATAATGTGCACATCTGGATTCAGACAGGTTCCTAGGTGGTGCAACTTTGCACTTCAACATCTACAGAGTTTTTGATATCTATTTTTTTAAGATTATTACTCTTCTTTCTCTTTTGATTAACCATTTGACTGTAGCAGACTCTAACTTTGGGGTTTTTACCCATTTCAGGGTTTATGATACATGTGGAGGATTTCTAAGGTACATTTTTCTCTGAAATGGGTCCCCTAACTAATATCTCATTGCAAAGTTCATCATCCTGCAGTTGTAGAAAAAAATGCAATTGTACATATATGGATATATGGTAAGTCCAAGGAGAAATTTTTTCTCTCTTGTGGCATTCTGCTTTTTTATCTTGTCTAAGACAAATAAGCAATTTATCTACACAAATAAGAACAGAGAAACAGCACCCAGAAGAAAAAAATTTGGGAAGTGATAGCTCATAAAAACATACACATATACAAGACATATAAAGTATAGATAAAAGGATATATATACTTTTTTGTCCCTAAAGCAGTTGAATTGCCACAAAATTAGCATTCAGTGATATGAAGGGGAAAGAAATACCAAGAGTGTGACAGAGATAGTGCATCAGGTTGTTGCTGTTTTAAATCAGGGCACCTGTACTCTCTATGCCTTCTTCACAGTTGGCATCTGTTACCTTCCAGTTCTACAATCTTCAGGCCATCCTGAGGGCCAATTTTTTCAAAATGCTCTGAGATTTTTCTGCATCTCACACACTTACCTTTTCTAGCACAAACAGACTTCAAACCTTGAAAAAAAAAAGTATAAATTTATATCCTATATTTTCTACAGAAGGGTGAAATATTTGTTTTTCAAGTCTATTATTTCACAAAAGAATTCAATGCTATTTTGCCATCAGTAGATGTTTCCTGAAAAACTTATTTTTGACAATAAAGAGTATGTGATTTTATGATTTTTTAACATAAATATGTTTTTTCCCCTTTTTGCATGCACTGGGAAGTAATAACTTGCAGTCAGCATCAGCAGTTCCACTTTATAGGTTTTTAATTATAATTTTTTATTTATTCAAAGCAAATTAAAAATTAAATTTTCACTTAACCATCATTTCTTGTACCCAGAATAATGATCTCAAGTGTCCCACTCTACTCCTGATCTCCAGTTTGCCTGCCTCTAGGAAATTTTGAAGAAAGACAGCATTCTTGTGAATTTGTATATCCAAATGGTCACAGTCAAAGTTCTCAGTCTTTGTTTAGGCTCTGTGCAGGCTCAGTTTTGTACTTGGGTCATAGTTGTGCTAGATGTATAATATCTAAATAAGCCTACTGAGAATTTCTCAGTTTTGTTGCTCTCCAAAATTGAAGGACACACAGCATTTCTCCAGTTCTACATGTTAAACACTGATATTTTTCCATAACTTCATTTTTAAAAAATTTCTCTAGTACCCAAATTTGAGCTGTTCCTCTCTTTCTGTACAATTTTTGTGACATCTCATTTTGTCCTTTTTTTTGTTATTAAGAAACTGATAAACAAGACCAGGCATCATAGAACCTTTCTTCACAACCAGTTTTAGCCAGTCATTTGTACTAAAATATAAATACCAAATACAAGACAGCAAAAAGTACATGCTATTCTGCAGCAAGTTGTAAGAGTTTCTTCAAGTGCCCAGCAGCACAATTAAAACCAGGAAGAGGCTAAAATAGACTTGCAGCTAAAAGAAAGATTGAGTTACCAGTATTTCTGTGGATCCATAAGCATGATGAAACTGAGTATATATTTAAACTAGAGCAAAAAGCCATAAAAGTTGAAAGTGATCGGGTAAGAAGGACATACTAAATAAAAATTAAACCCATTAGGTACTAGTTCTTACTCCTCTAGCCAGCTAGTATATTAAGTGTTTTTGCTGTTTTTTAAGAGCATACAACTTGGAAAAAAAAGTCTGAAAATAAAAATATCAATCTTGAGTTATCTATGTTTATAAATAGAAACTAAGAGAAATTAAACTTAAAATATACTGAGCATAAATTGAGAAATTGAGTTAAAGTTCTTAAAATTAAAGATAATATTTTGGATGTCTTCTTTCTGAGCTGAAAGGCTGGCTGAGAAGGATGTGGGGTCTCCATCAACAGAAAATTTTAAGAACAGCTCTTGACACGCTACCCCTCTCTTAAAATAGGGGATTGGACTAGAAGTTTTTTCCAGCCTTAACTTTCCTGTGACAAAGATTATACTTTACCAGGCAGCTCTCAGGAAATCTGCATTAGCAACTACTACAGTGGAAAGGAATTATTTTCACATTTCTGTTTCTGTGGCAGTGCTTAGGTACAGAGTGTAAAGAAATGAGAGAAAGTCAGGAATTCAGGCAGATAGGTAAAAAGATAATAAGCCAAAGGAAGACAAATCATATTTACATCACGGAAAATTAACATTTCACTAAATATTTTCACTCCATTGCTATTTTTTTTATAATACCAGATATGTACAAAATGCTATCATCTGCAATTGCACTGAACTAGTGTGGTCACAATTAAAATTAAGTGATACTAAAAATGTGGCTAATTATCTGAAGTTTTTAAATGTCTATATTTTGATGACTGCTGTCTAAAATTTTAGGCTTTTCTTGTCACTCCTTTTTTCTCCATAATGCTTTTGGTTGCTGTTCTCCAAACTCATTCCAGTGTGTCCATCTTTCTGATAAATCACTTCCAGAATGTAACACAATGTTCCAGCTAGAGCTGTGCTACTGCCACATCATTAGTAATTAATGAGGTAAACATTGATATTGATAGATGGGATACTACAAAATAGATCCATTTTTAACTGAATCAACATTAAAATTTTGGTTTCTGGTATTCACTCCATATTTTGTCAATTGTAATCTGAAAGAAAATTAAAATGTGGGATTTTTTTAAAAGATATGAAAAATAATTTAGTTTTTGAAAATATTCTGAGATTTCAAAAGTTAGATTTATTCTGTGTCAGTATGAGTAGGGTGGTAAAAGCAAGAGAAAAGAGCCCTGAATCAGGGCCTTCTGTTTAGGATAATGATGAATAATGTGAGATCTGAATTGCTACTCTGCTTGAGTCAGGGTCAAGTCATGTTTCTCACCTCCTCCAAAACAGGTCTAATTACCAAATTGTACAAGATGCAATTCCTGCTATTCTGACTTTGCCTGAGTGTTCAGTCACACAAACTGGGATTAGGATATTTTTCTTTGATCTTCTCAGGGAGAATAATGGGTAATTGATACAGTCAAATGACTGCAGATTTTTCCAATCACTGTCAATTAAATATCTCAGCTAATTCTTATGAAACTATGTCTGGTTAATCTTTGTAGTCCAAGACACAAATTTCCATAGTTTATCTGTAGCCGATTGTTCTGTTTTAGCCTCATGGACCAGATTTACAGAATATTAAGCATGAAATATGATGGACTCAGTTCATTCCAGTGCAGTGGAAGATGTAAAAGTCACAGAGCTCTGATCCCTCACCTCCTCTCTAAAGAGCAGGGAGAACACTGGCCGTGCTCAGTCCTGAGGACCCTCTGGGACAGCTCTCTCCCATGCACTGGCTATCTAATTCTGTAACTCCCAGCCTCACCCTGCCTTTGTAGGTTCCAATCAACTGTGTGATTTTTGGTTTAACAGAACATCACTGCCTTGCATAGAATCTCTGCAAAACATGGCAGGTATCAGTGTGAGTTAGACTGAATTTAGTTAATGGTGTGAAACTCCAGGCAGATATCTCTAACTGAGGATGCCTTGACCCTGCTCTGTCAGTAGATTAAAGTATAAACAGAGTTCAAATATGGTTAATACAACAAATATTTTTGAAAAACAGAACAAAAAAAACAGAAACATACACCAAGGACTGGAAGGCAACAATTATCAAAGTACATTTCATAGGTATGAGGTTCCATATGACTTTTTTCCTTCAAAAAGGATACAAACTTTTCAATAGTACCATTGAGGACTGATTTTTTTCATAGTCAATGTAGGTATTTTGCTGAGATATGCAAATTTAGAAGTATAATTAGCTGCTCTATACTTTTATTAGTATCCATGAAAAGAGAACAGAAATCTTCCAGGCTGATTTCATAAACCATTGTCCATGGCTAACTGGGTATTTCTGATCTTCCACAAGAAAATAAGGAGAAAATACATTATGACTTAACACTGAATACCATAACTGAGAAAAATCATTGAAGGAAATCATTGGGGGTCAACACTTAAGTTTACATTTAGCCTAACTTTATTGAAGACCCACATTTCACAGATCCCAGAGTACCTGCACACACTTTCTGGTACAGTTGGATTAACTTCTGTACCTTCATTTACCATTTACCAAAGTAAGAAAGGTACTGAATAACTCCTACCTAACAGAGCAGTAAGAGAAAAGCTAAGAATAACCCAAGGAAAACCTCATAATAGATTAACTGGACAGGGAATTTAACATATAACCACTTAACCAAAGGCTCTCATGTATAAGCCAAAGTTGTACATACACCTGTACTGTAGTTTCTCAGGAGATGACTCAGGTAGTTTGTATCTTGTTACATGTTCTAATAATTTGCTTGATTTTAAAAAAAGATATAAAACCTAACAGAACCTGTTCTGGTCAGCAAAGAAAACTTAAATTAACCTTTTAAATATATATAATCCTGAGATAAATTAGAAACATTAAGTCAAGAGAGACGATATTTATAAATTCAATAATCTTGGAACTCTCCCCAGTCAATATGACAGAAGTCATAAGCAAAGTTTTAAATTTAATTTAATAGCAAGATGAAAAATCTGAGCAGAGTATTTCTTTTTCTCTTAGCTGGTTTCCTTTTTTTACCAGTGCTAGAGAAAGAAATACACTTAAATATGGTATTTCCCTAATTTAAAGCAGAAATATGTCAATGAAAGAAAACAGAGAAGGACTTTGAGATGCTGTGCAGCAAAGACTGTGGGGAAAGAAGAAAAGATGAAACCCTTAACCTTCTTTAGCAAACCTGTCATTACAATCTGTGGTAGGAAAAATCTCTTTTGCTTTTTACAGATTAGCATATGAAAAACAAATCCTGGTATCTGATACTGAACTCAGTTCTCTGTTTCTTAAAGATACAAATCTATTATTGTCTTTATCAGGGCTGGTGGAAATTTAGGAATGCACAATGGACTAGATTAAGGTTGTTCTCTATTCCAGACACTTCTGGATATGCAGTTTAAGATTTTGGCATTTTCTGCCTTTTGCATAATTGATTTTACAATCTTAATGACATTCCTTTAATGCTTATCTTCAGTGAGATGGAAAATCTGCTCAAAATTAATTTAGAGTACATCTCAGAGATTTTGGCAGATGGAGGGACCTTACCATCAGCCTCTAGGACAAAATTAATGTTATCAAAATGAAAATGCCTTCTCTAACTCTACATGTCCTAAGAGGTCTCCTGTTTATCATTCATCTGTATGACTCTGGGAAAATTAACTTGATTTTAAATATTTCTCTTGCAGACAGATAAGAGGAAAAAAAATTTGTGAACATGTGCAGCATTTCTCTGATCTGAAAACTTGTGTGCCTATTTTGTATCTCTTTCAAACAAACTCCCTTTTTTCTCTGGAAAAAACAGACTTCATCATCCAGAACTGCTTAACTTCCACTGCAGGAATCAGGTTTTTTCTCTTATTCATGGAGTGGTTTGGGTTAGCCTACTGCAACTTAAACTGCTTGATGCCTCCTACAACTCCTCTTAGGAAAGAACATACACTACTTCGGTATAAACTGATAAATAATCACTTCTTGGAAGTTAACTCTAAGAACTGGAAATAATTAGTCCAGTGTACCGGAAAATCAAGATAAGAAGATAGATTTTGTCTTTCAGTTAATTTTGGAGACTGCATTTCAGCCACTGTAGTATTAACACCCATCAACATGTATAGGCTGTAGAGAAATATCTATAACCCAGTGAACCTGAAGAGCAAACACATCCTTAAGAACTTGGGGTTCTTTTGTTTGTTTGTTTTGTTATGTTCTGTTTTGTTTTAATTCAGGACAGAGAATAGCAATAAACACTATTGCTTTTGATGTGAAAATGGTGTATCACATTCAAGCAGGCAGCTGCAAGCAGCCGGGTGCCAGTGCTCAGACTGATTTGTGCACAATATCCAAACCTTGCCTCTGGGAAAACACAGTGAAAGACATTAAAAACTTTATTATTGATTTTGATTAAGACTGGCCCAAGCACTTGTCCCACACATCCTCTGCCAAAGCAGACATGTTGGATTTGTGGATTACCAAGATGTTTTGGCACTGTACCAGATTTCAACTGTCTTGGCTAAAATAAGGTAAAAGATAAATCTGATAATGGTAAGTAGATGAATATGATAATACTTCCTAGAACTATGTCTTGGGATATAACCCAGCCTTTTGGAAGGTCTCTAAGTTGTGGAAAGCCAGATTCTCTAAAGCAATTCTTGTAGCCAAAGAGCATATATTGCTTCAGATAGAAAATAGATTCTCTCTAGGGACAGAAACTTGGCACATTAACTTGGGGGAACTAGAAGCTAAGAAATGAGTGCAGTTTCAAATAATAGGGACCTTGGGAAAAATCTAAAAAGCTTTTATCCAACTTTTTACAACCTTTGATTAATCCTTAGAAATTGAATACTGAGAGATCTCTTTCCACTGTCTCAATCTCTCCAATGTTTCCCCCACCCATGTAGACATCCTGTCTCCTTGCCCAGCAAATCCTCCAGTCCCCTACTTCTTGTTTGGCAAGTCCCTTGTTTTCTTTCTAGTTCATTGGGCTGTTTTTCTGCTGCTACAGCCTTAAATCACCATCTTATGTACATATAAATGCTTCCTAATCCCAGCTTTTTATTGCAAATATTTTGTAGAGTCACTATATTGCATATGCACCTGAAGGACAGGATCCCATCCGGAAGGACCTGGACAAACTTGAGAAGTGGCCCATGGGAATCTCATAAGTTTTATTAAAACTAAGTGCAAGGTGCTGCACCTGGGTTGGCACAAACCCCAGGCATCAATCCAGGCTGGGGGATGAACAGATTGAGAGCAGCCATGCTGAGGAGGACTTTGGGGTGCTGCTGGATGAAAATGACACCCATGAGCTGGGTATGCTCATGACATGAGCTGGCAATGTGGAATCACAGGCCAGAAAGCCAAATGTGCCCTGGGCTGCATCCAAAGCAGCACGGGCTGCTTTTCAAGGGAGGTGATTCTTCCCCTCGACTCCTTTCTCATGGGATTCCACCTGTAGCACTGCATCCAGCTCTAGTGTTTCCAGCCCAAGAAAACCATGGACCTGATTGAGTGAGTTCAGGGGAAGCCATCAACATGATTAGAGGGATGGAGCACCTCTCAATGAGAAAAGGCTGAGAGAATCAGGCATGTCCATGCCAGAAAAGAGAAGGCTTTGGGGTGATCAAATTGTGGCCTTCCAGTACCTGAAGGAAGCCAATGAAAAAGACAGAGAGGGACTGTTTACAAGAGCAGGTAATGACACAACGAAGAGGGATGGATTCACTCTAAAAGGGAATAGGCTTAGATTAGACATTAGGAGGAAATTCTTCACTGTAAAAGTGTTGAGGCAGTGGAACAGGTTGCTCAGAGAAGCTATGGAAGCCCTGTCTCTGGAGATATTCCAGACCAAACTGGATGGACCTCTGAGAAATCTGGTCTAGTGGAAGATGTCCCTGCATATGGCAGGAGGCTGGAAGTAGATGATCATTAAAGTCTCTCCCAACCCAAACCATTCTATGATTCTATATGTGTTGCTAAGTTTTATTGAGTACTAGAGTAGGTCTGAGAGGGCTGTTTGCAGATGAAATTTTACTGGTGGATGGTAACCAGTTTCTGCTAGGTCTTAAAAGCTTCCTCTACTGTGGAGAACAACAAATGTCTGTTATCACCAGCTGTGGTATGCATTAAGTGATACCTCAACCTGAGTTTTATGCGCTCCACTTAAAATTTATATGTATTTTAATTGTGATAGCAAATTTATGTTATTCCTCCATTTATAAAAGCATGTAGGAACTGTTCAGGAGACAAGTTAGAATAGATGAAACATCTTGATTTTTAAGTAACTTAACAACTTTTGGATAAGAAAGTTCTGGTTTTAGCACTAGAATGGTGGCAGTAGTATTGTTAAGTTGGCATTGGATGCAGCCTGAGAGAGCAGTGGCAGAGCTGTTTTGCATGGAGGTGAATATTTATCTGGCTTCATCATAAACTCTGAGCATTCCAGCAGTCTGTGGCTCCACAGCCTGCCAGGGAGGAAGAAACAAAGCCTGTACTGACAAAGCTAACTCAAATGTCTGGATCAATTTTAATTCAATCTGTATTACATGTGATAGTGTGCCTTTTAGTGACGTCCTGGATCTAAAATGAGGAACAAATCTGTTCCAAATTATGATAGAGTGATTTGAAATTCTCAAAATATTTTCATGTGGGTTTTTTTCTGATGCTTTCATTTCCAACTAAAATGATATATCTAAAATAATTTCATGTTTCAGAGGAACAAAGACTGGCAAAGGGAAGAGAGAAAAACCTGTGAAGTGATTGTATGCGCAGATTTCACTTTCTCAGAGTTGGTGGTAGAAACATGGCTATATAGGAATTATTGAGTCATTACAGCAGTTAATTTAGAAAAGGATTTAAAAAAATCTTTGCATTTATGTTGCCACAAATTATGACATAAATTTAATGTTTGTAATGGTATAAAAAAAGTAATGGTACAAGTGTAATATTAGTATAAAGGTTGCATTTAGCTATACTGATGGATATTTTAAGAAATTTTTAATGAGTCTTATGTTACGCTGAAGTTGTCTAGACTGATATTTCACTCTTCTCCTTACTCTTTTTCTGAAGAACTAGAGAGAGTAGTCTCATGGGTGGCTTTGCTAATGGAAGGCAATGATCACAGGCCAGGTGAACATGAGAAGTGAGAAGCCCTTTGATACATTGTTATGACCTGCCCTGGAGGTGGGGAAACCAAGGTTTGGTTAATGAATCCCTTGGGACAGATTAGAGTGAAACAACACAGAATGACTGGTGTTTCCAAATACATACAGATATATGCATATTTGAAAGGATGTATGTGGTTGCTTGGTTACTATCTATCGAAATATAACAATAGATAAGGAAAAAAAGAAAAAGAACAGTTAAGAGTAGACAATGGAAAGATACCACCACCCCTGGATCTAGCAACCAGACTTGATTGTTGCAATTTAGATGTCCATTAGTCCATGTGGTGGTCACAGTCATGATCCATCAGGCATTTGGGGGAGCCCCACAAAAAACACATATTAACTAATGGGTTAATACGCACTCAGGTTCAGGTGGGAATGCCAAGATACCTGCCCTGCTGGGGAGTTTTATAGTGTCTGATGTAGCACTGTAGATCATGCACAGTCTTCTGGTGGATGGCCCCAGAAATGAGTCTGGGGCCTCTTTGGGAGTATTTGATGGTTTATGATCTATTTTTGATGGTTTATGGTCCCTTTTAAGACATGACACCTACCCCTTAGATTCCATAGTTGATCCAGTTTTGTCTTGTCAGAAGAGATGAATTGGATAAAAACCTTCAGTCTTACATGTAAAAGTGTGATACATCCCTGGGGGGTCGGGAGGGAGGACATTACCATTGGGATAAAAAACATTACAGCTTCTTACCAGCCTTTTCTCTTATCTGGCTCAAATGTCATTAGTCCCAGTTTCTCAGGGACACAAATACTGCAGGGCTCAACCAGTTTATCTAAACAAAGGTTGGTTTGTCATTCTTCAGTGGTGTATGCACACCCTGTCTGCACCGGGGTTGTTTTTACACAGATGAGAGTTTCACCACTTCATATCCAAAAACTCTTCTCCTCTCTCTTGGCTGGGAGGTTGCAAACCTGGCCTAAGCAAAACACTTGCTGCTTTTGCAAAAGGTCAATTGCTTGAGTCATTAAACCTTACAATTTCAGTCTCTCACGCATATCAGAAAATTAACTCCATAAAAATAACTCCTTCCAAAATGGTGATTTGGATTGATCCCATGAATGTTTGTTAAAATGGCAATAATTGGGAATGTGATGTAAAGGAAGGTGGAGAAGGAACCCAAGGAAGACAGAAAGTTTACTTTAAAGAATGAGAAAGACCTTATTTGACTTATTGCTTGAGAAGACACCAACTTAAATGTACATTGAAACTTCATTATAATGAAATGCCAAAGAAGCAGCAGATCTGTTTAGTAATAGAGACTCTTTTTTCACACTAATGATGACTTCTAAGTCTTTAAAACATTCTGCATGTAATGGTTGGATAGCCATTTAGGAGTGCTGATTTAGGAGGTTTATTTCTTCAGAGACCTAATAATATCAGAAATACTAAAATGTGTTGCAGTAGTTCTTAAATGGAGCTTCATTTTTCTTGTGAGTGTGAAATAAATCAAATTATATACTGCTAAGTAGTTAGAGGCACTAATTCATTGCTTTTGATGCCACCTTTCATTTTAAATTAATGCTGAAGTTTCAATACCTTTGGCTCTGCAAATCTGCTAAGTCCTGCTTTGTCTCTTTTATTCCTTTTGTAGTGTTGTCAAACAGAGAAATTCAGAGTTGGAATTCCACTTGAAATTAAGCTTACAATCAAAAAGAAAAAAAAATGCCAGACACCCTGAAACCTTGGCTTCTCCAAGAGTTATGCAAGAGTGGACTTGAATATGATTGCTGAGTTTTCACTGCTGCCTTAAAAAGTTCTCATAAGAAATTTATTACAAATGTTCTTTAGAGGAGATCTGTATACTCAGCTTTTTATACTCAATGAGACCTGCAAATGAAAACACAAATATGATTAATTAAAAAAAAAACCAAAAAATGCCTAGCAGCCTTCTATTTTAAAATTACACTACTTCATATGTTAAATATCTTCCAGAATCTACCTCATCATATTTTCATAAAAGATAAGCAAATCCATAAATTTCAGTTTCAGAGTATGACACATAGTTTCTGCCCATAATTCTATAATCATTGTAAGCTAAAGCAGCATCTGAAATAAAGCTATCGAACAATTCTATTACATAATTTAATACTTAGAACATGTGGTTTGTTATGAAAATATAATTGGAAACTCAAACAGCATGCATTTAAAAAATGCAGTTAATCCCAAAGCTTAAAATTTTCTTTGAGATTTTTCTTGGATTCATATTCATACTCTTTAATGTATCAAATATAGTCTCACAGACAGCAGCTTATCTTTAATCCCTAGCTTCAGGGTGTGACATTCTTAAATAGATTTTTAGAAAACCTTCTGTTGAAATTTGATAACCATTAAACATAGGCCTCTACAAATTTGTATCCAGTCATTTCTGATGGCATTTCACTGCATTCCCAACAAGAGACCAATGAAGAGATGTTAGCCAACAGCTATAGTATTAAACTGTATATAAATTTAAGTGCTGTATTTTCCTTTTTCAATCTTTTTGATTACTCTTTTCCTCTTAATGACATGAACAATTTTCCACAAACAGAAAGCAACAGTCCTGATTTAGTGAAGGTATGCCAACAAGGTTGTTAAAATTTTAACAGAGAAAATTATATATAGCTAAACTTAGGATATTTACATACATGAAGTCAAGATATTTTAAAATCACCTTTTCTGCAATAGATTTGTAGGGAAAGCTTAAGTTAGCAAGAACCATTTCTAGAATTAGCGTAGCTACAACAAAAAAGCTCCTCTTGTATCATGAATTGCATCTGTGTGAGGAAATATGTCCCATTCACGGATCACCAGAGACAGAAGAATATGTGTAAGGCAGGAAGTGATGTTAGTAATGGAACTAAAAATATCTTCTCCAATTCTGTTCACAACAAATAGAAACTAAATATTAATCTGTGAGATGAGCAGATGACTTTTTCTGTCTTCCCTTTCATATTGCAAAATTGAACCATGAATTAGGTGATACTTACATTGCACAGAAGGGAAAGGTTCTTGGAAAAAATAAAAGGAGAAATTCAAATTGAATTATTTGTAAGCACAGAAATGAGTTACTAAAGCTGAAATCTCAAATGCCCCATCATGTATTTTATGTGTTCTTTCTGGTAGCTGCAGTGATTGAGGAGGCTCAGGATGACCTTATCATTCTATGCTTACCTGAAAGGACGGTGTAGCCAGGGTCAGCCTCTTCTTCCAGGGAACCAGCAACAGGGTGAGAGGACCTAGTCTTAAGCTGCACCAGGGTGGGTTTAGTTTGGTCATTAGGAAGGATTTCTCCACAGAAACAGTTGTTAAGCGTTGGAATGAGCTGCCCAGGGAGGCAGTGGAGACACTGTCCCTGGGGGTACTTAGGGAAAGACGGATGTGGCGCTCAGTGCCATGGTATTGTTGATATGGTGGTGTTTGGTCATAGACTCAATGATGTCAAAGATTTTTTCTGAGATAATTCTGTGATGTCTCAGGGAAAAAAAATGAGGAGAAATTAAAACCTCTTGTTTTCCATGCCATTGAAATAATGACAGTATTCTACTGGCTCAACAGAGAAATGCGTGAAAAACCCAACACTATAATGCCTTAGGAAACAACATTGTTTTTCTCACAGCTATTTCATGAACCTGACAACATTTTTTTAGTTACAGTGAAGAATCTCTTCAGTTTTTATACTTAATCCAAATTACTATTGAAAATGAGTGCTGTAGGCTTTTTTCCTCTAGTATCTATGAATGGGTTTCTTAGTTAAACTAACATACAAGATGAGCTAGGGCTGGCACATGCTTATGTTTACCCTCATCTCATTTGAGATTAATTCCATCACGTGTGGAAATTGTGAACTTGCTGTATATAAGATAGACAGACCCACAGTGCCCAGTCAGCGGAACCAATGAAACCCTGAATTGAGCTTTAAAGAGGATTTTGAGATCTCAGCTACTGCATAAGAAAATAAAGCTAACCAAAAATCTATTTCACATGTGAATTACAGCCTGACTAGTTTTCTTTTATTTTTTTTTAAATCCATTTTTCTTCTGTCATTCATAACTATTGTCAAGGTCTTATTTCGTTATATTAAAATAATTACCTTAAAACATGTCAATGATACCTGGAATCTGTTATATTGTCTTTGACATTGGCTGGATTTTGAACTAATGAGAAATGCAGGACTAGATAAACACATACAATTTATGTTGAGTTCATTTCTTCATACTTTATTACTTTGATCTTCACAGCTCCAGTTTTTGTGTACCTTTTACAATTTATTCAGCTTTGAACAGCTGCCAAAATTCTAATTGAGAATGTAACAATCTAATCCTTTGTCCTGTTTGCCATGCTACCTCACCCAGACTTGATAATGTGGTTTTGCAAAAGAGAACAGCAAGGAAACACACTCCAGGAGAAATGTCAGTGATATGAATGCAGATTTGAGATAGGAGAATGTCTGGAAATCCTGAAAACATGCTCTTGGAGAGCACTGCCACCTGTCCCCCGACACGCATACTCCCAGCTCATTTGTCCACCCAGTTTTCAATGTTAATTGTACTCTGCATTAAGGGGTGTCCATCACACCATGGAACCCAAACAGATACTGTGTATATCGAGAAAGACAGGGAGCAAGGTCCTGAATATGTGTGTTTCCTTGTTTGTTTATGTGAGTATGGGCAAAGGAGGTGTCAAGGCCCTTATTAACTAATTCACTGTCCATGGATTCCACTAAGGCGTAAGATGGTTAGAGCTTCCACTAAGGGGCAGGATGTTTAGGGCATCAATTCCTAAATGTGCTCTATCTCAGACATCAATGGTACATGATGTTAAACTGGAATTCTCAATGAGCTATCGTATATTTTTGTGTCATGCACTAACTTATATTTCTTTAGTGTGCTCATACATGTCTATCTTCTTTATTATATTTATCCTTTCTCTTTGCCCCTGTATTTTAAAGAATTTTTTTCATTTAACTACTTTTCTTCCAGTCTTAGCTGATATAACCAAGTGTTAATGTCTCTGACATTTTTACAAAAAATTCAGTCCTTGCATACTTTCTCTGGTCTGGATTTGGTGGCTTTAAGGTTGTAGGGTTTTTGGGAGGAGGTTATTTTTTTTTTTTGTTTAGACTGTTTTGGTGTATGTTTTTGATGGTGGTGGTGGGATTTTGGAGTTTTGGGGGTTTTTTAATGGTGTTTTGGCGTTTGGGTTTTTTTGTTTGTTTGAGTTTTGCTCAGTTGTAGTAGTTAGGTTCTCATGCATTCCAGAAGTGCTACCTGCAGAAAATATTTAAGCACATGAAATTACAACCATTTACTCCATTAGGAGAAAAACAGTTTGTTTAAAACCTACCATAAAAAAAAATGGGTTGATTTTCCTGAAAGTGTATTCCTCTGTGTCAAACATTAATCTTACAGCGATTCAAATGAAAGAGAAGGATTGTATTTGAATGCATTTAAATAAATCTTCCAAACTTTCAATCTGCTAATATCTATAAAACACAAGCAGATTGAATTTCAGCAACATGACCTTTTTCACTACAGGTCAAACCTACGACATTTTGAACAAAGAAGGATTGTGTTATTTTTGTTTCTGGTATCAGCAGGAAAATGGGAAACTTCGTGGAAATAATAATAGCAGCTTTTATCTTTTATTACCTAAGACATAAAGACTGCAGCAGGGTTACAGAATGTTCAATGACAAATGTAGGATGCAGAAAAAAAGGCTTGGTTGATTTTTATTGTGATTTGACCTGCTGTGTCATACTTTTACACTGTTTCCAGTGTAAAAGTAGAGAAATCCTTTAGCTTTTTGTGAGAACCATTTTAGTGTTCAAATCCTATTCAGTTTTACATTTGGGATTAAATATTTTTGCTGCACTTCAGTCATGAGAAGATGTTTCTTCAGGCCATGCACTGCAAAATATTATTTTAAATGTTAATAGTAATCATAACGTTATTTGAAAATTATTAGTCAACCTGCTTCAAGTGTTTTCTAATAGTTTCAAGTCAGTAGATAAAGCTGAAACTAATGACTTCAGTGTTCAGACTGTAGAAAGAAAAATATTTAAGACATGGTGAGTATGTCTAGGAGAATAGACTACTCTGAATAATAGGCTAATCTAAATAACACAGGGCTAATTTGTGTTGGCACCGATACAAGTGTTAGTGAAAATTATTTCAAAATATCAGAGTTACTGATTGTTGAGATTGACGATGCTCCATTTCCCCTCTCTGTTTTACCTTATTTCCATCTTCCCCTGCAGAATTACTCAATTGACACTAAGATTTTCTGATTACTTCTTGATCAGATTCATAACAGAGATAGCTCTGATCTGTACCTGGCTTTTTATGACTCCCAAAATATTGTTCACACTCCAGAGGGGGAAGTTTGGTGTACTTCAGCCATTTTATCCATTCCCTGGGTGCACTACCTCTCTATCCCTTAGAGCCCGTACGGACTGTAATTCCTTAAGTGTGAAATTACCTATGTACTGAGGTTAAATTCAGCAAATCATTTCCATAAACACAAATGGAGAAATACTGCAACATTGCTGAATGGTTGCCAGGTGCCCCCACAGCTGCTCTGTTACTCCCCTTCCCAGCTGGACAGGGGAGACAAAACATAAAAAAAGGGCTCATGGATCTAGATAAAGGAGGGGGAGACATCACTCAGAATAACTGTTATGGGTAAAGCAGATTTGACCTGTGGAAATAATTTTTATTTATTACCAATCAATCAGAGTAATGAGAAATCAAAGTGAATCTTGAAAAAGACCTTCCACCCACACCTCCCTTCTTCCTTACCTCGACTCATCATTTTATCTGCCTTCTCACTCCCAGCAGCACAGGGAAACAGGGAATGGGGCCTGTGAACCGTTCATCGCATATTGTGTCTGTCACTCATTCCTCCTCTCTGGAATGGCTCCTCAAATTCTTTCCCTGGTCCACCATGGGATTAATCCCTTGGGAGACAGTCCTCCATGAACTTCTCCAGCATAGGTCCTTCTGATAGTCTCCATTTGTTCATTAACTGATCCAGTCTGCGTTCTGCCCATGGGTTACAGTCCTTCAAGAAAAGATTTCTCCACTACAGTCTCTGCTCTCCATATGTCCTGCTAGGAGTCTGCTCCAGTTCAGTCTTCTCATGGAATCACAGCCTCCTTCAGGCATCCACCTGTTCCAGCATGGGATCCTTCTGGGACTGCAGGTGGATCTGATCCATCATGGACCTCCACAGGCTGTAGGGGTGCAGCTGCCTCACCTTGGTCTGTACCACCAGCTGCAGGAGGATCTGTGCTCCAACACCTGGAGAACTCCTCTTGCATCTTCCTCATTGACCTAGGTGGATGCATATGTGTTTTCTTACATATCCTCACTCCTCTCTCCACTGCTGTTATTCCAAATAGTTTTTTCCCCTTCTTAAGTACATTATTCCAGAGGTGCTATCACTGTCACTGATGGTCTTGGCCAGTACCCAGTCTGTCTTGGAGTCAGCTGGCATTGGCTCTGTTAGTCATGGGGGAAGCTTTCAGCAGCTTCTCACAGAAGCCACCCCTGTAGCTTCACCCCAGATCCCCAGCTTGCCACATAAGCCCAATACAATTATATTTTTACACTTTCAGAAGAGGATTATATATATTGTAAGGAAATTATTCTCACTGAAAAAAATAAGTTTTAAAATTGTGTATATTCCCTAGCATAATTTCTGTCTGCTTGATGCACAGCAGAGGTTTGTCCTGATATCTCCTCTGTCTTGAGATTATTCTTCCTAAGAAAGTTCCAGGGCTTTTTTTTTTTTTTTTAAGTCATTTCTATTCCTAATTTTGCTCTACCATCTTCAAAAGAGTTTGCACAACAAAACAGCATTGAATTATGGCAAGTTATTTCTCTGGTAAATGACTTAAGTATGAACACGAGCGTTGTCTTTGTTACCTGGTGAACATTTTCTTTCTGTAAAAGGACTCAGAGGAAAAGAAAATCATTTTAGATGAACAGAAATCTGAGCTCTCAAATCCAATCCTTCACACAGACATAGGTGTAGGGAACATAGGAGCTGTTGACAATGACTGATCAGAAAGTGGATCATGTATAATGTGTGACAGCATGCAGCAACACTCCATGGGCTCATACAGAAAGTTCATACTGGTTAAAGTAGAAGAGAAACATCTGATCAGTGTTTTATGTCAGCAGTCTTAAAGGGCTCCCAAATCCAGATCATACAAGGCAACTTTAAAAGTAGAGATGAATCTGATGAAAAGTAAATTCTTCATTGCCTTTGAAAAGCACAGTTTGCATTCTAAAGTGTTGTGGGCATATGGATTTCCGAGCGGCCAAGAGATCATCATAATTTTTCTTCCCAAAATTGAACACTTCCTAATATTTTAAGGCTGTAGGAATTTGTTTATGCCAGTGCCACCTTAGCGAGGTCTGAAACACTTAGAGTTAGACCTACACACGAATATGGCCAGTACAATTCTGACCTTTCCTCCCAACTTCTCCCTATGCTTCCTAGGAATAAATTCCGCAAAAGTTCAGACAGCCTCAGCTTTATCAACAGGTAACTGTATGCTCAAGGGACTAAAATAGCATGATTTGACAAGAACTTACAGTGGGAGTTAGACAGGGCTTAAATCTGAAGGGCTTTTCAAGGAAACCAGTCCTTACTATAATATACAAGTTTCAGCAGATTATAAATTCCTGAACTGCATTATGTATTTATCAGCTTATTGTAGCATTTTGATTTGAACATTGCACTGAAGATTCAAATTCAAAATCTAAAAATTGTTTTCCTGTTTTTCTTTGTTTTTCTCTAGTCAGCAGGACTCCCCAACAAATATCTCATTGCCTGCAGATGTGCTTATCAGTACATAGCAACATGAAGGACTAAAGCCTCTGCTCTTACGGGCATACATGTGAATTTTCTTGTAACTATATATATTTCTTTTTATTACTGTCCCAAATTAATTCACTCTTCAGCACATGCATATTGTTTACAACAGATAAATAAATCTGAAAAGAAAACCCAGTCATCTGCATTTGATCTGAGTTATAATTCCATGGTGTAGCGCAAAACTCCTTCACTTTATACAGCATTCTGTTATTACTATGACAAAACACTTTAAGGGCTAAGTCAATCACTAGCTATAGAAAAGAAGGTATTAAGGTGAGATTTAGAAAAGAAAATGTGCAAATGGATCAGAGAATCAGAGCACTGCAGACATGTAAAACAATGCATGTAACTTTAGCTGTAGAGTAAGTTGGAAAACAATAGTTTTTTCAGCTTGAGAAAAGAAAACAGGGTAGAGAGAGTTTATTTGGTCTAAGCTCATTCATATGGTTCACATCACAATAATTTTCCATGCCTCCTCAGGCCCACAAAAGATATAATTTTTCTTCTTTTTTTCTTCCTTTTGTTCCAATGTAATTTATTATGCATTGCCCTTGTTATATGTTGCTCTTGTAGGAAAATGAGGGTAAAAGATTTGGACTTTTAAGTTTTGACAACATAATGCGCTTGCCATCAACTGGTCATGTTCAGGGATCAGCTGTAAAAAAATGGGCTGCTTGCTGGGGAAGACATACCCCTGTATTCTGAGAGCAGTAGAGGGTATGGCTGACAAATCCATCAGATTTCTTTCTCAGGTAGGAAGGTCTTAAAGAATTTTTGTGGGGAAGAGTTGGGACTGAGAGAAAAAGAATGAAAATTTAACTGAGTTCTGTCTTCAGAAGCGTGGTCAATACACCTGTGATCAGCAGTGCCCTGCCCTCTCCTTACCTGGGTGATACATAGTAGCTTCTAACAAGGCTGGCAGTTTACCAAGCTAGGATATACATTTAGTTTAGCCCCAAAAACACACGGAATTTCCTTTCTTTCTGCTTGCTTGATGTAGGTTGTAAGATCGGACACAAAGTGATGTGTGTGCAAAGGGCCATGGAAATCTCCATTGATCAGACATCTTGTCTCCATGGGTGAAGAGAAATTTTGCCAACATTTGCAGCTTAAACAGATACCCAAGAATATTTTCCCAGCAACAGCATGATTTCCTAAATTTACAGTGTATTTATTATTTTAAATTCAAATAAATTTATCTTCTGTGACCTTTGCTTAAGCAAAACACCCAGCTGTTAGAATAAGGAGTGAGGCCTTCCCAACCCACAATGTGTGAGCAGGTAATGGATTTAGCTATTTTTGCCTTATTAGTTTTGCAGTAAGAAATCAAACTCACAAAAGGTATTGACTGGCTATCTTCAGATACCAAAGTTGTCAAATGATCCAAAGTAATTTACCTTCTTTCCACATCATATATTTAAGGCTGGAATTAAGTAGCTGATAGTACTTCTTGCAAAATTGTTAGAGAATTGTCCTTTGTAGAGAAAATAGTGATTTCACATATTTCCTTTAATATTTTTACAATGGCTTTAAAGAATAATTACTATCATATTCAAGAGTGTACAGTCATGTCAGAACTGGAACTACCAGTTTTTAAGGGTAATGTCCAGAAAGAACTACTCCACAAGGCAGTTCTGTTCAAGTTCCGTGAGCACAATATGAGACACTAGGTATTGTGATCCTTGTTGTAAAGACATTTTATAATTAAACAGTGATAACCAGCATTCTAACACACACCAGTGGAAATGTAAAATATTCTTCAGTTTGATTTAAAAAAACTACAAATTTTGGGCTCATGGAATAATTATTATTCACAGAATATAAAACATGATCTGGAAATATGCTTTAATATCAGCATACTTCACCAGCTTAAAAAACACAAGTTCTGAAATTCAATTTGTTTTGAATATTATTTCTATAACCCTTTGTATAATATTTTCATTTTTTGCTATCCAGTTCAAATGGTTTTTTGTTCATAGAAAAAAACTAATCTGCCTATCTTGGTTTATAGCACCATTATTTAAGCACATTAAAAGCCAATTTGGTTAAAAAATATGATACTATGATACTTTTTTTGTTCTGCTCTGAAATCTATGATTTGCATACTATGATAAACCAGAGTATTTCTACTATAATGAGACTTGATGGACAAGGAACATTATAAACCATATACATATATAAACTACAACAATAAAAAATGAGTCATTTATATTGGAATTCAAATATTCCCTCCTTTTTCAAATCAATGTTTCAACTATCTGAAAATATCTATTTTAGGCTTTGGCATATTTCTGATCTTCAGATCAGTAATTCACTCAACTATTTTTCCATATAGATCATGATTTTTAGTGTATTGATCACTTTTCTTGCCTTTTAACAGGTGTCTGAAAAGGATTAATTCATTTTAAATGCAGACCAAACTGGACAACTTTCTTAAAATAAGGCCTTGCTAGTCTGTCCTAATTTTGAATTTAACATCTGCTCCTTTACAATGACTTGACCGTGTAGATTCACTATAATTTTTGTGAGATATTTACAATAATTTTTACAAGAGACAAAAATGACATAGATACATTTAACTCTACTTTGAATGTTATGTTATGTCCTGAAATCAGTTGCAGTGCTAAAATTACATTACTAAAATATAAAGGGTATTAATTTATTTTACCTTAATACACTTTTTTAAAATAAAACATGGATGTATAAGTCTGGAAGAGAATCCTTGTGTCAGCAAATCTAGTTCACAGTCCAAATTAAAGTCCTTGTCATGTTCTCACACTCTAAAAGTATCAGGTTCCCATTTCAGATCTAACTTTTTTGTCTCGTTATCATTTGTATTAGGTATAGAAGGTCCAAACCTGATCACACCAAAGTCAGGATGGAACTTTTCATAGCCTTCAATAATGCATGACTAACTCTTAGATAAATTTTATTCTAGGATAATTTTGAACCAGAATTCAAAGAGTTTTTTGGATATGAAAACTTACTTTCTCATATGTTTTTTTCTTGAAGCAGAAGATTCTAAAAATATTTGAATTCCACATGTTAATTACATGTCATTTAAAGATATCTTTATTTTATAATTTAATTTACTTTTACTTCCAGCACATGTTCCTTAGTTTTGTAATATACATGAAGACAAAGAGAATTCTGTTCCTTTTCCATATAGTTTATTCTTGCACAAATAACTTCTTATCATGCTTCCTATTAATTGTTTCTGTAAATAATATAGCTTTAATACATTCAAATCTTTTTCCACGTCAAAGTTTTAAGTATTTTTTCATCTCCTAATTTAAAATTAGCTTCATTTTTTGCTATTTCAGTTCTGTATTTCTGGAGGCAGCATGACCAGAATCAAGTGTACAGCTCAAGTCAAGTACATTCCACTCTTTCATCTAATGACATTAATGTTATAGAAGGACACCAGACCACATTCTGCCACTAGTGATGCCCTATAATGTGCTATTTCAGCTGCCCTAAAGTTGCAATTGCACCCTTTGTTACTTTCACTATAGATATTTGATCAAAGGAAATGCTGTAAATATTCACAGGCTAACATTAAGAAAATTACCTTCTGTTTTATCAGAAGCTGTATTTATCACATATGGGGAATATGGTCACTGACTCAATCTTTTAGAGAATGAAAGAAAAAATTACTGAGAAATTAGTCTGCAATAAACAAAAGCTTCAAAATCTCTTTATGGTGCCTTTGGAGAAGGCTAAATAAAAGGCTTTGCAAGAATACATGATTCAAACAGCATTACTTGAATTTAATGAATGAGGAACAGAGGAAACCAGCACATAAATTCTATGTCTGGAGCAAGAAAGGTTTAGCAGGCTGTTGCAGGAAATTATGTTAAATATTATGGAGAATGTGTTTAATATCTTTCAGTCTAATTAGTGTAATCCTTTGGCATAGTCTCAACACAAATGTGCTGTAAGTTTGAGGAAGTGCATTTGCCACCTACTAATGAATAGTTCTTTCAATAGTGAACTAATGCCCCCTTGCACTGCTCTATCAAATTTCCTGGAGACATTAGGCTCATTTCACATGTCAGCAGGTAGTGTGTAATGCATAACAAGCTGGTTTGTGCATACCCAGCAAATCTGGGGAGTAAGAATCTTAATTTCTAAATGTTCAGTGTGCACTACAGTTAAAACCTCCACATGTACAAATACAGCCCCTGTAGCTAGATAGTTTTGGCTCACTCTGTTAAAAGGCAAACAATTTCAAAGAGCTATGCAGATTCAGAGATCTCTAATGTCTCCCAGGCAAAGCTGTAGGAGCCATCTACAGCCAAAGATCCTGCAAAGGTTCTTCTCTTCTGATGAAACCAGTCGTACCAGTTGCCTGCAAGAAATTTGAAATACTCAAAATTTCAGATACTTGCAGGGGACACTCTAGCATGAAGAAGAGCTCAGAGGGAAAACCTTAATACTAGGCATGGTTATTCACACTGAAGATCAAATGAAGAGACATTTTCAGTCTAGGGCATAAAAAAACAGTTTATGAAGGTTAAGAACTCCAGTGTAAACAGAAGTGACTGTTAAGGAATAGCCAAAAGCTTGTTGCTGGATCTGAGTTTTTGCCCCAGGTCTGCTTCTAGACATAAAACTGGTCCTGACAAAAGGGCACTAGAGCATGAGATTTCATTGCTGCATTCAGTTATGGTAGTTGCAACAATGACAGAGTTATTCTCTACTCTCCACTTGTTGCAAGGACAATTTCTTATGATTGCTCCAAGAACAAGTGTGCTAACAATATTAGACAGACTAAATCTGTCTTCCTGGTAGTTGGAGTGAAACGTGAGGGGAATATATTGACCATCTTAAAAGGCAACTGAATGCAAGTCTGTAAGAGAATTGAAAGCAGACTGCAAGACTTAGCAGAGAATGACCTGTAATTAGAATAGTTCAATTTGGGCTAATGATTATTTGAAATTAAAGATAATATTGCTTTACACTGTTTTCCTAAAAACATAGAGGGAAGACATGGAAGTTGCATCCAGTTTTGCAAATATTAGTACTCAACCTGCCATTCAAAGGCATGAAAGATGGATAAATGCCCAGAATAGTGCTCAAGCAATCCATCTCCAAACAACCAAGAGATGGTGTGAGTGATTCAGTAAGTGCATACAGGTGATCATGTTGCTCTAAGGTGTATTGGTTTGGTTAGTAGATGTGCTGGTTTGTGGGAATGCTATGAATGTCAGACAGAGAAGTACAGTGGGTTTTGTTGAAAATGATGGCATGTATCTACAGACAAAGAGCTACCCTGTGATGACCTAGAGTGAAGCCAAGCACAAGACTTTGGGGAAAAAGTAAAATGCAGACATGATGCTGCACATGGTAAGATCCAGCATAACAGCACCAGAGCTGGACAGTCAAAAAGAAGAACTAGCTGTCTCCATCTACAGTTGATTGGTGCAGTACAAGCAAGTTTCAGAGGTAAATCAGTGACTATATAGGCTTTTGCCCAAATTGTCTTTTTTTCTCCAGTTCAGTTTTATGGGTTCTCAGAAGGAAAATTCCTCCTCAAATTGCCAAGAGATAGAAAGTTATTTGAATGTCATACTGTAGCACCCAGTGCAGTCACGGTTTTTATTACAATTTTGTCTCTGTGTTTCAGGGAATTAATTTCATAGGAACTGGTATGATAGATTTCTTAAGATGCTAAAATACTAATAACTTTATGTTCTGTAGAAGCCAAACTAGAAAGTTTCTAGCAGAAAAGAAAATATGCTAATACATATTGATAGACTAGAGCTCCTGTTTTGTGTCAATTAATATCAAAAGATGTTAATTCATTGGCTTGTGTCTTGTTTGAATTTTTCTTTTGTGTTTTTATAAAGAAAAAAATGGAAGGGTTTATCTACCTACTTGGTCCAGTTACAGGACTTAGCCAGCCTGTACAACAGGCCCATAATCCTGGGATACGATAGAAATTAGACTGAGTGTCTTATGATGTATGGTACTATAAAAACCAGCTTTATAAAAACTTTTTTTTATAAAAACTTTAAAAAACCAGTTATCTTCCTGCAGATTTTGACTGCTGGATTAGAAGCTCATGTACCTTTTACTCTGAACTAAAAAATTTGTGTATATTGATAAGGTTGAACAGAGGGGGGTTATAAACAGCATGTAATGAGAAGTATGTTTGAGTCATACAAGATCTCTTGAAGTTAGACTATCTGGTGATAGTAGGAATCAGATCCTTACATTCTTTTTTTGATTTTGGATCAGTAAAGGATAACTTTGTTATCCATCTGAGACCAGCATACTGGCTTTAGCATTTTCCAGATCCTCAGAGAGGTCATTTCCACAGGCCCATGTTTCCAGCTGGTTGCTAGAAACCTTCAGTCAACAAGTGAAAGTGCATGGGGAAAAAATGTCAAATGCAGTTATCACCCAGATTGCTTTTAGTCTGGAGGCACTCTCGTCAGAGCACTCTCATCAGACACAGAAAACATGAGTGAAATGACAGATTCCAATATCTATTGTCCTGATTTGAAACCCAGCAGAAAACTAAATCCTCTCAAGCTGCCCCCTTTTCTTCTGATCGAAGAAAACACTAATGAAAAATTACAATTTACTGAAAAATCACAATAACTACAATAATATTAATAAAAGAGTGTAGAAAAGGAAGAGTGTTTTACCCACAAAAGGATATTCACCACTGAGCAAACAAAAGTGCTTCCTGAAGACAACAGCCAGTGTGGTTTCCCAGACAAAGGCAAAACAGCAACTGGCCCTGCACTGGCCACGTAGTCTATGGGAAAAGAAAGCTGGTATGTCAGGGGGGCTCACAGCCAAACTTTCCTCCCACCCAGACTGAAAACAATGGAAAAATAAGGATAAGACAAAACCAGGTGGGGCATGACAGGGCTCTGAAACAGGTTAGGGGAATCTTTTCCTGGGCCTGACCTTGCAGAAGTGGAACTGGAGTGCTTGGTGGTTCTAGTGGTTGCAGTGGTGGAGTCCTGCTCCACTGGGCTTTGCTGGGCTCACTCTGTGCCACTGCTGCTCTTTCCCTCTTCTTTTTCTCAGAGCAACATCCCGGGCTTGCCAGCACTGTCTTTCAGCACCTTCCTCAGCTCAGAGGAATGGGAAAAAGAGCCACTGGTAGCAGAAAGGGGCTTGACCTGCCAAGCTGACCCGATGGCTGCATACACCCTGCCTTGAGCCAGAGAAAAGATGGAAACCCTTCCATTTCTGGCATCAGCTTCCTTCTGCTGAAACCACACCATGGCCATGCTGTGGGTGGTATGGAATGAAACAGTGCTAATACCTCCATCCCTTTCCTCTGTAACCACAACTGTATAAAAAAAAAAACTGTATAAAATTATATTCTATATACGTGCATGTAAACACCATTATTCTTGAAAAAACTATGGCATTTCTTATACCATATTTTAAAACCATAATTCATCTTGTTAATATTTTTAGCATCTGACAAGTAGTAGGGATGAAGTCAACTATGTTTTCTTTATTCTTCTGTACTGAGAGAGAAATAGTATTCAAAGGTTATTTTTAAAGTGAGCAATGTAACCCTCAGATGACCAAGCTTCCCAGTGCAGCAATGTACACTACAGTATCACATGGAAGCACCAGCTGAGCCCTTGGAAGCTATTGCATTAAACCAGCAGGGCTGGAGCATTTAACAGAGCTAATGTCTCTGCGTGGTGAGAGGTGGTGGAACAGATTAAGTGTGTCTGACAGCGCTGTGAAGTGCAGCTACATCCCCTATAATGTGATACTGGTTCCAGTGAGTGTCATCAATTAGATAGCTGCTAATTTCAAACTCTAGTCCCTATAACTACCACTTTGGTGAACTGGCTTAAAATTTTTCTTTCATCAAGCAATAAAATAACAATATTACTTGGTCAACGTGCAATCCAAAATGAAATTTGTGGAACCATAGTGTTGTTTTAACATATTTTTTCAAAGAAGAAATCTGGAAATTGAGGGTTATTTTTACCTGAATTTAAAACTTGTGGAATTCTCAGTATTATAAATGAATTACCTCAACTAAAACTTTGGAATAATTTTCTCCAGAAAATTTTGCTCTGAAAATGGAATTAGACTTTTCAGCCCTTCTCTAAAATTCTGGCTTTCATGTTGAACACATTATCTCTAATAATTTGCAGTCATATTCCTGCCTTAGGAATAAAACATCAAAAGTCTATTAAAAATATGGAAATAGAAATTTGGGTTTTTCCTCCAAGAAACGTAAATTTGGCTTGGGGACAGATTTAATAACTGAATATTTTTCACACTTTGGATCTTCTCTTTGTTTGTACAGAGAAGAAAATAACTCATTGTAAATTTTTCTATTGAGCTACTTGGCTCAAGAATGTATCAGGGCAATAAGCCTTCTGTGTTTTTTATTTCTGTATGGCAGTTTACAACTTTTAGTTGGCCTTAAATACTAGAAGCTGGGAAAGTTTTAAATTGATACTTATTCACAAAGACACCAACACCTTGTCTCTGCTAGCAAGAAAATTTCTTTACAAAACTATCATATGAGAATTCTTTTAAAATTTAATGACTGCCTAATTTTATTTTTATTTGGTATGGATCCTTTGTGAGTTTTTGATTAAACTCATTTCAAGAGACCTTACAAGGACTAATGTTAAGACAAAGAATTTTGAGAGGTAAAATGGGTTTGATACTTTCTGCTAGTTCATGGAGCTGAGTTCCTGGAGCCAAGGAAACATTATAACATAGTTAATCATATATAGGGAGATAAAACTGTATATTTTTGAAGAATATTTGGGGATATCTGATCCAGTTATTGAACTAAATTTAAGTTTGTCAAGAAAGCCTATTGCATATTAGCACTCATCTTAGGGGCTATTTCCAGCCTGATGGCTTGGTGCGTATCAAATTTGGGCCTATTTGGTCAGGAATATCTAATCCATTTAATGATCATACAAAGAGAAAAAAAAATAAATTGCTGACTTTTGAAGGTCAGCTGGTCCAATGTCCTCCTCTAAGAATGGTCACCTTCAGTATTAGAGAGAGTTCCTCAAGTTTTGGGCACTGCCACAGATGGAGAATCTCTAAACAGTCTCTTCTGATACTTACTAACTCTAAAAGTTTGTTGGTTTGTTTCTGTCTCCTTAATAATATCTCTTGGCTCTCTGCTATGCACTTAAGCCTGGCTCTGCCTGCAGTGTCTTACATGATCCTTTTAGGTGGAAAGCCAAGGAGCAGCAAGATGGAGCTGCTCAACAGTGGGGTCAGGGAATGGGGAGCCAAGGGCCACGCTGGGGTTCTTAAAAAAGGAAATGTCTGTGAAAGTTTTTGAAAGAAGTCTTTTATGACAGTTGTGTAAAAATAATGGCCTCCCAGTCAAATTTCTGTCTTGTTTTTTAAGTAGTCAAATTTCTGTCTTGTTTTTTAAATATATTTTAATAAGTGAAGTAAGTCACAGTGGCTATGCATGGTCCTAAGGAAGAACTACAGAATTCTGTCATTGCTTCCAGCTGCACTAGAAGCTTCCCCTCATCAAGAATGTCTCATTAAAAAAAAAAAAACAAACAAAAAACAACAACAAAAAAAAAGTAAAAGCAAAATTTAAAAAAATACACAGAACCCAAAAGAAATAAAATTTCTTTTAATGACTTTATGAGTACTCCTACTTTAAGTGATGTATATTCCTCATTGATTGCTTTCTTTCACGTGGAAACCATTTCCATTTGTGTCCACAGAGCTGCTGCTCTTATCGTTTTCTTTAAGTCCATGGGAAATTTACTTATCCTCAATGTCTCACAACAGAGAAGTTAAGAATGGGTATTAGCTTCTCTATATCATTCATATTTTATATATTATAAAAAGAATATTCACAATCTTGAAGTGTCCAAAAAGGATCAGCATGTGATCAATCAAATGTAACCCTTACTCAGCCCCTCCAAATTGCCATCACTTTCAATGCCTTTTCTAAAATTTATACTTTCATCTTTTTCAGACAGGCATCTTGATTTATGTCTTCTGTGGGGTCTCTATTGCCCTTTGTGTGCTTACTATAATGAAAGGGTGGTAAATGATTTACATTGTTTGCTGTGTCTCTACATTTTGATTCATAAATCAATTGTTAGATGTACTTTAATCACCCTCATGCTTTTTGTTTATTCTGATTGAAATCTCTTGGATTTCCTTCAGCAGTTTTTTGCCTGGCATCTTCACAAGAATCTGAACTAAGATTTTCCGCAAACACTGAACACATGGCAACAGCAATCAAATATGTATTGGGAGCTTCATCCAGAACACGCTGCAGGAGTTTTGCCTTAAGTATGATCAGTGATAACACATTCTGAAAGGAGCTGGGGTGTGTGCCTGTAAAACATTTAATCTTTCAAACAGCAGGGTCCAATGGCAAAACCTATGCTCTACTGCAACAAAGAAAACTGCAGCTGACAGCTTGTCCTGTTGTCATTTGCAAGATACATTAGCTTTCTTCTATAAAATATTAACACATTTATCAATTTTATGATCAATAAGCCATTCATTTATAGTACTTAGATGTTTCAAAAAACATTTCATGAAATGATGAATTGTTGCTCTGAATGCAGCAAGTGAATAATAACCTTAAATTCCATAACTTCTCATCCATGTATTTGTACATTCTTTTATTCCAACAGCTACAACGCAGAAAGACAATCAACAAAAATGGGCTCTTTCCCAGTAAAACAGAAAGAGGGGCTTAAAATCAAAAGTTAGCAAACTGTCAGTTTTGCTAATAGACTGAAATGCATTTGTTACTATCTATTCGGAATATTTAAATATCATGCAGCTCTTTCAGTTGTCCTCTGCAAAAAGCAGTTTTCACTCCTAAATGTAAGGTTAGTCCTGTCCTGTTACAACTGAGAAAACTGATATTGACCTGGGAAAGCCATGGGATTCACATCCATTCCCTGTGAATTATAAAAAGCATTTGTAGTAAATGCAGTTTTCCAGTGCAACCTTTCTCCCTGATGTATGTTTTTATAGCACAAATATTTCGGCCACCTATCACCTCTTCTCAGCATGTTTTGACCCCTATTTCTAACTTGACCACCACAGATGTTGCAATGAGAGCTGTAGGATAAACACTGTCTCAAATCACTCTCTTTCCAGCATTTCTAGCAGTTCTTAGCACTATCAGTAGAAGTGCAAATTCATCAACATCAACTTCACTGATTGTAACATAGTTGTAGGAGTTAATCTGAATCCAGAGTTTTAATGATTCGTAACCCCCTAATGTGTTTTGGGGCTTCAAATACTTTCACCAATTCACTATTCATCAGTTGTGAAATTTGTTATGTGCAGAGATTCACAGTAATACTAACCAAGCTAAAAAGACCTCTTAAATCTCCTGTGTGCTAGCAAGCCATGTGCTTTGATACAGAATAAAGCCATGCTTTTTGAACATGACTTTTTAACAATGAAGGAAAGTCAAAGTGATTATCGTTTACTGTAGGCAACTGTTAAAACTTCTTGAAAAAAGGGATATGAAATCTTTGACATTCAATTCACTCTGTGGGATAGATTTCACTTACAATAAGGGTAATATCCTCCTGCAAACTGAGACTTGCCTTTGTCTGTAAATGAGTGCCACCTCCTCATGTCTGCTACTTTCTCTGATCAGCTGTTATTCTACCAGATAACAGCTCTAACAATATTAACTTTGCTTCCCAAAACAATTTTTTTTGCATGTCCCAGACAATTTTCATTAAAGGACAGTGACTATATAGTTTTTCATGCACTTATCTGAAAAGATCTTTGAAAAGTGCAGTGTGTTGGTTCCTTCTCAATGGGTAGTATAGGTCAATATGATTTGGATTGGTGTTCAAATAAATATTGATAACAAAGAGTATTTTTGTCATTGTTGAGAAATTCTTACACAATCAAGGTATTTTCTGCTTCTCACCCCACCAGTGAGGAGGCTGGGATGCACAAGATGTTAGGAGGGGATACACCCTGAACAGCTGATCCCATCTGACCCAAGGAATAGTCCATGCCATATGGCATCACACTCAGCATAGAAAGCTGGGAGAAGATGTGAAAGGGGAGGACATTCAGAGTGGAGGTGGTCGTGCCAAGTCACCATTGCCCAGAGCACTCCTTTCCTGGGCATTGCTGGGAACACTTGCTGGGAAGTGGTGAATTCATTCCTTGCTTTGCTTTATTTGTGTGTATGCTTTTGCTTTACCTATTAAGCTCTCTTTATCTCAACTCATGAGTTTTTTTCTCGTTGACCCTTTCAATTCTCTTCCCACTGGGTGAAGTGAGTGAGCAGCTCATGGGGCTGAGTTTCCAGATGGGGTTAAATGACAACTTAGAGTCCCAGAAAGATGTCACTGATGTTTTGTGTTCCTGCCAGTCATGCAGTACAACCTGACTTCTTTCCAGAGGATGTGGGTTTTTTTGTTTATTAGTAATGCTTTTATCTACAACTGATTTTTCAGTTTTCTATTTTCTATTCTACTTTCACCTTATTTCTCAGTTGCCTCTGACCTTTGTTTCATGTTTTTTTTTTCCTGCATGTTCAATGGGAAGCTGGATTCCACTGGATTTGAGGGAAAGATGTACAACAGCCAAGAAAGAAATTAATCTCAAAGTAATACCTGGACTTTGTTGGTTTCTCTTCATTCCAGAGTGGCAGTCATTTACTGCTAGCCTAATAAAGCAGCAATTTTGTGCAGTTCAGAGTTCGCTCATTTATTTTGTCCAAGGCCTTATGCAGACTATTTTCATTAATGGAATGAATGGACAAGGATACATATTTATGCTTATTTGCCTGTACTCTGTATATGGGTAAGAGTAGAATAAAATTAATTTCAACTTGCAAATTCCATCTATATACATAAAATTTGAAATAAAAAATATTTAAGAAAATCAATGTTTTCTGTCTCTTTGCTGTTTTTTCTTTGTAGAAGTGTGAGGAAACCAGGTCTTCAGAACAACATGATAGAAATCCATATTTTATTACTTGGACTACATGATAGCTGTTTAAACTGCTATTGAGAAACATTGCTATCAAATAAAGGACACTGAAAAAAGAAAAAGCATTAATTTAAAATCTAAACAAATTTTTTGCTGAGTGTAAATGCATCTAACACTTCAATGAAGGTGGCAAATCATTCAATGCTATTCTGTGAGAATCTGCAGGTTCTGTGAGTCATCTGATAACAAACCATGTACTTGTTTCAGATGACAGGATCAACACAGAGTTCCTTTACTCTCCCCTGAAGTGAGTTTCCTCCTTCAGGTTTTCTGAAACTGATAACCTCTGTAAGAAGGTCAATTTTAGGATTATGTTCCTCTTCTAGGATTTGGATAGTGTCTGCATTGCATAGTCTTAAAGAGTTTTCCCTAAGGTGCAGCATTTGGCTCTCTTTTCTTGGTTGGCTTTTTTTTTTAATTGTTGTTGGGTTTTTTTCTCTCTCTCTTTGGTTTTGTTTGGTTTTTTTTGTTTGTTTGGTTGGGTTTTTTTAGTTCTTAATAGCCTATTCTTTCTATAGAGATTTTGTCTATATGTCAAACATAGACAGGTATATGAGTGCTGGGGTAATTCATTAATATAGTCAAGTTAGAACATTCTTGTCCATGAGTGTGTCACCTTTTTCTCCTACCTGATGCTCTTACCATGTCAGAAACTGTTAACAGTCCACACATGTAGAGAAACACACATATATAAGCTTAAGATAAATTTCTAAAACTGCAAGAGGAACAATCATGCTTTAAAGAGAAGTGAAGGATTCAGCTTTTACTATTGTATGTAAGAAGGAAAAAAGAATTTTTTGTTAATTATCAAATTTGCTAAAGCACAGGTGATAAGTGAACCAAAAAAAATTAATGCAATTATGCATTTTTTTAGCTTTCTCAGTGAGTCACCCTCAAGGAAGCAATCTTAGTAACAAAATAAACACATCATCATATGTGGTATAACGTATTATGCCTAAATATCAAATCAATTTCTAATGGGCAAACAAGTAATTATACACCTGCAGTATTTCCAAATGGTACAGCTCACTAAGCCATAGCTTTTGCATCTGCTGTCCCACAGGTTCCTGCAGTAAATTCACTAAAATCACACTTTTAAGGATGTCACTCTGAATTTAATGATTTTCACTCTGGGTGGAAAGCAGAGAGTGCAGCTGAAAGTCCTATCACATGCATGGCACTAACATTTACAGAGGTACCTGAGGAACAAAACATCTAACTGAAAACCTTTTTCTTTTACAGGGTCAATTCTCAACATTAATATTTCTTCTGTTTGTCTCACAGTGCAAATTGGAGTACTAAAGGTAAACTGGGAGAACACAACTGGAGCAATCAGAAAACTGAGATTTCCACTTCTACTTATGATGGAGTAATACCATGTCAGAAACATCTCCTGGGTTTCTTTGGTTTTGTTACATTACTGACCATTGAGATCTGCTGATTTGCATCTTGGCAATAATAAGAAGTATTAATCTGTTACAAGGTCCTAAATGAAATGCTGCTGTGATGAGGTGAAATATATACTTATTTGCATGATTTATTAATGTGTAATAGCACACATAGAACTGAAAATTATTGCTTGTAATATCTGCCCTTTTTTTTTTCTACAGAAGACTTCTAGAATATTCTGTGTTAAATATTCCTTAATTCCTTCTTACACAATAGTGGATCTCAGTCAGAATTCACAATGATTAGTTTTTTCTGTTTCGTGCGTAATTTCATTGCTCCCAGTCTAAACAAGTTTGTTGCTACGTAAAGATTTCAGTTGGAACAGTCTGATTTCCAAGCAGAAGCTGGATAAACATTAGATATCTTCAAGTTAAGCATGCAATCACAAAATACATGCTTAGGCTTCCTCTATAATCTTCTATAAGTTCCTTCACAATTCCATTGTAAATTCTAGAATGCATAAAGAAGAATAATACAAACCCATGCAACCAACCATACAGTGTTCTTGCAGGAGCAGAGCTGTTCAGGGCTGACAGCAAAGCTGTCATAATGTGACCCATTACTCTGCAAACCAGGAAAAAGAAGAAGGTGAGTAGAAGTACCAAACACATTACTATGGATAATGGTGGCCATGATCTTTAATCAGAAGTAGGAGGAAGAGGTCAACCTTAAGGAAAGCAGATTGAATTTTCTGTGAAATGCTTTTTTCCATCTCTGAAAAGCAGGAAGCTTTCAGTTTCCTGGTTTAAACTGTGTTATATCAACAAAATTATCGAATGTCCCATGAAATTTACCTTGAGTGCTTCTTAATCTCTTCTAAAGTAGTGAAATTAATAATAATGCCAAAAGTAGATTTACCTAGTAAATAACTCTATTTGCTGTCCATTGAAATCATGCATAAAATAATTGTTTCAATCAAGTTGTCTCATAACACTCCACAAAAATTGTCACCAAACTTTTCAATGTAAGGGCTAGGCTTCAATTAATTGCACTGATACCACTCTTATACATACAAAACCATAAAGTAGAGCACAGAAGTTGTGCTAGACAAAGAGTCACAAAACACATTGCTAACAGACTGAGCAAGAAAAAATCTTAAGGAAGGCCAAACTCTTTAATCCTAGGCCTAGGTGTTATAATTTATAATTTCCTTATTATTTAATGCTGTTCTACCCCTACACAGTATTAATCCTTCTGTTTTTTCTTCAAGTCTTGAAATCAGTATTTTACAATGCTATGTATTAATTAAAATACTAAATCTAGGTGGTAAAAAAGGATTCACCAACAATTTGAATGGTCTCCTCCTCCTCTTTTCATTTCTCTAGTTAAATATATATATATATATATATATATATATATATATACATTTCAAATGTTGAAAATGAAAAACAATTAGCAGCCCCAGGCATGCATATTTATTGAAGCTTTAGAGCTCTGATTCTATTAGTTAAGGACTCATTTTCACTGAGGCAAAACACCCACAGAGATCAGTGGCAGCCTTCAGTGTTCAGTCAGCTCATTGTTTCCTGCGCTTATTCAGTTGGGCCATGATCTGGCAATGATGGGATCAGTGGTGTCCACATGGGCTGAACAGCAGGATCAAAGCCCAGGCATTTTATCCATGTTTTGTATGAATTCATACAGCAACAGGAAAAAGAGAGATGTTCTTTCAGAAATGAAAAAAAAAAATAAAAGTTTGGATTCTAGGTCAGGCAGGGAACTGTAAATTTTGCTTAATTTGTCTTTTGAAATTTGTTACATTTCATACATGAATCCAAGTTATTATTGCATAGAAGAATGAAGTTGATGAATCACACATTTCTCAAACATTGATCAATACAAACAAAAATTTTCAATTGTTGTTACAGACAGAGTCATATATATAAACTCTAAAAACAGTAGAAGAAAAATAAATAGAAACATTTCAAACAACTTGGCGGATAAGAATTGCAGGATAAGCAGCTATAAGGCTGCCAGTCCTTGGCTGTTCCTGAAGATGGCAAATTGATTTGAAGAGAAACAAGTAAGGGTTTATTTATATCATGATTAGTGAAATAATGCAGTCATACTTTAATGCAAAACCCTAATGGACAAAGTCTGGTACACTCTTTTTTGTGTTTGCTACAGAATCAGACTTTATTGAAAATGGATAAATGATGCACAGTATTTTTAATGCACTTTGCAGTGTGAAATTGAAATAGTATAGGGAAAAGAGGAAAATATATACTGGCTACAGTGGGAATAAATAATGTTCATTATCAAAAGAAACCCCAAACAACTGTAGTTTATCAGCTACTTAAGACATGCTTTTCAACCTAAATTTTAGCCACCAAATTCAGGCAAATTGTAAGCACAGTTGATTAAATTACTTTAAACAGCCCATGCAGAAAATTAGTTGTCCCAAAGAGTATTTCAGCTTGTTTGAAGTCTGCCATGATATTTTCACGTTCTACGGAAGAAATCCAGGGAAGCAACCAAATTTCTAGGTTATGTGGTTTGTGTATTTTATATTTAACTCAGTCTGGATGAAGATTTCAGAGTTAAAAATTTTCCAGAGTAGATATATATTGCACTATTTAGGATGTGGCAAAAGTATCAGAAAGTAGAGGATGGCCAGAACTGAGAAAAGATGGGCATTTTTATGTACCTAAAAGCAACAATACTGAGAAAACACAACATTTTTATTTCATGATTTTGAAATTGAAACATTAATGTTTACATTAAATCAAAACTCTAGATTTCAAATCAAACAAAAAATCATGTTTTAATTTTTTTCATTTTTTTTTTTTTTGCAACTAAATAAAATATTTCAAAAAATAACTCTTTTTTCCCCCAAAAGTACTTGAGAAGCTGAGAATTTATTTTTAATTTTCTTCTTTATTGCCAGCCTCTGGAAGGAAGCACTTCTGTATCAATGCAGTTAAATTTTTGATGGTGTTAGAATGATGAGTAACTTTTATAGGACTCCTTGGTAGCTTTAGAAGAAATGAAAGAGCTCTTTTTTTTTCCCATCCTACTCATCTATACAGAGTCACAGAATATTCTGAGTTGGAAGAAAACCACAGGAATCATCAGGTCCAACTCTTAAATTAATGATCTACGGAGGAATCAAGCCCACAGCCTTGCTACTATTAGCAACATGGTTTCTGAGTTAACTATATTAAAAAAAAGATTAATACTAATAAATAATATTATTTTTCCCTGTAAAAACCATGCTCTTCTTTATTACTATTAGCATATGAGTCTATGTGAAAGATAGGTGAGTAAATTTACCCTAGGTGAGTACATTTCAATGATTTACTTAAATGAGACAGAAATTAAACTGGGCTATCATCAACACTTCTCTGAAATCATAATCTTTGATCTACTTGTGGTGAAGCTCAAAAACATTCCAAATTACCAACAAAGGGTAGAGTTATCAGAAATAATGTATGTGGAGTAGTTTATCATCTCTAAAATTCTCATTAGAAGCTTCTCATTAGAAGCTGGCAAGTGAAACTATAAATCTTTAGCATCTTGTATCTCCTTCTCATGCTGCCCTTGAGGTGTGAACTTTGTGACTGTGTCTAAGACGTCAACAGCCAGTTTCACCAGTCAACAGCCCAACTTTCTCTTTTGCTTTGCCATCCAGTTGCCACCATTTGCCACCATTACCATTTCAGGTAATGATGCTATTTTATGAGACACTACTTTTTCAATGGCTTCTTTCTACATCATGGTAGAATCCCTCTAGTCTTTTTTTTTTTTCCCCAAAAGTTGCTATTGCTTCTGGCTTAGTCTCACCTAAAAGCATGTTAACCATACTTTGGGAAAACACTCCTGGGTGTTGATACAAAAGAGCTATTCAGTTGATTAATTGATGTGTTGAATTTTACAGGTTACAAAAATTCATCATATGATCAGAGCATGAAGTGTTTTTTCATCAGGAGGGTATGCAGTCATCATTCAAAAGCATAGGTGATTTAGGAAGATGCAGTAGCTACCTGAAGTAATATGTTAAATCTTAACTCAATGCCCAGCATTTAATCAGATTGTTCTGAAACTGTCAAGTAAATCTGTAAAAGAGTAATCTGTAGACATTAGTTAGTCCAAGAAGTTGTGCAGCTGACAATGCTAAAAAATTCTGTAGAAAGACTGACTCTCTATTGGTTTCCTGTATCTTAGAGAATCAGTTATTTTGAAAAAAATAAGGGTAAAATGAAATCACTCAGACACTATCTGCTTAGAGGGCCTGTGTTATTGCCCAAAACCCCCTCTCATTTGGCAGTGAATTCTTGATCAGATCTTCACTTTACTATGAGTACCTTATACCCTCTTTGCCAAGATTTAAATTAGTTTACAATATAGTAGAGAGCTGGGTTGAGTAAGACAAAATCCTCAGCTGAGCGATCAAAATCTCATTGCCACAGACATCAGTGCTAGAGGAAAAGAGAGAAAGAGCTACATCCTCAGGGAAAAGTCTTATCAAAAATCCAGACTATGTGTTTAAAAAAATAGTAATTTTTAATGCTCACAGTTTTAGCTGTCTTTGTAAGACTTCCTAAAGCGACCATCCAAAAAATGCTTTCCAGAATTTTTTTTCCTAAAATATGCACTTGGTTTTCAGATATGCAGCAATATGCAAAATAACTTACCATTTTCATCCAAGATTAATTTACCCTGTAAATATTTCTGTTCAAAACTGGACTAAAAGCTGCCCATGATAAATTTGAGTGGGATTCCTTTCATCAAACTTAAGTTCTTCAAATATTAAGAATTCTGTGCTGACTTTGAGGTCTCTGAAGAGAAAGGTATCCCCAAAGGCTGAATGACATATGGTAGAAATCTTTCACAGCACAGGATGAATTGCACTTTTCAAGGTGTTCATTTCTCTTCATTGACTGTAAAAGAAGCCTAGTTGAGTACCTTGGAGCATGTATAGCTCAGGTGCATTTTATACTGGCTAGACTGAAACAACTGATGTTGAATATTATTTTCTATCCTTATTCACAGTCCATTTTAAAGTGCACTCTGCTCTGGAGTTCTCACCAAAACCAAGTACTGCACATTAGTTTTTGATTGCCCATGTTTGATTTAGGAGCCTGTGGCAAAGGCCTGGCTTTGCAGTCATGCCTGATGGTCACACTGCTGCTGCTTTCCTGCCCTCTGCCCCAACACAATTTGTTGCTTCCTTCCAGTCACAGGTTACCATCCCTGCCAGCAGGAGATCACATGTGTGCCCTTCCTCATCCTTGGCAGGCAGGCAGGTTCCACAGAGCACAAAGGTGTCTGACTTTATCTGATACAGACTGATACAGTTCCTCCATCCTGCAAAGTGGCAGGGGAGTGACCCTGAGAGCTGAGAGACAAACTGGAGGCAAAAAATATCTGCAGGCAGTGCATCTACAGCCACCAATTCAAATTCCACTTCAGAGGAATTTCCTTAGCTTTATTTTATTTTAAAAGAAGGAATAAAAATAGTTTAAACTATATCCCAGAATCTGAAGGCATTTACAGGGACAATTTAAAATATATTATTTGATTTTATACACTCTTGAAAAAAAAGAGTAAATAAATATCTTAACTATTTGTAGTGATGAATTAGAGTAAAAATGGGGAAAAAGTGTCTTTTGCACTCTAAGGATAACAGCATACTATTTTTAAGCAGTTCTTTGTTCTTAATCAATATTCTACTGAAATAAAAAGGAACTTATTAAGAGAAATAATTGCCACAAACCTCCTAAAGCATTGAAAAGCAGATGATAGACTGTGTCATCATGAATGGTTATAACAATTACCCTTTGAGGTAGGATTTGAATGAGTCATATAGAAATTACTGCATCAACTTACACACACTGAAGCCTTTTCTTACATGTTTTGACCTAATTTAAAATTAGAATTTCAATTGTGTCACAACCAGATACTAGAACATTTTGTTCTGTCTTTCATGAATATATGCAGTTATGAATACATATTCAGTAAAACATTACTATGGAAGAAGTAATTTTATATCAAAACTACTGCATTCATTATGAAGAACTTATATGAAAGGTTGTACTATTGTACATGAATAATCTGTCTTTGAAGAAAGAGCAGGGGAGGTTTTCAGCAGCTCAATGATGTTATAGTTTTCAAAGCTTGTAATATATTTACTATGACACTTCCCTTTCTGGAAAGTTTTTCATGTTGGTGAGGACTTTCATAAGCAAATGTATTTGGAAAAGTGGGTTATACATGTCATAGTGAGCTTTCAACTTAAGCTGTCTCGAATAATATTAATTAAGCATGAACATTAATAGTATTATGTCACAAAAATATCATGGCAAAGAGTCATCACACTTCCTTTTTGGCATCTTTAGTCCCATTTCTAAAGCCTATGAATTCTTTTATTAGATGTTTATAACACATTTTATTTTAATTTTTATTTTATTATAAATTTTTAATTTTCCTAAAAAAATACCATATTGGAACATGAAGAATTTGTATTTTTAGGAGTATCTGAATTTTAATACTTTGGAAAAGAAGGGTCAGCAATCTGAACCTATTTTTAGAGTTCCAAGACCATTGTTTTTGGATGTGTTAGTTATTTAATGACAATAGAGGACAAGATGCTGAATCTTCAAAGGAGTACATTTTGCTCCCAGACAATCTGTCTGCAACTTTTTCTCAGAAATGAAGTATGGGGTTTTCACACATTCTCTCTCTCTGATACCCCCTGACTCCTTTCATGCACATCTTGAGAGAAGAGCTCAGTACCTGTGTCCGCAGTCTGCAGTTACCAAGAGAAGCAGTGTCACCACCAGCAGACAGAGATCTTTTATACTATATTGTGCTTAGGATAAGCTATCCGTAGGGCACGGGACTCTTAATCCCAGGCCCGTGGGTTCGAGCCCCAGTTGGGCGCCAAAATGTTGAAATAAACTCCAATATATGTCCGGATGGGGCTTGCCCGGGCTTGTCTAGCCACTGCTGCTTGACCGAAAGGCGGCACTGCGGTGGCTTCACCTCAGAGACACCTCTGGCTGTGCTGGATGCTGCAGCTGGCGCTGGAGACAAGGTCAGACATGCACAAGCCCCGGGCAGATGCTTTAAGGTGAGGAGTGGATTCTGCCAGAGTTTCTATCCAGAGTTTATTCAGATGGCAGGATTCTGAATCCCACAACAACTCCTAACAGAATCCCGAACCGCGTGGTTGCTGGCTCTTTTAACCCCCGGGAGAGAGGGAGGGGAGGGGTAAGGAACCCACCCAGCAGGTACAGGGTGGGCAGGTCTCAGGTGCAAGGGACACCTGGGTGGGCCAATGGACCCCCAGGGATGCAGGGCATCTTTTGAGCTCTGCCAATCACTCGATGCCCCTCTGGAATGCCAGGATTGACAGACAGCACCCAGCAGGGGTCAGGGCGGGGAAAGGGGGAAGAGATTGACACCTGGGAAAGGACAGGATACCTGAGACAAACTATGACCTCACACTGCTACAATAAGCAATTATTTTAAACCAAGTATATGCTCACTTCACCTTTGCACAACCACGGAGCATAGGATCACAGGAGAACTGGTAAAAAACCAGGAGAACACAGCTGCAAAGGTCAAAGAGATTTGTCTAAGACTTCTTTAGCATTTATCACAGAAAATTTACATATGATGAAAAACTAAATCCTTTTTATTCTAGATATTTGACTTTGAGAAGCAGTTGGAAACCTGCAAGTCTGTCCTCTCTAAAACTTATTATACCCACAGAGAGTAGGGAACTGCGATGAGATTAATCAGTTTTCAAGAGCAGATACAATGGACTCCTGCTATATATCAAGCATAGTATTTTTGTTGCTGTATTGTAGGCATTATTTCAAAAAGCTGTCAGATGCCAGGAAGGACAAAAGTATGCAGTGGCATCCCAAGGTCAGGTTAGCAGCTGGAGGTTAGCCCACAAACACAGTAAGAGAACTTGGAGGGTGCAGTTCCTTCCAGCTGCGGCGTGTACCCTGCTCCGCTGTGCTGTGTTGCAGGGCTGCTGCTGGCATGTGCATCCTCCATATCTAACGAGGAATGAGGGAGACCCACAGAGACCCAGGGCCTGGACAGGTTGGTGGGAGTGGATCTTGCTGTAAAAGCCTCTCTGCCTTGTGTAGAGATGGAAAGGGATTTGTGTTTTAAACTTCAGTGGAAGAAAACAGGTGCAAATGCAGAGTGGGTGTATGCAAAAGATGAACAGAAAGATCAGCAGTTTTAACACAGGATTAGTCAGAAACTAGTAGTGGAAAACAACTTTATATTGAAGAAAGTTAAAACTGACCAAATTTTCTTTATATTCCTGTGATGCAGTGAGTTATATATAGTTCCATCAGTAGAATTTGGACTGTATGCATAGTAGCTACCTACAACCACAATTACAATTTAATCCATTTAAACAAAATTTCAGAATGGTATTACAATTCACTGGGCTTTTAGTTTTATCCCAAGTGGACTTTGTGGAATTCAGATTGCATTTCTGGATTCACACTGAATATAAGAATATTTTTGCTTCTTACTGTGAACTACAATTTTCTGTCTTTGCATCATTCCTCTTTCACTCTTCCCAGGCTAATTCCTGATTGCACTGTAGAGTTCCTCTATGAAGAATTCTGTGTAAGGAGGAAAGTTAAAACTAGGGTTCAAACATGAAAATACAGTTTCAGATTGCCTTTAAAAATAAAGGTGATGTTTAGTAAGCCTTATCGTGAGCCTCAGACCTCATTGATCTTTAATGTCTTTTTCCTTCTACTCTTGGAAAGTGTGAGTAGTTGCAGAAAGATGCAGGGGTAGGCTCTATACATCTCCAGTTGTAATTTCAACTATGTTTTCCAAAAATAAAGCATGAGGTTTCCAATAGTTTCTCTTATTAAAAAAAAAGAAGTATATTCTTTGCAGTACCTGCAACAATACCAATGAAAAAGACAATATATGCAAAAAAGACTAGTGGGTGTCTAGTAGTAGACACCTATATTGTAAGCATTCACATATGTAGATACTCCAGATTCCTCTTTGATTAAATACAAAGAAATTGCCATTTTCAGGGCAAGAATGACTGATCTATTTTAAA
>JANIJU010003056.1:136109419-136139587 GCA_025504685.1 Leucosticte australis
CAAAGAAATTGCCATTTTCAGGGCAAGAATGACTGATCTATTTTAAACGTCAGCTTTAAGGTAAAATTAAATGTGCTGCAAAAGTATTCAGAATTTTCTTTTTCCTTCCCTTCCCTTCCCTTCCCTTCCCTTCCCTTCCCTTCCCTTCCCTTCCCTTCCCTTCCCTTCCCTTTTTCTCTTCTTTTCTTGTTTAACAGCCACCAACATTTAGTCAAATGACCCCCATTAGTTTTGGTTTGTGAAGATTGGTTGTGTCTACAGCAATGTCAAAAGGAATATCTGATATAAAAGATAAACCTCAGCAGTGCTTTTCTATTAAGATCACCAGTCTATTGCTACTATAGGTCCTACAACACTTTTCTGCTGTTAAAACGTTCCCTGAAAAGGTGTAAACTTTGGTGGATTCACAGCTACCAAGGGTAGAAGGACTGTGATATTTAGGCTGTAGGTGACATGCCTGGGACAAGAGACTGAAAGATATCCTTTACAAAGGTTAGGGATCATCAGTTTTCTGGGGTTTTTTACTTCTTTGTTATGTGGAGTAGAATTTTAGTATCTTCTCATGGGACATTTGAAAATTCATTCCCTCATATTTTCCCAAATTTTTTAAATTTTCTAAACAGCAGTCTAGTCACAAGTTAGCTTGTAAGATTTGGTTGCTGGATATTTTTTCAAGGGTCTTAAAAGGGCTCAGGAATTTATACAGGGTTGTTTTGCAAGAAACCATGAACCTGAAGAAGATTTATAGAATGTCAGGGTTATTAACTGAAAATTCATAATTCTTTTCCCTGAAAATTTCAGAAAGAAACTTATTCTGTGAAGTAAAATTAATTTTCCTGGCTTAAATTTTTGAAAATTACAATTATTTTATGCAGAATCTCCTGCATGTGGTACATTGTGGTGCTACTGTGAAATTGCTAAACTCAGCGTTGAAATTCCAAAGATGATCACAATTCTGAAATATAATTCAATTAGCAGAGATGATGGTTTTGGATATAATTTGTAAAATTAAATTTCCTGGGCTACCAGTAAGTGGTTTCATGAAATCATGCATTATGTTTCTTCCTCATCAACTGCAGTGTTAGTGCCCAGTAGCCTTTATAGTTTTTATTTCACCATCAATGGCTTTAGGGATAAGGCTCACAATTTCCTTCTTTCCTTTCAGTTTTCAGAATTATTTCATGTGGTTAGTTTGCATTTTCAAATATTCTGAATGCAGGTAAGGTTTTTATTTTCCTAGACCATTGAATAGATCTACTGCTATCCAATTCTGCTGACTACTAAGGGAGTAATCCATGCTCATGATCAGTTTATCTTCGATAAAGAACCTTTCTTTGTGTTTTGATTAGGTTTGGAAGTTTGTAGTCATTCCAAATCTTTTCTCAAAGATAAAAGTAAATGGCTTTCGGGAATATTCTTTCAGTCATAGTGTCTATGTTAAAAAGAGGATATATGCTATGCCTGAATAACTTGGATACTACAGCATTCCTTATCCATAAATAAGGGCCTAATTCTCACCTAATCATGACTAAATTAAAGCATTCATTGTATATTGAGTTTATTAGTTCAGAAGAAAATAGATGATATGGAAACTGTGATAACAAGCATTCAGACCTTGGTCCTAGGCTTAAAGAAAGAAATGACAAAGTTCCTGTTGACTCTAATGGTCCATGATCTGAGACTGGAAGAATGTTGCTTGCAGAAGATTTTTATTAACGGTGTAAGACTTTGACACAGACTGACAGGCTTAAACTTGTGTAAATGTGTTTTCATTCCAGGCACTGCCTTATGAATGTTTCATATTGTCATCACTGTAGTCCCCACTATGTTTCTCACTGTCATTGTTACAGTAGGGCACCTATTCATGTAAAAAACCTATACAGAATAGAAGAGTAGATTGTAAAAAACCAATGGGAAAGCAGTGACATTTTCTCAGACACTACTGAGATCAAAGATCAATGTCTTGTCCCTTTCATGTAATTTCAATAGCATATCCAACATCTGTTATGAATTCTGCATCTCTGTGCTACAGGAAGTAGAAAATAAAACTATGTACATTTTAGAGAATTGCAGTTCCTTAACTTTTAACTGCAAATGCTTTGCAGTGGCTGTGGCTTCACAGTAGTACAGCTTGTAATTGCTTGTAAACTACACCAGGGCCAAAGTCTTCGACTGTCACCATGCTGTCATTCAGAGGCAATGACAAGAATTATTTCTGTCCAATTAGCGTGGAAATGCATACCTCTTTAAGCTGCAAAAATTCAGATACACTTGGATGAGAAGGAACTTCTATTTCTATGACTGTGTTGATGGAAAGCAACAGCTGAATTCCAGCCTAGCTGCAGGAAGACCTTATCAACCTACTGTCTGAGGCTGACGAATTTTTCAATTCCGTTCTGCAAGTCTGCTAATAATAGACACTAGAGCTTTAATCTTATTTATTTATTTGATCTTGCCTGCTTTAACTGGATAATTGTTGATTGCTAACTTTATTTGGCTTTTTCAATTAGCTTAATTTTTAGAAAATGTTCAGACTCTGGGCTGGATTTTGTCTATTACTGTTCTATAAAATGGGGGTGATTCAACAGAAATCAATATTGCTTACTGCACTGTCCTTCAAGGGCTGGATCCTATTCCCAGGAGCTTTTATAGGAAATGGTTTAGGCTCATGGTTACAGATTAAAAAATATACTAAGAAGATAAAAATTCACCTGAAAAAAATAATAGTTTTTGTAAGCTTTGTACTACAGTAGAGACATACTTGACAATTCTCAACATTAATGAATTAGACAAAAACCAGGACTTCAACTATTTTGCCAAATAAAAGGACAGGGAAAAAAAAAAAGAGAGAGAGAGAGTGAAGTGGGAGGGAGAGAAAGAGAAAGAGGTTTTGGTTGTCCTTGGCTTCTTAAATGAGGAACTTTGTACTTGGCTGGACTGGAAATCATTTTTGCTGGTAATGTTTTTTTTTCTGGCTGGGAAATAGGTTAAGAATCTCTCTCCCTGGCAACTTATTTCTTTTTTTGGGTAGTTAGCTTAAAGAAATACTCCTGTTTATTTTGGCTGTCTGAATATGCCTGCTGTAGACAGAAGAATCAGAAAAAGAGGGATGTAACAACACATCTGCAAGAGGATGATCAATCACAGTCACATACTGCAAACAGAAATAATGTTTAAAAGTGTTAGCAATGATCTGGTGATATTGTAGGTCTGTTTTTCTTTCAGAATATACATGTCCAATATATCACTGTTGAGAAGCTTTACTTTCTTAGCCAATGTAAAATTATTTCTGTGCATTAGCTCTGATAAACTTTCATTTGTAGATGCCTATTTTATCTTCAAAAGAAGGGAACAAACATATTTCATTACTTTCCTCACCATCCTCCCTCCCCCAAACCTTGAACTGTGTATTGATGTCCTTGACAGCACAAAAATAAAATTCTGCATTAAACTGGGAGGAACAATCCAGAATAATTAAAAGAAAGCTGCATCCTTTCATTTCCACACAGCCTCTGGAAAACTCATGCTGCGAGAAGAATTTCTAACCATAGAGGACTGTGAATTGCAGATGATAAATAACTGTGTAATCTTCTCCAACTCCTCCCTTAGAGGGGTTGAAAGGAGGAAAAAATCCAATCTTTTGGTCCATATATTGACAGGAGGAGGGAGGGATGAAGTAACATTTTCTTATCTATCCCTTTAGTGCCATGAAAGGCACTGAATGCAAGTTGCCTGCCAACAGATGTCTTCATGTTTTGAGACAGTGCAATTATTCGGGGAGAGGGCATTGCTAGAATGAAGAAATATTCCTCCTCACTAAAAGCCACAGGCATTTTCTTTACGTAGTTACTGTTGACACTGGCAGAAGTGCTTTGCAAAATTCCCACTCTGCACCTGTAAATTCCCCCAAGGCACATTTGAAACCTTAGGGGATGGACAGCCAGGGACAACACACAGGCACAGTCAGGGCCTACGTGCATGTGAGATGGTTTTTCAAGCATACCTCAAGGTCAAAGAATCCACGGGAAAAACATCCCACAAAAGTCCCTGTGGGTTCTCAGGACTGTGATCCCTGCTGACTCTGTGGGTGTCCGGACCCAACCCCCCAACATTCCTCAGCACATTATGCAGTGGAAACTGTGGCTCGAGCCTGCAGATCATTCTGCCTGATTTTTGGCCATCCCATGACTTTTTTCCATGGGAGGATGTTAACTGAGCCAAAGTGCTTAACTGAATCTGGCAATTCTCAGCCATTTGCTGGCAGCCACCAATCTGGTGAATCGACATAATTTGTGACACTCTCAGTGTGGGAAACTAACTAGAGACATTTTTATTTTAAAAAGAATTAGCTCAGCTCCTGTGAAGAAAAAATTAAGAAAAATAATTTTTTTTCCAGGACTAATTATTTCTTGTGTCTGAAATGATGACACAGGCAGTACAAAACTGTGGGATGAAGTGAAAAACCACTGCTCCTAAACAAGACAAACCATGACTGCCCACACCCATTAAAAATTCTAGGAAACAGGGACAAATTCCCCACTTTAAACTGTAACCTTAGCAATGTGCTGTGCTATCAATAAGAGGTAATACACAGTTACCCAGGAAAAAAATTTCTTCTACTCTTTCCTGCATTTCTTTTCACTGGGAAAAGAAATGCTACTTTTTGCTTACCCTGCCCTCTCTTCTTCAGCCGTTGTCTAAAGTGATTTCTTCTTCGACATGCTTACATGAATGTTGCACAACATGATGTCCACTCCAGCTCCAGCTGCCATGGAGCTGGAACTACCATCATTTGGGTTGTCTCCAACTCTAATGGCTTCCCCTTGCAAGTCTGCTTTTGGTTCCTCCTGTTCTTGTGGAAAAGAGCCCTTGCTGGGTAAAAACTGCCACATTAAACCTAATAATGAAACACTGCTCTTGAAGGGGTGCAACACTCAGGGAAGGCAAACCATGGTGGATTAAAAATCATAAAGCAGCTTAGAGTTTACTCTCAACAGAAATGCTTTTATGGCATCATACTTCAGCTGGCAGTAGCCAATAGTCAAAGTGATTCCAGAATTCTGGGGCTTGTATTTCCACCTCTCTCCCCTCTTGCCATAGCTCTGAGCAGATTTAACAGAACTTTACTGAATCAACCTCAATCACTTCAACTGATTTTGAGCCCTTTTTTTTTTTTTTTTTTTTTGTCTCTGTGAAATTAATTTCACCATGTTAAAAAGTATAAGGTGTTCATCTTTTGTAAGAAATAAAAATAGCTCATGGTCTGGGATGGTATTTTTATTCTTTCCATTTAAAGAAGAGAATCATGTGAAAAATACAGCCTAGGGTTTAAAATAAGTAGATTCAGGACTCCAGAGAATTTAAGCAAAGCAAAATGAGCCTTGCAGTGCTTTCTGTTTAGCTATGTGTTACAGCTGAATGTTTGGTATAAGAGCAGTGTATTATACATCAAAAAAAAAATTTAAAAGGCTATTGGCCAAATCTGCTGCCATTTGTAAAGCATAGCAACTTACCAAAATCTTGAATAAAATGATACACACTCAACAAGTTAAAGTAACACCACTGAAATCAAAACATATTTCTTCACATGGATGCTAATGTAAAATGGAAGATTTGACACTAAATAAATAAATTCAGAACTTAGAAAACTATTGTTATTTGACCACGTCCAGTCTTTCCAGAATGTCAGCTTCTCAATAAATACTAAATCAAAAATTTGGAAGCTAAATATGGAATCTAAATATGTCAGTAACAATGGTGCTCCAGACCAGGTTGGGTGGAGCTCTGGGCTGTCTAATCTAGGGAAGGGTGTCTCTTCCCATGGCAGGGAGGGTGGAACTAAATGATCTCTAAGGTCACTTCCAACCCAGGCCATCCTATGACCATCCTCTGTGCACTTTGTTCCTCTTATTCTTCTCTTTTATGTTGTGTACTCTTACAGGCTTAACAATCTTTTTTCCTTTTTCAGTGACTTGAGTTTTCAACCACTGAAAATGTTTAATCAAGCAAATTTTCACCTCAGAAAAGATATTAAACCAGTGAAATGACATGATATTTAACAATTAATTTTTTTCCCAATGATACAGTATATTTTAATAACCATATAGGGTGTCAAATGGAGTTATAGATCCATGCTGCATGAAAACCAACAACAAAGTAATCACTGAACTTTTATATATTGTTTTATTTTGGTTGAAAAATATTTATTAATACAATATGCTCTCAAGATTTGGTAATTGGATTAGCCTCTTACATCATATAGGCTGCTGGCTGCTTGAGTGATTTGAGTACTCATATTCTTGTTTATTAAGTTAAAGTTACACTGCAAAAAACTAGATTCATATTTTTGTACATTTCTGAATATATAATTGATGAGTTCTAATTTTCACCATGTCCCTTATTCTCTAGAGCTATTTCTCCGTGTGACTATTATTCTTCATTCTTAATGAGAAACTGTCCAGTACTTTAGTGGTTACTAACAAATGAAAAATAAATCTGGAGTCAAATGTGATTGCTTTGCTAGAAAGAATAAGGGGAATCTTATGCAACAATCTCTACTTGTTTTCAGACACTAAGTCTCTCTGCACTTCGTTATGTCTCTAAAATCTATAAAATCTTGTCACCACAATTTCTCCAGGATTCTTTTCTATATATTACTCTATATATGAGTTGTGTGAAATTAAATTATATCTTAAATAAATTTTCTTTTAGTATACTGCAGGTTGAGGTGATCGATCCCATTTTCTACATCAAAGTACAATCCCCTGGGGTAATTTGTCTCTCCAAATCGTGTCCACAGTCCATCCTATTAGTAAGACTGCTTTGCCAGACAAGCTTTCTGAAATATGTATGTAGATGGACTGTATACATTTTGCCCATTATCTAACCAACATATCTATGGAGGTTAATTTTCTGAGTAAGAAAACTTGTTTAGTGTGTTTAAGAACATAATGACTCATTTGAATGTTTATTACTTGGACACAGTGACACAGTCAAATTTTGGATTTCAAAAAAGAATTGAAGTATTTCTATGTTTTCACAATTTGTAAATGCAATCATAATTTTAATTAGACTTGATATCTTCTGTGTTTATGAAATTGACTCTGCTTCTGGATCTAAAAATGGTTTAAGTTTTTTCACAATTACAAAGGAACCTCAGAAGCATGGCACTTATTCTAGGCTTTGGATGTGTCATTTCTGCTGCAGGTAAAAAAAAGGTGGGAAGGTGCTTGGAAGATCATAGAAGTCCTTCTCTTCTTCTTGACATCCAGAGGCTGGGAAACATTCAAAGTCACAAGCAGTGTTGCTGCTGGGAAAGATAACTCTGTGAAATATTAGCCAATAGCTCACAGCTCCTTGTTCAGTTGCAGCAGTGTTAACACAATGCCTCAGAGCTTCTAGCAGGTGAAGTAGGCAGTCTGACCAGAGCAACTTCACTGTTTTTAGCACGCTTTGTTCCTGCCTGGAATTTACCCTGACCAAAATAACTGTCATAATCTCAGTCATTTTTTCAGTATTTAGAAGTTAGTCTTTGTTTAAGTAATACATGTCTATATATACATTCAAAGAGATAGATTACTTGATCTGAACTTTCTTGGTTTTCCCAAGACATAATATTCAAAGGAAGCAGTTGATATTAAGGACCCAGTGGAGATAATTTTATTTAGCCTTACCTCTAGAGACCAGTTGAGTTTACTTAGTAGCAAACCCATAGATTCAGATAATCCAGGCATATATAGGTCAAAATACTCACCAAGGAACAATAAAAGCATGTCGCTTCTGTTAGCAGATCTTTTAAAAGATGTCTTGTTGTCATTTCAGGCCTGGATCTTCTGCTTTTCAATGGAATTGTTCCATTTTATCTGAGATGTAAAATTCTTTGAAATGGAAATCCTAAATCATTACCTCTTGACAGCTTCAAAGGATTGATAGCCCACTTTGAATCTCTTTGAAGTACTTACTTCAAATTAAAAAACAAGTTACCCTGAAAGAAGACAATTATACCTTGAGCAATAGACATTCTTTCTGAAAGGTTTCCTGGTCCATGAGCATCTTTGAAGTATATATTATTCACCAATTGTACCTCAGAGTTTAACCAGTAACAAACACTCCCTTGTAATACAGAGATGCAGTTTGACATTTTAATAGTCAGAGAGGAATTACAATTAGTTTTAGTTGCTATGTACATCGTTGTTCCAAATAACCAAATTCATGTGAGGAAATCAGGTATTACAGGAATAGCAAGAAAAAGATGTCTTCTAACTTTCAACTTCATCTCAGACTACAAATTACAGGATTAATTCAGCTAAAAAAAGTATAATGCTTCCTTGCCCACTTCTGATGATCCTGAGAAAATTAGCTGCCTATTTTGACTCTTCATTAACCTAATAAATAAATAATTCCTGAAATTCAAGACCTGTAAGTCTATATTGCTTAAATTAATGTTCAGGGTAAGATGTACTGTTTCCAAAATTTATACATTGAAACTGGAGTAACAAAATCTCCAAATTGAAATTCTATGTTCTTGACCTTTTTTGAAGAAAATTATACATATGAAAGATTATGATCAACTTAGATTTATGTGTGGTTTTCTCCTACTCTTCTCCTTTACATCTTGATTTTTTTTTTTATCCCATTTTAGTCATAAAATTAAAGACTAGGGCTGAAATAAAGATAAAACTAAGGTTTTGAATCTAATTGATAACATTTAAATAAATGATTAGGACTTTAACTTGATTATAATTTTTACAAATTTTCATGGCATATAGGAGAGACTAATTATGTATCTAAGACACAAGTAGTGTTAAAGTGTGAAAACACCTATGGTTTCATCTGTTAAAGTGGTGTTTCCTTCCTTTTCCTACTGTACCTGTGGAAACCCCAAACATAACAAATGGTCTGTACAGTGAAATCCCTGGTCATTCCTGACTGACATCTATTTTCAGAGTTTACTTGTGATGCAGAAATTTATTGTGTTAGAAGAGTCAGCAGACTTGGGTGGACTGAAGAACTGATAATAAAGGAAGAGCAGGCACAGTGTCACCTTTCCCAGGCAAACTACATGCTTGTTTCAAAGCATAGTTAATTCCATCTAGTTTGCAAGTGTATACAATTGGCAAGTTAGATTTCTGATTTTCATGGCTGGCAAAAAAACCCAAAGGAACATCAGACACTGCATCAGGAGAATTCATGCCTCCTTAAGAGGAGGTAAGCAGCTGGCAAGCATCAAATATACTGTGATCTGGGCTTTACACAAGAAACATTATCTTGACAGTATATAAACTATCTTTACAACCCTCTCTCTAGCATTCCCTTTCAAGGGAAATTCCTAGAGAAGATGACTAAATAAAAGCTGTTCAAGGAGGTGTTTCATACTTCATCCTCCTGGTTCATACTTCATGATCCAAGGGAAATAGAAGGGAAAAAATCTCACTAGTCTGATTCTTGATCCCACATATTTTGATATAAATAACTGCAACAGCATTGAATTTACTCATGCCACAGCAGACCCCTCAGATCAAGATCAAAATGAGGTTCAGTGTATCAGTCCGTTTTTACTTGTGTTGATAATGTTGATCCACTTATTCAGATCCCGCCTGGTTTTTTAATTGGAAATTGATTTATTGAAATAAAACACAATTTCTCTAGCTCCTAAAATAGTACTGTCTAGATAGAACATTCGAAACATAAAACAATATTCTTTTTACCATGCATAATAAGATAAATACTTTATTAAGTGAGCTGATGTTCAAATAATGATGTCCAAAACCTGATCTTGTTATTCTTTCTACTAGTGACAATAATGAGTAACACAGAATATCAGTTTAAAATGGATAGAATTAAATTCTAAGCAAAGGACACCCACAACATCCCAAAAACATCACTTAGAGAGTGCTGACTAAAACTGAACAAGAGGCAGGGAATGTCAGGAAGAAGTGTCTTCATCTTTCATTATTTCTTCTCTTCCATGCATAAAAACAAGCCCAACTATGTGAATTCAAGCTTTGGATTGAATAAAATTGGCAAGCACACTAAGCATGTGAGCATGGTCTTTCTTCCCCTAAGAGAACACCAGTTCTCTGAGTGCTACAGACAGAAATACCAGATCCCCAGGTGTCATAAAAACACTTCTGAAAATCAAATATCTCTACATTATAATCCAGAATATGGGGAGATGTCAAGAGTTATAACAGCAAAAATTTCAAGTCACTGGGCCCAAAATCTCTGCTTATGTATATGCAAGGGTCATTGACCTCACTGCAGTTAAACCCTGGTGAGCTGGTGAGGTTCTGCCCTGTGCTATGTGTCCAGTCAGGTTTGCAAGTAGGCACACCTATGGTTTCATCTGTTTCAGGCTTTCTCTCATTAGGGTGTGAGGGGGGTCTTTTTAGTTTTCAAGCCAAAATTTGGAAGACCCATCAGACTAATAACATAGATGATAACTTTTTGGGTTACCAGGAAACTTTTATCACCTGGAGAAATTGCAAGGTATCGTGTGAAAATTTCTAGTGTGAGGTATGGGTGGCTTTTGTAGTAAGTCTTTATTGCTGGAGGTTGTTCCTCTCATTCCACTGCTTTTTACATAGTTCACAGCTTTCAGCAGCTCTGTCTGGATGTTTTTGAAACATGATCAAGTATTGTTTGAAGGCTCCAAATTGACGCTTTGCTTTAATCACCTCCTTAAATATCTGAATTGCCTGTAAAGTAAACAAAATAAGGACAAGTATGTTTAAAAGAACAGTTTTGAAGCATTTTCACAACTCTAAGCCGGCTCATAAACAGCCTTATCCATGAGTCACAGCCTTTCTTCTTTCCTCATTGCTTCTTTCTGGTTTAGCTCAAATATTTTGTCTAAAATATTATATACAAAACATGTCCAGATGTCTTCCTAATGTGCCACCAATCCTAAAAGCACACAGATTAAAAATATTTCAGAAAATCGCAGTGAGCAGATAGTAGAGAGAACATAACTAACTCATTTTAGCTAATGTAGGACAGTTTTCCATGGTATATATTTAGTTCTTGATGTCTGTCTTGCATGAAATAGCTCCTGAAATAGTTATCTCATTTCCTTCAGGAGACACATTCCTAAACCAATACATATTACAGTGCTGAAAGTTTTCCTAATATCCAACCTATACGTGTTTAATTAATTTGATCCTATTGCTATTATATACATCCCTCCACACTATACCTTCTCTTTTTGTACACATTTGGAAAATATATAGACTGCTTAGTACAAATCCTCACTGAAGCCATGCTGATTTAAACCAGATGAGTATCTGGCTCTTTATGTCTACTAAATAAATCACTTTAAGTCTTTCCTCACAACTTAGTCTCTATAGATCCCTGACTGTTTCAATTTTATTTTTTTTTTTTAGTTAAGAAAAAGAGCAGAATGACAGTACTAGGGCAGATATGGTCAGTTTTTGATAATATGGAAGGCAGCTTTCCTCTCTCTCCATTGATTTTGTTCCTCTGTAAACTTAATAGACCATCTAATTATTTTAGTTTCCATTTGCATATCCTGACCTCCTCCCTTATTAGAACTCAAAAGGAAATTTCTAAGTATTCTTTCCTTCTGAATTTCTATTTCCCTTGAATACCTGGGGTTTGAAAAAATTATGCCTCATAGGTGTAATGCAAAAAAACATGATTTGTTTCTGTTCTCTCTTGCAAATATTTCTAAGGTAGGGAACATGTCAATTCACAAACCAAATCAAAATTTACACAAGAATTGGTGTGTGAAAGGTATAAACTAGCCATGCTGAAACAGTAACAGAGATATGACCCTTGATGAATGAGGTTTAAATTTTGTATGCTTTAAAATTCTTTCTTTGTGCTTAACACTTGGGGTGCACAGATTGCTCAGTTGTATTCGGTTGCTACAGTGGAATTATGTCCAGATATGAGGCTGTGTACTCTGCTTCTCCCTGTGTACAGAACGGGTAGTTAACAAGTCTGTGACTGCTAACCCCAAATTTTAATAATTTCTTCTGTTTAAATTTTGCTGTGTTTTGTTTCATCCCATTAAGCACTAATCTGTTGATTTTTAACAGACTTCATGACTCATTTTATGTAATATTATCCATTTGTTTTCTTCTAAATCAACATATAGTGTTCCTCATGCATAGTACATAGAGTACATCTGACAATATTTTTTGACAGTCCAGTTTAGCCTCATTCTATGTCTAGGATTTCTGGCCCTGTTCAGCTGACTCTTGTGGCCTTGAGATATTTGGCAAAGGCCTCAGGTACAACCTAACTCAAGGCATGACATGATCTTAGCCAAAGCAGCTCTGACTGGCAAGGTCATGAGAATAATTATTAGTGTAATCAGTCCCAAAAGACACTAAAGAATCAAGACCTTGTTTTGTAATACCTGCTGGTTTTAACTGTGGCTATATCTCCTGGGGGAAAAGAATGATGAATGCTGGATCCCTGCAGTTAAATATAACTTACAGGTGACATCCCTGGGGTACAGATGTGTTCTTATAAATCTCTCTGAATCTTCCAAAACTTTGGAAGTTGCTCCAGGATCAGAGTTCTCATCTTCTCAGAAATACAGACAGAACTGAATTTTGTGGAAATAATAGAGCAAGGACTAAAAGAGAAGGAAGACAATAGGATTGTGATGATTGATGTATAAATCAGGAGACCTGATAGAAAGCTGAGAGGAGTCATTTTGGCTTCTGGGAAGGTGAAAGAAAACTAGGAAACTGCAAAAGGAGTTTCAAGGAAAAGGTAGATGAAGAATTTTGTAGCACTTAAGGATCTGGAAAAAAAAATTCAAAGGCATTCATGTTATTGGGAACTGTCATTCTTCCCCACTTTAATATTGCCTCCTCCACTGCCTCTGCTTCATTTGGGAACAGGATTTTAACTTACACAGAGTTTTGTTTCCAAGACCAAATTTCTCCCTTGGAAATAGCCCATTATTCACCTTCTCTCCACTTTCTGCCTAACACAAGGAGACCAGATGTAGAAAGAAGGAGTAGGATCTTCTCTAACTGAGCGGAAAAAAAAGAGGTAAAAAAAGCAACAGAAGTGGCAAATTCTTCTCCTGAGACTGTAAGACCTGAAGAAAGAGGCTGAAGGCAGCTGCTACAGCCTCCATATAGAGTAGCATCATCAAAAAAAGCCATGGTTTCATGACTTCTCACATACATGATTAGCCCTTACAGAGCAAGAAATTGGCTTTTTGGATCAGACATTACTTGAAAGGTTGCCTATTCTATTATTGTCATGGTCTCCTTTCCTGCCACAAAGGAATTGAAATTTAAATGTAAAATCTCATAGTATTTTACTTTTTCCTATCCATTGTGAAAATTGTCGAGTATTATAACCTAGAACCTAGTATCATGATATGAAAACTATTTGACCTTAAGAATGATATATAAATGATGCAAATATGAGTAGCCACAAAATAGATCACTGAGCAGCAGAGAGCTGATTTGGAGCTATTTGGTGTTAATCTGAGGGCATTTGCTTTTGCAATACCAGGTAACACTTATCTTGTAGTTCAGATATATGCTATGATAACAATGTTTAAAGATGTAAATCACTCAAAACCAACTTTAAAAAAAAAGAAAAATAGAAAATAGAAATTAAGTACTGGCATTGTTTAGCTTTCCTGCCTTTTATGTGTCTCAGATTGTATTTACCCAGGTTTGCCAGCTCTATTATGTTGTATTTATTGCTGCTCCAGCACTGTTAAATTTCCAGCTATAGTCACACTTTTTGCTGTTATATTCTTCCGGTATAATTGATGTCACTGTTGCAGTGTGTATGGAAAGAATCATATAACTTTGTTTATGTTTCACAGCTTGGTAGTCATAGTTATTTTAACTGCAGGGTAGGAGCAATTCTCAGAAAGATTATCTTTTTTTTTTTTTTTTTTTTTTTTTTTTTTTTTAGAAAGCTTTACTACATTACTAACTTTTTAACTCTTACTTGTGTTTGGAAGATGCTTTAACTGAGAAATGACCAGCACAGTGACTGATAATACAGCTCAGCTGAAGATAATCTAGAACACGAAAACCACAGGATTCAAAAGGCAATTCTCTGTTGGCAATTCTCTGTTGGAAATTCTCTGTTGGACAATGCACAGAAAGTTCCTCCTGAAAACAAGGAAGACCTTTAACTTGATTGTGCAGGTGACTGTGAACCGAATCCAGCCCCGCTCCTGCAATAAACTGCTCCAAGTCCTCCCTTCTCTTTTGCATTCTACCAGTGATCATTCCCAGTTTGCCTGGGTGATCTCCCTCTTTGTTATTACATTTCCTCACAGTTTATTATTTCAAATGGCCTGATGATATTTTGGTTTAAAGACCAGTACTGTGTAAGTCTGTTCTTAGAATCACAAATGGTTTTAGTTCCCTATCTCTGAGAAAGTATTTTGTCCGCAGTATTTCTGAGTCACAGAGGTCATGCATAAAGTCTTGTCTCACTGAACTATTGAGTTAAAGCAGGATTATAAAGAACACTCGCAAAAACAAAGCTTATCCCTCATCTGCAATGATCAGCTTCACTGAGTATGTTACAAACTTCCTCGTTTTCCATCCAGTAAGAGTTAATCATCACCAATCTACTGAGTTGGAAGTCGCCTTACATACTAAGGAGCCCACTGATCCTCTGACTTGTAAACAGCTTTACTAATTTTCTAGCTTCATCACTTGTGAGGTCACAAAGATGTTCTGTGATGGCAGAACTTCTGACATCATATATATTATTCAGTGAATGGGAAAACATATTTGAAAAATAAAATTTAAAAATGTAAATAACTTAACAATACCTGCTCTGTGTTTTCTTGCAGCCTGAGATCTTTACTTGTGCAACTTTTCATAGCAGAATCACAGAACAGATATTTAGTTACATAAATTTTCATAGCAGAATCACAGAATCACAGAGTGGGTAAGGTTGGAAGGTACAACTGCGGGTTGTCAGGTCTAACCTCCTGCTATATATAACAGGGTCGTCTTAGAGCCCATGGCACAGTATTGTGTGCAGATAGTTTTTTAATATCTCTAGGGAGAGAATGATTTCTCTGGGCAATCTCTTCCAGTGCTCAGTCACCTGCACAGTAAAGAAGTTCTTCCTCTTACTCAGGAGGAACTTCCTGTGCATTGTCCTATTGCTTTGAACCACTGAGAAGAGCCTGGGTCCATCCTCTTGACAGCCTCACTTCAGATACTGATAGATGTTGATGAGGTCCCCTCCCCAACATCTTTTCTTGGGGCTAAAAAGGCTCAACTCTGCCAGCCTGTCCTTTTAAGAGAGATGCTCCAGTTCCTTAATCATCTTTGTCACCCTCCACTGAATCCACTCCAGGAGCTCCATGTTGTCTCTTTTTCACTGAAAAGTGCAGAACTGGGCACAGCACTCCAGATGTGCCTCACCATGGCTGGGTAGAAGGGCATGATCTCCTCCCTTGACCTGCTGGCAATGCTCTTCCCAAAGCACCCCAGGATTCCTTTGACCTTCATGGCCACAAGGCCACTGCCAGCTCATGGACAGTTTGTTGTCTACCAGGACCCCCAGGTGCTTCTCCACAGAGCTGCTTCCCAGCAGGTCACTCCCAGCCTGTGCTGGTCCATGGGGTTATTCCTCCCTAGGTGCTGGACCCTGCACTGTCCTTTGTTGAGTTTCAGGCAGTTCTTCTCAGCCCATCTCCCCAGCCCTTCTGAAGGGCTCACAGAACTCTGGGGTGTCAGCCACTCCTCCCAGCTTTGTGTCACCAACGAGCCTGCTGAGGAGGCATCTGCCCCTTCATCCAAGTCATTGATGGGTAAGTATAACAATCAATAACATTGATTGTTCCATAAACATTATGGAACCTTGGAGGACACCACTAGTGACAGGTCTTCAATCAGACACATGCCATTGATGACAACCCTTTGAGATCTGCTGTTCAGCCAGTTCTCAATCCACCAAAACAAATAATATAAAAATACAAATAATACAAATAATAATACAAATAATACAAATAATAATTGAAAAATATAAGGTCAAGCAATGTGAATCTCATTTGGTGGTTTGGGTTGGGGTTTTTTGGTTTGGTTTTGGTTTTGGTTTTGGTTTTCTTAATCTTGTGATTCAAATGAAATTAAATGTTTGAAACCATGATAATTGTTTAATGTAGAAATTAACAGGTGGCAGAGCAGCAAAATTCCCCCTGCTCAGAAACTTTCCATTAATCTCCTAACTATTTTTCCCAGGCATCTTTTGTTCTCATGTCTCCTATTGGTTTTGCAAATTTGAAGCCTAGTTCTCTCAGTGTCCCCAGTGGCTGACAAAGCAAATCTTTAATAAGAATGTTCCAGAAACTTCCTGAAGGCCTGACAAAAGCAACTTACAGTGGAAGTTTGCTGGAAGAATTCTTACCAAGATAAATAGAAATTTCAAATAATATTTCTGCTTAAGTTTAACCAGACAACAGATATCAAAGAATACAGTAAATTAAAGCAGAAAAAAGGATTTTAATTGTTAAATGTGTTTCAACTGAAAATAACAAGTAAAAATTCTAAAAAAAAAAAAAAAAAAGCTACAAAATATTAGTGTTTCAAGCTTTTTGCTTGGTCTTATCTCAGAAAATAAAAGTTAATAATTAAACAATTTTATTATTCACTTTAATGAAGGACAATGTAATTGATTCTAAATCATGAAAAGATATTAGACAAGGAATGCAGATAACACATAACATAAAATCACATAACATGATTTTAATAAAACCTATAGATTAAGCTTACAATTACCTGTTGAATATATCATTTATTAATTCTGATCAGATCCTGTATATTTAATCAATTTTGCTCATTTCAGCAGGGCAAACATGCTTCAGGTAAAAGTTGAAGGAGAATAAACTTACTTCAAAAAAACTTTAAGCTTGCCCTTACTGTGAGAGGTGCATTGCTTCTTTTGACTGTCACGCTCCTTTTGTGACAAAGATTCTGTCTTCTTTTCCTGTGGGTGCCTCTGCAATTGCCGTTCCCTAGGGCCATGAAGTGTGTGACAGTCAAAGACTTTTTCTCAGGGGGTATAAACAACCCAATTTCAGTGCTAAGGAGAGAGTGGAAGTCTGTTGGAAAAGGTCACTACACACTTCCAAATGCTACCAACTAATAGATTTGGTGGATTGTGCTGAGTATGGAATGTAGAAGCAAATCCCATCTCAGTTCAATACTGCAGGCTCAGTGGTCACTAGAAATGGCTTTTATAATAGTAAGCCAACAATAGGTTCGAGATTGTGAAGTCTGTTTTCTTTTTCAGCTCAAAATGAATGTGACATTTGTCCTGACTGTCAGCTCCCTGATGTTTTCAGTCTAAAGTACTGTTAGTATGTTTCTCTCAGTTTTTAATCTGCATTCCCATTATAACCTTCATCCTTATTACCAAAAGCTTTATTTTTATATATACATGAAATTCTGAAGTATAAGCTGTATTTGATACTTCCTGCAATAATTGCATTTCATCAAAGGTCAGACATTGACTGTGATCTAAATAAGACACTCCTGAGGATGATGTTACAGTATGTTCATCTGAATCATCTGTTTTCTTCACTGAAACTTTTCATGAATATTTTGAAACTCTGTGGCAAACCTGAATAGTTGTAGTGAATTTCCTATAATACCTCTGAATTTAACCTCTAGAATTTTGCTTTTCTGTTTGCTTTTGCAGTAGTTAAGATGTCCATCAGGTTTTTAATGATCAGAACCATAGACAAAAGTGTAAATGTTAGGGTTTGAGGATTTATGCTTTGCTCTGTAAGCCCAAAACATTTTGATCTTTGTGTGTGAAGGTGTCAGTAAGCCAATTTGTGATGTTATTTCATTCTGCCTTTTCCCATAACAAATTGATTTACCTTTTGGTCTTTCATGATGCCTGCATAACACCAGAATGGAGAATTGCAGGGATCCCGGTTTGTTTATTTGAAAATAAATTATTAAAAGAATCTGTTTTAGAACAATGGACAACCTTTGTATCTCTATTTTCAGTCTGGTTGAACTGCCATTTGAAAGGATCCTATCAACCATAAATCTAAATCCTCCCATGTACTGTAAAACCATGAAATGTCTGGGCTGTATCAGTGCTTTTTCTCATCATTAAGTCAATGGAAATGCCAAACTGCAGAAATAAAGGAATTCAGCCTTGTCTTAAAAGGACAACATAGCAAAAGAAAGAACTGGTATGCAGTTTAAATTCATGGCTAAAACATTCTTTTACTTAGACTCTACAAACTATCACTTGATAGAAAAGCTTGATGAAGTTAAATATTTTTACTGGCATCCTGAAGCACTTCAGACAGTGTGAAACTTCAAGAAAAGGAGACTGCTCTCAGTCTGGCATCTAGGCACATCAATGGTCTGACCACAGTAACATTTTTTTTTAGGCATCATGGAACAGGAGAATTTTATGTTTTGCAGGCAAATAATGATGTGGCATTGCAGGAATATATCCTACTCATCAAGAAGTAGCAAGAAGCAAAGTACAATATCTTTTGTTTGGGAAAAAAATATAGCTCTTGGCCAATGAAGAAATGTCACAGTAAGAGGGGCCAGCTTCTCAGCAGTAAGAGAGATGATATACAATGTGAGGTTAGAAAAGAAAGATCTCAAAAGGGAACACAAAAAAATCTCAGAAGTAAAAACAAATTACCTATGCAAGGTATGACAGACAACAGAGTCAGAGAAATATTGTGAAAAAGAATTTAAGGTTTTAAAGGAGGAATATTTTGACAAAAGGAGAAATAAACAGACCTCAGAAGCCCCTAGTCCTCTCTGGGACCAATTTCAATTTCCTGAAATGCCATGTGAAATCTAGGTATTTGCCTTAGTGTGAGACAAAAAAAAAAAAAATAATGAGATCAAAAAAAAAATTAAACTATGAGTTTTAAACATACTTGATTTTCAAGCCTAGACTGGAAAAAAGTCTAGGCTAGATCCTTCTCTGATCTTCTAGTCCTTCTCTGGACAAGACATTTAACATTGATAACATAATGAGATCAGGCAGAGTTAGCCTAGGGATAAAGAGAGGGTTGAGATAGTCATGCTTCTTCCTAGGAGTCAGCCAGGAGGCATAGGTACCCCACTGAGGTACTCATGGATCTCCCTTCCAAACCATGCCTTTAAGACCTGTAAGATAAAACGTGGAAACTTTATTACCTTCAGTAGAATCTCAGTCTCCAATTTATCAAGAATTTTCTAAAAAAGTCTCTGTAAACTTCAGTGATCACCAGTGGACCATTCTACTTTTTTATAGTGAGGATGAATTAATGTTGTCTGGAAGTAGATTTATTGCTTGTGAATGTTGTAGATCATAGACCAAAAAACCCATCAAGCAATAGATAAATTTTGCAGATTAATTAACTATGGTCTTTAAGGCTATAGAAAACACATTTGTCACATTTTTTTTCCTAGAATATTAACAGTTTAATGACAAGCATTCTCCATTCCCACAAACTTTTAAGTCAATGAGTTCAAAGTTAATTCTGGATTGGTGGGTTTGGTATAGAGAAGGACTAAACAGAACATAGCTTTCATTACTTCACTCAGGAACTGGGAAATACACATGGCTGATATTTACTACTAATATTGTATAACTTGCTGTCAGGTATTTCATTATATAAACATTTGTACTACATAACTTGCCCTTACTCCAAATAATTAAATTTATATTGTTAAAGTGAAAGTGGTGTCTCATAGAGGGGTTAAGCTTAAAACCAGTCAGGAAATGATCACCAAAGTGCAGTGCACATCTGTGAGGAACAACTGCAATACCTATGGCAGCTTCATCAGACACAGAAACAAATTGCTGGAGTGGTGGGATGTAATCAGTGAAACCTTCTTTCATTCAGATATAAATTCTTTCTCTCTTGATCCTACTACCAGAGCAGCCCTAGCTCTACACATTATCTTCCTTCTATCAGTCTACTAGCCATATGCTAACTGGCCAATTGCCTTTTTGGTGGCTGAATTCTGACTACTTTTCCCCCAGTGGTTTCACTGGAATGCAACTCCTTGTCCCCTCCTCTAATTAGCATAGCATTTAAAGCATATGTCATTTAGACTCTACCTGTCTTCAAAGTATGACTAAAAATTATCAGATGGATCAAAACCTGTTAGGAGAACAGAGGGACTGGTACACAGACTAAAAGACATACAGACCCAAGACTGCATTTCTGGGCACTAGCCCAAGGTAAGAGACAAGATGCACCAACCAGGTCACCAGCACTTCAAGGAGCTTCTAAAAGAACAAAATTACACGGTCATACAGTTCTGTAGCATTCTTCTTAACACTATATTCCAGTTTTATCACAGCATTTCTTGTGCTGCTTTTTGCAAGAGCACCCTCTCTTGGGAAAATATGGTGTGATGTTATCATAGTCTCACAAGTTTTAAAGCTTTCATCTGGTACACTAATAGGTTTGTGCATGTATGTTCACACTCTTTATATCTACAGACCAAATGCCAGCCAAGTTATTTCCACCCAGATCACAAGCTCTATGAACAGGAAGGAATAATGTTTATTGCCTGAGAGGAGAGTAGAAGTGGATTGGTTTTGCCCTAATAATGTCAGTCTAGGTGATGCTTAGGATAGCCTAGAAGCCAAATAAGTTATGTTAATGGAATGTAATTCTTTCACTGACTGACACCTCCCATCACTGAATGCATAAACCTTTCTATTGATTTTGTTTATGTGAATTTTGAGGGAAAATAAGAAAGCATAAACAAAGATATTCGATTGCTTCTCATAATGCCAAAATAATCATTAACCAATATGTTCCAATCATTTACTTGTTATGATGGAGATGGAAGATCAATGGGACATAGAAACAGTGGTAAAAGTTATAGGAATTGACTCTTTGCCACTTTTTCAGAAATTATTCCCAGGAAGAAGATTTAGATTTAGAGTTTATGTGTTTGTGTTTTGTAAGCAGAAGTTTTAATAGCTTTTTATATTGATGTTGACAGCTTTCTTTATAGAAATGGGGATTTTTCAGTGTAATGCTTCTCCTCACAAAATCCCAAGACAGTGGGGAAACCAAACCAAACCTAAACATCCTTTTATTTTTTTAATCTCCTAGTTTCAATTAAGCCTTCACATAGAAAGATATTTCAAACCAGGTTGGATTTTAAAAGCAAAAGTAGTCAGAACACACTTGAGCAGAACAGAGGCTCCTAGAATAATGAAAAGTCTTATAGTTAGGTTGCTCCCATAGGAGCAAGGAGATTAAGCTTTTAAATTACTGCTCTGTGGGAGTCGCTTCAAGCATTTGAATCTGGTTGTTCTTTGCAGATGAATGACATAGTCACTGAGTTATTGCTGTGTTCTCTCTATCCCTTACTAAAGGAGGTGACCTTCTATGTGCATATAACTAAAGACATATTGCAAAAAAGTTATATTTTCATGCATTCATTTGTGTAAATTCAATTTTAATAGTCCTAAATCTAAATATTCACTGGTGGCTCTGCATTGATAATTATCAATCCAGCAATTTTTCCTATTTAATTTTTTTTTTTTGGTAATACTAACTTCACTGAAGGCTTTATTATGCATTACTGCCAGGTCATAGTGCCAACAGAGTTCCAACAGTGAGACAATGCCTAAAAAGAAATATTGAGCCCTTCTTTTGAAACTGGTGCCAATATTCTGTATAACTTTGCTTATGGGGATGCATAAAGTGTATTTTGGTCTGCTTAGTGCTGAAAAGATTCACTGTGAGACTATAGTCACCTAAAAATCAAACTTCCAGGTACTGATTTACCTCAGGTGTAAAAATGTATGCAAACAAAATCATTGGAAAGTACTGACATACCAGAGTGGTACATTAAATCAGTTAGAACTAACAAATTTAATATTCTTTTACTAGACAATGGCTGATAATTTCAAAGAAATCCCAAGAAATAATACTATCCATGAATACAGATAAAATCATTGTAAGGTAAATTTTATCACTGTTTCAGAGTTACTTTGTATCTTAAAACAGGAGGGCTATCTTTTGCAATTAACAGTAAAAGGTTTAAATTCAGCAGTCAAAACATTTCATTTCATCTAAAATGTCAAAATCTTTACTTCAGATATACTTTTATAACTTTTATCCACAGAAAGCCTTTAACATTCCAAATACCTTCTCAATCTAGGCAAAAGAAACAACCAAATATAGTAATCTGGGCCTGCTGAAATCATAGGAATTCACCTTTTAAGACAGATCTATAAGATGCTTCTTTTATTGTCTCTATTAGAGTGATTTTTCTTGATTCCTAGAGGAGATTAGCTGGCTGTGAGCAGATTGCGAAGGTGTAAGGCTGAGATAATGCATATGTATTTAGAATATTTGCATTTCATAAATGAGAATATAAATCCTAAAGCACATTTTGAAGCACATTTAAAAATATTTGCTATATTCTGAATAGTGCAAATCATGCAAAAATCAGAAGAATTTTAGGGATCTCGTAATTTCACCAAAGTGTTTGCAGAATTCTATATCCAATACAGAATATGTCCTTAATTTACATTTCTTTACATTTGTAGACTATTTTACTGTCACCTTATACCCTGGTATGATTCCCATTGTAATAAACAAATTTTTAAAACTGGTTAAGTGTAGCATAATTATTCCCTATTTTGGATTTTTGTTCAAGTGTTCCATTAGTTTCCCAAGATGTCTCTGTTAATTCCACACATTTGTCAATTTGCACTGTTGACAGTAAATAAACTTGGTCATGCTCAATTCAAAGTTTTTACTTTTGGCTCTAAAGTTCAAGTTCCCTCATAGGCAACAGATTTCTTCTCTTTTGCAATTTATTTGTTATAATTATTTGTGCAAAGGCTGAATTTTTAACTTCATGTTTGCATGCAATGTGTCAATGCTGAGCTTGACATTATCGTTTACAACTGGAGAAAATCTTTTTGAAAATACACATCTCATCAATAGACCAGCATGCGACCATTTTCAGTGGAAATAATTCTCATTAAGCCAGTAAAGCAAATTGTGTGCTGGAGTTTTTGCTGATTACTTTTTTCCAGCCTCCTCTTCCCCACCCCCACCTTTTTTTTAATGTTCTGCCATTTACTTGGAAGTTAGTGTGCCATAATTTAATTAAAAAGGTAATAGAAATGCTTTAAGCTTCCTCTGAATTTGTGGTTCATTGCAAATGGTAAGTGTTGTCACACATATTCTTTGCCAATAGATTTCCTATGTGTTCTTGTCACCTTGATGCTCAGCTTCACAGCAATGTCCAAAAACCTGTAAGATTTAAAAAAACATTTAAAACACCTCTACAAAATAAATCTCTGAACTGGAGTATTTGCATTTATTGGTAAAAAGGTAAAAAATATATGGTGATATTATTGTTTGTGCTTATTGGTAAAAAGTTAAAAATTAGGAGATGATATTATTGTTTCACTTTCTGCTAATCCAGCACCTAAAGACATGAGCTAGAATTCAGGCACTGCTGTGCTAAGCCACGCATAGAGACTTCACCTACATGTTGTTCACTGCAGCTGGAAGTAAGAGTCCATTTTGGTATTAAAGGTGTATGAAAAGAGCAGTAAGAGTACACTACAATGACCAGTGGATAAGCACAAAATAAATATATGGTTATGATAATATTTTGACTAGCAGTTATTGTTTTTTTCACAATGACTTGTATGGTATTATGGTTTGTATGTGTGACCAAAACAGTGTTGAAAGCACACCAGTTATTTAGTTATTGCTGATCAGTGCCTACACACTATCAAGGCCCCTCAGTTTCCTTTGCTGCCCCAGCAGTGACTTTAGGGATGTATCACAGCTTGGCACTGTCTTCAGCAATAAAACTGATGTAAAGAAGGAGGAAAGGGGAACTTTGGAGTGATGGTGTTTGTCTTCCCAAGAAACTTTAAAAATAATGAAACCCTGCTAGCCTAGAGGTGCTTAAACATCTGCCTTCCAGTGATGAGCAGTAAATTAATTCCTTATTTTGACTTGCTTGTGTGCACAGTTTTTCTTTACCTACTACACTGTCTTTATCTCAACACATGAATTTTCTCACTTTCGCACTTCCGATTCTCTGCCGCATTCCCACTGAAGAGAGGGACTGAGTGGTTTGTGGGGGTGAATGGCTTAGCAGGGTTAACCCACAACCTACTTATTCTCAGAAACAAGGAAGAGCTCACTGTTAATGGGAAGGTTGGCTTGGCTGCAGTGACTGTAAGAGCCAGGGGTTCAGCATCCTGTGATGAGGGAGCAGGCAAAACCACAAGATCACACTACTGGACTGCAGGAGATCAGTCTTTGGTCACTTTAAGACGTGCTTGAAAAAGACCCATGGAAAAAGACCCTGTAGGAAACAGGGACCCAAAAGACTGCTTGATATTCAAGGATCACCCCCAAGCTCAAGAGCAGTCCACCCTATCAATTAGGAAATCAAGTAAAAAATTACAGGTGGCCTTCATGGGAGAATAAGGAGCTCCTGGACAAACTGAAGCATTAAAAGGAAGTATACAGAAGGTAAAACTGGGAACAAGTATCCTGGAAAGGATACAGAGGTGCTGCCTGAACATCAAGGGATGAAGTTTTCAAAGTCACAGTCAAATGGAATCGAATCTGTCCAGTAAAGGGAAAGACAAGAAAGTATTCCATAATGGCATACATGATAAAAAGAAGTCTAGGGAAAATGTGGGCCCACTGCTGAACAGGTAGGGGACCTGGTGGCTTGGAAAAGGATGAGGTTCTGGATCCATTCTTTACTAGCAAGCCCCAGAGATCATGGCCTTCTTGTATTTGTATTTTTAATAATTTCTTATTTCTATTTGTCCATCTCTACTCTTGAAAACAGACTAAAATGTCTATAATCCTGCCATTCATCATGTCATTATCACCAACTCTCCAGTGGAGCTCTCAATGAGAGTCCCAACTTACTATAAATCCTATCTTGTCTAACTTCATATCAGGTTAATTGTTTTTCTGTAATTTTCTGTGTAAAACAAAGAAATTTCATCAGCAAGTGTCTGAGATCTAGTTATTGCTTCTGTGTGATGCTTCTCAAAGTTCTCAGAAACTGCGTACATTGTTAAAAAAGTTGAGGTCTGTTACACTACTGTACCTTGACAGCACCTTTACCATTAATAAGTAATGTTAGACAGCAACAGAGGGATTAGTACAAATGGCATCCTGGCAAACAGAAGAAATGAGAAGAGAGTATCATGCACAACAGAAAAAAGAAGCATAAAACCTGAAATAGCCAGGGACAGGCACTCAGTGAGGTTACTGAGGGAATTAAACAAAATCCATTTTCAAAACTAATGAGAACTGTTAAATTGCTATCACTCCTCAAGGCATGGGACCAGAGATAAAAGCTCATAAGAAGATTGCTAATAGCCATATACCATTCTGTCAGTAAAATTGCTTAAAAAAACTTTATTGAAGATAACTCCCTCTCTGTCTTCTTCTCTTTCTCTCCATCACTAATACAAACAGCCTTCCTGTTTATATTGGCAAATTTTCTTAGTATAAATTGTTTGGACTTTGGATGGCTGAAGCCAGAAGAAAAAGGCAAAACATAAGCAGGATTATAGTCTGAAGAGATGAAATTATGAGTATATATAAATGTATCTGCACATAGTATAATACAGGGGTTTTATGCTTTTCCAGGACTATACTGAATTCACAGGAGTTACATCAGATCTCCAGAAATTTCAAAAATAGAAAAACCTACCTCATTATTTTAGTTTGCTTTTTTAAAAATGCAGAAGAAAATAGAATCTCTATCTATGTTATCTATGCATCCTTGACAAAATTTTAATGTATCCTATCTACATCTCACCATCAAATTGGGGAGGATGGAAAATGTCACCATTAGCAACCTCAAGTTCTTATACATGTTTCTTTACAGAATGACAGCATATGGAACAGTCTGACTCCTCCAAATATTTCTGTTCTTCCAGGTAACAACCCTCTTTTTTGTAGTGTGTTTTAGATCACTTTTGTGAGTATTTGTCAGCTTGCTTGAAGTAGAGATTGTGAATATGTAGTCAGCACAAGAGAAATAGTCTTTTCAGCAGACCATGTTTCAGTTTTGTCCTTATAAATGTGGTTGTTATCCAACAAGAAACGTGTGTGTTGACTCCCAACCTAGTATTGTGTGTCAATATAATTTGTCTGACAGAGGCCTTATTTCATTACTATTCCTGTCTTCTTTCTTTTGAGCAGTATCAATTTCATCTTGGATGTATTGTTAAATTTTCCCCTGTATGAGATTAGCTTAGAGCTGATGCTTACCACCTTGAATCTGATTGTGTGTATTTTGTTTGCAAAATAGTACCTTAAATTACAAATTCTAACAGATAGCAGGTAATGCTGAGTATGTGTGTGGGTAAATGAACAGTAGTTCATGGAACACAAGGAGAAGCCTGATACTTCCTAGCTGCAACCTGTATAGGCAGCACTTAAATTTTGATCAAACTTAAAGTAAACAAATTAAGCACATCCTGAATCCTTCAAGTAATAAAGGAACATGAAATAAAACCAACCATTTGGAGGGTGATCATAAGTTGAACTTCTTCATATGGACTATTTAGACTGGGGAAACTGAGGGCTTCAGGCCTAAAAGAATAGTTCCAGGAAAGAAGTGGTACTGGAAACAAAAATCAGTCTTGGAAAGAAGGTGAAGATTCTGACCAGAGGAAAGTTACCCAACATGATTTTGTGTCCAATATTTCTAGATGAGGAGAAATGTGCAGGGAAGGGGAGACCTCCTGAGAGCACTGTTGGGGGACCAAGTGCAAGATGTAATCAGGTTGGGGAAAATCTTTTATCCCCTTGGTTCTTAAATAAACCCCATCATACAAATCTAAATGAGATTATCACTTTCCCTTTCTCACCTGTAGTCAGGTATTTTAAACAATTGCTAGAGTATGCTTTATTTCTTATTTTATCCCTATGAAGGGCTATTCCATTCAGTTCTTGTTGCCTTTCTTTCAGTGTATCAGTAAATCTCTTTCTCATTTCCCCCCACAATGATAAATGCTTTTTTAAGACTCATTTCTTTGTGTCATGTCTTCCATGCCTGTACTGATTTCTTTGAAAGTCAGTAAAACATTCCCTGTGGTCTTAGGACTTCTATAATGCCACTTCTCTCCATTCCAAAGTGTCTTATTTTTGCTGCTGAATAGCATTTTATTTCTCTTTTGCACTATCTCTAAAGTACTCCCTGTCATCAGGTGTCATATACCCTTGAGAAGACTAAAACTGTTGAAAGGATGCTCTTCAGAGATGTTATAATTACAACTAGGATTGTAGCTGTATGTACACAGATTGGCTTCCTGACATTGGTGTCTAATTCTTTCCTTCTACAGACTTTCCTCCATGGAATTTTCTTTACTGGTTTAGAAAATCATATCTGTAGTATTACTACTTGCCCATACCTTCTCATGCTGTCAGTGATTCAGACTTTACCCTCCCCAGAAAGAACATTTTAGGATCTGCATAATATAGTGGGACTTGCCTCCTACTGCTGTGTATCTCAGTTGATCATTGATCATTATGCAAAGAGCACATTTAAGAATATATATGCCAAAACATCAGATAATATCATATTACAGGGGTTATAATATTTCTTTTTAAAAATTACTTAGATTCAGGGTAAATGACAGCACAAGGTCTAAGGCAGTGAGGGTTATATTATTCATGGTCTTGTGGAAGGCTTTAAGATTGGTAAATGATTCCACAGAGAAAGAAGTGAAACAATAGCTATAATTCTCAAGGGAAAATCTGAGATTTACTGAAAACTAGGACACATAGTCTGTTCTAGGAGCATATTAGAGCAACACCCTCTGATATATAGCTCATAAACAGCAGTTATATTACTGCTATTCTTCAAGGAATCTCAACTACAAGCATATTAACAGGAATTATAATTTTGTAAATAAACATAAATGAGATTAATACACTGGAACTCACTGCCCATTTATTTAATCTAACAAAACCTACTTTCAAGTCCAGCTGCAGTAACTGTTCCTCACTGTGACAACACTGAGAGCCATTTGCCACTGAAAGTTATGCTTTAGCAGAGGTCAAGTACTAGCCAACAACATTTGTTTGGGTTTTTTTCCAGGAGCTATGTTTCACTAAAAAGAAAAAAAGGAAAAAGACTTCTTTTTGTAGGGAAATTTGGAGCATTAAAAGGTGATGAAACATAATCATTTATATTTTGTATTCAAGACAGAAAGAAATACATTATTTAGAAAACTCATGAAGAAATCAATCACTGGCCAATAGCTGTGTAATTCCTTCTTCCACTTTCTTAACATGAGCTATTTGCAGAGACTATCCAAAACAGATTTTCCTTTATGTTTGAAAAACAGGTACATACATTACCAATGAAAAAACATTCTAACATGGAATGTGTGTTAAATCAAGCATCTACCTGGACTACTGGAGTAATGCTTGCACAGTTCAGGTAAGGCAAGTTATGTAATTGCTGAATTTAATTTCATTACTGACAAAACAATATAAAAGGATTCAATCTTTCAGGAAGCAGAAATAAGACTAGGTCTTCCAAGTTTTCAGTAAACCAGGTATGTTAAACATGAACAGTAATCCTGTTACCTGTTATAGCTGTGCTGGGGCCACCTCAGTGAGTTTATGATTTTTACTTACTCAGTGGTTCTTGCTAGCATCCAAGCCTGATGGCTTGGCTGGATCAGATTTGGAAGCATGGACTCCCATCTATTATTGGTCACAGGTCATTTTTTATTTCACAGGATGTTCTGAGTTGGAAGGGAGGCACAAGGATCACTGAGTCCAGGTCTTATGTAAATGTCCCATACAGGGATAAAAGGCACAACCTCGGCACTATTAGCACCATGTTCTGATCAACTGAGCTACTGTCTTTAATGTCATAAATGAAGTTTGGCAGAAGCATGAGCACCAGTCTCTGCAATCCATAGAAGAAAACAGACCTATGGATGTATGGATTCCAAACACATTAGGTTTGTAATTTCTGTGTATGTATTTTTATTTTTATATAGACCCTGTACACCTAACTCAGTGACAAAGTGTGAAATGTGCATTAGTCATTTCTCTGGAATTTTTGGAAGCCTATTTGGAAGTTTTATAGGACTACAAGATACAGTGGAATTCTTACTCTCCAGGCTAATTTTCTAGACAGAAAAGAAAATACATTTCACAATGTATTTGCGAGTGGAACCGAGCAGTTGTGACAGGAAAGTCTTCTCAGAGACCCAGCTCACCAGAAGAGGCATTCAAGGCAATGATCTCTTACATAGCACTCCTCAAAGCCTTAGAAACCTAAATTTAACATTAGCCTTTTACAAAGACTATCTGAACCATTTTCATTCTTTCTCTCCACTAAATACTCTGGACAGACATGACAAGGATGTAGGGAATATTCAGGAACAACTAAAGACCTATTTGTCTAGGCAACTTGTTGTAATGACTAGTAAATTATAAAAGATGAGTCACTGGATGAAGGCCTTATATTTCAGATTATGTCTAAACTTGTGACCTGGACCTTATCCAGTCCTCTGAGCCTGAAGGAGTTCACTTTCATCAAATCTCATTTCTAAACATGTAAGAGCTATGTAGATTTTAGCTTGTTCCACATTTCATTGCCACAGAGATTGGCTTTTGATATCAAGCTGACCCATCACCAAATGAAAAACAAGAGAAGAAAAAGGGGGAAGTAACTGTATGGACCACAGACATGATTCTTACCACTAATCAAATTAATGTGACTGTGAAAAAGTAATTATGTTCTTAGCATGTGTCAGACAAAATTTAGGTAAATTGCAGGTCACCATTCTGGCCATCTCCAAGTAGAAACTAAAAATTTGGGCAGTGTTAAAGATAAAATGTTAGGGTCTCAATAATTCCATTTCTGAAGAGTTCAAGAACACATTTTGAAGGAGATAGTGTCATGGTAAGAAAATTAGCACAGAAAGAAGAAGGAATGTGGTCATATCAGGAAGATTGTTGAGAAGCAATTCTGTTCTGCTCTGTTATGTTGTTATGTTCTGCTATTTTTTGTTAGGTTCTTATTTTCATAAGCATATTGTTCTTCCCCTTCCCTTCCCTTCCCTTCCCTTCCCTTCCCTTCCCTTCCCTTCCCTTCCCTTCCCTTCCCTTCCCTTCCCTTCCCTTCCCTTCCCTTCCCTTCCCTTCCCTTC
>JANIJU010003056.1:136139687-136255280 GCA_025504685.1 Leucosticte australis
TTCCCTTCCCTTCCCTTCCCTTCCCTTCCCTTCCCTTCCCCTCTTCTTCCTTCTCTACTTTTCCTCTTCCTGTCCCTCTCCCTCTCTCTCTCCCTTTCTATTTCCATTTCTCCCAGATGCCAGAGTATACAGATTATGAATATACTTTGTAGTTTGGGTTGGTGGGCCTGGGGGCTGCAGTCTCACGTAACAGATGTTATCTCCATAACAGCTTCATCTAAGTTGAATGAAGATGGAAGTTGTATAATCCCACTTTTAGATATCTACAATGTATCATTTATATTTGAGCTATTTTTTATGGTCTTTTAACAATAGATTAAGAGAAATAGACACTTGTGGTGCATCATTTATCTGATCTGTTTTTAAAGCTCTACTCTACAAGGATATGAATCTGTCCAAAATACATGTATGGCAGCATCTGCACTAAAGAGGCCCATGGGCTTGACCTCTGGCACATACAGACCTTTTCATGTTTAGTCACCCCTTAGGATGATTCAGAGGGGTGCCAGCCCAGGTTCTCCCAAGAAAAACCCAGAGATTCACTATTCATCTAACAGCAGGGGTAAGGGATAGTCTAGAGAATAGGGAAAGGGAAGAGATTTTTGAAACTGAAAAATGTCATCAGGTCTTCTGCTTGGTTGTTACCCCATTTTATGTACTAATGCAAACACAGGCTCAGCAAATTCCCTAAACTGAAAACTATAAGTCAAAATTTACACCAAACTCTCAGATGATGATCTTTTTTGGTGAACTGATTGAACCTTATATTTCATTTGACTGCTTAGACCTCAAAATTTTCAGAGGACTTCACAGTGACAGCAAACTCTGTATCACTATTAACAGTCCTCTTATATACTCTGCTTTATGGGGTGCATACACACTTCTAATACCAAATACATGTATAAAACATTTCCAGAGATATGCACAATACCTTTGCTCAGCTTAAAAAATGCAATAAAATGATAATTTGACCAAGCAGATGAAAAACTCCCAAGAGCAAAATAGAACCACAATGATATCCAAACTTGATTACACTCTTCTATTTCCAAGCAACAGAATCACTATACATATGCAAAACAGTTGACCTTTACACTGAAAGTCACTACACCTGGTATGCTTTGAACTAGCAGGTTCCAATGGTGGAAATGTCTTAACGAAAAACCTGTAGAAATTTATTTTAAGCTGTACCAATATAATATGAGATATTGATTCAGCAATAGGTTTTGGTAATGCTTTGGTTGAGTAGTGGGTCTCGCCTGTAATATCAAAAGTGTCTTGCTCTCTGTATAATCATCAACCATCTGTATTGCACCAGCAGCCTGTAAGCAGTTGGTAGGAATGCCTGAGCCAAGGTGTCATGTCCTGCCTTGTGATACACTATTCACTAAGTGGGCTGTTGTGGTTTAATGTGGCAGGCAGCTAAACCCTACCAGCACATTTGCTCACTCCCTCAGTGGGATGGGGGACAGAATCAGAAAAAAAGGTGAAACTCAAGGGTTTATATAAAAACAGTTTAATAGGACAGAAAATTAAGGAAAAATAATATTAACAGTAAAAGAATATACAAAACAAGTAATGCACAATGCAATTGTTGACCACCTGCTGGCTGGTGCCCTGCTGGTCCACAAGACCCAGCCCACCAACCCTCTGGCCAATTCTTCCCAAGTTTTACTGGTTGGCATGATGCTGTATGGTTTGGAATATCTCTTTGCACAGTTTGGACCAGCTCTCCTGGCTGTATTCCCTCTCAAATTCTTGTACCTCCAGCTTCTTGCTGGAAGAGAAGCATAAGAAACTGAAAATAAAAACATGGTCTTAAATCAAAAACACAGCACTATACCTTTTGCTAGAAAGAAAAGTAGCTCTTACCCAGATGAAAACAGGGCACAGGCAGGCTGATGTTACTTTCTGGGCTAGAGGAAACTGTGCTTCTGATTTCCACACCAGACTCTCATTTGAATTGCAGCTCAGATTGTTGCAATTATTGCATTTCATTAAGTCACACAGAACAAGTCCTTCCTCAAGGTCATTCCTTTCTATACTGTTTTATCAGCTAAAGGAAAAGAAGAATGGAAGTCACTGAAAAAGAAAATGAAAAAGATCTATTAGGTCATCTGCTCCTTCTCTCTGCCACAGTGTGATTTGTCCTTATTGTTCACTTGAGTGTGTTTTCTCTACTCTAATTTAAAGTCATAGCTAAGAGTATTCCATTAATTTCCATAGGAAACAATTCCATAGACTATTTAACTTGGTCAAGATGATTTTTCTTCTTCATGTAACATTTTATATCTCATTTTATTCCTTTTCTCCTAATGATAAGCTCTTAAAATTATAGTGTGATAAATAGCCTTTTACTATCCTTGATGTTTATGCTCTGCAAATATTTATAGATTATTATAGTCCTTGCAAATTTGTCTGCCAAGATCACACATTCAAACATTCTGTTGTTTCAAAAACCTCAAAAACTTTACAACATAAAGAATAGGATACACCCAGAAATTCGATAAGGCAAGAATTTGCCCATAATATAAACTTTTACAAGAGAAAGTTTAATCCTGTAATAAATATTAACGTATTTGGGAGACTTTTAACCAAGTGAGATATTGAGAAATTTGATTTCATATATCGGAGAACAAATCCAAAGGGTCATGCCTGAGAGCACAACATAGCTTTTCTTTATGAATCAGGCAAATGGAATGGGTCCAGGAGAGTACAGCAAGTTGTGTGACAGTGTTCTAAAGCTGAAGAATTCCTTTAACAGCTAAGGTTAACAGTATACCTGCATTTCAATGCAAATATATACATACTGGGTTGTTTCACATGGAATGAAGTATAAGGACTGCCTTCAGTCACAATTAGTGTCAGCCAGCCTACCTTTTTCAGCTGAAGTTATAGAGTCTGATTTTCTCAAGAAACTCCACAAGTTCTCCATTCTTAATACTGTAAAATAATTAGAAGTGAGAGGTGAAAAAGGCATATACAACTTTGAAACAGAAAATTAGCAGGTCTGATGAACTGAGGTATGAAGGAAACCTAACATTTCTTTAAAATTACTGGGTTTTATTTTAAAAAAATGTCAGTGCTGCAGGAAGCTAACTTGCATGCACATTTTGTTTTTTTCAGAGGATACTGTCCAAATCAACTACTTGAAGATGAATTCGGTTGATTCACATTTAGAATATGATGTTGAAAATGTTAGTCTTCCAATCTTAATATATTTAAGCTTGGCAGGCACTTCCTTAAGACTTTGAAAAAGAATACCTGAAGATTAATATTATGAAATCAATGGAATTGGTGAGGAGGTATTACACCTCTCTGCTTCATGCAAATTTTTCTGTGAACTGTGTTTGGTGGGCCATGATGGTACTAATCAGAAAGCTACAGTCACATAACAGCTTGCACTAGACATTGTCCAGTACTTAAGCTCTGCTGAAACTCAATTAACCTCACTTGAAATACAACAGGATTGGATTTTTTATTTTTTTAAATAGATTTTGCTTTCTTTTCATCAATGCAAGCTATATGCAATGAAAAATATTGAGCAGTTTTTTAAAGAAAGAATTATGAACTCAACTATTTAAAAACTGAACAATTAAACTGAAGTGTAAATTCATAAGACTTTAGGTAATTCTATTTTTTAGATCAAATGTTTCATTTGAAATGAAGATGTTTCATTTCCGCATTTATGAATTTAAAGAATACTGAATTTTCAAGAATACAGAATTTTCAAAAATATTAAAGGCAGGGAAGCAGGAAGCAAGACATTTATTTGTGTTATCAAAAAATAAAAGTGTGAAAAATGCTAAATTATTATTTTTTAGTTCTGTTTATATTCCAAAGAAGGGTCATCAAAAAATCCCCAGATTTATTTTTGTATAGGTACCAGAGGAAAAGAAACACACTGGCCACTGAAAGAAAGAGCAAGAAAGGTCATCTGCTGGTCAGCAACACCATTACCAAAACTGAAATGGTCAGTGAAAACTATTTAATCCCTACTGCTTCGGTCATCCATAACACATTAAAAACGCAGCTGTTAGGGGCTTTCTGGGAATTTGTGCTAACACAGGATATATCCTATCAGACTTTGAGGGGAAAAAAAACCTCTGCTTTGTTTTGAAAGCAGCTGAATGCAAGCAGAAATATGGAAAAACAAGTGAAAGAAAAAGATAGAAAAGAAAACCAACATGCAATTGAGATAAAGAGAATCTAGAGTCCAGTTTCCTATTCAATATACTTGAACAATTCTGTACAATACCAATCACAGATTGACCCCCATTATAAGCTATTGAGAAATGTTTAATATATGTATCCTTCTGGCTTGTACTTTTTTTCTATGTTCAAATTTTAAGTTTTTAAAAATGTGAAATGTTTTCACTATGCCGGGAAATAATGAATATCCTCCATTTAAGTTATTGAGAACAATCTTAAAGTAAATACTGCCTCAAAGCATGGAGCATTGCTGCCATCCTTGAAAATAAAAAAAATCAGAACCTTTGGTGCTTTGTTTACTAGTTCTGGAGCTCTGTCATTAGTTGGATTAGAAAGAAAATATGAATATACCTTTAAAAACTAGGTTGTAGTTCATAGATTGAGAATAACAACAATATATTCTAAATTAACTATAATAGAATATTAAATATATGCTTAATTATAATAATTATTTTGCTATTATTAAGTAATACAATTTTAATATACAGTATTTTTTCTCAGTTTCTTTGCTAGAAACTAGTATATGGAAGTATAACTCGGAAAACTGTGTCTTAGATATATGCATTGGTGCTCATGTATTTAAATTTAAGGGCATGAAATCTGCCCTCTCTGCGATACATAAAAACCATGCCCATTGAATCTTCAGAACCAAAATGTCAGATGTTGTCTGAAAAGCCTTCAAGTTCAGAAAAATTAGAAAAAGGTATTTAGCTTTCAGGTCATATTAACATAGGCTATATAATACTGGCACCTAAAAAGAGAAAAATTATGGCTTTCTTTCACTTCTAGCACATTTTATTTTAACAAAATTGGCAGAGTTTTGTAAGGAATTAAGTTTTTTCCCAAACTGACCCATGTTCTAATTAGGAAGATAACACAATTTTTGAAGGGCAGCCTTCTGATTTATCTAATCTACAAAGCTGAAATAATCCTGTGTTTTCTGTTCGTGGTTCAGGTAATTGTGTGAAACAGAGAAATAATAAATATACTGATTACTTCCTTCATACTCCTCCTTTCTTCTGCTAGGCAGTATGCTCAGTAATGGTCACTTGTGTCAATAAAAAAAGGACAAAATTCCATCTCCTTTTCCATCTACTTTGTTTCAGGCTTAGGCTTTTGGTATCTCTATGAGAAATACATTGTTTTGTGAAGGATGCATACACTACTGACAGCAAAAAGTAGCTGTGGGCCTGCTGAAAGCAACATAAGGTACAAGTCTGCTTTGAAATCTCCTTTGTTTCCATGGCAGATGAATTTCTCCTCTGAGCACTGCTGTTGTATTTTCAGAAATCAACAATTAGCAGAGCTAGGATGCCAACAAAATAGGGGAGGCCCTGCAACTGCTAAAGCTCAGAGGGTTGGGTATTATTGTTTATTATTGCTCATATGATCATTAGATACTGGTAGGGATGAAAAATTTATTTAATTCACATGTGTAGATGTGAATTCAGATGGCTGAATACACATGTGGGTTAACTACATCAATAAAGTATCAGAGGCTGAAACATTATGTGTTCAGTATTCCTTGAGCCAGGAAGCCTGTTTGATTTGGTTTGGTGTTATTCAATCAAAAAGGTGAGAGGTTTGAAAAGGAGTTAACATTAGATGGTACTCTCAAAGCACAAGGTTGTTTATTTCCTGTGTCCCTTTTATCTGAAGTTCTTCTGCCAAAACAAAATCCCATTTCATGCTCAAAGGATCAACAATTGTCCATTCTGATTAATGAATTTTGAGGTCTTTAAGCCTCTATTGTTCATTGTATGTGCTTTCGCAATGGTTTTATGCTTTTTAAATTATTCTCTTGGCTAACTGTTGTCACCTCAGGTTCTTATTTTTACTCTATTTTGCTGTATTTATTTAGAGTATTTATTTGCATATGAATCTTCTTGTCCAAGCAGTTATTCAGAATGTCATAAATGTGTGTGATATTTTTTTCTGTTTGCACTAGAGATCTCTCTCTGATACCTTGTTCACATATCTAATAATCTCACTACTCATGTCATCCAGTAGGAGCCATTCTGACAAAGATTATACAGTCAAGCTCCACAAATTTTAATGATATACTATTCATTTCCCAAGCTGCTCTAAGGCAACATATCACAGACCAAGTAGGCTGAGGGAAGAAAAAAAATTGAAATATTTTGTATTTAAGACTGGATGTACTCTGTTTCTGAGTTAGGTGGGGTTTTTTAATCAGAAATAATAGATAATTCCTGGAAATTAGTTCAGTGTTCTATTATTGTCAAAAAGAACACAAATATTCAGAATATTTGCAAATTTGAACATAACAGAAAAGATCATTATACTATTTTACAAACCATGCTAGGCTCACACCCAGTCCACTGCACGCAGTGATGATCCTTTATCTCAGAAAAGCAGTAGTGGAACTGGAAATGTGGGGAGGGGCAGGAAGGTTATTGAAATGTATGGAATTTTTTCCTGAACTAAATAGGTTAGGATTAATTAGTATTGGAAACAGGAGAGTGAGAGATGTGAAAGAAATTATTAAGGAACCTTTCCTGTCTGACTGTTCAGCAGCCACTCTGGCAGTCCCACTCCCACCACCAGAGACTTTCACTTGGTGTGCAGTGTTACAGGCACCTTATTTACTTTGGAAGACATGAAATATCCACTTCCAGAGATTTGATAGTAGGCAGAAATGGTTTTAAAGACTGAATAATTAATTAGTAGTTAATTGTCCTCTCTTCATGTCTTCTGAAAGATTTCATTAATCTAAGAAGCTGACAGCATAATTGTAACTCTAAAACAATTGCATTCAAGTAATATTCGCAAGGTGTTTTCTTTCAGTCTTGGGATCGTTTTAGTTTTGCTTTTGGTATGTGTTTCTAGAGCACATGGGTAGCTGCCACTTTAACTTTGGTAATGAGGCGAGTGGCACTTAGAAAAACAATGTAATAGCACTTTTCATCATGAAAAGATTAATAGAAAAGCAACCCAAAGAACATACTGATAAAATCCACTGGAAATGTGCAGAAGTACAATATCGATAATTGCTTGAATTGCTTGCAGAACCTTCCATTATTCATATAACTCAAAGCCTTTGAAGTGAGAGGTATTTTGGTGTGACTGTGCTCTGCAGTACTTGCTATTTGCTTTCCACATGGGTCTTTTAAGCAACTGCAGATTTGAAATATCCATGGCCCACTGTGGCAATGTCAGAAAATGTATCAGTTTGACCCAATGGTCAGAAAAATTTTCCTGTTCTTGTTTTAAACAAAGGCTAATCACATGGAAATAATTTAAACTTTTTCTTTAGTACTGTTTGTGTTAGTATGTCTTTGGATGCAAACCTCTTTTCTCTGTGGGTCTAAGAAATGTTTAGTTGAAATGCTTCAGTGTTGAATCTTCCTGGAATTGTAGCATAAATTAAAACATTAACAGAGGTGGAGTCTGGAGGTCAGTGAGATGTAAGTTAAATATTGTCACTAATATGACAATAGAGTGATTAAATAGAGATGTGTACAGTTAGTTTGTGATGGTGAAAATGTCTGATAAAGAGATTAATTGTTGAATTAATTGTTTAAAACAAAAGGAGAAATCTCATATAAAATCATCTGTTCAAACATATTGCAAAAGCAAATCCCTGGTAATTTGTATGGTTATCATCAGTAATTTGTGTGAAGGAATTATTCTTCTATTTGGAAGATACTAACCTGAGATATTGAACAGGGTTTGGAGACAGGCTAATAAATCTTTCTTGGGTGGGTTTGGTTGGTTTATTGTTGGAGGTTTTTTATGAGCAGAAAGAAAGAACATTAGTGATTTTTTTTTTAAACTGAGGTATAATAAGGTTTGAGAACTGATGGCTCTGATATGCATCCCTTTTTTTGCTCAAAGAATAGCAGAAATTGCTGCAATGTGTGTTTTCCCACACCCTGAAGGAGTGTGTTTCAGTTTTTGTTGCAGAAATTACTTCTAATGCCAGATCATTTCAGACGCTGCTTATTCAAGCCTTTCTCTGTGCTTGATCCATAGACTACCAACCAGGATATCAATTAGTGACAATTGTTCAAAAGCAGCAATTTCTTGTTCCCCAGCCCAACCTGGAAATAAGGTTAGGAAACCTTGAAAGAGATCAGTTATCTTGTACACAGACACTTTCCACTTAATGTTGATTTCTGCTGTCACAAACAAAGTGGATGGCAGTTTATTCTCACTGGCAGCAGGCATAAACTATCAACTGCTTGCTTTGTGAAGGAAAAAAGAAAAAAAAATCAATGTTGAACATAAAGCAGCCATGAGGCCATGAGCAGGATGACAGATCATTGTAGAGGCTTTATTTTATTTTCAGAACCCTGTTAGTGAGCAGTACAATGACTCTTAGATTCATTCATTACTTTCATAATGGCAGTATCCACACTAAATTTGATTATTGGCCTTAAACAAAGGACTGTCCTTGAAAGCATTTCCTCTTCTCTTTGATTAAGAAGTGTTCCTACATTAATGACTGTAAATTCCATTTTTGCCTTAGATTTCTGCTGTGGAAACAAACTGAGTATATCACAGTATCTATCAAGCTTTTTAGAGATTATCAAGACTTTCAGAGAAAAAAAAAAGAAGTGAATAAAAAGGCATCAGGACTTCTATGTTCTGGCAAGGCAAAGGGATAGTATTGTATGTAGAAAAATCAGCAGCTATAAAAGTAGCAGAAGAGATAAATGCAATGTATTTAAATCTTTATGGAGACTACCTGACACCTGTATTTGTTCATGAAGTGGTTGCCAATTTCTTAGAGCAGCAAAGGAGCCAGTTTCTGGGTGCTGGATTGGGTTTTCAAGGGCAATCCAAGTCCCTGGTCTGACTTACTAAATGTGATTTGAGGAATGGAGAGATGCCATAAAAGGGAAACCGTGAGTTTGGACTGGTGGTTTTATACAGATGGTCAACAAGAAGCAATATGACAGTAATGGCTGCATAACAGTAAAAAATGGTAGCCAGGAGTAAGCTTTCATCATTTCAAAGAAAAAAACAAGGATAGCTGCAGGACATTGAAATGCAGTGAATCTCAAACTGAATACAAGTATTTGTTTCTGTGACACACTAAACTCAGTGCAAATTTGACACATTTTTGCAGGAAGCAAAGGTGATATAGATTCAAAGCCCCTTTGCCCACCTCTCTTGCTGTGTGTGCTTCTCCTGCTGCACAAGGCAAGGACAACTGCACAGTTTCCTCAGTCATTTCAGCCTCATCTAGTCAGAACTGATAGAAAATATTCAGGGAAAGACTAGACATTTGGCTGGATGAGGAGAGCAATTTTCAGTGATGATAGACCTTACAAATTTAACCTTACACTGGCAGATTTGTAGCACATCTGTTATACATGCTGGAGAGTGGGGCTGATTTTGTTGTTCACTTTTTTTGAAGTACTGGCGCTATCTATTGTCAGAGTGAGGATACTAATCCAGACTCACAGTTTTGAATTTGCATGTGAATTGTGGCAGGTTCTTAACACAATTGCTAGCACAAATGTAGTAATGGAAATTATTGCATTTACATCAGACTAAGAGAAACAAAAGAAAAACCCAAAAAAAAAAAAAAAAAAGAAGGTTGATAATAACTATGAAATAACTTCCAAAAATGATACTTCACCCAGTACTGTAATGTCATATCAATTGTTTGACCCCTGTGTATTTTAGGATCCTCACAGTCATAGGCTATTTTCTCAACCATTTTGGATAATTAGTCTTCTGGTCAGAATCATAGAATCACAGAATGAATTTGGTTGGAATGAACCTTAAAGATTATCTAGTTCCAACTCCCCTGATATGGGCAGAGAGCTTTCCACTAGATCAGGTTGCTCAGAGCCCCATCCAATCTGGCCTTGAACACATCCAGGAATGGGCCATCCACATCTACTCTGGGCAATGCGTTCCAGTGCCTTACCACCCTCACAGTAAAGACTTTCTTTCTAACATCTAATCTAAACTGACCGTCTTGCAGTTTAGAGCCACTCCCTACTGTCCTACCACCTCATGGCCTTATAAAAAAAAGCCCTCTTCCACTCTCTTTTAGGTTCCCTTTAGGTTCTGGAAGGACTAAGGTCTCCCCAGAGCCTTCTCCAGACTGAACAATTCCAACTCTTTCTCTGATTTAGAGACAAGGATCATATGTGGAACAGTGTCAAATGTCCTACACAAGCCCAGGTAGATGACATCTGTTCCTCTTTCCTCATCCACTGATGCTGTAACTGCATCATAGATGGCCCCCAAATCTGTCAGGCACAATTTGCTTTAGTGAAGCCATTTAGCTGTCACCAATCACCTCTTTATTTTTCAAGGGCCTTTGCATAATTTCCAGCATGATTTGTTCCACAATCTGGCTGGGCAGCACAGAGGTGAGACTGACTGGCCTGTAATCCCCTGGGTCTACATTTCTTTGTCTTTATAGGAAGGTGTGGGCTTTACCCTTTTTCAGTCAGTGGGAACTTCACTGCCACAGCTTCTGAAACTTGATGGATATTGGTTTAGCCACTCCACCCACCAGTTCCCACAGAACCTGTAGATGCATCTCATCAGATTCCAAGGACTTGTGCACCATCAGGTTCATTAGATTGGCTCTAAGGGTCTTGAACAGCACCATTTTATGTTCATTGCATCCAAGCCTGCCCTTGAGCTTCACCAGCCCTTCCTTATTGGTGAGAGCAAGGTTCAGCACTTCTCCTTGTTGCCTCGTCTGTCCCTTGGAAAGAGAAGTTAACATGAGCACATTCCAGGAACCTTCCAGATTGCTCATGCCCTACTGTGCTCTCCTTCTCTCCCAGATATCCAGGGGGCTGAAGTCCCCCAGGAGGCTCTGGGCTTGTGCACATGAGATTGTTCCCATCTGTCTCCAGAGGGCCTCATTTACTGGGTCTTCCTGGTTGGGTGGTCTCTAGCAGACCCCCACTATAGCAACACCTGTCCCTGCTCTACCCTTAATCCTTGGCCATACATTCTCAGTGGCTCCTTACCATCCCTAGACAAAACTGTGTGCTCCAGCTTGTCACAGAAATAGATGGTAACACTCTTGTCAGAGACTGAAACGTTATAGTTTATGACTTACGCATTCTCATGAAGGACTTTTAAAACTGTATTTCAAAAGCTACAGAGAAGATCCCCACACCCTGAATGGGGCTCTGAGAGGCCCTACACCATTCGCTGATGAAGGTAAAACAAAGTGACAATTCAGGGCTGGGGGAGAAGAATAGCAGAAGTCTGGTACCTTCAGGGTGGAGACCACAGCCCCAGGGCTATCAGCTGCTGGGCTCTCACAGACCCTCGAAGCCAAGGGTGGGGGAGAGAGGCTTCGGGTGTGTGTTGGAAAGGCTCTGGTCAGAGGCAGTGACCGCCACCCTCCGCTGTGCAGAGGAGCCCGGCTGAGGGGCCCTTGCCCCGGGGAAAAGCTTCTCTGCAGCAGAGGGGGTGACACGGCCATCAAAGGGCCCCCAAAGGGGTCCCCAGACCCTTATCTGCAGCAGAGGGGGTGACACGGCCATCAAAGGGCCCCCAAAGGGGTCCCCAGACCCTGCACCAGAGCACCAGAGATGATGCAACAGACCCTCAGTGTTGCAAGGGACTGGCCCCCTGCAAGCTTTTACATTTCTACTGCTTTAGTTATTTGCCAAAATTTGGTTGTTATTAGTTTGCAACTATTGGCACATACTGTCTTAAAATTTACTGCAATAAAACAAAAGCAGTACTATACTTTCCTAAACAGGTTATAGTATATTCATATTTAATCAGTTTAACAATTTTACATACAGTTGTATCAATTATTCATTTCTATTGTGCTGTGTTAAATAGTAATAAACATATTTTCTTCTTTAACAGATGATTCATTTTTCATTCATAATCTATGTCAAATGGCTTCGAATGGAAACTGCAATTCAAGTGCAGAAAATCACCATCTTTAAATCATTTTTATTAGATAAATGAAAGAACACCAACTTGCTGGATACATAAGAAAAGAATGTTTTCAACTTAAATTATCTGTAAAATGTACTTGTAATATCTGTAGTTCAGTATTAAGTTCGTCTTGTTCTTCAGTTTTCTAGAATAAGCAGATCTCACTTTTCAGAAATATTTATTTTTTTAAAAAGTAAATAAACTGTAACAAAGGAAATCTAATGCTGTGTCTGCAGAATAGGTAAGCTGTCAAAAGGATTGTTTATAACTTCAAGAACTCAGTTCAAAACCACCAAACCCAGATGCAAGTTATCCAGATAGGTAGTGAAAAATTTTCCTCCTGGGTTTTCAAATCTCAGCTGGATAGGCCTTGAGCAGTCTGAGATCTCAAAATGTTTCCAATCAAAGTAAACTTCTGGGTAATTCTTGGATTCCATGGTACTACTTTAGCAATTTGAATTATAAGATGAAAGAGTAAATTGCGAGTGCAGCTTTTTTATTTACCTTAAAATTTTAATATGTGACAATAATTCAATATGTACTTCTTAAATTTATTTTAACATAACTTAGGGTAATTAATTTTGAAAATTAAAAAATGCAGTTGTATATCTATTTCTTCCATTATTTTCCTTTGAATTAAAGTTAAATGCATTCACCTACAGCTTTTTTTTTAATAGATCATTTCCAATTAAAAATCATGAATGACAGAGGAAAAAAGTAGATTGGTTTAAATTGCAAAAATGGACTTGGGAGGTCTGCCAGTTGTGAATTAACATTCCTAATCCAGAATGATTGAGAGGTATTAACTGGTTTGTCAGGTATTTCCTTTGAATATAATTTTGTATAATGAAAAAAGTCTGGGATGTATAGATAATGAGCTACAGAAAGAAATATTTAGATTGTCTGATGAAATGATAATAAAATAATCATTGCATCTGTCATGTACAGTGATTTAAGAACAGGACAGGTTGCTCTGTGTATTTTCAAGTGGCATGTGCTAGGCATAAATTATACTCAAAGGCATCTGTAACACTGCAGCAGTTAGAAGAACGTATAGGAATTGATGCAGTCAAGCATTTATGGATTCTCCGTTGTACACAGTGTTTAAATGAAGATGAGATAGATTGCCAAAGTTATGCAATAAACCATCCAGAAAATAGAGATTTTATCCAATTTGGACTTAATGAAATTCTATGACCTCTGCTATGCAAGAGGTCACTAGACTGGTACCTCTCTGTGTTTTAGTCTGCGCTTTGCTCTATCAGTTAAGAGCATTTTGAGCCTTGTCAACCATAAAGATGCTCAAGAGCAATGGTAAGGGAGAAGGCTTAGTGTCTCAATCACAGTTCAGAGCATATCACCAGCTGCAAAGAGAAATTATTTCAGTGAATACTTGCTTCTGTTGAGGTCAATAAATTTTTTCCTTTGTCTTTAGAGGACCAGAATTTAAACCAATGAATTCCTTGAAGGTAGTGAAGTTATATGACTCCACAGTAAATATGCGCTTGCAAATTAGTTTCTGCATTCATATACAAAATGATTTGTTGAATCATTATGTTCAACACAATGGTATGCTGAATTTCTTCTCTTAAATCTTTACATTAAATATAATCAAAACCACTCCACATCTACTTATTTCAATATATAAGCACTTTTTCAATGAAGACACTACTTTCTGGTGAGAAACAGAAACAAAAAAATGCGGTACAAAACTTTATCTTTACTAAGACAGCAGTAGAGTATTTAAATAGAGGCCTAGCCTTCAGTTTATAGGTGTACCAATGCAGTTATATACGTTCACATAAACATGAAAATTCAGAAAATGTCAGTCACATCACTTAACAAAATGTGACTGTAATATCATCTGAATGCATTGTAGGCTGCATTCACTTGAGGGTTCTCCTTAATCTATTTATCTCTCAACCTGCCGTGTGTGCAGATCACCAACATTTCTGCAATAAACATAATTTCTCTAATAGCTCTGTATGCTTAGAATCTAGGAAGAATTCAATTAAACCAAAATGAAGAAAATCTTCAAGAAATAAGAAAATGTTATTAATTAATGTTTTAAAAATCTTTTCTTCTTTCTGCACCAAATAATCCCTCTTCACAGAGCTCCTCACCATTCCTAGACATCAGCCACATTTCCCAGTGTAGAACATTCTCTGAATAAATACCATCAAGCTTTAAAATTTGCCTTTTATTCAGACCATAAAGGGCAAACAAAGAGCTTGTGAGACTGCCCAAGCAAGCAGAAAGAGTCTGGCTCCTAACAGTGCAAATCTTTTGTAAACAGCTCACTGCAGTCCTATTTCATAAAGTCCACAGCAGACTGCTCTGCATTTGTAAGTTTCAAGCCTTCAGTGATCAACCAGCCAGTGTTAAATTTGCTTCCTTCGCTGTCAGTCCAATGCTTCAAAATTCCTATTAGTTCTCTGTTGGCAGTTCAAAGTCTACCACAATATGGAGTCAAGAAGTAACAGTTTTTCATGCATCTTCAGTGTAGGGATGGTTTCCTGAGGGGTAAAAATCAAGGGATGGATCTATGTGTAGAATATTAAAAATAATTCAAAGTAGATTGTTATTTGACATGTTTTGAAGTTAGATACCTTAATCAGAAGCAAACAAAAAGAAGTCCCAATTTTAAAGGGACATTTATCTATTGGATTGAACTGTTTGCAAAGGAAATTTATGTGCCAAGGTTATAAAGATTATAAAAGACACTATTTAATTATCCCTCAGTTGAACAAAGAAGTCCAGAAAGAGCTTGATATGGGACTAATGGACCAGGAAAAATGCAAAGTACCATTCAGCACTAGAGTAATTGGGCAGAACACAGAAAGAGACCAGGATAAATGATTACTTCATTAATTTTAAAATTAAAGGGCAAGATAAGGTGGTCACTATCATAGAGAGTTATTAAGGTAAAACTGGCTAATCAGCACAATTTAAATGTAAAGAAGTCATCCAATGCCTACCAATTTCAGAAGAGCGTGAAATAAAGCAATTTGATGTAGCTTTATCAATCAAACCATACAGATAAGTGGTTTAGTCTGAGAGTTTTCTAATTTATTGTAGCCTTTGTTTAATCCAGTGACCACTGGAAATTGAAGATGTACATTTCTCAAAACGTTAAAGGTTTGGGACAGGCTTATCAAAGACTTTGCAAATTTCAATGATCTTCAGGAAATTCCTTGCTTCAATTGTGCTCCTTTAAAAAGTGTCACCTTTTTTTGACAGAAGTTCAGTCCCCCTACCTGGTTTACTGGCAAACATTTTAGTCTGTGCTTTATAACAGAGGTTCCTTTCCCCATTTCTATTGCACTGACTCCCCTGATGCCACAAGTCAGTAAAAGTGCCTTTTCACTATTCATCTGTGAACTCACATTTTAAATACAGTGCATCTTATTTTTGTTCCCTATGGGTTTCTCTGTGAAGTCTATGGCAACATTCTTTATACAAAATAAAAAATTTTTAAAAATGCCAAAGTTCAAATAGTCTTGAACCTTCTTCAGAAATACAGTCTTACCATAGGATATTTGAGTAAGTAGCTTAAATGATACCAAATCCTAGAATGCCTTCCCTATCTCTTTCAGTCCATCAGCAATATTAATTTGCTTACTGTAGAAGTAGTTAATATGCCTTAAATCCAATTCAGCATGCCTGACTAGCAGACTGTAACTCTTCATTTATTTATATTATATCCTGCTATTGCCATGGAAATGTAATGTCTCCTGAGAGTAAAAGCCTTGGGCCTTGTGTATTATATGCTTTATCTGTTATCAACACATCATTTTGTTTCCCCTTATAGCTATAAGTGAATTCTGGGACAATATTATGTTAATACTTTTTACTGACAGACAAGATAGTATATAATGAAAACAGGGTTTTCCAGTTTATACAATGATACACTTCAACAATGATGTTTAAAGGAAAAAAAAAATAGCATTTTAAGCATCTAAACCTGAAACCATACTTTTTCTAGGCTATCTGCCAAATGAAATTTTATGAGGAAAGTTAGATAGGTATTGACATAAAAGAAAATAAAAGTTGTGACAGTATTTCTCTCTTCTTAAGCCATCAAATTTTGACAATGTTTTTTTCCTACAGATAGAACACTGGGAAAAAAAACCCTGTCTTGGTTTAGGTCAAATTTAGGAGAAAACCTCCAAAAGGGGACCCCTCCAGAAAGCAAACCCACATGGCCCCTCCCCCAGCCAGTTTAGGAAAGATTCTGCAGAGAGAAGTGGAAAGAACCTGTTTATTTAACAGGCACAGAACCCCCCAGCACACAAAATGAACAATACCGGATGACACCGCTCTTTCACCGCTCTGAAAAAGATGACAAATTCAGAAAGTCACTCCTGGGGTGGTCGCTCTGTTATCAGTCCCTCCGGCGCTGGGGCAGCTGCTGCAGCCTCAGGGTGCAAACTCTCTCTCGGTGTTTCCCAGGTCCCAGTCCGGAGCAGGTTCGAGTAGGTCCAAACAGGAAAGGAGAAACAGTCCAGGAAGGAATTTGGACTGTTTAGCTAAACTACCTAAAGAACAGAAGCAAAAAGCAAGAGCAAGCAGAAGCAAAGCAGAAGCAAGAGCGACAGCAAAGTGAAAAGCAAGAGCAAAAGCAAAAGCAGCACAATGTAATGTTCCGACTCCGCGTCCCGCCAGCCGTGGGGGAGCGGCTGATAAGAAACCAAAACAAAACTTTCACTCTTCAGAGCCAGTCTTGAAGGCACAGAACATAATATCCAGCATAAACAGCACACACGAATGGGGATACAAGCATCGTAACGTCAACCTAGGACAAAACCCAAACCAAATTAAAAAATCTAGTTCAAATTCTCTTACTCATGTATTAATCTTATTTTTTACACTAGGTTTCAACTGTGGCACATATATGAATTTATCTAGAAACACTGAATAAAACTACTTTGGTATGCTAATTGGTGTTATTTATTGAGCTGTAATTAAGAAAGGCAATGAATTGAAAAATCAAATCTGAACAGCCTGTTATTCTGAAACATCTTGGATTCAGACAAACTCTAGATTGGAACTTTGCAGTTACCTTTAAACAATATGAAGCTGAGCAGAAGAAGCATTTCCATTTTCCATAGTTCCAAAATGCTTCAGTTAATAACACTTTGATCTAAGTTACTTTTGGTTAGTATAGTTGATTTTTAATATTATGGTTAATCAAGATAAATGTTATAGATATGTCCACAGATATTTTAAAATGGTGGAACCTTGTGACTTTGGCCACCTGTTTTACTTGTACTCATTTCAATGCAGACTTGTGTGAAGGTATGTGGTCTGATTTTAAAGGAGAAAACATAAACCTGCAGCTTCACCAACTTCTGTCTTCTCAGCTTGTAGTGAATGGTTAGCATTTTCTGTGCCTATAAGATGGACTTAAAAATGAAACCTTGTTTCTAATTACTTTACTGTCCACATTTTGTGTGGGTGTCTGCCAGAAAACAGAAATTAACTAGCTATGGAATGTTTTCATTGATGTGTATTTTTATGGCTTTTTTTAACATTTTAAATACTACAGAATTAAAATGGCTCTTTGTTCCTGTTCATTTCTTTAGTTTTAAAAGAACTTGGAGTATGGTCCTTTTTCTGTAGGTAGGATGGAGTTTTTGAAAGGGCTGCAAAATAAGTAATGTATTTAAATAATATATAAGGCAAAGAATTGGATATATAAAATTATACAGGGCAGAATCTATATGAGGCATGCAGACACATTTTAACAAGCTCCCTGCAAAATAAGTCTAGGAACATTGTCTGAAGACAGCAATGTCAGATAAGCCTGACCGTAATGAAATAGGACAATGCATTATTAACAGAGTAACAGCACCATAGGAATATATCTAACTTACATACCCAGGATGACTTGTCTCATTGGTTCAGCACTGCCTGGGTTCACCAGCTTCTGCTCCCAGAAACATGGGAACAGCTCATGGTAGGGTTCACCACAAAAAGAAGACACAGCTACTTGTGATCCACTAACTAATACCTTTGTTCAATGTTCAGATCACCAGACAGCTTTTACTCATTTATGGAAAGGACAGCACATACACCCTCCAGAATAAATAGTGTGGTTCCTGCTGCTAACTCAAGGTGATATCCATGGAAGTGAAATTTCCAGGAGCTGCATACAGTTATGAGTAACTTACATGCAAAGGTGTCTTGAAAACCAGTAATCCCCTAAATATCATGGCAGCAGAAGCTAAGCTAGGAAGTATTTTCAAAACAGCCTTCCTGGAGGAACATGCTATATAAGTAGCTGATAAACCAGGGTTTAAGTGAAACATCCTGAGAAATGGGACATCCCCATTAAAACCATTGATTTGCTCCAAATCCCTGTATTCATTCTGCAGCTCAGGCAGAGAGGCCAGCCCTGTCTATCTATCTATCCCTCTGTATGTGACAACAATATTCCTTGAATTAGCTGGCACGTGGGGTGACACTAGGTTTCAGAGATCACTTAATTTACCAATCTGACTGGAGACCCACTAAAAGGCAGGAGAAGTTTTCATTGGTTCTTCTGACACCCTGGTTTAAGTAGCTACCTGATCACAGTGGGGGATACTGTGAATCTGATTCCTGTAATCTTTACATTCCCCAGTCTTTAATCAGTCAGTGACCCACGTGGTGCAATTCCTAAACAATATTTCAGCACCAGTTCCCAAACTTGAAAAAAATCTGACAACTAATTGCAATGTTGAACCATGTGCACTATATCAACACCTTTCAGTAAAGTTGTATTACTTCAGGGATGTTTGTTATACCTGTAAACAAATTCCATAGTAGCATTTGGTTACACCACTAATTATCCACAAAACCTATCACTGTCAAACAGCAATGTGTGTACCAAATAGATACTGAAAAAATAATTATTTTGATGCTGACCTTTTCTATTCCTACCAATGATGTGTATTAATAAACTATGATGTACTTGGCATAAAACACAACAGTCTATCTTCTATTTAACAGCCTTTTCAACTAAAGACAGTTTTAAGGTCTGCTATCTCCTGGACACTTGTGATTTAAGAATATGATGAAAAATGCAGCAAAATGTGCCAGCTTAGCAGATAGTCTGGGTGACAAGTTTAATTTATGACATGTAAGTTATAAAATGGCAGTTTGAAAGAATTATGAAACATTTGATATAATCTTTGGTATAACACTTTCACCCTTGGCAAAGGCTCAGATACATTGTAGTGAACAATAAAGAAATGGTCTTATCTAAATTGGTGATGATTAGGTAATTTTTTCAAATACATCTTTCTGTTGTAACTTGTTTAGTGGAAAAGCAGTGATATTCTAAGTAATGCCCTTATCAAGCAGCCTAAGTTGAGCAGTGCTGTCCATTGTAATGAATACAAACAGAGCAATTCACAGGTATTTTGAGCATGGTGATAACTCTCCTAATGTGTGTCTTCTATTTTTTGTACTAAGTCACCTTGACAAGATGTTTTTACAGGCACAGGGAGTTATATGTACTACCTGTATTTCTCACAAGAACTGACATTTATGAGTGATCACTGGAAGATTTGATATGAAATAAAAATCAAGTAAATTATTCCCAAATAACATATGTTTCCATGTTTCTCAGTGATGTTATTTTAATGGTTGTGCTCATTTCTTTTATCACTTTATATTATCCTTTGTTAAAGTATTGTTAAAAAATGGGGGGGCATTGCTATACTTTTGAAAAAAAATCGTTTATAACTTCTTCAAAAATAATAAGTATTAATGAATTGAATTTGAAAGAGAATTCTGTAGGATCACACATATCAAATTTTACAACACAATGATCCGTAAATGCTTTTTTTGCCACCACCAGTCACTCTGATCCATAACCATCCTAATTTTCCATGGGATTTGTACCTTTTACTCGCCTTTCTTCACAGAACTTCAATTTTGGCATTCCATCAGGCTAAATATTTCCTGATTTTCCTGATTATTACCCCACTACTATTGAATTTACTTTTTTTTACTGATTATATAATTTGTCTATACTACTGGTCACTCCCACCAACTGTAAACCTGTATCACTAAAAAACTGCAAACCCATAGTTTGCAATTCCATAGAAATGGGGCCTGATAAGGGTTTTACAGATGGTTTTTGTGCAGCAAGAACCTGGTTAAGATACAGTTAAATATCAGAATAGATGGACATATATTTTAGATTTTATTGGAAATACTACCTAGGCCAAGCTATTTAGGACTACCAACCACTTTAAAGTTGGTAGTGCTCCAGGCTCTTCTCTCAAACCTGAACTGCTTGGGAATGCCAGCTGCAATGGCAGGAAAACTTTGAAACACTGAGGGCAAGGGTATTCATACCATATAATAGTCAAGTGGGAAACTCTGGCCATGGGAACTGCCTCCTAGTTTCTTTTCCTCCCTTCAACTGTAAAGGAAATTTTGGAGGAAATTAAAAGGCAAATTTGTTGCCAAAACTTTAAATATGCAGAATTATACCTAGATGAGGTGCTTAAACAAACATCAAGTGGAGGATATAAGTGCTTTCTTACATATTTTGTAGAGTCCTAGCTAAAATCTACAAATAATGTAAAAAATTTCACGTATTCTTTGGGTTCCTATGTCTGTAGGAGAAATGTGATTAATTTCACAAACTCTACCCCCTTTTCACAAGCATTTATCTTTTCATCACTGTGATTTCCATGTTGAAGTGAAAGTCAGTGCAGAAACACGCTTTTTAAATCTCTATTTTATTCTTAGACTACTTATTTCCTACAGTTTTTTAAAATTAATTCTAGCAGTCAGCCTGGGCAAGCAGAGCAAATCATATGCGTGTTCATGTCTGAGGAAAAATCTGGGATGCATTTATCAAAACCAGGCCAAAGTTACCTATTTGTCTGCATTTTACCATTCGTTTGAAAGCATTCTGTGAGTTTTTACAAATCATTATTTTCATTTTGTTATTGCTGCTGCTGTGGGAACAAATGAAGTTAGAAAAGTAGTTCACAAGGGAAGGACAAAAGTGTTGACAGATTTTTTTCAAAATGGGGAAAGTAGCAAATGGAAAGAGAACAGGAAAAAAACATGAAAAAAAAGGATGGTGTGAACTTTGGGCCAAAACTTGCTGGCAGCCAGGGGAAGGCCAAGAGGTGAGGGTAGGAACAAAAGAAACAGAGAAACCTTCTGAGGCTTGTAAATCAGGACATTTGGCTGCAGGTAGAAAAATTAACTAACAACATCCGACTCCCTCCTGGAAGCATGTAAACCTAAAGGAGTGAGAGGTGTGGCAAGCACATACAAACTGCTATCCTGGATTGAAGCAGGAGTCTTGTTAATCAAGTAACTTCTCAGCAGGACCAGGCTGTTTTATGGAAGGTCTCAAAGACTGCAGGTTTTGGAATACCAGTCCACAGAATAATCTACCAAAATCCTGTTAGCAATAAATTGGTTTGTTCTTCAGTTTTGGGTTGTTTTTCTTCCCTTTAGCTGGTGTAATTGAGAATTCTGGCAATCCACAAGAATAGACAAATCTTTTCTTATTCCTTGAAGCTCTCTGTGTGTGAACCTGGCTGGAGGTCAACTGATGCTCTAAGATTTTGTCCTTGTTCACAGCTATAAATACTGGCACAACTACATTTAAAAGAGTGAAGGTGTGTGTTGTGTGCATACCCTATTACTCCATCCAGATTGGAAGATGTAAATCTTGGGAGGGCTGGGAGGGTTGTATCGAATTTTTTTGCACCTTTTGCGCAACTATGAGCAAATTAAGTCTCTACTGTTTGCACATGTCCTAGTTGCAGCCAGGACAGAGTTGATTTTTGCAGTAGCTGGGAGGGGGCATGACCAGGACCCAGAGGTTATTCTGTACCACCTCATGTCATTTCCAGGGAAGGGGAAGGGAGCCTTAAGAGGAGAAGGGATCCTTGCTGGGCTGTTGCAGCACAGTGGAGACAGTAGTTGGGTATTGTTTTTATTGTGTGAGATCATTCACCTCTTTCTTGTACCCTCTATCGTTAGTATTGGTGTTGTTACTGTTATTTTTCTTTTGCTCGTTGCTGCTCACAACAAATTGTTTCTATCTCAGCCATGATCTTTACCTTTCGTGCCTCCAACTCTTGTCTCTGCCCTGCCACAGGAGAGGGCAGTGGAGGGGGGGACAACAAATGAGTAAGATGCACATGGTTTGGAGAGTCTCAGTGGGAGCACCATCCCTAAACAACAACAGCATACTGTGTAAAATCTCAGCTGGATATACTAGAAATTTCAAAGTACTATCAAGTAAAGGGACAAATTTTTTTCTTTGTGCTACATAAGATACTCTTTTTTCTGTAACATCTTTAAAAAAGTAGCCATCTTAAAAAAAGTAGCCAGGTAGTATTACCTTTATAGGAGAGGACCTAGTTTTAGTTCCTCACTCTAGTAACTTTTTCTTGTCTTTGGTGACTAAAGAAATCTTTTTTCCCTTCAAATGTTTTAGAATTTTCCTTTTTGCATTTATATATGTGTTGTGATGTTGGACAAACAGTGAATCCTCCTTCTACCTTGGCCCATTCTGATCCTCTTCTCTTTCCTCCACACAATTTTGAAGGCATCTATGTAATTTATTTCTCCACTTAGCCAGTCTTAGTCACATGAAATAAAGTGCACAAGTGGAAGCATACAGGTATAGCACTTCTAAGTACTGATTTAAGCATACATGGACTACATTCCAGGTGCCATAATTCATGCATGTTCAAGTGTGAATATCTTCAACTTGTGTAATTCTCTTTTTCATTTCCCTCTTTTCTCTCTCAGCTCATAACTCACAGCACTATGATAGGGCTTTTTAAAAATTTGTCTCTCTCTTTCAAAGGTTTGTTTTCTTCATGACCCATGTCACAAAAGTCCATGTCCCCGTTGCACATTGCAGCCTCCTTCCAATCCATTTCCTCGACTCATCTAACTAAGCAGTCTATGTCATCAGATGTGTTACTGCCCTGGCTGTCAATGCTTCCAGAATGTGATTCAGCTCTAAAGTGGGGTGAATTACCTTCTGGATGTTCCTGTACCTTCATCTGACAGAAAAGGTGCCTCAGGTAACACTGAGGTTCCTAATTTAAGCAAGGTGTGAAATTAGGTGAAACTGAAACAAGTCCCACAGCTTACAAATAAAGTCCTGGAAGACAGAAAGCTTTCCAGAAGTATAGGCAGTTTCAATAACAACTCAAATAGATGGGAAAGAAGGAAAAAATAGTCTTCACGTGGCTCTGTTCATAACACATGCCACAATGCAGTCCGATGTTCCAGTTCCTATGATCATTCTGTGACCATAAAAAGCATCATAGTTCTGAAAAAATACCTCTTTTGTGCTAGAGAACTGAAATAATTATTTGTGCTTTTATATTGTGAAAACCAGAGTAACCAGAGCAGAAGGTCCCTAATTGTTCATCTGTATTAAGAACCAGATCTGTCACAAGAAGTGAGTATGATTAATATACAAAGTGGAAAAGAACAATTCATTTAAGGATCTGAGATTATGCTAAGAAAAATCATCTTAGATAACCAATGTAGAAAGCAAAGGCTGTTACCATGTATCCTGATTAGAAATTCAACTATAAAATTCCTTTCTTCTTCAATGCCTATAATATTCCTTGCATTAAGTACTGAGCTGTCTTCACTGTCTCCAGTTCTATAAAAGTGTATAGTTTGGATTTTTTCCATCTCAGTAACCTAGGGCATTAAACATCTTCAGATGTCAGATTGACTTTGAGTTCAAATTAGTAAATTCTGGTTCTGTGTCACTGTTAATTCTTCATACCCTACCAAACCAAACAAATAGACGAGGAAAAATAGAATGGAGTCCTTTTTATACACCCCTTGCATAGGCACTGCATATTAAAGCTTGCATAGTCAGCAACATGGTAAAACACTCAAAATATGTTGAGGTACATTTTGGAGTTTTTGTACAGGTTTTTTTTGCACTCATGAAGAAATACAGTTTCTAGTCTGTACAGCAGGCCCAATCAATAAGTGTACCCTGATAGCCTAGATTTTTCACTGCTTTGCTAGTGTCATATTGTACACAGCATCCACAGCTTTTTCCTGCTGTACACTTGCAAGCAGCAGCTGTTTCATGTTGCTTTCCACTATGGCTGTCCCCAGGCTTTATAATCTCATCCTTTAAGATAATCCTTCAGCTCAGTGCCTGAAATACAAATGCTTGAAGACCTGATCCCAAATGTGTTTATGCAGAAAAAGTGTATTTCTCCATCCTTTGTCCTGGTTCCTGTAATACAGGGGTGATGAGGCTTATGAAATGCAGAAATACTTCACATTTTTTTCTGCAGAATGAATGAATCAGGCAAATAAATTAAATGAAAGATCTCAGCGAATCTGAACTGACTATCACACAACTGAGGGTCATACAACTCAGGCTAGAGAAAAACATGCTGTTGAGGTAAGCATTTAGATGGCACATGATTCACTGCAATTGTGATGCCTGTAGCAATATTTCACTTCAACCACCCAGTGTCTAGTGGGTTGAAATGAAGTGCTACACTTCCATCACGAGTAGCCAGTTCTGCCACCTTCCATAGAGCAGCAGAATGTACAAGACTTCCACCTGCTATTGGGCCTTCAGATTCCCTTCAAGTTTGAAAGGCAAACCAGTGAAGGTATGCCTGAACTACATAAAGGAAGGAATATAGGCGCAGTTGTAGGGAAGTTGTATAGCTGGTGAACACATGTCTGGAAGGCAGGGCACACTTCTAACCATGTAAAGAATAATTTGAACGAGGACCAGTACAGAGAAAGCTATAAGAGAAAGGGAGACCCTATCTTTGAGGGAAAATGAGAGAGCCTGACTACATTAATCTAGCACCATGAAAGGTAAGCAGGACATGGTAGTGGCACAGCTACAAAAAGTACAACACCTGAAGTACTTGAAGCAAATTTGTGATTCCATAATATGCAATTGCTTCTGTTGATTGATGGATGGAACACCATTCTCCACTGCCTTACTCAGAATGTCCTAGCTTCCTTAGCTAGGACATTTAGGGGTTAATGATTTCCATTACCACCTACCTGCACCCTGTGGTTTACAGCTACCGGCCTACACGCATGAGATTTTCAAGGACTCAAAAGAGCCTGTATAGTTACAGCAGGGCTGGAGACCATTCCCTCTTGGAACTTTGGTAAAACCAGCTTTAATTTGATAAGAGAAACCCCATGTTACCTGTGTAGCTTCTAGTTTAATTTCTTTGTACAACTGAACTCATGGCAGCCCTCCTTACCCAATGCTTTCTCACCCCTGTACGCAGTTTCAATTAAAAGGCTTTTACTTTATGAAGCTGTCTTGATGTCTCTCCAGCTCTCCCCTCTCATGCAAAGTTTTTGTTTACAACTCTTGCAGAATCAGAAATCAATCCCAGCTGTTCCCTTTGTTATAATTTAGCATCTGGAAAAGGATTTGGTTTACATATACATGCATGACAAGAATTTATCAGATGAAATTGCCCTCAACTTACATCAACTAGCTATTGAATTGCCCTTTTTTTCCCCAGCACATTAAAAAATTAAAAAAATATGTTACAAAGCAGGTTCCAGGTTCCTAAGCAAATTAAAGAGCAAAGAAAATGTGTAACAATGGGTACTTCAAGGACCACTTGAATAAATAATTAAAAATACAACGTGCACTTAATCAAATAGAAGTTTGAGTCTTCAGTTAATGCAGTAGCAAAGCTTTTTTTTAATTGCAGAGTAGAATATATCAGGATCAAGCAATTCCTCTATGATGCTGCTTACTTTTACACTGTGTGAATTCATCAGAACTGTAGAAACAAACTCACAATCGAAACAAAATTTTTAAATGTCTCAGAAATCTTCACATCAGCAGTAAACTTCACAATTATTCTAAATCTCAATAAAATTGAAGATTTTGGTATAGTATTTTTTATAGATCAATATAAAAATAAGCAATTATAAATGGACAGGAAAGCTAACCACAAATACAGCTGCTGGAAAAAAAATACTGTGTCATAATTAAGAAGCTGCAAGCAGCAAATGTAAATACTCTCCATATGCTGTTAAAATCATAGGAAATTAAATATTTAAAGAAGGAAAAGGCTGCCAGTACCACATACCAGAACCTATCAGCTCAATTTGATAGCATAGCTTTAAGGCTTAGATTAGATTTGAGGAAGAAATTCTCATTGTGAGGATTGTGAGGTGCTGGAACAACTTCCTAAGAGATGTTGTGGATGCTTCATCCCTGACAGTGTTCAAGGCCAGGTTGGATGGGGTCCCAAGCAACCTGGTCTAGTGGAAGATATCCCTGCCCATGGCAGGGGATTGGGACTACATGATCTTTAAGGTCCCCTCCAACTTAATTCTATGCCTCTATGATTTTTATGCAAAGTAAAAATGGTCCAGATCAAGAGAAACTTTCCCAGTTCAAAACAGGTTGAAAATTCAAAAACGTTTTTCTCATACTAGAAGATAAGTTGAAATTATATTTAGCCCAGATTTGTTAAACATGTGTCTTGGAGTAATTAAAAAAGAAAACAATAAAGAAAAAAAAAGAATAAGATTGAAAGACAACAAGTTTATGGTAAGTGTTTTTGATCTGGAAAACTAAAACACTGCTTTCTTTCCAAGGGGTTCATTATGATCAAATAGGGTTTATTGAAGAAATAAATGCTAAGTGAAAAATGTCAGTACCACATAAATAAAATAAGTATTTTTGTACTTTTTGTAGACAAAATAATTGAGAATAAATTAACATTAAAATTAAAGTACTTGATAATATAAATAATTTACAAAGAAATAACTAAAGCCGAATTTTAGGAATTTATTTCTCATATAGTAATATTCTACTCTAGAAGTTTCCAGTGGATTCAGCTCTGATTAGGATTCCATCAAAGCCAATGAACTAAAGTACACATGGATTTTTCTCCAGCATACATCTTGTTTATCTAAACTAAGGAACATTTCCATTTTTGTTGAATTTGCAGATCTCATTTCTCTAGTAAGTGTTACAGTGTTGACACCCAGAGGCTTTTGATTCCCTTAAGGCTTTAGAGTATGAAAAAAGATCTCAAAGAACTTGTAGGTACATCATTAGCTTGGCTGATTTTACCAGTTATATATTAACTGACAAAAATTTTACCTGTTTTCACATCCAAGGGTTTTGTTACTCATTTTGTTCTCTGTCTTGCTTTTGTTATTTGTTTTGTGTTTGGTTTTGGTTTGTTTTATTGTTGGGTTTTGGTTTATTGGTTTTTTGGGTTTTGTTTTTAGTTGGTTTTTTTTTTTTTCTGGGAGGAGTTGTATTTTCTTTGGGTAAGAATCACAGTATAAACATTTTTTGCTTTCCTTCTTTCAAGACATTGAAAACCAAGGGCATATTTTTTGTCAATTTTTGTGGTTTGAAATACTTCTGCCATGTAGAAAACATTTGCCTCAGTTGATGAGTTCTAGATTACACATTGAAAAGAGATATCATGCAATTTCTGGGAGAGCTTTAAAATTCCTGCAAGACTCCAACAGTCAGGTTTGCTACTGAGACATGAAAAGAGTGTACCATGAAGGAGCAACCTATCTCATATTAACTCTGAATATGAACCAGGGGAAATCTAACACCTAGCAGGTCCATATTACAAGAAAGCCAATACATACAACTCTGGCAAGCCAGGGTTAATTCTCTCTTTAACACAGCCTTTCCTCTCATTTTAGCAGATACTTGAAGACATTTAATGCAAGGAGTTGACTCACCTTCTTTTTGCTGACCATGGCCACAAGTTCTCCGAATTTCCTGCTGGCCTTCCAAAAGATTTCTCACTCTGCACAGCACCTGTGGGTGACAGCTGACATGACTTGATGAGAATGATACCCAGCAGAGTCTAAACAATTGGAAAAAATGGGTCTGCTGTCATGGGACATACAGGAGCTGAGAGTTCAGAGAGGGTTTTCCAGTCTTCAGTCTGCCCAGACTGAAAGTTCACCATATCTGTGTAATGACAAAGTTCCCAAGTCCTTTAGAGGCCTTAAATCTCTGTTTCTTGATTGGTGTGAGGCAGCAATTTCTAACACATCTGTGTTTCTTGATTGGTGTGAGGCAGCAGTTTCTAATGCATCTAAACACAATTAAAGTCAGGGTACAGATGCTAAAATTTCTAGTCCCTTTCTCTGTGCAGTTTTTCTCTGTGTTTAGTATGTGTCTCTTAAGTTGTAGGTTTCAAGGTCACAAAAATTGTTGGAATTATAATATATTTACACACTGTGTTTAAAAGTACATGGAATCTGACAACACCTTTACTTAAACATACTTAATAGCTTAGAAATTTTACATATGTAAGAAGAGAAAAATCTGAGTAGTACTACAATTCACTGTGGAAACTCTTAATTGCATAGATAAAATAAGGCCTCCAGCATAAAAGAAGTAGTAGTAGTAGTAGTAGTAATGATAATAATAATAATAGTATCCAGACCCTCTCATCCAAGCTTTTAAGGCTCATTATGTAGTGCCCATTGTGCCTACCAGAATTATGACAGATATTTCAGTATATGTGTAAGAAAAAAGAAGTTGATACTGCCAAAAAGACTGCCCAAAATATTAAAAAAGGTATTAGTAAAATAGCTAATAGGTATAAGGTGGTTACTTGTTTGTTGTTTCCACAATAATCATAGCATTTTGCAAACAATCATCACTCAAATTTTGCACAGAAAGTAATTTCCATTACTCTCTAGCTGATCCAGCAGAATTGTGAAGCATGAATGTAGCAGAAAAACACGTCAACTTTTTTTTTTTATTCTGTGATGATTAAACTTTGTTTTGCTGAATCTAGGGCATAAACTGGAGATTGGAAGTGTGTCCAGGTACAGCTGTGAAGGCGGCAGTGAGGTGACCTCTCCTACAAGAAAACAAAATGTGTCATCATGACTGTCTGAATAATGAATTAGTACAAAAGGAAATTATGGTGATTTGCTATTTGAGGCAAGGCACTACTGTTAATTGATTACAATTTTTTAGGCAATACCAGAAACAAGGAAATTGCAATTACTAGACAAAGGGGTGGAGATATCATTTTTTCCACCCTATATTAAATTAATGATATTGCATATAACCCTTGGAAGACAATATCCTTTAAAATTCCTTGAGGTGAAAAAGGCAGATTCACTGAAAATTGCTTCCAATATAAATTCCAGTGATTACTCTTGGGGTTTTTTTTTTCAGCTTAAAGAGCATTGTAACAGTATTGAATGTGGCTTGACATAAATTTTGCAGAAATGTACCTTGATTAAAATTCCAGCAGAGTAAAAAAACTTTAAAAGTATGTGAAGAAAGTACTTATATAATAATAAAACAGTTTTCAAATGCTTGCACTCTACTTTCTAATGTCTTATGGGATTCAATAACTTTCTATATAACCTGAAAAGGAGAACAAAACTGACATAACTGAAAATACTTGTATTTAATCATAATCTTATATTGAAACAAAGAAATAACACTCATACTTCAAACAAGTTTGGTTTATACCTGAAATGGGCTGACTTTAGTAAAAACTAGAAAGTTCAAAACAGTAAGCAGAATAATTTTTTCTAATCATTGCTTAATATATAAACAGAAAGACATAAAAAGCAGACATTTTCTTGGCTGTCTTGGCACTGATGGTGGTATATAAGGATATATGACTTGCATATGTGATGCCTAATTGCATTTTTCAATCATTGCCTAAGATAGTGAAAAAGGAATTGTAGAGGTGCTAAGAAATACAGCAGTTTTCTGATTTTTTTCAGATTCCTACTTGTTGAAAAATAGAGAAAAGAGCTTTTCTCATTATTTATTTTTCTAACTTTTTTTAAACAATGCAAGAAGGCTTCCCACCAGGCCATTTGTTCTCTGCTAGGCAAAGGAAGAATGTGGAAAAAACATTTAAATTGGACCCATCAGAATGCAGTTTTTCTCAATTGTGAATGAGGGCTAAATTTCACTAAAGTAGCAAAAAACTAGTAGGCCTAGGTGGAAAAAAAAAAAAGAAAACAAGCTCTGCACTCTTTCATGAAAAGCAACAAATTTCAAAATAGACCTTGTTTAGCAATTGCTGCAAATTTTATCAATGTAGAATTTAAAAAAAAATTAAAAATTGAAATATTTCCTTTATATTAGCTGCATCCCTTCAAAGGAAAAATAGTGCTTTCATTTTTTAGATAAAATATCAGTAACAATATAAATCCATGTCCAGTACTTCTAGGTACCAAAGCCTGAGGAAAGGCCAAGCAAAGATTTTACTGTGAAAAAAAACTCCACATATAAATCCTGAGTCTTGCCAAAATCAGAGCCAGGACTGCTTTAAATGTATTCCATTCATTTCTGAGCAACCAATATCCAGATTCTCAGTTTTATTTTTTTCTGACCAGTTTCTCTGGGTGTTCTGTTTTGTACCTATTGTGTCTACTTTCATGAGGGAGCAGTTTTCTGGTGTGAAAGAATCTGTCAAATGCACAGATGTAGTGACAAGCATAGCTCATATCCTAAAGGTGCTTTCTGCCAACAGGAGGTATCTTATTCCAACACGTTTAATCCTTTAGATTCAGTATAAAGAGATTCTTTGTTCTGGAAACATTAAAGTTTTCTGCAAATACCAGTACTTGAATAACCACTGAGCATCTCATTTCACTGCTTTCTAGGGTCACTTAGATTAACACAACCATTTAAATCAAAAGAGAGTATGTCTGGATAGCTGCAATAGTCTGCTAATGAAGACAGAAGAAATTCATTTCATTGAACCTCCCAAAATTTGCCATGCTTGCATAGAAAATGTTGTTATTTTAACTCCGATTATTCCTCTGTTTGAGAATCCTCAAATGTATATAGTTTGCAATTTATTAAAAAAAAACCAAGTGATTTTGACCTTTCAGATTTTTAATGGAAATTTGAAAATTTGGTAAATATACAGAGTTGATGTCTGACATTCAATAATCATAGTTTCCTTTTGAAAAATATTAGTTATGCCATAAATTAAATGTCTTTTAAAAATTATTTATTACTGATACTTTAAACATTTCCTTTTGTCTCTTTATTTTAGCTTTGTGAAATATACATCCATGTGCAAAAGAATACTAAAAAACTTTCTAATAATGTCATGGACTTTGTTGAAGCAAAGAGATCAAATGTGAAGGTTAACTCCATCCAAGGAAAAGCTGATTTTCTTTGAAAATTATAGATATTTTTAAAAATCTATTTAGATGTGCAAGAAAAAAAAGAATTTCTATTTCAATTACTATCAACAGATATAAAAGCTAAATTTTAGCTATTAATCTGAAAACCAAAGTGCTTGCTTTTAACAATAACACAAGCATTTTGGCATTTTTACCATTACTGTTCTTAGGTGAAGTCAGGAAATATTTTATCTACCTGAGCAAAAATAAAACAATAAAAATTTTGCCAAAAGTGTGACTGAAATATGGTTTAGTCTGGGGAATGAAATTCAGAGCATCATTTTAGGTTTGTTATGAATTTAAACACAGATATGATTTGTATTCATGTCACAGCATTAAATTTATAAGTTCTTAAGCAATAATATAAATTTATTGTGCAAAATTATCCATCTTCGAGCAATAGGCCCATCTTGAATCCCTAAATTACTCAGTTCATAAAAAGCAAATGTGCCACTTTTTATTCCTTTCAAGTTCCTCTGTGCTTTCTGTTCTTTTTTCATTTCTTGATTGTCCTCTTTCAATATAGAGAAAGAAAGCTATTTTCACTCTTTTCTAGTAGTCTGGCCCTGAGTGAAGAGGGGTAAGAGTTAATTACAGATGGAATAAGTTGATAATTCTTAGACTATGTCTAAATAACCATAATTTTTGTTCAGATTTTACTCACATAGAGTCTATCCAGGAAATCCTGGTCTGAAATACCATTCTTGTGGCTCAAACAAATTCTTTTCAATGTATCTTGATTCTTTGTTGTGTTGTATTAATATCAATAATACTAGACATTTGGAAGCAACATATAAAGTGTTGAGATGACAGCATCAACAGAATCTTTTGATCAAGGACAGAAAGAAAATCTCATAACCAATACTTCATATAAAATATTTCAAACAATCAATGAAAACAACCATGTACACCCCATGTCATTTGTTCAGAAAATCTGGTTTAGTGCAGATTTGGATAGGTCAAAGTTTTGTTTAATGAATTATTTGAAAAGCATGTATTCTATCTGAATATTTGGCAAAATTCTGGTAAAGAAAAGTGCTTGGTTTATTCAAAACTCTTGAAAACTTCTAAAATCATTTTCCATTCAGTTTGTATTTTTAATTAACATCTTGACAGACTTTTTTGGAAATAAATATCTAGGAATATATACTATTGACCACCCTATCTAAAAGAGGCAAGAAATAAAGTCTCACTTAGAGACTTGGAAAGATATTCATGATCAAAGAACCTAGACTTCATAGGAGACTTCCCAATATCTGCTGGAAAAAGAGTCCTGGATGCAAGCAGTTCACAAGATTACTAAAATGTCTTGGCATCAACCCCTTCATGCAGGTAATTGTTGACTCAGGAGTTTCATGCTGTGCTCAGGCAAGGGGAAGATGGCAGAGAATGCAAAGGTCAAGGGCAGACTTGCAATCAAGTGATTGAGACAAATAGTGCCTGATCAAACTGATTTCTGCCAGGCCTTGTGTACAGCTGGGGAAGTGTTGGATGCCTTTGCTCAAGTCAGGTGTTTGACAGACTCCCATCAAGAGATTGTCCTCAGAGCAAAATTGGCAACATATGAATTGGGTAAGTGGAAGGGGCTGAGAAAACTGGCTTCATCACTAGGCTCAGTGTCCTGTGATCTACAATATGAAGTCTGGAGGGCTATCAGGAGCAGCCCTCAGGGATAAATATAGGGGCTAATATTATCAAATGTCCTTATTAGGACATAGGAAACAGACTTGAAGAGAGCAGCAGGAAGTGGGGTGGAGGGGCAGGGCATGGACTTACCATGAATATGGTCAAATACTAAAAACCATTTCAAACAGAGACTGTGAAGTCTCCATCACTGCAGATATTCAGGATTTTCCCGCACAAATACTGTCTGGGCTCTAACTCGCTTTGAGCAAAAGTGTGCATCTTCCTAGACCTCCCTAGATCCTGACCATTTTACGTAATTCAATGACATTATAATTCTGTAAAAAAGAGATCATTCTCCTTGAAGTGATTGAAAGAGTAAAAATACATCCATATTACAACTCTACATCTCTTTCACCAAGCATTCCATTGCTTTCTGGAGTTCCAGTGATATTTGTCATAGACACAACCTCTGAGTCTGATTTAATCTCTAATTAAACAGTTTGTATAGCTGCTAACATTATTACATTTCTTTGTTGTGTTCATGCTTTATTACATCTTGCAGGAAATTTAGATAGGGATTTCTTTTGCTTACTCATTATTTTCTCTACTTTTTTAAACTTATACCAAAATAAATTTTTTTAATTTTTTTTTTATCCTTTTCACTCTTAAAGGAAATGAATTGACTTCCAAGAGAACAGTACAGTTTCTCAAATACCAAAGAAGCAGTTTAAATAATTGCATAGATCTGACTAGAAGTAACAACAGCTAAGAAATTCAGGGGCAAAGCATCACTGTTAACTCATCCATAAAACTCACTATGAGGAAAACATGAAGGCAATTACTCCAGGTATTAGCAGTTTTATATATCAAATTTTGCAAATTTTCTTCAATGTGAAGGACTCTTCAAACAAAATATTTAAATATTTTATGCACAAGTTAAATGATGTGAATATTCCTTTTGAAGTTCAGAGGATGGCTTGTTCATATGAAATACAGCAAAGTCAAAATAAACAATATATTGCACAGTAGAACATAAATGAAAGCAACAGGCATAAATCAAGAAATCATAAATTTATTTACTAGGATAAATGTCTTTCTCTGGTATGTAGAGAAAATAAAAATTGTTTTGTATATGTTTCTTTCACCCACTCCTTCATTTCTGTCAAATTTGTAAAGAGCATTTTGAAAGAAATCACTTGCAACTTTGATGGTAGTAGTAGCCTTCCTCAGCCTGAAATTACTCTTTCAACATAAAATATAATTTATTTTTTACTCAATTTTTCATATTTGTAATTCTTGTCTTAATCTTGATCTTTTCAAAAGAAAACAGCATTTTGTTCATGGGGTGTTAAGTAGGGTGAGAGACAATGTGGGTTTTTTTTTCTATTGAGAAAAATAGGGTTTTTTTATCAAAGAATGATCATATCAAAGGTGCGACCCACATTTAATAAACCTCGGTTGCATTTAATACCATTTTACATGCATAACAGGGGCCTTTATTCTCCTTTTCTTAAAGCTGTAGAGAGGTCATGTTAGACCCTGAAAAAGCTCAGCTGGTTACAGCATAGTGCCACCAACACCACGGTTCAATTCCTGCATGGGCCATTAAATCAAGAGCTGGACCCAATGATCATCATGGCTCTGTTCCAACTCAGACTATTCTTTGATTTGCTGTGATTAGTATCTCTACAACTGCTGAGATTTAATTCTTCAACCTCCTTTTTAATTACTTATAGAAGATATAAGAAACTTGTATTACTTACTCTTATAAAGAGTAGAGAGTACCACTCCACTCCAACTATATTTATTGATTAGGCTTGGTCCAGGACTGTTTTCATCAGTCAGTTCCTTTAGAAGTAGGATAGATAATACTTTATTTTCACTATTTGAACATATTGATCTATTAGAGGTTTGTTTCCTTCCTTCTGTACATAGTTTTCTAAATCTTTCTTTCCATCAACCATTTTGCCTCTGTTCTCACATCAGCATTATAATTTTAATGAAAAGGGTTTTTAATCAATGTTACTAGTCTTAGATGTTCAACATTAAATTTTTCATTATCCCTGAAAAATCCAGTGTCTGCATCTCCAAATACCTGTGGCTTAGTTAAAACCTAAACCATTAAATCCTGAAAACATCTGCAGTAAGTGCAGTCAAAACCAGATTGCCAGAAACAGTAACAGTCTTGTTTTCCTATTTTTCCACGAGTGGAAACGAAAAGATTACCTGGTAATTTATTCACAGAAAAGAGAAAAAGGTGGAAAAAATCTAAAAGCATCTTGTCAAGATGCTGTGATGAAATATCTGCAGTAAGAACAGCTTCTTCCTCAGATATATTGGCTGCCCAGTGAAGATCCAGTAGAATATTGGCAGAAGAACAGCTACCAAGTAATTCTAAAAAGACTAAATAGTCTATAAAGAAGATGAAAATAAAAGTGCCTTTGAGTTTCTCTTCTGACAGACATGATACCCAAAAGCTGGGAAATCATATTTTTAAAAATCCCCAAACTATTTGCTGTGGTAACTTGTAGCCTCTCTCTGGGGCCGCGGCAGCTGGGCGGGCGCCCGGCTGGGTGCTCCTGGATCCGGCCGAAGGTGGCCACACCAAGTGCCACTCCGGGATCCCCTCCGGAACCTGGTAGTGGTTACCGTCTGCGGCGGGGGTGGCGCAGGCGGGATTGTGGCTACGAAGTCCCAAGGTAAAGGAAGGAGGAGTGGACACCTGTACAGAAACCAAAGATCTTTTAATCTTCCCCGGCGGAACTAGGGACGGGTGACAAGGACGAGGTCTCGGAGGGGGCGCTGATAAAGGGAGTGGGTGTGATAGGACGAGACACAAAGTTTACCAATAACGAGGACCCAGGAAGGACCGTGGGTTACAGCTAAGCCGCTGAGGATCACACAGGGGAGGGGAAAACCCCAGGGGCAAATCATACATCGAATAAGGGATGACTGACACAGAGAATTCTCGAGATAAGGGGGGTGGTTACCATGACAGGCAGGGCAGGGGAGGGGGGGGCAGCTCCAAAAGGGAGGAACTAGGAGGGAGAAACCATTGTGAGGGAAGTACATGGGGGGAACCGAGGACCAAACCATTACTGAATACGAAGGGAATAACCGATTCTAAAAACACACAATGCCACAGTAACTTAGTGTGTGGAATAAAGATAGAAGAATCAAATCTGGATTTTAGAGTTTAGCCCCAATTAGCAGGATGGGAAGAGTGTGTGCTGTACTGCTATGCTTGTGCTCTCTTCTTCAATCTTACTACAGCAGTACATTAGCAAATGCAGACAAAAGTGGGTGACAGTTTCTCAGACTAAAAGGTGTGAGGACTGTAAAATATATCATGGTTAGTTTCTACTTCTCTCAGTCTCTATATTTATTCATAGTAACTAAAAGGGGTTAGAAAACCTGTGTCTAAACCACAAGGTGCCAGCCCTGGTAGACATTCACATTTGGATTGATGGACCCACTCATGACACACAGGCTTGTATTCAGAAACAGAATGGTTCTGAAGTAATATGAAATCCATGAAAATCACAGCCAAATAGGATAATAACACAATCTGATGGGTCTAATTAATGTTTAACTGCCCTAAGGTGCTGGGAATATCCTGTTCAATTGGTCGTACAATGTCTCAGCCCTGGCTTCAGTACATGTTGCAGCCAAACATTCCGCTAATTAAAATCATAAAGAAAGACAAAAGTCCTCACATGTGAAATGCATGCACCCACCCAGCTTTGGTGAAATGTCAGAAGCAGAAGCAGCTTCCAGTGAGCAGAGAGCTCCTGCCATTAACACTGCCCTATACATGGCGAATATCAATGAGGAAGGATTTCTGCTAAACAATGTTCTAAAAGTACTCATCTTTCTGATGCAAGCTGGGACTTTTGCTTTATTTATGGGCCTAATTGCTTGTGTGCATTGTGTGCTGCTAATCTCACTCTTCCAGAGAGACTGTGAAACAGTCAACTTTAACAACCTCCTTCTTCCAAGACACTATGACGACCTTCCCACCAGCACATAAGGAAGAAGTCTCTTACAGAACTTGGAAACCCTGTGCTCCAAGCAGGATAAGTATAGAGGTTTATGAGGTGTCTTCTGCATCTCCAAAGCCTTTGGATGTGCACGTATTTCTATGTGAATTAAGTATTCTAGCTTCTTGGCAACCCATCTATCTGAACTGCCTGAAAACTAAATTGTCTTCCCTTTCCCTTTCCCCTACTCCAGTTTGGCATGTGCACATAATGATTATATTCCCAAGAAATTCTTTAACTTGTCTGCAAAACACAATAGTTACTGCATTTTAACTGGACATAACAACATTTCCATATTAAACTATCAATATAGATTATTACCATTATGTGCAGTAGATAGCAATAAAACCACCACCTGGTATTAGGCTTTTGCAAACACCTTGGCTTATTTTCCTTGTAAAAACATAATAAGTGTACAACAGGATCTGCTGTTACACAAAGAAAAGAAATTATTCACACTTATTTTGCACATTGCTTATGCTCATGCAATAACTGTGCTGGCGAAAAAAGGATTGGAAATACAGCAGTGCCTAAAGCTAAGGGGTCCCAGAGAGGATCCACTCCCTGGGGAAAAATAAAGAAGGATCTCTACCATTTCTCTCAATGTTACTTGGCTACTGCTTCTGCTATTGGTGACAACAAACAGCAGAAAGGCTTAATGGCTGTCTGAGAATCTCAATGCAGAACAGCTTGCACGTGGACACTTTTCCTTCTCAGCACTCCGTCTCACTCAGCCTTGCTTTTCATACTTGTTCTTCTCTTCTTGCAAGAATTCACCATCTTTTCAAAACATTTCACAAAATACTTTATTCTCCAGTTAAATTTGCTCTTTCAGATACTCTTATACCTACAAAGACAAAATTTGGTGACATATTTAGGCTTTGGCAGCAGCTATTTTTTTTTACCAAAATAGTATCCAAGTATTTTTATTCCGCATTTATTGTAAAATTTTTCTTAAAGCTTCAGCACAATTTCTACTCTTTTTGGAAGATCCCCTTTATTTATTCCTTGTTCAATTGTTCATAATATCAGAATTTTAATGAAATCATCGTGCTCATAGTGAGCATTAAAAATAAGAAGAAACTGTATGAATCTCGCTAGCTGAAAAAACACTTGAACAAAATTTCTATTTCGTCAGAGTTTTTAGATAATCAAAATTATAAAGATTTATGGAAGGAGGCAGTGATTAAATTCAAATAAAGGAATTCGGACAGGAGCCTTATAAAACTTTCTATCAGGTTTTTCTACTTGCCTGGCAAACTTGTGTGCCTGACTGTTGTGTGTGATTTGAAATACTGAGGCTTCTGTGATCTCTGCTGGGGGCAGACCACTAGACAGACTGCCTTGGAGTAAGGATGCTATTCCCTTTCATCAATGCATCAAAGCTTCTGTTTTGGGTTTTTTTTTCCCCAATGTGGAATGCAACTACATTTCAAAGTTCTTTCCCAAACCACACTATCTTTTTTTACTCAGTTCTCTAAATATGGTTTGGCAAGTACAATGGATATTCAACAGATATCCCAAAATTAAGGAAATTTGTAATTTGAGGCTACATCTCTACAGTTCCTAAAATGCACACAGAATGTTTCCGGTGACAGATATCAGGCATCTGAAAAATTCCCTTCTGCTAAAAGAAGAATTGCAAACATAAAAGAGCTTCACTACTGCCTGAACAACAATTGCAGTCACATGCATGAAATATTGTTCAACATATTCTGCTTTAGGTACAAACATGTGGACATATTTACTTGTAGATATTTCAGAAGAGAGGTACCCTGTGTTGAGATATTGGAGAGCTTTATCCTTTTTTTGGTCCATTTTGGTTGTCAGAATCTCTATTTTTTTCCATATTATTTTTGAATGCAAAACCAAGTCCCATTTTCCCTTCACCTTTAGTGTTACATTTAAATTGAAACACTTGAATGCCTCAGAGTCAGGAATGCTGTAGCACCAGAAGTGCCTCACCAACCAAATGCTCCGGAAATTCAGTTACTTGTCTTTCACAATCCTTGCTTGGATGATCAGACATGAATTGTAGACCTAATAAATCTTAAATAAAATTGGTGATAGCTGGGAGATAAATTTCTCCCTGTACAAAGGAGATGATGAAGAAGATTCATGTGGCTTTTGAGTTTAACAGAGGAATAAATCCACGCTTTTCAAAGTCTTAAGTTTACTAATCTGACAGAGTTGGATTATTTTCCAAATAGTTTTGTAGAACACTTTCACAGCCCATTTACAGACCAATCTGTACTGTAAACATATCAGCAAATTTCTATAGTGTACTCTGGTACAAGCAGCATTATAGCCATTTTAAGCATCAGAGAGTAAGGTAACAAATACACAATAACTAAAGAGAAGCAGGAGTAATTCTCATGAAGCCACTGTCCATGGGTATTAAATGGATACAAGACAAAGTACAGGGAAGAAATTTCCTTCCATTAATTTTTACTTGCAATTATTTGACCTTATTCAGGAAGGACCAGTTCCTCTTGCAATTAATTAACTTCATCAACACAGAATCATGTCCCAAGTCTTTTTTTGATACTGGTGCTCTTTCATCTCACGTAGAACAGCAAAACTGAAGCTAGCTTCCATATGGTGGTAGGATCATTGAAACAGGAAATGAAAACTATTCTCATTATTGTGATTTCACAACTTTTGGTTAATACTTTCCATCAAAGCTGCACATCAACATTCTTCCCAATGGAGCACAACTAGGACCAAGATTTCAGTTATCTGAACGGAGAGGATTCTTTTTAGATTTATTATACACAGTACAATCTCCTTACCAACTACTTGTTATCTGACTCAGTGAGATTTTTTTTAACACCTTTTCTCTGACAAACCCAAATCAATTCAAACTCAGATAAATTTCTTTTTAAATATTTTTTTTTTGAACAATACATTCTCTCAGAAAAAACTGTCCTTTCAAACTCATCCCACTATTTAGGTATATGTGCAATTCCTATTGACTTTAAGAGGATTTGAAGAATGGGCTTAAGAACTTTAGTAAGTAGGTATGGAACAGGCATGTGCAAAAGTACTTTCAGGTGAGTCTTTAGCAACCTTAGCATGTTACACTAGAAAAATCACACCAAAAAAGCAGACATTTTGAATTTGTAGGCATTGAATGCTGCAAATCTTTAGCATCTCATATGCCAGCATTACTCTTTTTTATTAGCATAGATCACAGTTCCAAAATAATTATGAGATTATAAGGGCATATTATAAGTGTATATCTTTGGCATATACATTATTAGTCTGACTATCAAGAAATTATAGCCATCATTTTACATATTTATCAGCATGAAGCCTGATTTCTCTAACCATTATAGTTTTAGTTTTCTGAGAAATAAATAAGATAATGACATCTGCTGTAAGCTGATAGGGCATTGCCTTTTTCAGAGTTGGATTTAGTATTTCTGACAGCTTTCATGAAGTGAATTATTATAGGTTTAAGAAACTCATTGCAAGTAGACTGTTTTGAAATTTTAGAATTAAATAATTAGCTATGCATAAGAAACCACCAAGCTAGTACATGAGGACGTTTTTCTTTTCTTAATAACTTTGAATGTTGCATTTTGATGATTAATAAAACTTTCATATATATGTAAAAAGGAGGAAAGAAAAACAATGCAGTGAAAAATGTTTATTCTTGTTTCTAACATTAGCTGTCATCATTATTCTGAATGTAATAGGATTTCATAGCTCCAAGTTATTATTAAAATGGTAACATTTTTTATATGCAAAAATGTAAAAATATTTGCTGTAAGAAATCAGTTTAATGTAAAAAAATTTATATTCGTTTCTTCTGAATATATTGCAAGCAGTATAATTTCTGTGCATCTCCGTAAAGGAAAATAAGCAATATTAGTCCACTAAGAGAAATTGCTCTGCAGATCAGGAGCAATTCAATCCTATTTTTTGATTAGCAGCAGTGTAAAGTTTTTACAAGGGAGAGATGAATCAGATCTTTACATGTTTTTCACTTATGCCACGACACAGTCTACCAGAGGCATATAAAGGACTCATAAAACCAGGAAGCAACCCAAAGCTATTTCTATGGTAACAAGCTCTGGCTGCCGGGAAAGCAGTAAATCAATCTCCTTCATGTTGTGTTTCTGACATGTTTGGATGTTTCCAACACTTGGCTGCCAGGTTACCTAACCAGCTAGTGTCTCAGGATTTAGTGCTACTGACTGAATTCCTTGCACGCCTGTTGGACAATGCTAGTTTTGACCGAGAAAAGCAAGCAGGCATGATTTTTTTTTCTTTTTTTTAACTGTAGAAATAGTGTCTATTGACTTTTGTTATGTTGTTACACATTACACACCCTTTTCTTTTCTAAAAGACCAAACCCTCAAGTAAGAAAACAAATAAAGAAACAAAAATCCCCAAAAAATCTCACAACAAGAACAAGAACAAGAACAAGAACAACAACAACAACAAAATTCCACTTGGGATTAAATAGAACTAGTGTAATCAAAGTAAAGCTAAGCTTCCCTTATATCCCAGGCCCCAAAATGATGCCATCATCAAATTGCTGTTGGTGAGCATAGGCTGCAGAGGGCAATGTCCCTCAGCAAAGCACTGTGCTTCCCAAAGAGGAGTCAAGTCAACCTTTTAAGTGCACATTACTTTTTCCTGAGTCATCAGTTGTTTACAGTATGAAGAATCAGGTCTTAATCACAATAAGTAATTAAGGGAGCACTGAATAAGTATTCTACGTGTTTGATGAATAACATGCTTCCCAGAACATTTCAAACAAAATTAAAAGTTGTTATTTCATGATTTAAACAATAAAATAAAAACCTGAAAGTTTGCTTTGGTTTTAACTGGATAGCAGGAAATTCAGGATATCCAAAAGAATGCAAAACCAGGTAGGGATGGAAATTCCCTTCTTCTTTGTGAAAGAGAAAAAAAAAGCTAACAAAACTCAGTTTTTCCATGAAAATATCAGCCAGCTATATTGGAGAGCAATGTTCCAGATTTAAGGAATATAAAGACTGCTTTTCTATTCAGTCGCTCTACAGATGAACAAGGTTGGAAGAGCTCCATGCAATATTGCCAACCACAAGCCTTCAGAAAACATGAAGCCAGTCTCCAAATTGTATGACCAGCTTTTAAACCAAAAAATCTTCAAATAGGAATAAATAATGTACTTTCCTTACTGGTTAAGTTATTTGGGTCCGACACAACCTCCTCAGAACAAGAAGTTTTTTGTTAAGAAATGAAAGCCAAACATGCCTACTGGACTGCAGGACTAGAAAGGAAGAAGAGTTAAATGGACATGAGTGAAGTAAAAGAACAGGAAATGGGGATAGAAATGGATAACAAAGTTCAGTAAGAGAGAAAAGTGAAAGATAAAGATGTAAAAGGGACTGCAGTTTGTATGCTGTGTAACATAGTGTTTTGTTTATATTGCTTTAGGTCACAGAGATGGTAAAAATCTCTTAAAAGTCATTCTGGTCTACTAAAAACAACATGTGGAACGCTGAGTGTTGAATTCTAATATACACAGTACAGCTCCATTCTGTCATTCTCTGACTCGAAGTCATATGAGCATAGATTGCCTATTTGGTGCATTAACACCAGAGTTTATTGGACAAGGTACTGTCTACCTCCATCTGGAGCTCACAACAGTTTCAGTTAAGTACATGATGTTATGACTAACAAGTTGGAGTTCTATAAATATCTAATATCTGCTGCAAAGTTATGGGTGATTACTCTAAGGAAAGCACATGGAGTGAGAGAAAAAATGCATCAGAGGTTTATAATGATTTTTGATTAATGCCAGAAAGAAAATTGTCAAATGAAGAATAAAATAACGAGAAACATCTTCAAGCTATTTCATATATACTCAGGTATTCAGATATTCCAAAACCTCTGCCTAACTATATTCTCAGATATTAATGCAGTATTCATATCCAAAATAACCAGGTTTTTTGGTATTTAGGATAACATAAATACACTGACCTAAAATTTCCCATCTCTTCCACCTACTCCTCCTCCCTCAATGCTTTTAACACACACTGAATATTATTTTTTCCATTGAGCTCTCTTCTCAACACTGTTCCCCTCTCTTCTCAGACATAAATGAGGTGCTGGGCAATGTTCTGACGTCAATGTGGTAATTGCCCCAGGGGGGAAAGAGGAGTTTAAAATAGAAATAGAGACACAGACAGACACATTCATATAGACACCTGTGGGTGCCAACAACACTGATAGACCCAGACTTCTGGGAACCTGTGGCAGACTTCAGATGCCACATTGCTCTCTGAGCCTTGTATGGCATTGTTCTCCCTGTGTCTTGGCAAGGACTGAGCAACAAAATTCAGGACTGGCATTGGACTTGGCGCTGTTCCAAAGCTTACCAAAATGCATCAGTACTGCTGAGGTCTGTCTCTAACTACAACTGATTTTTTCTTTGAAGGCTGTATCTTGCATATTATACATGTACTCTTGATTTCATTTATTATAAGACCAAAACTATTTACAGATCTCTGGGTAAATGACAATCTAGTGTTTAATTTCTTCAACATCTCTAATGGAAAAAACTCCTGAAAAAGGAGCAGTACTGCCACCAGCCACACAGAGCATTCTAGTCTGTCAGAGTTAAAAGAAACATAAAAGCATAACATCTAAAAGAGAATTTCCAGAGATAGGAGGCAAAGGTCTAGATTTATTTCTCTTCTCTATTTCTGTTTTAATTTACAACAAACATTAATTAAGACCAGAAAAGGTGCAGAGTAGCTAGATAAAGAAACAAGAACTGTTTTGTGAGCAGATGCTAGAAAGTTTGGCTTGTTTAGTCTAGCAAAATTATGCCTGAGAAGGGATGAAATGAGTGTTTCTGAGAGAATGACCATATTAACTATCCAATAATTGGCAAAAAACAAATGGGAATGAATTGGCAATGAATATATTTAGATTGGAAATTGGAAGATTTTTTAATCATCTTTCAACAGAATTTCTGGCATGTCCTTCTAATAAAGAGAGGTTGTTGAGATTTTTTTTTAAGGCAGCTTTATAAATTCATGTCTGAATTTAAAAAAAAAAAAAAAAAAAAAGTTCTTTGGGCAACAAAGAGAAAATAGATGTAACTCTTCATAAAAGAATGCTAAAGATCAAACCCCTAAATGAGTTCAAGAGACCAGGAAATATTTTCAAGAGAAATCCACAGAATGTTTCTAAACTGAAAAAAAAAAACATTAAGTTGAAGAAGAAGAAAAAGCACACTGGGGAAACATCATATATATTTACCCTGTTGTTACTTTTCTCTCATGGCCTGAAGGTGATTTACAACATAGGTATATCAATTTCTGAGAAAACTCTGTACCTAGGAGGCTTTCTACATAAGTCATACCTCTGTTTTTAAGTTAATCCCAGTGGAGTTGAAGACCAAACTATATTCAAGTTATTCAGTACCCTAAGAAGAAGAGGGAAGACCAGAAGATCTGCTGCAGTTTTCTGTGTGCAACTCCACAATGTGTTGGTACTTGTGTTCCTAATGTCTTTATCATCAGGCCAGTGTGTTCTGCTCATCTTTGTTCATCTCCAAAGAAATACTTTGCTCCAAAATTCCTAAAATATTTTTATCTTAAACAGTGCCAGGCACTAGATTTCACTTGAGAGTACATCAGTCTTTAAAAATTAGATGCAGTGTCCACCTAAATCAGGAAGCAGGCAACCTGAAAAGAAGCCTTAAATATTTTGTTGTCTTCCTCTTGCAAAGACTTTGTTTTGGTGAAGAGACATGGGATGTCCATGCTGGACACAGCTGTTCCTTCCAACAGACCCAGCTCAGGACACAGATGAACCCATCAGCCAAGCTGGGCTTGCCTCTGCAGAAAGGTTCAAGAAAGGGCATAGCACGACTAGACAGTGACAAGTGAGGAAAAATGTATGAAAAATAGCTCTGTGAGCAACAAGATCAGAGAAGAAGGAGATTCCCCTGTGGCCCTCAGAGGACCCCACGTTGGAACATACAGTCATGCCCTGAAGAAATGCAGCCCACAGAGAGCCCACACAGGAGCAGGCTTCTGGCAGGAACTATGGCCCATGGAGGATCCATTCTGGAGCAGAGGAAATGTGTGAGAAAAAAGGAGAAATAGAGAGAAATTATGAATGGAACACCTATTCCTCCACCCTACTCCCTATCCCTGCCTGGATGGTGTGGTGGTAAAGGAAATTGCAGTGAAGGAGTAAACATGAGCCCAGATCAAAAAAAAACACAAAAAATGGAAGAGGAGATGCTGTTCCAATGTCTTTTTTTCTTATTACACAGGTCTATTTTAACTGGACGAAAGTTAGTTTCCTCAAGTTGAGTCTGCTTTGGCCACAACAGTAATTGGTAAGTAATCTCTTTATCTTGACCCACAAGCTTTTTCATCTTCTTTTATCTACTGACCTATTGTAAAGGGCAAGTGAGAGAGCAAGTAGGAGTTCAGAAGCTAGCCAAGGTCAAACAAGCTCACCATTCAGGCCAGTTCTTATCAAATACACTGGAAAAGTTGCTTCCAAACAAATTTAAAGAAAACTTTGGGAAGTGATGTTGATTATTAAATATCTTTGAAGAAAGTGTTTCTCAAAAGTTTTTAATTTCTCATTTTTCCTTTTGTTTTAGCTATGGCAAATTTAAAAAGGGGGGGGGAATTAAAAAAAAACAAAAAAACCAGAAGCCCCCATATTTTTTCATGTAAACCTCCCTATTTTTAGGCGGGTACACTCCAGTTCTTGCAATTTAATTCACATTTTTAATGCTTCCGCTGTGTTTTTTGCAGCCTTATGAGAAGCCTTTCTTTTCCATGTAGTATACAAGAAATCAAGTTCTTGGAGTCAGTCTTGGCATCTCATGATAATTAGAAAACACCATGTCACCACTATGGGCAGAAATCTTTTGGAGTAGAGCTTTTGATTTTAAACCTCATATTGACCACCAGCTTCTGTCCTTGCTGGCAGAGGCACTAGACATGCACTGCAGGAATTTGTGTATCTGACAAAATAACCAACACAAGAAAAATACTTTTTAGCTGCTGCACAGAATCAGAGGACTGGAAAGCAACAGTCTTAAGTATGATGGAAGGTGAATGGACAGCAGTTAACTTCCATTGCAATTTTTCTCTTTGCCCTTGTATGTGCTAAAGAAAGAGAAATCTTTCAATTGTGGGACCTTGAATAAGCCACAGTTTTTTGTCATAGAAATAGCTGAAGACTTTTAAATACCTAATGATTATGAGAGTATAGGCTCTATAACATTTAATTTTGTGGATGGATGAATATATAGGTGTTGTCAACACCTTGTTTCCCAGGAAACCTTGCAAAGCAAGTCATCCTCTCTCACAGCCTAGAATTTTTCTGTAATTTCCAAAATTTAAACAAACCACACTCAGCCTCCTCTGGGCTCTTAGATAAAGATGTGTTTTTCTTCCTTTTGGAAGTCTGACTGCCTTACTGATCAGAGGTTTCCATCTGCCCTTGTGCTGCAAGCTTGCCATCTTCCTCACTCCCAGCCTGCCTCATACCAAAGACCAGGCATTGCCTTATCCCAGCTCTCCTTGCCCAGTAACTGGAGATGCAGCAATCTCCCTTTCCTACTGGGGGAGTTTCCTCACAGTTTGGTGTTTTCTTTACTTCAGTAGCATCCAAGGCAAACTGGCAGCCTTCAACTCTGCTACCCACAAACATCTTTCTAACTGAATGTTACATTTTGCAAACTGAACGGACAAAGTGGGAATACCATCCATCAGTCATAACATCACACCTTGTTTGTTTAAAAATCCCAAACAAACACATCTTTCAAGACACTATTTCTTTGTACACACTCACATAGAGGTCTTCAGTGCTGAGTACAAAAGCATGAGTTGTTGGAACAACATGTTCAACTACAGAACTAATCCCACAGTTTCCTGCTCAGGTTCCTCTTTCTAAATGCAGCTGTCTAGTGGCACTCTAACTCATTGTTTATAAAAGTTCCATTTTGTAATACCAGGACTCCTGTGCATGCTCTTCTTCCCATCCACTTCCTTCTACCTCTAAATCTAACAGCAGTTTTCCTCTTACTTTGTATGTCATGTTTCTCCATGTCCTTGCAGAGTGTGTGTACAAGGGTAAGGGTGTGTGCAGTCTTGTTGCACAAGTTGGGGACTCCTGGGAAAACAGCTACTATGCATGGCACAGTAAAGTTATAGCCTGGTTCTTGTGCCCATGGAGGAGTATGAAAAAAATGTGCTTTCCAGAACTAGGTCTTGCTCTTTATTTGTCTGTATTTGCAGTGATTTTATGGAGCATTATTGGTTAATGCCAGTGAAAGAGTTATCAGCAATTTATGAAGAAAGGAAATCAGAGTTTTGGAAAATTATATGTAGGATTTCAAATTCCTTGGTTGTTTTATTCTTATTCAAACAGATTTTTTTTCTTTCTCAGAAGATTTGAAAACATATTTACAATTAGGAAATTCAAGAAAACACAATTCACTATTGTTTTATTTCAACTACCAGAAGAAAAAATAATGCCATCCCTTGTTACTTTTATGTTTCCACTCCTATGTTTTCCAAAGGAGTGAAATCCATTACAATGCTATTACAGTGAAATGGAGGAATGCACTCAGCATCATAGAGAAGGATTTGAATGTGCTAGACAATACACATACACGTAGACAAAGGATTATTCTGCCATTTAAATATTGTAACTTTACAATACTATTATTTCAAAGAAGGATACAGCAAATGAACAGATTCAATATGATACAGTGCTGGTCAAAATGCTAGGAATTCATCAACAGCTGTATTGTCAGTAAGGATGTTTATGTAGACATGACTGAAAAATAAAGTCTTAAGGATACTTTTAAATAGGGCCATTAGATTTATTTCTATTCATCTGTTATAAATCTAATAGACCTTACATAAATGCCTGAACAAAGCATTTATTAATCCTATAAGGAAATGAGAGATGAATTATTAAATTCAAAGGTATTTTCATTACCAAGAGGAAACATACTCTGGTAGAAAAAGTTCCATATATGTCCTAGAGCTGGTCAAGCTAAGATGTTGTTCCTGTGTGCCATTTGCTAGTATTTAAATGGATTATGGATGGATGTTTTTCCTAGGGGAAAAAGAAGAAAAAACATTAATGTTAATGAAGACAAAACACAAATGTTAAATCTGCTGACATTTTTGCTGAATCGCATGTTCAGGATAATGAAGAGTTCTTTCTTGACATTTCAGTCTGGTATTGTGTATAAATTCAAATTTATTTTGAATAAGTATTTAAAGAACATATATCAAGATGGTTAGTAGAATAAATATTTGTAAGCAGGTTGGTGATTTGATTTATTATTTTTTAATTGGAAATAATGGATTAAGGAGTCATCTAAAAGGATAATACTTATTACAATATATTTTGGAATCCCATGAAAAAAACAATAATTTATCATTATGTTTTTCCTTTAACTTCTTCTATTTTTTTTCCCTTTAATTACTTTCTCAAATGTTTCCTAAAACAATATGTTTGTACTGACCTTAAGAGACATTTGAATAAATTTCTTCCTTCTCAAGTCTCCCAATTGTAAGTTAGTGACACACTGCTTCTTGTAGAATTCAAGCTATTTTCTTTTCCTTTTCCTTACTTAATAGAATATCAGTAGCATGGCTGAAGCTGGAATTTTTCATACTGTATTATATATATTAGCTCAGTTGATTAGACCCTGATGCCAATAACACCAAGGTTGAAGGTCCAATCCCCATATGGGCCATTCACTTAAGAGCTGAACTTGATGATCCCTGTGGGTCCCTTACAACTCAAAATATTTTGTAAAATATGCTATAGACAAATTAATTTTATTACATCAAGGTACTGCTTGACATGCTTGGTTAAAGCCACAGAAAACTGTAAATTATTAGTGACAAGGTTGAAATATATTGTGTCACTTATGTACTGGATATCTGTGTGTTTTCTTCAGATTCCCTCAGAATACTTCTCATGTGCATTTTTTTATCACTCTTGGTCTTCCTGAGGGTTCAAACAGTGTGTTTTTCTTATGCACTGATATTTTTTTTTAGCCTATTTAAGAATCTTTTGTTTGAAGGAGGCAGAACTTTCTATATGCATTCTTGATACACGATTTAATCAGTTTTATTTGCTCCAGTCTTATTTGTTTCATTACAAGTAGATGCTTCCTTATGTTTCCTGCCAGTTACCAAGATCAATACTTCCTTTCATGACCTCATGAGAACATTTTCTATTTTCAAAACTGTTGATGAAAGACCTTCACATGATGGCCTTTCACACCAGTTGGTCTCAGTCAAAATACTCCCACTACTTTTAGGAGAAGATGACAGATTTTATCCTACTGCACAGCAGATGATTTGTTCAGCTGTTTACTTGAAATGAAAAATCATCATCTACTGTTGTGAAATAGACATTAGATTACAGGCTAATGAAACATAGTTATGGGATAATAAACATTCACTTTCTCCCTGTTATAATGTCTTGGAAACCTTTGGCAAAATAATTGGGACAATAGATACAATGATTTTGTTAAGATTAGCTTCCAAGCAATAAATACCAAAAGGTTACCCACATTCAAAAATCACTCCTAAAATTAAAACAATATGTAGACTTACACATCCACATTCTAAGGCATGAGCTGAAAAATTTTCTATCTACATATTTATAATACAAGGAGTAGAATATATGCAAATAATTCCAGAGACAAACACAGTACTTAGAATCTGTTATGAGAAAATTGCATTTTTTCCTTCATTTTGATTGATCCAGAGACCAGGACAAGAAATACACTGTTTCCAGGAGTTTCATCCACTCTTATTGTCATGAAAATATGACAGCAAAAAAAGACCACCTGTATTTTTGCTGACTTATACCTTTTCTGGATAATAAATGTCAATGTAAAACATCTGGGATCCATATTAAAAGCCTTACAACACTATTTTTGCTTCACACACTCAGAAGTTTACTACCTTTCCTGAGGCAAACAATAATTTGACCAAGAAAAGATTTAGTGTTAGGTCAAAGCTGAAGCACTCTTTGACACTAATATTTCTTTTCAAAGATCTGCATCTGATCTGTGTCCATGGATCAAGCCATCTCATTAAAACTATTTTCCTGATGAAAAATAGAAGGATGACTGGTGAATGAGACAATCATTCAGAGAAGATGAGGTCTAGATAGTGAGATCTACTCATACAAAACTAGATACTTTAGAAGAAATTGAGAAATCTATTTCTCTATCTCAGACTTTGTAAATAATTTTATTCATCCATATCGTAGCATCATTTAAGGGTTTTTTGGGACTCTTTACATAAACAGGACAATCAGCAAAATTCTTTAATTTATTTAGATTGTGGCTTAAATTTGGGAATGTTTAGACTCTAGTGACTGGGGCCAGAGAGTTGAAATTATTAAACAAGTGCAACAGACAGATGGACCAATAGGAAAATATTTGACTGGATCTGTGGTGCCACTAATTGTGTCATCCCAGGAAATGCTTGTGTCAGCCTCTGACATCAACTTTCAAACTTTACTGTGCTCTGGAGCTTTTGAGTTTTAAGGAAAGACTATCTAAGCCTCAAGTTCAAAAATGAGCAACCTATTTCCCAAACCGCTTACTTTTCATTGATTAATTGTTGGAGCATAAATCACATAAGCACATTCTAAAATGTCACAGTCACACATGTTGCATTTTGCATACAATTTGAACCAGCTGAGGTATGATTTTTTTCCATTTAAATGGCAGTGGATTTAAAAATCTTCTCTTTCCATCCTTCTAAAGAAAAAAACTTTAAAAGCTAAAAACACCACTATGCCCAATCCCAAAGGAAGATGTGTCAGATCAGTGAAATTATACTGTAACTTTATGTGGTAGAATTGCTGAGCTGCAGAATCAGTAAAATGTGAAGAAGATTTTTATACCTTTTTGAAAATGTATGGAATTCATGTGTCAGAGTGCACCTGGCCTTCCTGAAGTACAAAATTCTGAAACAAAACTGTACTCTCTTTACCATACTGAGAATCTGGGTCCATCTCTGAACAGCAAGTTTGTTAGGCAACCTTACACTTTCAGAATTGGAAATAGAATTGATGATCTTCAGCCTTGGGAGTGCAGACTTCTTCTTCCTGCTAATCCAAAGCAGTAACTTGAAAGTAAAAATGCTTTTCAGTGACTAAAACATGTAGCATTATTCAGAACCAAATCACAGCCTAACACAAAGAATAGACAAATAAGAATATCTAACTGCAGGTAATTGCATTAAAATACCAGCTCTCTCTGATCCTTATCCAAAACCTACTGGAATATAGTAAACCCTTTTTGCTGCTGTGGTCCTCAGATTGTGATTTTGTGCAGTCAGAAGGCAATGCAGGGATGTATTTTAGCAGTACTCAAATGAGCAACTTTCATGGCAGACAAGGATATGAGAGAAAGTGTTTGTGACAGAAGCTAAATTGAGTTGTTCTTTGGCTGGGAAAAACAGAATACAATTCTTCATTTCTCTGAGGCTCTCTTAGCTGGGGAATGGAAACAAGATGTAAACTACATCAAATTTTGTTTTTTTTATTTTTAAGAACAGCCTGTGATAATCCCTATGTGGACCATGTACAAGGCTTATAAGCAACCAAAATAGGGACAAACAAAGGCGGTGCAGTCTTCTGGCACTTTTTGTCTTCTGCTAGTCAGAGGAAGTGCCTTACAGCCAAACACATTTCAGTCCCAAATGAACATTTTCAGTTTTTCAGGGAATAGTAGTTCAATATTTTGTTTTACTTCTGGGATAAACTGGAAGAAAAGCTTTTTTTTTTTTTTTTTTTTTTGTGCCTTCCTTGGCCTTCAATCCTTATTCATGCATGCACCTTTTTATTTTTTTCTCTGAAAAGTTATTCTTCAAAAGCTACAGAGATCATGCACTTCAAAGCAGCTGGGAGATGCAGCTGATGCAGGGCACTGCCATCTGCTTAGACAGACTGCATCATGACTCACAGATGGATTCAGGAGACCTAGGTTTAATCCCTACCTTTCTACCTTTCTAAAGAAGTTCTGGCAACATATTGTTGTGTGCCTCAGTTTCTACAACTATCAAGTAAAAATAATTTGTGTTTACTCTATAGGTGCATAATGTAAATGAATTAGAGTGTGAAAGCCATGATATTGCCAGATATCTAAAATGAAGTTTTGTACAGTGATGTGAACATAGAACTACTTTTTATACACTGTAATGTCCAATACAGGTCAAGATAGTGCTGAAAAAATTGTTTCTTTATTCTTGGACATGAAGGTACAATTAAGAACAGAAGCAATAGAAATGCACTGAAGTGGAACAAAAAGCTCTGTGTTAAAAATTAAGCCAAACATTTTTACTTTTATCCAAAGCATCTTTTAAAAATTAACATAAAGTTGAAAGCTAAGACATGATTTTACTGAAAAATCACGCTAATCACTAGCAATCTGGAGCAAAAGTTGGGGAATAAATTAATTTGTCAGCCAGGTGGCCTTTAGTGTGTTTTCCTGAGGCCAAGGATGCATATGGCTTAGAGAAATCCATTTTGCCTTTAACCCAGCTTTCTGAAGCAGAACTGCAGTCCAAGTAGCAACAAGGTCATCAAATGTTATTTGTCACTCTTTCCTAATGAGCTGTTCAGACTCTTCAGCATTCATATGTGGTGTAAGTACTGCTGCAGGCCTCTCAGGTCACAGTTTGATATAAACGATAATCTCACCTGGGCTGAAATGCCTTGGCCATCTGTACACCTTTCTCACCGTCATTCCCACTTCCTTGGAATGAACACAACTGGCACAGGCTTATGCAAACCTTCACCAACTACATCTTTCCAGGGGAGAAATATTGGTATTCCACAACTCATCATTGGACATAGCAGCTTTTTTCAACTCGACTTTCAAGCTGAAATCCATCCTCTAAAACACACAAGGATAGCTATAATGAAAGTATCTTTTAAAATCTCAGCATTTTTTCTAAAGCAATCAAGCAAATTATTGACATAAAATCAAAATTACACTTTTGTATACACAGATGAGCATATTCCTGATAACTGGCATGTTTTGTCTTGTTATGTTTTTGTTATGTGTAACTATACTTCAGATTTAAAGCTGCCAGTTAAATTTAAGAAATGCCGGAATTTAAGATGCTCAAACAACTTCAGTTCTCCTCCTAGTGTATTATGAAATAGTTAACTACATAATTGTATACTTGAAGTTTTTTTTTCCATTGGCCCTTTACCTCTACTCAGAAAAACATGGAGGTTTTTTTTTATCTTCTTCAGTCTACTGTGACTTCAGGCATTATTTCATTTCACTGTCCACTCAATATATGAAGGCATATGAAGATTAAACTAAAAGTGATAACCCTTCTATTGCCAAGGTACTGTATGGTAAATACTCTGTTTTTTTCAAAGTAATTCAAATTCTATGTAACTTTTTTTAATAGATTCTCTATGAACTTACATACAGAATGTTCAGCACTTCTGCAAATAATAGCACAAGTACTTCAAGTTGAAATAACTAGCAATGAAGAGCTAGATTCACAAAAAGATTAAGGTGCACTCACATCTATCACTTAAAGCAGCCAGCACAAATCACTGCTCAGCTGCTGCTTATTTTTGTTGTACCCACATCAAAGCACGTATGAGTCAAATTGTTGAAAGAGCTGTAACCTGATATTTCTCATTGGCCAAATGGTGTAAACTGAGCAAAGCATGCAGTGTTGTATTAATGAACATTTCCAGATTTACCAGTGAACAACAAGGAACTTTTTTAAAAAAAGAAGTAACCTCCTTCTATGCACGCAGTTTTCTCCTCAATGAAGGTATATTTTCCATTCCACTTAAAACTTACAGACAGTGCCCACTCTGTGGCAGACTGAACCTGTCAGGGAGAATTATTTCTAAAACTAAGGAAATGGATTTAGTGTCATTTACTTAGGATCAAAGTGATGTGAAGCCTAAGAACATTTGTGAATACTCAGAAAGCAGTAGGAACAGGAGAATGGGTGAGCAGGATGAGATGTGATCACAGAAAAATTGGTCTATGTGTAGCTTTTTATTTACTGTTCATGAATATTTAAGGTGGTTATCTGATTAAGCAACACATTAACTTTTGAAATATTTCTTGATCATTCTTCCACTATTACTTGTACAGTTACACAAATTAACATACATATTAACCTACTTGCCACAGCAATCATGAACCAAACACCAGTGACATCCTGAAAAATGATTTATTGACTATTTATTGGAGAAAATACACAGATGTAAATGAAAGCAAATACTTATTTATATGCAGCACATTCTGTTGAAGATAGAAAGTTTATGGAACTATAATTTTATTAAACACTGCAACAAGAATATCTTAGAGGACCAAGGGAGTCTGATTCTCCAGTATGATCCTTTATACTTGATCAGTGAGTAACTGCTACAATTGCTCCTAATGCATGTAACATGGAGCCATGCTAGGTTGGCTTAGTCAGATCAGCCAAGCCCCAAAGTGCCTTTCTCTTGGAGTAAATACCATAACTAAACTTGCCAGCTAGCTGCAAAAAGACGAGTACCTCAACGCCCCGAGTCAGGCCCCTAATCAACCTCCGGGGGCAGAGTTGGCTGCCCAAAACAGCTCCATGGAAGCCAGACTGCTGAACAGAATGTTCTCAAGCAGATCTTTAAGAATGACCAAAGTGAATTAGGCATCCACCTCTGGCTGTAGGAAAACAACCCCTTCCATTTCCAATTCACAGCTACAAAAACTCACTAAGCCATACACACGCTTGGTGTAAAATACACCAACAGCTCCTGAAGGTGTTCCTTTTATACTCAGCCGCTTGTAGCTGGCATATGGGATGAAATCTTTATACCTCACCACCCTTTGATACGTACTCCAGTGGGCGGCTGTAGAGTATTTCTTGGTATAACTCAAGTACTTCTGTCCTCTCTGTTCAATTGCTCATTTAGTTGAAGACTCAGCATGCTAAAGAGGAAGAAGAAGAGAGTGCCCAGGAGCGGAGGCATTCTCTATCAGCTCGCATCATGTTTTAATAAACTAACCATTGTGCTCACAGCACATTTCCCACAAGGAAACAGTGAAAAAAATAAGTTCAAGTCTGTAAATCTATAGGTCTGAAATACAAACAACCTAAAGGCCTAAATAGTCTGAGTGTGGGCAATTCTTGGAGCATCCACAAGGAGACATTTAAGTACCTAGATAAATATCAAAAAGCTTTTATTCTTAAAAAATGGAAGGAGCTGCAAGGTTAGGCAGCGAGAAACTGAACGGGATCTTGGACTTTGATGCTACTTTAAGTGCCAAAGTATTTTTGTGGGGCCAACTCAGAGCATTCAGCTATGCTCAGTTTACACTTGTCACAGCTGAGAGGAAAAGGTAGCCTCCAAACCAGCTTTATACCTCTCTTATTCCTGGGAGCAGTAATGTGCCAAACCACCCACTGGCACAAATAAATCAAAAAATCAAAAGCTAGCAGGTGGAATTATGGGTAAATGACATGCATAAAAGGCTGTTCAGAACTGGCTTTTCTTCTTTCCTCCAGAAAGAAAACAGAGTATTCTTTCCTCAAGGCTTTCTGGCTAAGAATCATACAAAAGATAGTCAAGTGTCTATAATCGTTTACTATTAACTGGGCTAGACTGTGCAAAACTTGCTTCTGTGGATGAATACTTATTTACAGTAGTCATTGAGTTTTTTGTTAGGTTGTTTTGTGGTTGGGATTGGGGTTTTTTTCCTATTGAAACTGGTAGCTTGCTTTCCTTGATAAGTTTTTATTAATATGAATAAAGACTGTGCAATCAAGCCAAATCCATATTTCAGCTACACAAAAATACAGGCTTGTAATTTTCTCTTGTTCATGCCTTTTATGCTGGGAAGGAGCTTGATCTTATTCCAGCCTCCAAACATAATCTAAGAGTTCACAGAAGAAACCGGTCTCAAAAATGTCAGGCACAATATAAATGTGTGAAAGCATTTTCACCTAAAGCCATTCCTGCAGGTCCAAATCTAATGCAATCTGCATCTTCCACTTAAAAATTTGACCCAAAAGCAACACCTAAGTATCCCAGAACAGTTTATTCTGGATTTTAGCTGTATTTGTTGGGAAGCTTGTAATATAGAAAAGATTTCTTAGGGTGCCCAGATGTTTAAGGTGTTTGACTCTTTACTTATGAAAGGATGCATGGTGCATACAATACCATTATTTATCTCAAAAGAAGTTGTTTTTTCCAGGTTAACTCTCAAATAGTGGTGAATAAATAAGATATTTGTAAAAGTAAATCAGCTATGGCAATTTAAGAACTAGAACCCTTAATTCTGAGAGAGAAACTCTACCAGGCTATGCTTTCTTCTCCTTTTACTAAAACATCTAGCCTTGCCTACAGATGTTCATGTCTACTTCAACTGCATTATCAAATACTGGAGTTATGCAGCAGGCAAATCAAAGATGGTTTTTCCTTTACTTACCCAAGGGATCATATTGCCTCCTCTTTGAAAAATAAAGCATTTTGTGGAGAAATATCAGCTTTCTAGATGAAAAAGGATTTAAAGTTAACCTGCTTTAGTTTACTAGCTTTAGTTTACATTGGAATCATAGTTCCAATGATTTCTATAGTCATCTGCTTATATTTGCTGTTCATTTTGTTCAAATATAAACTGTTCCTCTCCGTCATACAGAAACACTTAACCACTGGACTCTGTTTCTAGACATTATGATGACAAAGGACTGAAAAGATAAATTTCTTGCAAAAAATCAAACTGACTAAAAAAATCTTTTTTCATCTTCCACATAGCAAATATTTTTTTCTCCACTCCTCACTGATAGAAGATAGCTGAGTTGGAACCACAGCAGTTATAAGAATTAGCTGCTTTTTCTGCACTGGGTTGCAGCTTTTTGTCAGTGTTTTGGTTTTTGGGGGGTTTGGTTGGTTCATTGGTTTGGGTTTTTTTGGTTTTTTGGTTTTTTTAATGTGTCTGCCTGGGTGTGTATTATTGACTGAATCACCTGACAGATAGTTGAATTACCAGAAAGAGTCAACTGACAGTTATCAGGACACTTATGTTGGTGCTATATTAATCATTATTGAGCTATGAAATCTTATAGCAGAGGTACAGCCTCTTTGGCTTTCTTGTCCTGATCCCTTTCTTTTGCATGAGAGTTTAAGATCATGTTGGCACCCTTGAATACAAGAGTAAAATACTGGAAAATATCCAAATTATACAATAGGTCTAGCTAAGCAAAAGAATAAAGTTTTCTGAAGCGAGGAGTGAACTTCTTCAGTCAGAACGAAGCACTTTGTTCCTTGCTTGACTGGAACTGTCATTTTCTGGTCACACCAGTATTTTCAAAATTCTCAGAGCTGGCACACACCAGTATAAAGAAAAATCAGAAGAGGTAAAAACTGTCACAATTCTGGAGCTATGGTAAAAATTAGAAAGAGAAGTTTGTTTTTCTACCTCCTTTTAAAGAAGACCAGTCACATGGAAGACTATTTTTCTCCCTGCTTTTCATAGGCCACTAGACTTGTGTTTAGCAAATAGTTTATTACCAAACCAAAATTGATTTATTTTTCAAAGGCTTCATTTTCTTTAGGGAGACTTGCATCAGAAAAGTGGATTGATTTAAGTTATGATGCAAAGTCACGGCTGTATTTCCTTTGAATCTAAAATATAGCAAATTTGAGCACATACATCTTGAAATTCAGTGCATTACTCACAAATTTTTTGTGTTCTTTAGTGCATTCTAAATGTCAATTCATTTTTTGTTGCTTTGAAATGTATGTGCTATTTTTGAGAAATACCAGAATTTTATAGTAGCTTGTCAACAGTAATTGCCAAAAATTGGGAGACAATAACTAATGTGCCTCCCAGTCCTCTTTAGCAACAAAATAAACAAAAATAGCAAGACCAACTGGGTAGATTAAAAACTAGAAAACCTTCTGAAAACAATGGGAGGCAGCAGGATTCCAGAATGCATCTGGTTTCAGCCAAGAATATAGTTTCCATTTTTTGCAGAAAGGAATCTGGTAAAAACTCAGAGTACAATGAAACAAACTGGGAAATGGTGCAATAGACCTCCCATGTGGATCACAGTGCACAGTCCAAGTGGAAAACAACAACAGTTATCACATACAGAATAGCCACATAAAAGGGAAAATGTTGCATCCACCAAGTGACATTGTGCCCATGATGAATTTGATCACCTGTAAAACAAACTAGCAGCCTTTTTAATTTGAAACAAAGAAAAAAAAAAAAAAGAAGAAATTCAAACATATGAGCATTTAATTTGGAAACATTTCTTTTATGACCAGCAGTTTCTAGTTTTTTTACTACATGTATTTAACAAGTTTTGATCATATTACTTGAAAGTGTTTCCTGCATTAATGCTCTAGGACCAGCCCTGGATTCTTATTTCATTAATTTTTAATATATACATCAATGACAGACTGTTATGGGCCATTCAACACAAGAGTGCTTGACTTTAGTTAAAAAAATTATGTTCTATCACTCTATGTGAGAAGATTGAAGAAAAAAATACTTGCATCTCACTACTGAGATCAAGGTTCAAGGCTGTGAATGACCATAAAACAGATTTAACTCATCCCCTTCATCTTCCATGCCAAGGAATATATCACCATGCAAAACCAACAAGACAACTTAAATTGAAACAAGGCATGAACCTATGAAGAAATGAATAATTAACTAGTTCTCAACACTTTCTGTTGCTGTTGCTTTCAGGTAGAAGATGAGGTCAGTGTTAGGTCAGTGTTCTGAACTTCATCTGTCACAGCTTTGGATGTATTAAACTGGTATCAGTTTAACAATCTTTATAGGTAGAAATATTCACAATACACAATTAAAAGTAATGACATCCTCTTGAAAACATATTTACAGAGTGCAAAATACCAGAACAGCTCTGACAGGGCATTTATCAGGTAAATAGCATGTGTTTTATTTATAAATATTTACCTATTATACTGGAAGAGTTATTAATTGCTTTTTTAGTCCCTTGCACATGATAGGCTTTTAAAAATAGGAGCTGAAGATATGTTGACCTGAAGGACCAGGCTACATGCAGAAGATAAGTCATTTTACGTCTTCATATAATATTTTCTAGTAAAATAATAATTATTAAAATAACAATTTTATACTGTTGTAACAATGATGGAAACATAAAGGAAAGAGAATGAGGCAAGATTAGACTTCTATGATAGATGTAACCCAGTTTTTATCTAAGTGAGGATGCTCTAGGCTGGAGCAACTTCTTACAAGCACCATACGTGTTCATACAGGACTCCAGAGTACAGCACAGATTTTTATGTGGTGCAGGATGAGAATTGTTTGGGCACACTACCTAACTCACAAGTAGTAGCCACTCCATGGCAGGACCACACATATTTACCACATGACATTATCCCATCAGACAGGACTAAAATATGCCTCATAAATTAATAAATTTTTTGCCTATGAGTTATGGGACAAGTTAAGGACAATTTGGGTCATGAGTTAAATGTTGTGTGCTAGATTTATTCAGACTTCTACAACAGGGTTTAGGGGCCTAGGGGCCAAATGGAGCACAATGTTATGCTGATGTGTCTGAAACATTTAAACTTTTTGTCTTTCTTTTTTTTTTCTGGTGGGGAAGCAATATTTTGGTGAGTTCCTAGAAGTTCTTTATCTATCCAACTGGGCATTAAAGCATAAATATACTTGCAATGGAGGGTTGTTACAGATGTGTTTGGGAATCCAGGCATGTGCCATACAAAGATATATGTCAAAGCACACTGCGAGTTAGAACAGACTATATCTGTTCAAGGGCAGGAGGCATGGGAGATGACACCTTTTCCCATGTCAGTGGGTCAAGGGACACAATACACTTTATTCACTTCATCCCTCTTGATTTCTGATTTTGTGGGAGCTTACAGTATAAAACTTTGTTGTTCTCTGCCCTAACAGTCTTCAGACAAGTTCTCAGATAACAGGAATCCCAATAGTTCAGCACTCTGTTACCAGAGAGATGTCACAAAAATCTCCCCATGCAAACTTTGAAAGTCAAAGAGGAATGAAGCCAAACTTCACTTTCCTATAAAAAAAAAAGCTCCACAATAATTAAGCAACATCTAGTGAAGCATTTTTCCAGAATTCAAGCAGTATTATATAGATAGAAAATTATAGGCTAGGCTGTACAAAGGAACTCAAAATGTAAAAAAATGTACATCCAAACACTCCTTAGGTTTGTGTTTAACTTTCTACAAAGTATTAGGCTCTCAGTCCTTGCATTAGACTTTTCCAAATATCTCAAACACAGATCTTTTCTGTACTCAGCTTGGAGATGAAGAAAATAATATTCTCTTTAAGACCAATCACCAACACAGCATTTTAATGAAGGAATGAGACAAAATGAGGCTGTGAATCTTTCCAGAGAACCCTCTTTGTACTGTTAGTTCATCCTTTTCTGTAATAGCTTTGGCTTTAAAAAGACACAGATTTCCAAAAACAGCCATTTGCAAGCTGAAATAACCCTGCAAAGAAGTGAGAAAAAAGCTGTTTGTGGCAGTGGAAACAGTATGACTCTGCCTGGTACTAGAGTGTCACACTTGTCACAACCTCTGCCTTGTAACAGCAGTACTGGAGAGAGGCTTCCTCCGTGTGAGCCACTGGCAAGCGTGGCCTCCTTTGCTGTGGTCGAGGCAGCAGAGGAAGTGTTGGCAAGCTTCCACCCCAGAATAGTTCAAATTATGCTAATCTGAACACCTGCCCTTTTTAAACAGCTTTTGGCCAAGATACATCTTGAAATTAAGCTGGCTGAAGTCAAGACAGTCTGTGGTAGAGACCTTGAGCTACTGGGAGAAAACCATAGGACAAGAAGGTAAAACTTTCAGAAGAAGTGTGTTGTCTTAGGGCTGCTAAGATTGTTGGTTTTTAGGGTTTTTTTTACTATGGACTCACCCACCAGTATTTTAGGGCTGTGTTTCTTCTGCCAGGACTCTAATGGGTGGCAGTGATTGACAGCAAGGGCTCAGTGCCTCCTGCCTGGTGCCACAGACAGAAGCAGAACTGAGGAGGATATGCTGCCCTTCCCATTGCCTGTGGGGGGCTCCATGAATGGTGTGAAGCCTTGTCATTTCTTTTGTTATTCATCTAGTTAAACTGCATGGTTCCCAGCGAAACATAAAACTGGGTGCAGTTTTCAAGGTATTTCATGTCTGGCAAAGTTATAAACAGGCAGTAGAGACCTGTGCTGACTGTAAAATCTTGGATTTTACTCCATTTTTTCCATGAATCCTTTAATTGCATCCTTGCAGGAGTTACACAGAAGGAAGACTCTATACTACCCCAGGCATGAAAGGAAATAGCAAAATGAGAGAAATAAAGGAAAGACAGAAATAAGGATGGGAGCAAAGGAAAACAGATTCCAGCCTGTGCCAGAGGGTCACATCTGTCAGGTCACAAGGGCCTGACCCTGAGCACCACATGAGCACAGGTACTGAGGAGCACTGGTCTGATAGCTGAGGCCACTTTGGTACACTGGGTGCTGTAAATCTGTCAGCAAAGGCACATTCACTGCTGTGAATGGAAATCAGGCCAGAGGAATGGGTTCCCTTTCCAGAGGCCCATGGCCAGTGAGGCTACCTAGGTGGTCTGCAGAGCATCCCAGCACTGCCAGAATATAAGTCAATGGTTTAAAACATTCTGATTTCTTTAAGCTCTCACTTCCAAACCACAGGGCCTAAGAGGGCATTTTTTTTCCCTAGCAACCAATTTATTAAGAAAAAAGAAGCTTATAGTGAGATTGAAGAGTTACATTTCTTCTTCCCTCCAAAACACCTGGAGTTACTTACTTCAGAACTTTCATACCTCAAAAGGCAAACCAAGCCAAACATTTAGGCAAGACCAAACTTGGAAAATTTTGCCCCCAAAGAAGAATTGTTCTGAATTAATCTACACATAAAACTAGGAGATTTTAATGAAAGCCCCAAAATAACCTATAATTATAATTTGTGCTATCTCTCAAGGAATAATATACGTTATTACTAATGAAGCAGAAAATAATGGGGCACCCAGTAGATGGAGAAAACCTTTTGTAGTTATGTGCAATTATATATAAATTTTGGCCATGACTTCAGAGTAATTCTGAAACTGAGAGAAATTTTTGGTCCAGCTATTCATCTTTGCATGATTTAAAATTGGACTACTTTTTAGGAAGTCAAAGAACTTACTTTGCTGTGAAGTTTAAATTAAAATATGATATATGCCTTAAAATTACAAAGGTAATTTTTCTAGTGTTCTCTGTATGACTTTTTAACGCAAAGCAGAAACATTAGAGCTGCTGTTAATAACTAATGTGCTGCAATATATATCTAGCTGCTAATCATTATCAATGTATACTTCTGAGAACTTGAAAATATGAAAAGAATGTCTAATTGCTGAGACTATTTTGAAGGCAATTGAACAATTCTGTTAATCTTCTCTGTAAAGCACAATATTGTAGCTAAAATCGATGCCAGAAGAAAAGGAAGATTTTCTAATTCATAAAAACAGGGTTTCTATTATTTTGTCTTCTGTCTTTTTGTTATGTACCAACCATTTCCTTTGTCCTTTTCTGAATGCAGGAGGATGGTAGAGGATGACACAAGCCATTTTATTGTAGAGTAAGAACTGGCAGCTGCCTAGGATGGCAACTTGTTTCCATGGGCATGGCCTCTATCTTCTTATGCCCAGAGATGCAGAATTAGTTTAAATAACATTAGTGTTATGGAGATGTGTGGAGGTCAACAGAGGGAGGTGGTAAAGAGATGGAAAGGACAACTAAGACAGGTAGAAGCTAAGGGGATAGGAAGGGGGTGGGAGAGAATTAAAAACTACAAAACTACCAAAGGGTTCCCTGACTTACCACACAGTCTGATGAAAATCTACCTTCTCCTCCCCTTCTCTCCACCGAGGCATCTCTTCGTCTCCCTCACTTTGTACTTTTCACTGAATATTTTCCCTTCTTACATCTCAAGAACAACCTCAACAGTAAAAATTTTATTTTTCTTGCGTTGTAAGAAACCTAGAACTTGTTCTGTTTCTGTCAGCACCGTTTACAGAGAGCTGAAGACTTCTCTGTATTTTGAAAAACTTTTAATTTCACCATTCTCAAAATAGGAACAAATGTCTTTGTCTAATGACAAATTGTCACTGTCTTTCATACAGTCTAATTCCTGTCAATATCCAAGTCTGTGGTGGTAGCAAAGGGTGAGGGTGCACAGGAAGACAGCAGAGCCTTGTGTGTGTATTCCTGGGAAGTTTCCTTGATGTCTGTAACAGGATCCATTTGGGAAAAGTGGTCTTGTAGTAGACAGCTCCTCAAGAATGAGCATGTTGAAGCAGCTGCAGCTGCATCTATGAGATCAGGAAAACCTCTTTCTCTTTGGCTAAAAACCATGTTGCTACTGTCATATGCAACAGTCTATGCCTGAAGCAAGACCTTTAATCAGAGCTTACTGTCTGTACATTTGAAGTAGGATGCATCTAACCAAATGTAAGCACTGTTTATATATTATTTATTTATAGAGAGATTTACAGACCCCTAGCAAATGATTTGTCTAACTCTAAAGTAGACATCCTACACATGAAAAGCTCCCTGAACATGGCCTAAAATATGTTTGTCTCCCAAATTATTGCCTCTAGGTTGCCTAACTCATACAAAGACAATAGTCACCCTGTCACAAAAAATGTCAGAGTAGGCAAAGAGAAATGCTTTCACCATCTATAGATAACACACACAGCTTTGGGGCAGTATAATGAATCCTGTGGTAACAAGGAGGAAGAGAATTGGCCCTCATGCTTCTATTCTGAAAAGACATCATTTTTAGACTTTATGGCTATTCTATCCCATCTTTAATTTCCTGAATTTTAATTTTCTTAAGAAAGGTTTTGAAGGAGAGAAAGAAAAAATCACCTAGAAAAAAAAAGAGAACATTTTAAAAATTAAAATTTTAAAAAATAGTGTAATAGTAACAGCTGAAATTATAATAATTATGCATATAATCATAAAAATAAATAACAGAAATTATACTAATTTTCTGCATCCAATTTTTTTATCTACTGAGAACTTTGTGTCAAATTCAAGTTTATTATAAAAGTAGGACATAAAGATTATTACTTTGGAAGAGGTAGCAAGCATTATCATCAGGAGTTTTAGAAAGCAGCATCAATTAGGAGAAACTCTGCAAAATAGTTTCTTCCCATGTAGGGAAAACATTTTCAAAAGAACTCACCATTAAGAGATCTGAAAATATTATCAGAGGCATTGAAATGGGAAATGAGTGTTAAGAAGCTTTGAAAATCTGATCTTTATTTAAGTGTTTTTTAAATGGCTAAAAAGCATATATACCTAAAATATTGTTTTAATGATTCAACAGTTCCTGTGCTCATGAAGGCCCAGGTAAAAAAGATTCTCTTTCCCCAATGGGGAGAACAGAGAGATAAATCTGCTAGTTGCATGTCCAGTAAATTTGTTGTAGTATTCTGATTAGTATAATCGTATTGCTGTCTCTTCAATGATTCACACAAAATATAATGATTTTTAATACACAAATTCTCTTCATTACTGGAGGTCATTTTTGGATGGGTGATTTTTGTCTGAGGAAAAGAAGCCTATGTCTAGCTAGTGCAACAAAAAATTCCTTTATGCCAGGTTACACACATATAGGTATTTGAGCCTCACTAAAGCGTTATGTTTAGGACATGACAAAAATCCACTCTCTTTCCCTAAAAGCAGATTCTTAAGTTGATTTAAGAAAAAAATACTTTTTTTTTCTCCACAGTTACACTGGTCACTGAAGATTCTGCTTCAAAATCCCACTGCCCTTCTTTAAAATGAAATACTGGGATGTCTCCCTTGTTGAGAAATCCCACTTTAAAATTACCTTTTTTTTGAAGATTTATCAAAATTACATTTAAAAAAATACCTTATCTTAATGGCTTTTCTCAGCTGAATTCTACTAACTTTGCTGATTTTGTTACAATATGGGACCAATCACTAATTCTCAAATCAGAGTCGGCATCATTCCTAATCTTGTTTTCTTTCCTTCACACCTGCCTGGGACAATTAAATATTGTACAGAGTGTCAGAGGCACACCCTAACAATTGCAAAACAATAAGCTTTGCAAGCCCAAGAAGCCTTTGATTGTCTGTTTTTAAAAGCCATTTTCTGCATCCTCATTAGTCACCTATTATGTGGATCATTTTAATCACTAATTAAGGAGATGTCGTGTCTAGTTTCTTCAGTGTTAGCCACAAACATGAAATAATATTTTAATCAAAGGCAGAGGCTGCATTTGAAATTGTTGACCTCCATACACAGATTTTTTGGCAGTGGCTGATTTCTGAGGTCTGTGTGGTAAACATTCATATAATTTCTAAAAAGCACCAAGGTTTGTTAATTTTTTTTTAAATTATTTCAAAACTATTTTATTGCTATGCAATAAGCAGAAGACTTCTTAAAGGCACCTGAATGAAAACAAAAAGTCCTAAGACACAGGTTAAATGCCAATGCATTGCAGACTCTGCACACTGTTGGTGTATTTGATAGCATAAGTTGCAAACCACACATGACCTGTCTTCCCCAAAGTCACTGCCCCAGGTCTTACACATCAGGCACAACAGCTTCCTCACATCTCCTGGTAAAAATGAGGCCTCCAGAAATGTCTGCTCTTTGAGCAGAGCCCATACATGGTCTTCCAAAGAAATAGAAAACTTTTATGAAGTCTCCGCACATTTGTGGATTTCCAAATTTTGCACTGTGTAAAAATTAGGTAAATTATAAGAACTTTCCTATCTTTTGTCTCTTGGTGGATTTGCGCTTCTGCAGGGGCGTTAAATCTGGCAAAGACAAAGCACAGCCTGCAACTAATCACTTCAGCTGATGATTGCAGCCATAGCCAGGTCAGGACAGAGTCACTGATCCATTTAGCACAGCTTTATCAAAAAGTTTATAAAGCTTACATAAACAGATGTACTTAATTCTAAACTTACGATTTCCAACAGACCAAAAGATTTATACTTTAAGCAACCGTCTTTCACTGCCTCATATATTGTGGGGCTGCTGAAGATGGAGTTTAAATATTTTTAAGGCAGAAAAATGATTAATATTTTAGATTTGGACATCTTCCCAAACTGGAAATACTCTGGCCAATGATGCACTTGTGTTTCAATTCTCAGAAAAGTGGAAAGGTCTTGCTTGGTTATTAATGGTTCATTTGCTATCCTTTGAGATGTCAGATAGTTTTATGCCTACTTAATTATTTTTTTTCATACTGCAGGTCAGCTATGGTGTCCTATGTGTAGCTATGACACACCAATTACAATTTAAGTCTGCAGCACTCCAAGTGTACTTATTTTTTTTCCTTTTTCAATCAATTTACTTGATTTCTTCTGTTGTTAATACTAATTAACAGCCAGCCCCATTGGTGAGCAATTACCTACACCCCTGTCCACTGAATCTTCCCAACCTAGCTGCTTAGTCTCTTTAAACTGTCCTTGGATCAGCCTATTTAATACAAGTGTAAGAGTTCTTCCCATGTAGCCTCTCAACATGAAAATCTCCATCTTCTTTTTGAACACATTGCTCTCTTTGGGTGGTACATAAAGATTAACAATTATAGTCTGTGGAGCCCTGTGTTAAAGAATGTGCAATAACCAAAAAACAAAACCTCTAAAATTCTTATTAGTTTAGTACTCATTCTCACCTGTTCAATACTTTCCATCTTTCTGCCTATCCTCCTCTAAAAGCCACATTTCAAAGCTTAAAAAGTAATCATCTTCTTTAACCAGCCACCATTTACATTTACAATATAACTTTTCTACCAGCTGTCAGTCTTGCAGTATAAGGAGTTAAAGACTCCAACTTCTACCAGATGATCAAGGTTAACACCTCCAGAGCTTGGATTTCTTTTTTTAATAATAGCATTTTCTGTAATGTAAAGAATTAAAGGGCTGGGCAGCAGTTATAAGAATTTAATAACCAAATTCCTATTTCAGATGCACTGTATCTGCCCACTTGAGAGGCATACCTGAAAATATCTGAATGTGTTGATTATTCCTGCAGTCTTGAGACTGTCCTCATTTTGTTTATGGCATAAAAAGGGTTAACATGCTGGCACAGAGCAATTGGTTGGAGAGAAATGGTGGTGGGGAGCATCCTATGTCTGATCAGGTAGTAGTAAATGTTATTAAATCCCTACTAATTAACTTCTGACTGAACATACAACAAATAATTTCAATTTTTTTTAAGCAAAAATCTTCCTTGTAAGGATAAGATTATGTTATTTCTAGGCTAAACAAAAATAAAATAAAAATTGAACAATCAAAAAGCATTTTGGAGGGTGTAATTTGGTTGCAAAATAGGGCATTCTGAGAAACCTTTCAAAATGTGTTCAGTCTGCCAAGCAATAAATAACCTTCACACCTGATTTGTTTTAAATTAATGAAGTCTACTGTAGCTACCGGTTAGGAGTAAAATGAAATTGTTTCCCTACACAGTCAGAGTATCATAGATTTTAACAAATAGAGACACTCAAATCATTTTCACAGCAGTGAATGGAGTGATTTAATGATGCTGAAGAAAGGTAAGATTGATTGAAAAACTCAAGAGTATATGCCATCTCTTTCTCAGACGGCAGTGTGTAAATTGAAGACGGAAAGGTAGGCAAATGAAGAAATAAGAGAACATCAATCAGTCCTTTATCAAACCCCTGTACTGCTGCTAGGTCTTTGTCTAACATGTCATTGTGTTTGTTGTCTGTTAGAAACAGAAGAGGGCTTCGTTCTTGTCAATAAATAGGTACAAAGCTGCCAAGCTGGTAAGGGGCCAGTCAGCTGCAAATCTGACAGGTCTGTTTATTGCCATGTGGATGTTTACTACAACACAATAAATAGATTATATAATCACAAATTATGCCTTTTTTTGTTGTACATGGCCTACATCCATATTTTCTTAATTATAGTAGATATTTTAGTGAGGAAAGTTACCCTTTACATTGAGAAGAATATGTTCTGCTTTAAAAAAAAAAGAACTCAAAATACCACATATAATTACAAAGTGAGTGTATATGCATAAACATAATTGTCTTACAAATACATATGCTGAATATATTGTGAGTTTTCTTAAATTATGGTGCTGTAAAACATTATCAGAGAACTAAAAGGATAGTTGAAACAAGTTAGAGCAGAGTGAAATTAGTCCCAGTAGCTAATTTTAGGCTAATACCAGCTTAAAACACATTGCCCTACAAACTATTTCTTAATCACCATGTGGTCCTGATGAAGTACACAAGCTGTCTGCCTGAAGAACAGTCTCACTGGAAGGAGATCCAAAGTTCATCTCTCTTAGTCTTCTTTCTTTGATAATAAGCAGCAGGTTCTAAGAAAATACATGAGAATGGGGAATGAGAGCTTCCAACAAAAACTTCCAGCTTCCAACAGTCAAAAATGTCAGGATTTCCTAAGCCAGAGTTGACTTCTTGGTTATTGTAATGCATTGGGTTGGGACGGATTTAATTTTCTACCTAGCAGCTCATACGGTGCACCAGCAGACTGCTGACCTGAACAGTGTTGCTTAGCACAGCAATTTTTTAGTTATTGTGCAACAGGGCGTGGACAGCATCAAGCACTTCTGTGATTCTCACTCTGCCTCACCAGTGAAAAGGCTGGGAGAGAACACAGCCAGGACAGCTGACTCACAGTGGCCAGAGGGGCCATATATAGAGCACCATGGGGGCCACTAGAGAGCACCATGCTGAGCAGTTAAATTTGGGTATTAGTTTTCCCAGTGTTGCCATAAGTTGAAGACTGGCTGGACATCAGTCTTCAGTGGTGAGTTACTGCTTTTGCAAAATGCGTTGGTGAGTCCCCTCCTTCTGTCTTCACTTATTAACCTATTTTTATCTAAACCTATTGTAAATCAACGGCGACTCCAACGAAGGGGAGAGAGAATGATGCATCTGACTCCATCATCCGAAGGCTAATGAATTACTTTATTAGACTATACTATGTACATTGTATCTAAACTGAATCTGCCAGGCACTCACTCTTGCTCACACCTGCACAGAACTGCACTCCTCTCTGATTCTCTCGTGACTGTCCCATGACACTCCCACACACACACACACACACACACACTTCTTGGCCCTGATAGGCCAAGGGAACAAAGCATCCTCACTTTGGGTAAACAATCTCTGTATTGCATTCTACTTTAGCACAACACAGGCACAGCAAGCGAGATAAGAATTGTGTTTTCCTTCTTCTCTGCTTGTCTCACAGTTTCTCTCTGTTCAGACGGCATGTGAATACCACATAAACCCAAGAGTTTTTTCTCTCTGATCCTTCCATCCCATTGGGGGAGAGTGAGGGAGGGACTGGTGGTGCTTAGCTGTTTACTGGGGTTAACACACCACAAGTGTTGTATATTCTAACTCCCAATAGTTAATTTTTCATTCATTTGCTCCCAATATTAATGATTCAGTGTTTTTCTCAACTCATATAATTAAGTAGATTTGTTCCATTTTTAATCTATACCTACCAAAGGATTCTATTTCCTTGTGAAAAGCAGATTTAAAACAGTGGTTTATGGAATCTAATAGCCATTTTAAGCACTTATGTCCAGTTCTTGAAGGCTTAACATCAGTTTACTTCAGAGCCATCTGAAAAAAAAAAAAAAAAGAGAACAAGGGAGGAAAAAGAGAAAAAAGAGAAAATAGAATAGAAATATTGACAAATATAAGAAAAGGATTAATCAGTTTCCATTCTGGAAAACGTAAAGATTTCATCATTATTATGTGGGCTCCCCAAGCTCTAATATCCATCTCATGAATCTCTCATCTTTTATCTCCCATTATTCAAATGAATGAATATTTTTCAATCCATATAAGAAAGAGTGATTACCCAAACACGAATGTCTTGTTTTCATAAAATGTATGACTTAAACTGGCTTTGAAAATTCAAAAAGTGCCAATATTGAATAAATTATTGTGATGCTCCTTTCTAATTTTATTATTACATCTACTAAGAGATAATTTAACAGTCAATTGAGTAGATGCTGGATTTTAGGAGATACATTGCTAAGCATGATTGGGTGAACAACACCAGAAAACAGGGCTTATTTTGTAAGATATATCCCTTCCTTTAATATTCTACATTGGATTTTTATGACAAGGATTTAGTAGTAGGATGGGACTACAGGCTGTTAGAGGCTTCCCCTATAGAGTCCAATAGAGCAATGCCAGCCAGCTTCAAGACAGACCCACCACTGGTCAAGGCAGAGCCCAACAGGTACAGTGGCAACACCTCTAGGATAAAATGTTGAATAATGGGCAAAAAAAGCACTGCACACTGGTAGGCAGGAAAGAGGAGTGAGAATATGTGAGAGAAACAGCCCTGCAGCCACCCAGGTCAGTGAGGAAGGAGGGGCAGGAGGTGCTCCAGATGCCAGAGCAGAGATTGCCCTGCAGCCCGTGGTGCAGCCCATGGTGAGGCAGCTGTGCCCCTGCAGCCCATGGAGGATCACAGGGATGCAGAGATCCACCTGCAGCCCATGGAGGATCACAGGGATGCAGAGATCCACCTGCAGCTCATGGAGGAGCCCATGCTGGAGCAGGAGGAAGCTCAGAGGAGGCGGTGACCCTGTGAGAGGCTCACACTGGAGCAGGCCCCTGACAGGACCTGTGGATCCATGCAGACACAAGCCCATGCTGGAGCAACTTTGCTGTCAGGACTTGTGACCCTGAAGGGGATCCAAGCTGGAGCAGGCTGTTCCTGAAGGACTGGACTACATGGAAGGGATCCACACTGGAGAAGTTTCTAAAGAAATGCCGCCTGGGAAGGAGTCAGGTGGAAGAAGTTGTAAGAGGGACCCCACACAGGAGCAATGGGTAAAAGAGTGTGTGCAGTCCTTTTCCCAGGGAGGAAGGATCAGCAGAGACGTGATGAGCTGACCACAGCCCACATCCCCCATCCCCCTGTGTTGCAATGGGGGAGGAAGAGGAGAAAAAAACAGGAGTGAAGTTGTACTTGGAAAGAAGGGAGAATTGAGGGGAAGATGTTTTAAGATTTGGGTTTATTTCTTATCACCCTACTCTGGTTTTTTTATTAGGTAATTTCCCTAATTTTTCCCCATATTGAGTCTGTTTTACCCATGATGGTAACTGCTGAGTGATTTCTCCACAGCTTTATCTTAAGTCTTTAATTAAAATTTCTCTCCCCTGTACAGCTTAGGAAAGGAATTAAATAGTGAATTTGGTGAGTTCTATTATGGTTTAAAAAACAGTCACAAAAGGGGGTTCTTCCAGGAAAATACGTGCTGCAGTATCCAGTAGGCAGTTCCTCAGACCAAATAGAAGGGCTGGTCTGACTTATGATTTTAATAAAGGGGCTTCTGGATCTTATTTCCAAGAGGTGAATTATGAATACCATGACCAGGACTAGAGAGGTCTTGCCTCCAGCCAGGTGGAGGAAGAGATTAACTGATTTACTCAGCTGTGTGGATTGGATTCAATGGCCTGGCACATCAGACCCAGCTTGCTTTCACTTGAATGGGCATCCTGTACACATAATTGACTGCCCCAGGTTGGAAACACAGCCCTACCATCTGCCATGGACCAATGCAGACTGCACTGGAGCAGGGTGAAGCTCTGGAACACCTGCAATACATTGATGACATCATCATGGGCAACAAAGCAGAAGATTTTTTGAGAAAGGGAAGAAAATAGTCCAAATACTTCTGAAAGCAGCTTTTGCCATAAAACAAAACAATTTAAATGGGCCATACAGAAGATACAGATTTTAGGAATAAAATGACAATATAGATGTGGGCAGATCCCAATGTATGTAATTAACATAACAATGGCAACCTCTCCACCAACTAGCAAAAAGGAAACTCAAGCTTTCTTAAGCTGTGGGGTTTTAGAGAATGCATATTCCAAATTATAGTTCTGACTGTAAGCCCTCTCTATCAAGTGGCCCGTCAGAAGAAAAATTTCCAAAAGGACCCTGAGAAACTTCTCGCCTTTGAACAAAAATTTTGGGAAACATTTCATGCAGCAGCTCTTGGGCCAATCCAGGCAGGAAAAAATATAAAAAATGTGGGCCATGCTACATACTGGAAGAATGATCCTATCTGGAGCCTCTGGAAGAAAGCACCAAAAGTTATTCCCTGATGGGTCTTCTTGTATTGTAGGAAAGCACCAGAGATAGAAAGCAGCTGTATGTGCTGTATGTAATAAGCTGTATGTTTATTCTACAAGATGCAGAAAGATTAATCAGGCCAATTTGCAGAAATGAAGGCCATCCAGCTAACTTTAGACACTGCTGACCAAAACAAATGGCCAGTGTGCTATCTCTGTATTGGCTGATGGTGGAATGCCCTGTGGGGATGTTTACAGCAAGGGAAACAGAGCAGCTGGCTGTGCAGAGGCAAACCCATCCAGGCTGCTGCATTCTTGCAAAATAATGCTGTTTGTAAAAGTGCTTCACGCAGCTGCCACTGAAAAACATCAGAACAACCAGCAGATAAATGAGGCACCTAAGAATGAAGTGGCTCGGGTGGATCTGGACTGGTAAATTATTTACAGGACAGTGAGCCCATGACACCAATGGCCATCAAGGAAGACATACACTACAGAAACGGGCTCGTGACCAGGGGGTAGAGTTTAGCATGGACACTACTGCACACATTATCCATGAACATGGAGTGGTGCTGCAAGCAAGCAAGCCAAATGGTTAAAGCCTTTCTGGTATGGTTGAAATCTTAGTATGTGGAGGCATACTAAGCTGTCTTTGCCACACCCCTACAAACCCGTCAAGGGAAGCATGTTTTTATAGTGGTGGAAGCAAGCATATGCCATGTCCCATGTCACTGCCCAGAATGCTATCCTAGGGCCTTGAAAAACAAGTCTTATGGCAACATGGCACCACAGAAACAATTGGGTCAGACTACTGGACTAATTTCTGAAACTTGATAGACACCTGGTCCAAAGAACATGGCATTGAGTGGGTACATCACAACCCCTATTATGCATCAGGCTCCAGGAAAATCGAATTATAAAATGGGCTGCTAAAGACTGTGTGCTTGGACCTCCAAACATCAGGAAAAGCATTTAGGAAAAGCCACCTGCTTAGTCAACACTAGAGGATATCATGGAGAGGATCAAGCTGTCCATGGCCTGGCAGAACTTTTATGTACTGAAGAAAGGGGTTAAGTCCCTGTAGTGCACATAAAAAATATGTGCACTACAGTAGGGGAAGATAGCTTGGGTTATAGTTGGGGAAGATAGCTTGGGTTATACTTGCCTGTGATATAATCAGTTTGCCAGGCCTCTCAATATTTATACTTTGACCATCATTCTCCATACCAGAAGTGATAAACAGCACAAGAGGGAACATTTACATATAAATTCAATCTGGAACATCTACAATTACCTTGAACACTTTTAAATAACAGCACCATGCACTGTATGACAAAAAAAAAGAGTGCCATGGAGCAAAATAAGCTGCCATGGTTTGACTCCTAGTGGGAACTAAGCTGCACATTGTCAATGATTCTCACCTTCTAAGATACCTGTATGTATTTTTTTTTAAGATGTGTGGGCTAGATTCAATTTTGTACCTCAGTGGTACATCAACATAAGAAACCTAAGGTAGCCATGCCAGTTGTGGCTGTGCATTTTTATTATTTCAATTCAACAGAAGCCCAGAAACCACTCTGGGCATTTGCTTCTTCAGGCTCATGAGAAAAAAAGAAATTATTTGAACTTGATAACTAGCACAATAATTGCCACACATATGTTTTGCAAGCGCAGAAACTTTATCAATATCAGACTCATTACATTATTTATGTTAAATTTGTCTCTTGTTTAAAAAACATTTCATCAGCCTGCTGTTCTGTGTTGAAAATACTAGTCACTGCTAATTTAGCTGCAAGGTTTTATTCTCCTTTTAAAAAGGAAAAAAAATGTTTTCAAAATAGTTTAGTTGTATCATACATACTCATCAGAATCCATCTGTCTCTGTAACATTAATGAAAAATCTTGGCTCAGAATTTTAGGAGTAAGCAAGAGGAGAGATTGGATGAACATACAGAAGAAAAACAAGAGCTACTTCTCCCTGTAGGTGAACAGAAAAAGGATATGGCTGAGCAAGAAGTGTGAAACTGAAATGAGATAATGTGCATGTTGGAACTGCAGTAGGGAAACAGTGGGGAAATTCTGTCATTAGAAAAAAAAAAGGACAGAGACAGGCTTGGAAGAAAACTCATTGAAGAGCTTGCGCTCAGTTAAAAACTTTCTTCTTCAGTGCCCAGAAGAGAATCCAATGAACTCAGGTCTCACTAGCCCTTGGCTGCCTGCCTGTACCTGTGACATCTGCTGCTTTGTGTGCCCACAGAGAGGCTGACAGCACAGCATCGTTATTAGTTGCTCTGGTAGCTCCAAAAGTAAGTATTTGTGTAGCTGGTATAAAGGCTGGCTTCATATTAATATTTAACAGATTGGATGTGGACTTCTAAATAAATCTCCACATAATCCCCATTTTTGCAGCATTATCTTTGAGTAGGGATTACAAACTGGGCTCCTTTTGTGTGGAAGCAAACTAAGGGATACATCCTGAGTCTGTTCCTTTCACTAATGGCAGCCGATCACTAATGGTACCAAAGAAGCAAATCTCCACAAAATGGCTTCAGTGAACATCAATTCTTCAGGGTCTGTTCTGCAAAGAGGACCCATGCTCATTTCCTAATAAAACACAGCTTTGGATTCCACTACTGCTAATCACCAGGATGATATCCTATCAATATCTGTTTTCTTTTGGGAAGACAGGCATCACTACAAAGAAAGTCAGTTTAAGTGAAAAACATCTATTGAAGCTATAATTAAGATTACACAGGGAAACTTAATTAGCAGATTCACAATACATTAAAAATATACATACCTCTTATGTTTTGATGTTAAGATTTTCTTTAAGTATTCAGCTTCTTTTTTCCCCCTTCTTCCTGTGATCCCTTCTTCCTTCATGGATACTGCTCCCTTTTCCAATTGATGCCTTACTTTCCTAGTGCAAAGCATGACCTCACCTGACCTTTCCTGCACACTAGTCAGACCTACAATGAAACTGATTAGTAGTTTACCTCATCTGGTGTTTATTGATGCAGTACAGGGCTGCCTAATGGGCAATAGTGCCTTTTTGCACATCAATACCATGGGGTACTGGATGATATTATTAGCACACAAATCAGCAGCATATGGACAATCTGGGAAAACAATGAAAAAATTGGGTTAGCAGTGTAATTAATATTGCATAACATATATTTCCTGATTTGCAACCATCTTCCTGAGTGTTTACAAATCTGGAAAGCAGATCTAGTAGACCACAGTAATGGCTGCATTTTAAAAAGTTGGTTTACTGTAGACATGATAGTACGTCTGTGGAAGGACCAAGAAATAAACTGTGGTCTCTCTGGCGGATTAAACTTCAAGACCTGTCTCCAACAACTTAATTTGTTACTGTCGTCTAGTCAGAGTAACATATAGCCAGCTTTAATCCAGAGAGTACTTCACTACCTTGTTTTTGAGTGTTTGAATTTGTAAATGTCTTCTATAGAATAAAAAATAAAATAAGCTGGTTCCTTTGAATTGATGTCAGTTGCAGCTGCACCTGTGAAGGTCCTCAGTTGAGATATGTTGAATGTAAAAACTCAGCCTTGCTCTGCAGCACAGAACGATGTTATACTACCTCTTCCTGGTTTAAGGAAAGTTATTATTTTCTTTTCAAAATCCTTAGGTTAGACAGCAAGGCCTTTCTTTTGTTGCCAAGGAGGAAAAGTTTAAAATTACATTTAATAGAGTCTTATCTGCAGCTTTTGTGGCAATATTGTTGCTTCTTATGTGTGGGAAATCCTAGTAGAAGCTAAGGATCCAAAGTTATTATTTTTTAGGTATATCGAACAATACCAGTATTTTCATCAGTTGTTTGGATGCAGTTCAAAAGGCACTTAAAAATCACTTCTTAGAACTAGTATGATCTTCCTATAATCCTTTTCTTGGATCAGATGTATGGAATTTGTCTCTGCTTTTAAAGTATGGGTGAATGATTTGAATCTAGGAGAATATCTTACTTTGTATCAATTGCGAATTTCATGAATATCTAATCATTAGAACATGGACTTTGAACATTTAATTCATCCTAAGTAAAATCAAGAGTTTCCATTTGCATTAAAAACCACCCTCTCTGTTAGTAGAAAAAAACCTTCTCTTTACAAAGAATAAAACTCAAAAAGGATTTAGAGAGAGGGTAATTTCTGTTTTTGGTAGGAAGCAGTTATAATAATCACAGCCATCAAAATGAATGCCCTTTTAAAATTCCTTTTCTTCCTGAAGTGCCTACCTATGATATTCCAAACAATTGTGTCTGCCTTTTGGCACCTACTTAAGATATCCTTGGCAAATGAAAACTGAATTAACAATAATACTTCTAAAATCCCTAAGGCAAAATCGAAACTTTATGTACTTATAGAAGAAAACAGTTTTTCTCCAAATGGCTGGCAACACCATCTCCAGGCTATCTAGTAACAGATGCCAATGAAAATGATTGCACATTTCTTTATTCTCACTAGATAACCTTCAGGTATAATGATTTCAGGCTCTCTCTGATTTTCTGGCTTACTTTCCATACATATTACATGCACTAGCTTATACACCAAAGGTTGTGTCTTCATCACACACAGAATACATGAAAAATATACCTAAGATTCAATTTATTGCACTGGGTTACTGCATTCCATGGTGTAAATGCCACATCCCCCTGAGGAACTGAAGTGACTGCAAAGGCCAAGTCTGGCCCTTCCCAGAGATGGTAACTGAAGCCCAGAAAAGTCCATTGAAATTTGTGCTGTAAGCTTCCTACCTGCACTGGCATATTTCTGGGCAACTTTTGACCATTTGTCTGACTTTACCCTTTGCTAGGCCCAGGGATCTTCTCAATGCCTGGGTGGCCTTTGATCTCCTCTCTTTGGCTTGGCAAAGTAGCTCTGCCTTAAGAGTCAACCAGAGAAATCTTGCACTCACAGCTGTAAATCTGGCACCTGTGTGTAAGATAGGATCCTGCTTATCTAGGTGACTCTTGTTGCTTCGTAAATTCATTGACTTGAATCCATGGGAAACAAGTCCTCAGACATATGAATGACATCTATAATATAGATTAATAAATATATATATATTATTTATCGTAGTGTGTAATTTATCTAGTGTGCATTATGGAAAATGGTGTTTCTTTTATGCCTTAAATATCTGAATACACAGAAGTATCTTTGGCAGTACTTCTTGTAGTCTAAATTCTTATTGTGAGAATAAAGAGAATAATAAAGTATCAGGAATATTTTTCAAAGCTATACTAATTCTTTCTTGCTTCTAATGAAGACTCTACTCTAAAGTCAAATTAGTCTACTGAAAACAGACTGATTAGATGAACATCATTACCATCATATCACCTAATATCTCAAGAATCTTCCTCTCTTCCTTGACTCTCAAGCAGAAAGAACAATTTCTACCACTGCAGTGCTATCCCATTTCTATATACACTAATCTACCAGATTATCTACAACTGTTTGTATGATAATCTGATCTTGTCCTAAATTAATAATTATATGCATAACCTGGAAGTAGAGTAAATGTACATACAATTATTTCAAATGAAAACAATGAACCATTAAACAAAACTTAACAACATTTGCTGAACCCCTCATTTAATTGCTTTTCATCCTAATGATTCTTATTTTTGACTTTCTGTATCCTTTGTTTATCAGTTTTTCAAGTCTAGGACTAATACCATCCTACGCCATTTTAAATTGGAATTTGCCTTTGCCTGAAATTCAATAATGTAGTTTCATTGTATTACATTTGTCTGTGAATATTGATCAAGAAAGGATATTTGTTTAGAATGACATCTTCTAGGCAATGTACACGGGCTATCTTAATAACAGCTAATAAGAAATGTATCAGTGATATCCTAGTTCCCAAAAAAAGTATTATATTAGGTGAAAAAAATTATCTGTTTCACAGTCATCTCTGATTGCATCAATTGTTGCAGCAGAATTACTTGCCAATAGTAGAGGCATATTCTCAAATACTTAGCAATTTAGAATAACAGAATGTTTTCTGTTGAAAGGGACCTTAAATATCATACAGTTGCTACCCCCTGCCATAAGCAGGGACAATTTCCACTAAACCAAGTTGCTCAGAGCCACTTCCAACCTGGCCTTGAATGCTTCTAGGGATGAAGCACCCACAACTTCTCCAGCCAACCTGTTCCTGTGCCTCACCACCCTCACAGTAAAGAGTTTCTTCCTAATATCAAATGTAAATCAACTCTCTTTCAGGTTGAAACCATTACTCCTTGTCCTATCACTTCACACCCTTGTTAAAAAACCTTCTCCCACACTCTTGTAGATCCCCTTTAGGTACTGGAATGCTGCTCTAGGGTCTCCCAGGAACATTCTTTGCTCCAGACTGAACAACCTCGACACTTCCTTGGATGCAGAGACGAGAATGTCCTGCAGGACGGTCTCAAAACTCTGCTCAAGTCCAGGGAGATGACATCTGTTGCTCTTCCCTTACTCACCAACACTGTAACCCCATCATAGAAGGCCACCAATTCTGTGAAGCATGATTGGCCCTAACTGAAGGCATTTTAGCTGTCACAAATCACCTCCTAGTTTTCCATGTGCCTTAGCATAGTTTCCAGAAGGATCTGCTCCATGACTTTACCAGGCACAGAGGAGAGACTGACCTGCCTGTAGTTCCCTGAGTCTTCCTTTCATTCTCTTTTTAAGAAAGGGGATTCTGTTTCTCCTTTTACCAATCAGTGTGAACTTCCTTGTACTGCCACAACTTCAACTGGTCAATTTCCTTTTTATAAGTTTACAATCTTTCATAAATTTATACTTTCATAAACCTTTGAAAAGAATGTAGAGAGTTGACTCCTGGTGATTCTATGGAAATGATTATGCTAGATGTGTATCATAATGGCTCTGTAATTTCTCACATTTATATTCCAGATAATTTATATGAAAAACATATTCAAGTTACATGTCCTATTGTTTTTTAAATCCTCTATTATTCCAGAATTGTTATTTTTCTATTGTAACTTCTGTAGCTTATGTTTTTATGGTCTTCTTAGATTATATTAAAGTGGTCACAAATCTGTTTATATTTTTAGACAATGCAATCACAAATATACATATTTATCTCACTTCCTGGCCCATGGAATGAAGACAAAGTTTACTTATAATCATTCTTAGGAAAAATTTACCACTGTTAATATTTAGGAAATTTTATGCTGAAGTGATGAAAAATGTTTTAAATTAAGATGTCCTTATTTTTGTTCAGTTTTTCCTTGTTTGGGCAACAATGAACCTCAACATGACTGGTTGTACAGCTGCTGTCACAGATCTAGAACAGCAGTCCTGATGTTAACCACATGTGGAACTTGTTTTATCCTGAGGTTATGCTTTGATTGAAGTGCAGCATTGATGTCACTAATGTATTCAAGAGGATATTTTCCATTTATTTCAAAGGACTGTAGATTCTAACACAGTTTAAAACTCTCAATATACTACATATCATTCCTCTATTGACATAAAATCTTTATAGCTACCACTAAGGAATCTTCTCAAACTACAGGATTACAATACTGCATCTGATTCACAGCCTGATAAGTAACTTCTCAATCAAAGTTTGACTGAATTTTTTTAACTCCAGCCTTCACAATCTCTCCTTTCTACAGTGAGAAATTTGTTGCAGGAAATAATTTTGGCTTTTATCACGTAGTAATGTAAAGATAATCAAAAGGTAGAAAGTCACTCAAAAATGTATTTTAGGGGCTATTTTAGCTATCTAATATTTGTTTTATATACATCTATAAATAGAGATAAATATAAACACGTTAAAATACAAAGTACCTTCTGGGTATATAAAAACAGCAGAATACAGTACTTTGTAGTATTTCTACACTTTGTTCAGTGTATTTTTTTTCCTATTTTGCTGGAGGAATATAATTACTTTTAAGGACATCCCCACCCCTTAACTAAATTAATGGGCTTGATTTTAAGCATTGTAAGAACAATTTCTTTTTATCTTAATTCACACTTCAAATGTAAATGCCTAGTCCAAGCTGGCCATATACAATGGACACTATTGTCTCCAGAATATTCAATAGAGATTTTAGGAAGGATGCCCATAATTCTGGGACAAAATCAATTGAAAATGCACAAAAGTGCTTCACAATCTCAAGAGAAACAATTTTCTTGTATCCAGGCCACATACTTTACCTTTAATAAGCAGGTTTATGTCATCAATTCTTTGTTCTAATAAATACTAAGGCACAGGAGTAGCAGGCTAGTGCTACCAGCAGTCACAGCAAAACCCATACCAGGGTGAAGTACTTCTTAAAATTATCTTCCAAATATATTTGACAGAGAATCTACAAAAAATTATGGGATGCTGTGTGCCAACCCTGGTAAGCTGCTCAGCCCTACACAGTCCCTCACTCACTTTACGTGGTGAGATAGTGGACAGAATTGGAATGGTAAAAATGAGCAAATTTTGGGGTTAAGACAAGTTTAATAGATAAAGCTAAAGTGTAAGTTTTGCTTGTGCATCCAAGAGGGTTTTTTTGATGCGTTTTTTTGGGGGTGGTAGGGGGATACAGAGGTGGTTTCTGTAAGAAGCTGCTAGAAGCTTCCTCCATGTCCAAGAGAACCAATGCTAGCCCTGTCCTCATAACGATCCAGAAGGTTCTCATTTTATTTTCTCTACCCGGTCCAGTTCAGGAGAGGGAGATACACATCAGCTTTCGTAGGCACACTGTGTCCAGGAAGGATTAAGTCACCACACTGTGCATGTGAACAAAACAAAACAAGTAATTCCCTCACCCCTTCCCATCAGCTGGTGTTCAGCCATCTCCAGGAAAGCAGGGCTCCATTGTATGAAAGAACAGATGCTTGGGAAGACAAATGGCATCACTCTGAACATCCCCCCCTTCCTGCCTCTTTCCTCCAGCTTTTATTCCTAGGCCCAATGTCATAGGTTATGGAATATTCCTTCTGAGGGTTGGAGTCAGCTGTCCCTCACAACTTCTTCTGGCCTCCAACCTATTCACTGCCAGGACATCATGAGATGGGATTGATGTTGTGTAAGCACCATTCAGCGATAACTAAAACACTGGTGTGTTATCAACACCTTTTTAGTCGCAATTACCAATCATAGAACCACACAAGCTACTAAATTTATCCTGATCAAACCTAGTATATAGAGGGAAAAACACTAAATTTATCCTGATCAAACCCAGTTTATAGAGGAATTAAGCCCTCTCCTTTGTTAAATGCATTTATAATAAATAAAGATAGGACAATAGTTTTCAAAATACTTAATAGACTGGCAATAAATTATAAAAGTTTATAGAAAATATTAACTAGGTCAAAAGCTTTCAAAATATCGGTAAATGGTAAAAAATCAAATTAAAGTTCTTTTTCAGCAATTTTTTTCCCAACTGGAAGTTAAAGAAAGTAAATAACATGTGTTTTTCTAATGGCATCAGTTATTCATTTACAATCTTTCATGACATGAAGTAAAAAATTGAATAAAATAGGGAAAAATGTGAGTCATGCCTTATTTGTCTAGATGCCTCTCCTGAAGTTAGAACCATCTGCAACATTTATTTGCTACATTAGACAAATGAATGATTTTTCATTCCCAAGGCTAAGCCCATTTTTAATTTAATTCAAGAGCACGTAGAGTTTGTCCTCTGTAATGACTTCTGCAACTATTCTCCTTTTACTCTGACTTTGCTTCAGGGCCCTAAATCTTTAAACTGCAAAATACAAAAAGGTATCCTTTTACTAATCAAAATATGAACCAAGTTTCCAAAAATGGAGTAAGTATTTCATTAAAATATACAGCAGATGTAAAGAAAAAAAATCTTAGTATTCAGCATAATTTAGTATATGTAGTGATATCAATTATGTCAGGATGTATGTAATTTATCACTGCTAAACCTTTACCTGGATTTAGTACATTTAGGAAAATTTAGTGCAGAAAAATCAAAGGCATTTAAATACAAGGGACTCCTCAGTATGACTCAGTAAGCTGCAAGGCCACAGTTAACCACATGCTAAAAGATTATTTAAAGGAAATATTTCTATATACTTTGTGCTTATATTCTTTTCCTCTAATATAGAGAATAAAAATTGAGAAAATATGTATACTGTATATTATAGTATCAGAATATATTTTCTCTATACTTATGTCTTTATATTCCTGTTGTATATTGTACTAGTCATTGTTGCAGACAGAGTGCAAGCCTAGGAAGGCCTTTCTTCTGATCCAGCATGGAATCATTTTCTTATGTTTTTAGATTCTGAGCCTCATTTACTTACAGGGGAAACATCTGCAAGAGAGCTGCAGGGTGCCCAGAAACTTTTTGAGGAGAGTAGATCTAGGCAATTTTAAACTGTGGCTCATCTGACCTGTTGAATAACACCTCTGTATTCAGAAAATGTAGGACTTATAATCTAAAAATCCCAGCCAATAGGATGCATTATCTTTTGCATTTGTGCTCAGTGATTATGTCCGTATCAAAACTTTTTATCCTGACAAGTGCTGTGTGGCCAGGCAAAATACAACATGCAGCTGAAATACATTCTTGTGTGATATAATTTTTCAATAAGCTTCTCTGCTGATCCATTTACTGCAATAAATTGCACCAAATAAACTGACTGGTCTTAATTAAAATTTTTATGGAAAATGACAAAATTTATGGGTGGAACCTAATTCACTCAGAATTCCCACTTCATTAGCCAGCCTTTGACCGGCTCTGTCCAGATGACCTTTGTTGGGACCTGTGATTTCAGTGTGGTTTGGCATCGTAAATTGCAAAGTGGAGTTGAGCTGTGCTCCTGCAGATCTCATGGTTGATCTCTTCTATGTTAATGAGCAGAGCTGGATTTTGAACATACTTAATATTATGCATCGTTTATAGGAACATTCTGGCAAAAAGAAATTCCAGAAATTTTTTATTTAGAAACATGTATTTCAGCTACTTGGTACATATCAATCACTACTTTTCAAGTGTCTTCTTTCTGGCCATGCTTAACTCTGAGTAACTTGCATATGGAATTTCACAACTTAGTTATTTTTCCATCAAATTCATACTGCAGGAAGAGTCATCAAATACAAGGCAAAAAGGACCATAGAGCAATGCCAAGATGCAACAATGGCTGGATAATGATCTGAAATTTCCTCCTCTGCAAATATAATTTAAAAATCTGAATTCAGGAAACTTATGAAAATGAAAAAATACTTTTCTTGACAGGACAGAGAAATTTCTAAACCTCCTACCCAAGTTCTAAGTGTGAGAACTATTTCAAAATATCTATCCAATAAATACTACTAAGGGTAGTGGCAATTAAGCTCTAAAACACAGAATTCAGAATCAGACAATGATCCAAATGGTTAGATACATAACAATACATACAATGTATCTACAACATGATAACTCTTCTGCACTGAGTGCCAATTCAAATGAAGAATTAATTCTTAATCATCTATGTCTAAATCTGTTGGTAAATTATTTTCTTTGTAACTTTTGAGAGGGAAATAAAGGTATACAGTGAGCAAGATACAAGTTGGCTGTCAGCACACCAGCAATAACTTTCATGGTATGCAATAATCTTTTTTATCTGTATTATCTGCCAAAACCTGCCATTTGGATGTTATTCTTCTCCATCGCTTCCCAAAGGCACGATGTGGCACTTCATGGAACCTCAGTCAGACTTCTCCTCCAGTGGGCTGAGGTCTCCCCAGAATAGCAGTCCTGCCCTCCATCGAATTGATTGTTAATTTTCTATCATCTTCAAATTAGCTGTGAGCGCTTTCTAGCCCATCTATCAGTTTATAAACAACTGTAAATTGGTACTGGCTACACTTGGCTCTTCACTGTCTAAAGACAAGCTACCAGCAATTCTTTGTACTGCTGCCACAATCCATTGAGCCTGGTGGTCCAGTCAAGCATCCACCTACTTAATAATCCACTGTACTGGACTGGTGTGCTCACGTTTTGGCAGCAGGAGGCTAGGGGCTGGCTACAGGGGCTTCTGTAAGAAACTGTTAAAAGTTTCCCTTATATATTCCCTGGTCAATGCCAGGCAGCTCCAAGACAGACCCACCACTGGCCAAGGTCAAACCCATCAACTGCAGCCTTTCTCTGCGGCCACGGGAGCAAATCAGTCCTGGCTAGCTGCTCCCTAAGCTTGGCCGGAGGTGGCCACAAGATTTGCCACCCCCAGGTTCCCTTAGAGGATCCCAGGTGGTGGTGCCGTCTGTGGTGTGGGTGGCACAGGCGAGAATGAGAACACGAGGAGTCCGAGGCAAAGGAAGTAAAGAGAGAACACTTGCGTGGCGGTCAAGTAGACTTTATTCCTCGATGGGTCCAGTGGCAAGTGCCAAGGGAGAGGGGATCGGAGAGGAACTGATAAAGGGCGTGGGCGTGGAAGGAGAAGACTCAGGGTAACCAATAAGAAAAGGGCAGGGGAGGCGTGAACAACACATTCGAACCAATGGGGATCATACATAGGAGGGGAAAAGCCCCGGAGGCAAATCCTACAGCAAGGTAGGGATGACTGACACCGGAAAATCTGGAACAAAAGGGGGGTGGTTACAGTAACTGACAAGGGGAGTAGGCAGCACCATTGGGAGGGGAGAAGACTTATAAGGGCAGAGAGGGAGGAGGGAAGGATCACTGGGTTTGATGGGCAGGCAACTGGCGGGAAAAGAAAGTGGAAAACAACTTGGGACAAACCATCGTGAGGGGAGAACATGGGGGGAACCAAGGACCAAACCATTTTCCTAACACAAAACAATTAACACAACCAATATTAGCAAAAACAGTGCCACAATCAACCAGAGAGGTAAAGCCTCTGTAATTATATATTTAAGAAGGCAACAGTTACTGTGCAGGATCAAACTTCAGAGATGAGAGGGGTGAGAATATGTGTGAGAAACAGCCCCGCAGACAGCCCCAGGGTCAGTGGGGAAGGAGGAGCAGGATGCTCCAGGTGCCAGAGTAGAGTTTCATCTGCAGCCCTTGGTGCAGACTCTGGTGAGGCAGCTGTGCCCCTGCAGCCCATGGAGGTCCATGGTGGAGCAGAGATCCACCTGCAGTCCCTGAAGGGCCCCATGCCGGAGCAGATGGATGCCCAAAGGAGATTGTGATCCCATGGTAAGCCTGTGCTGGAGCAGGCAGAGGAGCCAATGCAGCAGCAGGCTTGCTGCAGGACTTCTCTCCCTATGAGCCACTCACTCAGAGATGTGATGAACTGAGACAAAATCCATTCTCTGTTCCCCTGTGCTACTGAGGAAGAGGAAGTAGAAAATATCAGTAGTGAAGCTGAAGAAGGGAGGAGTGGGGATTTGATTACAGATTTCATTTGATTGACTGTGAATGAAATTACCCTTTCTCCCCAGTTTGAGTCTATTTTGCCCATCATGGTAACTGGTGAGTGATCTCTTCCTGCCCTTATCTTGACTCACAAGCCTTTTGCTTTATTTTCTCTCTCTTTTCCAGTTTAGAAGGGGAGTGATAGAGCAGCTTTGGTGGTACCCTGGAATCCAGCCAACATCAACCCACCACTTCCACCGATACAAATAATGATAAATGTTGCTGCAAAAGAAGCATTCCAGTAGGACAACTATCCCTTGATTAGTCTGGCCAAATTTCAGTTTAGCTGGGAAGGAGCTATGAAAAAATAGAAACTTAGGATTTTCTCTTTTAGCCAGAGACTGTATTTACACTGACAAAACAGGGATTCTAGAAACTAGCTTAGATTACAGATTCTTAAAATGGAAAAATTTAAGTGAGATGAATCCATTCACACTTAAGAAATTTCCATTTGAAAACTACAGAGAGTGACTGACCTAGCAATCCTTCAGAAACAGATCCAAATATCTGCAGAGGGACCTGTAGACCACTAACTGGACTTAAAGGACAGTCAGAATGCTCGGAAGTGTGGAAAAGCTCTCACATAAGGAAACACCCAGAAACCCTAAATTGTTTTGCCTCTGCAGCTCTATCTAGGTCTGTGGTGGAGACGTCAGGAAGCAGTGAGCCTGAGCTGCAGGAAGAAAGGTAAGAAGGAGGTGTTAGGAAAAGGCAAGTAAAGGAAGCACTTGAGCACACTGCCAGACATAGCTATGGAATATTTCAGTACCTTAAGAACAGACTAGAGAGAATTGTAATATGCCTTGGGGTGCCTTCAGACTCAGGATATCTCCCAGTCTTATTTTCTATATTTGCCAGTGCTGTGGTTGTTGCATTAGCAGGTGCTTCTAGATAAACATATCTCTTTTTTGTGGCTAGCTGGAGGAAAACCTTTTTCCCTCTCATCAAGCATGAAGCAGCTGTGTGCCAAGCTATTTGATCGAATCTGGATGAAGACATAAAATCTGGCCCTCAAGAACTCTTGCCTTGACAGCAGGCAGCATCACAAAATTACCATTTTCCTTGTGAGTGTTGGTAGGAAATAAACAATGCATTAATTCTTTCATAACTGGTACAAAGTTCTATAAAGGAGCGATTGATTTTGGTTTTTTTTTTTGCATAAAGTTACTTTCAAGCATGGGATTATTTACCCAATATTTACCATTCACTTAAGAATGTTTAAGTAGAAATATTAGAAGTACCTAAATGAAATAATCTTTAGGTCTACATTAGTTTAAACTAAATAATTTTTGGTACTTCGGCGTGTCATCAACCACAATATTGTGTTGACCAGTTAAGTAAAATTAGTTATTTAATGAATATTTCATTTCTCAATGATCGAAAGGAATCTAAGCTGGTCTTACTGGGAATGTGTGTGTAACAGATATGATGAGTAAGGGACTCATTATGAATTCATACTAATGGCTAGTAGTTTTGAGTATATACATCAAACTATCTAAAAAACAATAATAAATAAATCCTGGATGCTCAATACACTTAACAAGGATACGTGGCTTATAGTTACATTTGAAAGTAAGTTTTCCCAATTCCTTTAATATATTATTTATATTTGCATTCTGTTGTATTGGTTTAGCTCTCTTCAGTGTGGATTTGAGTTCTTCGAGGAAATACTTCATACCTATAGAGCCCTCATCTCTAGGTGACCTTTAACCCAAAAGGTTGTGTCCACCAACGAGACTGAAAATGCAGGCCTGATAGCAAATGAAAATCCTTACTAAACAGCCCTGTTGTGAACATCAGAACTGACTGGTCATCAAGACACGTATCCTGTGTTCCTTAGAATTGTCAAGGAAAAGGTCAATGCCTCAGCAGCTGCATGGATTATGTGTGCAAATACAGCAACCCCTTCTGCCAGCAGGGTGCCCCAGGACAGGTTGCTACAAATATATACAAACAAGACATTCACCTGAAAAAGCTCCGAAAAAGCTCCACAGAGGATATATCAAACAGAAATTATCAGGCACACCCTCTATCACAATAGGGAAGACAAATATATACACACACTTTGTTCAGATCATCTTTCCAGATTGTCAGGAAACCAGACCTAAAGTCAGGCATAACCGTAGAACTAGAATGGTTAACTCTTAATTGTTGTGTAAAACCTGCTGGACTGTATAAATGAAGGAAATCAGTTCCTTCAGAAAAGTATGACATTTCTTTGAATTTAGAGTATCATGAAGGGTTCCATGAGTGGCATTTTCTGGATCCAAACATGAATTTTATGTGCTGTATGAGTGGAACTTGGATGACCAGATTATGAGATTTATCAGTCGATGAATAAACCACTATATTCTTCCCATCAAAATGTAAAACCATGCAGTGGGAGCCTCAGACTTATGCCACAAGACAAGACAAGCCACAAGGCATTTTCATCTTATCCAGAACTGATGCAGAAAATTGCAAAAACCAGAGTATTCTCATGATAGCTTTACAGATAATATCCCCCAAGTACTAATGACTCCTAGACAATAAAAGTGTAAATATGATGAAGTTATGAGACTAAGGGACATATGAATGTCCATTTATACCTAAAATAATAGTATGAGCTTTCTGCATAATATTATATTCTTTGCACTTTCTTATCATCTAGCCTTTTATTAAGCTTCCCTTCTGTAAAGGTAGCTTGCATTTCCTCCAGATAAATTTTGTTGGTACTAGAAATTTTAAAACTAAAAGAGCTGTATAAGCAGAAAGCTTATTCTGTTATAGTGGGGAGTTCATATATAGTTCGAGGTTGGAAGGTAAGGAAAGATGAAAGTGAGGCCCCTTCACTTGGACAGCTGAATTCCAACAGCAGTTGGAAGGCAGAGATAAGATTAAAACCTCGACCATTCATGAAATGTTCCATTTAGCTGAAATAGTCCTTATCTTTTGGCTTTATAAGATAAACTTCTCTAACACAAACTGTAATTATAGGAAGTATTTCAGGAAATTGTTACAGTACAAAAGGACATTTTGCAATAATAGGCAGGGTAAATACTGGAGACATTAGCAGGTTTAACTCTTCTGAGAGGTCCATACTTGCCCTGGTCACTGGCTGATGTTCAAGTGGAGCGAACATTTGTTTTAAAAGATTATTTAATATTTTTGATAACACTTTGCCAATACTTACTTTGTAAATCTTTTCTAATAAATCTTTTCCTTCTCCACCCCAGAATTAATCCTTCAGACATGTCTCATTTCCTTTTCCTACACTAGTACATCTTCACCTCCTCCTATAGGCCTTTGTTATACTGCTTGAAGGTAATGGTGAGAGGTACCAAAGAATAAATCACCATAAGTCAGTGTTAATTTTTGTAATTTATATTGCTCAATGAATCCATGGAAAGCAAAATATTTTTCATTTTACTTATCTTAATCAAAAATCAATAGGAAATTTTTCAGAAATAAGCTGGCAAAATTTGATCTTATCAATACATGCCAGCTAGATAATTCAGTACTGGTGTCATTTATTTTTGATGTTAATACAGTATATCTTGCAGGTTAATAATTAAGTTATTTTCATTTTATTTCTCATGACCCATAGAACTGTGATTAACTAATGTGTAATTAGCACTTGATAAGATAAAAACAACAACAGTAATAATACTAAAAATACTAACAGTAATAAAGCCTGTAAGACACATGCCCTGTTTCTCCCACATGTAGTAAGTGCCTCCCTTAAATGAGTGCAACATTTCTTCCTGTGGCCCAGGTATTGCATTTAACCATCATGGCATAGTAACACTATGGATTACAGAAAATAAGGAGATGCTCAGTACAAAGCTGGGATTGTTTTAGTCCTCCTTTCCAAGTGGTAGTAAAGAACATTCCCACACGGGCAGTTGTCCATATTGCCCAGTTCCTGTTTCAACTGTGCCATGAGGAATGCTCAAAACAATGAGTCATAGGAATTAACAATTGAGTTATATCAAATGCTCTTGGATTGTATGTTTAAGAGTAAAATAGTTTTGTAAAAGTTCTCCTTTCACAATGATGAAATATGTAGATGAATCAGAAGGGCTTTAGCCCAGACTGCAAAAAAATAGACAGATAGCTAGCTAGCTAGCTAGCTAGATAATTCGTATGAAGAAATTTCTAAACAGTACTAGGAGAATTCCAAGTATTAGTAATAGCTGTTAATTTGTTTTTATTGTTAATGCAGGATTTCTAGCTATTCACATTTTTCACTGCATGCAGAAATAATTAGAGCTTTCTTATTAAAAAATTCTTATCAAATTAGATTACAATGACTTTTTTTGCATGCTGATTGTATACCGGTCAGGAGGAAGCAAACAAACAGTTTTAGGGGTCTTCATGCATAGTCATAATACCTATTTGATGGAAAATTAGAACTATCCCTTTCCTTTCTGTTTTCAAGACTTTTCTATATCCTAAAAATCACATAAACTCTACAAACCCAAACCAGCACAACTGTCCCAAGTTATTAAGAAATTTTGTTTATTAAAGATTACTTTCCTAAACTTCTCTGGGCTTCTTTGCTGACTGATTCATTTTCATTACACACATTCTGTTTTCTCCAGCTGCTTTACATGGTAGCTTTCACAGATTTATTTAGCATTGCTGAGGTTTCCTTACCTTGTGCTGACAAGGATTTTAGGGGCCTGTGGCTGGAGGCTGGTGTTCAACATTTACCACAAGTTTGTATAAAAATCTGATCAGCAATACAGTTAAAATTCTTTAGAATTTCTTCACTCTAAAAAATAAATTACGACTTCAGAATGACTGTGGATAATATGAGTGCCTTTGTTCTCAGTGGATAAGAAGTTCTTTTGACTATATTTTTAAAAATCTTTGAGATTTTATGTTTGAAAAAGAAAATTAAAAAAAAAAAACCCTTGCTTTAATTCTCTCAAAAATTACTATCTGCAGTATAAATTCATAGCCTTGTAAAGATGTTCAAGTTCAAAAAATTAATTTTTAAAGCATTTTAAAGCAATTAGTTCCACATATTCTTTTTAATAGAAAAGGTTCCTTTTTTCTCCAGCACTTAATACCACTGACATTACCAAGGTTATTGGAAAAAAAATAATTATTTCTTAGCAGCTGCAGTAAAAATGAGTAAAAACTGACATATGTTCAAGTCCCAACTTTATATTCCAAAGAGTTGTGTGCACACACCTCAACAGCTTTTACTGGAACTGCTCTGAAGCTTCCATATCCAAACTGAGTCCATGCATTGGGTGCAATTACCCACTGCAAGTCTCTATTGTGCAGATAGCTTCTTACTAAAAGTGGAGATTGAGAGTCTGTTTTAAACTAACAAGCCAGGAGCAAAAACTGGGCTCAGTCCTTAATGCAAGCAGCTAGGAAGCAAAGAACATGCCCAATGGAGCAACTAAATACAGATAGGATATTTATATAACAATATAGCTGGATGGTGTTTCTTGTGTATAATGTATACAAAGAAAGAGGTTTATGGTTTGTTTTTGCAGTGACTTGTATACTTTGAGGAGTCACTGCCATAAAAGTATATGAGTAACCCACCAACCCTCTTGTACTGCTAGCCAAAGCCAGGTACATTCAGCAAGTTTGAAAAGAGTACATGTTAATTTCCTGTTCTTGAAGTGAAGGAATATGTATAGTGGAAATGCAATCACAATACAGTCTGCTTTAATCTACTCTTACAACCATTTTTGACTTTTCCTGTGCATGAAAGAGAGTGAGGCAATTAATCTGATGTTCTTGGTAGGGAAGCAAAAGATGCTGATGGCTAAAATACTATTCTGGCAATGAGGAATTTGCCATTAACCTCTTTAACTACACTGTGTCTGTAAGGACGTGTCTGTGGTGTCATGGACAAGCTAGAGGATTATCTTAAAGTAGCTGAGAAATACCCATAAGAAAGCTATGTCCTGAGATCTTTATCAAGGGTACAAGAAGACGGGAGAAACACTAGAATTGTAACTTAGTGCTTTCACGAATTTATTGTAAAAAGTGAAATTATTAAGCGATTTTCATGTTCTCACATATACTTCACCACAAGCAGATACCAAAACTGCAAAATCATTCAGGATTCTCCTTCAGAGGAGGAAAGCTCTGTGAGAAGGAAATTGATCCCACACTTCTATCTTCACTTTCTGCCTGTATCTCAGAGTGATTTAATTTTAGTCCATAACATCTTCCAGGGACCATTCCTTTAAGACTGACTTTGTAATGATTATGAACATTATTTACCCCTGGCTAATGTTCTTCTTCAGACCAGCTGCTTCTCCTTGCACTAAAGATTTCTGCAGGGAGAATAAGTTATGATTCTCAACCCAATTATGAGTCTTTTTTATCTCCATCACCCTATGTACAAAAAATTTTACTTACCTGGTAACTCTAGTGCTATTACATTCTCATTTCTTATCACACAACATGGCCAAAGTGTAGCAGCTGCACTTATCCTGATCAGATGAGCATGTGGCCCAGTAGGGGCACAGCAGGAGTAGGAAAGTAGAGACTGCTGCCGTCCTTCTAAAATGGGATCGTGTAAGGGACATAGAGCTGTTACAACCTTAAATTAAATGTATAAAATTACAGCCCTAAACCTACTCCCAGTTTATGTTCTATGCATGTTGTGACCTGTGTCTAATATAGCTGTCTTTCTAGAGTGATTGCACAGATTAAAAACAGGTTAAATGAGTATATGCCTTAAAATAGATTAGACAAAAAAGAATTAAATACATAAATAACTATTAAGCTCCCAGCAAAATATTCCATACAGTCCTTGAAAAGTTGCATAGTTAAGTTATAATCTCTCATTCAAGAAAAAAAAAATTTAGGAGTGCTCTCAATACCATAAAATGTTGCAAGTACATATGTCTGAATGATTTATAAAACCCCCAGAAAAGAAAATGTTTGGTTTTCAGATGTTTTGCTCATAATGTCACGTATTTTGTTGCTCTTTAATTCTTCTCTTCTCCCAGACAATAAGACACTTTGCTATCATATCTATTGCAATAATTTGCAGTTCCTGTTTGGTAAATTAAGATGTATCCAGAGTGATCAGATAGCTCCATTAACTTCTCTCCTTGTGGACACTTCTAAGGTGATGTTACTATTCCCAATAAGAATAATAATATGAATAAGGATATTATGAAACTTTAGTGTCATCATACCCCTAACACTATTACCACTGAATCCAATCTGCATTTAAAACTATTTCTGGCTTCACTGCCACTGGCTATATTATCATCATTCCTATTTCGAAGTTCCCCTATACCTCAAGAACATGCACTGAAGATTAATGATAAAATTATCATACGGCTCAGAGGGAAATACCAGGTAATTTTTCCAGCAAGTTGCTGACTAGTTGCAAGGCCTGAAAATAAAGAGCAAGCCTTCCCAGCAGGTACAAGGGAAGTAACACCCAGAAAAGTAAGTGTCCTTTGCTGACTCTTTATAGAGGACAAGAAGAAATGAAAGGCTCTGTCCACAGCAGTGAATGGAATGGAATGGAATGGAATGGAATGGAATGGAATGGAATGGAACGGAGCACTGCTCCAGGCTCAGGCTCAGAGATGTGGCCATCCACTCTGTTAGCACTCCAGCAGACTGCAAGCTGTGCTTTGGGATGAAGGGTAAGGCAGCCTAGGGTAGTGACACCATGTGCTTCCTTTTTTCTTATGATACCTTAAGGACAGGACAGAAAACAGAGCTGACCTGACCAGCTAGTATTGCTCCTAGACAAAACTCATGCCACTGCCTTTAACAAACACGTCTTCAGATTGAACCTGAGAGTCGTGCTGGTGCTGCCATTCAAGGTCACATCCGATCACATCATGGGTGATGCAGGAATGTGCAGAGGTTAGGAGATCTACTACCACACCATATGTAATGAAAGTGAGAGCAAAGCCAGGCCATGAAGACCATGCAAAAGTAACCTTTAATGTGAGAGGCTTCAGTATCACCAGTTATTCAGCTTACAAAAGAGAAGGTGGGTGAATGCCTTATCACTGTATGCATTTACTTGTTGATGAAAACACATCTGACAAAGGAATTCCACAATCAGGTAGAATGCATTGAGTTTAAACAAACTGGCCCAGAATACTCTGCATTTTTCTAGAAGCAATAGCAAGGACTAAGAAATAGTTCGGGTTTTGACATTTCTTTGCGGGACTGGGACATATGTGATTGAAACTCCATTTTTTGATGGGCTGCAGAAGAGAAGAACCTGTATTAATATTTACATGTCTGTAAAAAGATGGAAATGGTATCAAAAGTCTAAAACCAGCGTGGTTTTCATCATTTTCTATGAGAGACAGGATGTGAAGGGGTTTGGTTTGGTTTGGTTTGGTTTGGTTTGGTTTTGGTTTGGGGTTTGGGTTTTTTGGGGCTGGGGGTGGGGGGAATGTTTGTTTCTCTTAATAGTGTGTATATGTTCAGAAGTACTCTAACTTCATATTACTTTTCATTCTTAAGAAAGATGGAGGTTGTTACCACCTGTTATGTGTCTGTCTTTACCTCGAGCTGAAAGACTGGAAAGGATGGACTAATCTGCAGTAGAAGAATGTTTGTTCCAAGTGAGTGATCAATGAATCTTTCTCTCAGGCTCAAATTCACTATCAGAAAAATAAAGAAACTGCTCATCTGTTCAGTTTGGTAATATTTTTTGAAATATTTTTAACTGCTACATCCTGGGCAAGGTGCAATCATCTTGAAGTATCTCACCAGAAACTGGTGGAACTTCTTTCTCACTCAGAGTTTGCTGTGGCTTAGCTGTTCAATATTTTGAAACTCAGAATCTCCAAGTCTAATCAAAGTCATTTGGATTCCTATAGGATTTTCTGAGTGTAAGCTAATCTACTGAATACAAAGTCAGAAATGATCTAAAGGTCTCCCACAGCCTTATGCTCTAAGTACCTGTTTAATTAATGGCCCCATCACTTGCACATTCAAGTGTAAAGCAGGCAGACTGTTGTAGTTTTACTCAGTTATGGACAAAATCTATGCAAAAGCAAATGATTTCACTTTGATTCATCCCTTCCCTCTGCCCCTGTCCTGAGTTTTTTTGCTTTCCAAGAAATGAGCATCCAATATCAAAATGAGTTAGAAAAGTGATCACATTTCGGGCTACTTTAGTTCTGAGAGAAATCAACAAATTAAAAAGAAAATATTTCACATCCAGCAGAGAGGGATGAGAAAAAAATGGAAAAATTACAGTAAACCCTTAAAGAAAGAAAGCAAGCACACCTGTTCTTGAAATTAAATCCTCTAGATCTCATTTACAAATGTGGATAGAATGTATTTGTCAAAAAAAAAAAAAAAGAGTGAAAAGCAAGTGATCAGCCTATTTCATGCTTCTGTAAAATATAATAATCCAGGTTTGTTCTAATCTTCTTATGAATGTTCTTTGAAGGTACTTTACTATAAATAATAAAAAGACATTGCTTATATAATTTAAAATGAAGTAATACTGTGTCGCTATAATATAGTATATTTGGTGCATTTAGCTTTTTTTTGAAGACAGGTGCACACAGGAATCAGCTCTGCCCTCACTTCAATACTTCATCAGGATCTCTTTGTGAACAGCTGGTGCACAGAACTGCTGGTGAAGGAGCAGGAGAGGGCAGACATCTGCTGTGCTGCATGAGCAGAGAGAGCTTGCTCTTACAAATATCAGTTTTCTTACTGCTGCAAGGAGCATAGATTCGTGTGACCATCTGCCAATAGTTTTGGTCTGCAAACAAACACTCAGTCTTCCACCTCCAATATGTGCTTGAAATCTTGAAATTAGTAACTCCACTCAAATTTCCCTAATATTAATTTGTTTCCCACTCAGAATGCTAAGGTTTGGAAGAGTACTGTCAAAGTCTAACACTGAGACATAGCACAAGATCTTTAGCCCTCAGTTTGTTGATCTGATGTTACCAAATAAGACCAAAAAAATTAAAAAAAAAAAAAAAAACCAAAAAAAAACCCTCTCAGAACAAAAAGAAAAAATCAAAAAACCCCACTTTTTAAAGTGATGACAGATAGTGCTCAGGAGGGATGAGGGATGCAGAGAAAGCATAGGGAAAGCTACTGAAGCAGGTTGCCTTTAGTTTAATATGCCTAAATTTTGCTGCCCTACTTGACATGTGTTTTCACTGCTGAGGTATGCTTAGGGCAGACAACATGAAGATAGAGTGCAAATGTTACCCTTGGGTTTTATAAATTTGAGTGCTTGCATTTTATTTGTGCATCATAAATACATACTAATATCAGCATTGTTTCTTCCCTGTTTCCTTCAGAACTGCAGCAAGCATGGTGTAAGTCTGCTGTATTTTACCTTTTCTATTTTCTATTATGTTCACACTAAGGTGCAAAATACGAGTAATGTCAGAAATTGCAGTAGGAGTAACATGTACCAAAGCTCTCTTACTTAGCAAAGATACAGTGTATATACCATGGAAAATCATTTATCAAAGGTAGATTAAGGAACTGATGTATAGAAAGTTGATTTGTACAAAATCCCTGGAAAACTATATCATCATAAAGGTGGGTTAATGGATTTAAAGAATTTAGGAAAAACTGATGCATTCTTTGTGTTAAAGCAATTTTCTGTATTATGAATCTCAGGGAAAATGTTAGAGATAAATTGAAGTCAACAGGAGTTGAGTGAAGGATGATTCCTACAAAAATGTCAGGTTGTGCTGACAGTATAAGGTGACCAGTTCTTGCACAGCTTTCTTATTTTCAGATGCTATACCCCCTATAAATATGCTGAAACATATTTATAGTTTCAGCCAGCCTTGTGGCATATCACTGGAGAGGAAAAAATAAACAAATAAAGGATCATAGTTGTACAATATAAATAAAAGGAATTGAAGTATAAAGCCTTAAACTAATCAGTTTGGAGAGAGTAAATATTTTAGTAGAAAATAAACCAATTTGTGTTGTATTTTATTTGTATATCTGACTTTATCTATAGAAGGACAAGGGAGATAAATAACCATACTTAAATCAAAGGCAAGGACTTATGGAATATCTGGGTGCATTTCATTGCAAAAAATCCAGTTCTTTCTTCATACTTTTTCAGTTTTTTAGAAAATAAGATTGTCTTAAAAATAAAGAAAATATTCCAGAACTTTTCTAACTCTAAATTGCTTTCTAGGATGAAGATCATGTAAAAATCTCAATAGAAGTACTGAATTTTAAGCAATTATAGCACAAGAAGAAGAGTTAATGTCTCTTGCTTAAGAGACTTAAAACATAATGGTATAAAGAGATTGAATATAGGAGGAAAAAAATCTGAGCAGGTGTTTCAGTCATTGTTATTAAACTAGTGAGGGACTTTGTGGGAAAAGTCATATATTTCCTCAAAGTGAATGCAATTCCACACCTCTCACTCTGAAGGACATAGTTTAAAGATTGGTACTGATCTACTGCCACAGTAGATGACATTCAAGAAGGCAGACAAAGATCTATTTTTCTCCTCTGAAAGACAGCACTTCAAACATCAGAGTGATTCCTTGCACTCCACCCAATCATCAGATAATAAACTGAATAACAATTAGAGATAAGAATGATGCATGGATGCTCATCTGTATCTCCCCTCAAGAAATCCATTTCACCCTCAACATGGGCACACTTGTACACAGTAAAATTCCAAACTCAAGCACCCACAAGTTCTTCCTTGCTTTTTTAGCCTTCTTTTTTTATGTATTTCTACCATGTCCAAAGCACTCTCACTCGTAGGAATTATTTAAAGTTTCATAGCCACTTGATTCCCAACTGAAGAACAAGGATTATTAAACCCTATAAAACTAAGGGCTTCTCCATGGTACCACAGGAAGGTATAAATCTGCACATATCTGCATTCCTGTTCTTCTTGAACTCTTCATTAACCTGATACTTGCATTAGCAGATCTGAAGGCCAAAGAAAAAAAAAATTGTTTGGATAGGGACATTGCTGTGGGACTTAGGTTACTTCAGACAAGGACAGGTTATTAAGTCATCATGTTTTAAAAGCAGTTGTGGGAGACAGCCTCATGTTGTGAAGGTATCAACATTTCCCTAAACTCAGATTTCTTAGACAGTCTGTCCTGTCTCTGTGTGATTTCTGTTAAGAATTTAATCAGCTCTCACGGTCCATGGCAGAATCTCAATGTACTTGTCAGAACCATCAGGCAGTACATAAACAGATACTAAGAACCCATAAGCTGTAGGGATCCTTAAATGCACATAAAGAGACTTGAGGCATTCATGTTTCAGCATGAACATAATGTACCAGCTGCAGTTTGCCAACATCTTCTTTACATCTTAATAGAATATCTCTATCATGACCAAATATGGCCTTGGTGTTTTTCCAGACTTGGAGTATTTTATGATAGTTGGCTTTTTTGTAAACTTCTTCTACTTCTAGCATCTCTTGCTCCTTTTCTAACCACTCTTCTCATAAGATAGTGATAACAGTTCTGGGCAAAAATTCAGTCTTCTTGGTCTGTCCTTTCAATTGATTCTTCAGGATTAATGGGAAGAAATCTTCCATTTCATTATAGATCATAGAATGGTTTGGGTTGAAAAGGAACTTAAAGGTCATCTAGTTCCAACCTTTCTCCTATTTCCCCACCATAGACAGAGATGCAACCCACTAGATTAGGTTGTTTGGGGCCCCATTCCACCTGGCCTTGAACACTTCCAGAGATGGGGCATCCACAACTTCCCTAGGCATCTTGTTACAGTGCCTCACCCCCATCTGTGTAGAAAAAATGTTCAGGATTTGTTCTTGTTGTGGACTGTTAGGGAAAATGGAGATAAATCACAACACCTTGGAAAATGGCAGGCTTTTTGTAGTGATCATAAGTTCTTTGTACAGAACTTGGGCTTAGCTTTAGGGTGTGGGGAAGAGTCATGCAGCTGGGGTCAATGGATCTTCTTGAAACCATAAGGAAGTTGAGGAAAAGTTCTAGACTCTGTGTTAGTAAGTGGTCCAGAACCAAATTCAAACCTTATATCACAGTAAGAAAAGCAGTGAGATACAGGGAAGAAATAGTTTTTGAGGCTAGTGATTTAGTACACTAGCCTCAAAAGTAGCGCTAGAAGTACATCACTTTCCTGTATTGTGTATGTAGCAGAAACACCAGGTCAGGAAAAAGCTTCATAAACTTACTACGCAAGTCTGCTCTCTCAGACTTACAGGTGAAAAGATTAAGCAGGCTCTTTCCTGGTTGTGTAATGCACACATCACTGGACCAAATGGTTACTATTGCAGTGCTTGTAGGAAATACAGATGAAATAAATTAAAGTTAGTAAAATATCTTGCAAGATATCATCATATTGTAAATCTGGAGGTTATTGCATTGTTTTTCTGTACTCCATCCTATAAATCTTTTGTTTTAGTATACCATGTATCAAGGAAAATATATCTCCAGAAAACATTTGAGTAATCTCAGAAGAAAGCTTAAAAGGAGATGTCATCTGAAAGTTTAGTCTCAAAATTGATTCTTTTGAGGATTCTGACTCTTACTGAATTCTACTGTAAGTAATTTTTTCCCTTTACACAAAAATATTACAGACAGAAGCTCTCTGCATCTCAATGGAGGAGAAAAGGGCTTAAAACCTACCACTGTTGCTGGAACCAAATCCAAGACTTTTCTTCCTCCTAAGTACTTTGTTTATCTAGGTTTCTATATCTTTCTTTCTAAATTACTGATTCTTGACTTCTCTTTACACACAATGGATTTCTCAGCAGATAGGCCTGTGAATGCTTTCATCCTATGCACTCATTTCTTGAACAATAAACTAAGAACATTTTGTGTGGTGAGAAAGTTCATTCTCTTGAGATAAAGGAAACTGAATTCTGGCATAGTAAGAAGTAAACATGGAATACAGATGAAAGATACAGATACAGTTTACTCCTTCAGTTGTATTTCAAAAGAATACAGAACTTTTAATCCTGCAAAGTTTGATAAGTAGGTATCCAAAAAGAAGTCAATGATTGATTGCAGATTCATATAGGTTATAAACTTGGAAGTGAGATAGGCATTTTAAATTACCTCCTCAAATATTACAACCTTGCCTTTGCCAGTAGTCCTGCTGACATTCTTTTTGCTCTTTAGCCACATTCACTTTTGGCTCCTGTCATATTTTTCCTGCCCAGTTTGTTTAAGAGAAATGGGGATTGCATGGATTACAGCATGCAGCCCAGCATCGTGCCTGGAGCCAATCTCCAGGCAGCCAGCCAGGTTTTTTTTTAGCTGAGTGTCACCTGCTCCTCCTGTGAGCTCTGTCCAGCTGCAGAGTCCATGTAGCTGTATGCTTTAATACCAGCCATCACAATGGCAATGCTGTATTCAGTACACTGTGAGGAAATACCATCAACCAGATTGTTCCTTTCTGCTTGTCTAGTCAATAAAGTTTAAATAATATCTAATTCAAACACAATATTGATCCATAAAAATTATGGGTAGGAAGGACATCAGATTCAAATTATCTGTCTGTTCTCTGGCAAAGAAATAGCTATAAATCTTAGAGCAAATCTGCATGTTACCCTGCACTTTCATGCCTTCTACTTCTGAGAAACGTGAGAAAGTTCAACCTTGCTTACAGTACAATCACGCTTAGAGACACTGAATAAAATCCCAGTTTTACACTCATATGACATAGGACTGTTGAGAGATTTCCTATTGCACCTTGGAAGGCTAAAATCACTTTTGAAATGGACCATTGGCCCCCAAATAAAAGTGTCATCATGTAACAAATATGGACTACAGTGTTTATAGTTTACCAGGAATTTTTCCTTTATTGTCTATAAATATTGGTACACTTCTTTCAGATTTCTGAGCTATTATGTCCCAATAAGGTTCTTTGCCTGCAAAAGCAAAAAAAAAATAAAGCAATATTTATACAAATGATGTGAAAACATTATGCATAACCTGTGATTGCATGATGAATTATCGAAGGATACTTTCACAAATATGCCTCATTAAATGTTAATCTTGTTAATTTTAAAATAAAATAAATTTGAATTTAATGCCATCACAACATTAATTCCAGAGACAGACTATAATAACCATATGGATACAAAAAAAAAAAAAGACTGGAATTTTGAAAACAGATTCTTACTTGGGAGTCCAGTCAAACTGCAAGGCAGCTGCATCATATCCCCCTTATGCTGTATGTACCAGTATTTCACTAATCTTCAATATGTTGCCATAGCATTGTTTCCTGCTTTAAAGTCTAGATTTGCTCTCCAGTGCAGTTGCTTTGTATTATATTGATCGCTGAAAGTCATTCTAAAACTAAGCATAAGATAATCACATCAGTGATCAATGATATTGATTTCCAATGTCCATCATTAAAAAATAAAATAATATATTTTGCTAGGAGGATTTCTTAAGTATATAAAATCAATAAATATTTACTGAAGGGGAGTACCTAGAAACCAGACTTTCAGTCCCCTGAATGTAATAGAAGACCTTCCAAAGATCTTGAATCAAAAAAAGTGAAAAGTGAAGAAAAAAACGAAATTCATAAGACAAAAATTGCCAATGTATAAATGATTGAGCTATTGTGTAGACACCCAGGCAGTGTAATAGATTCATTGTCCTTTTCTGGTCATATGGACACATAACCATGTTAGTTAAAAAGAACTTCCAGACAAATTCTTTGCTCATGCACTTTCCCAAGCACATTCATTCACGCATTTGTAGTGTTGCCTTGACGCTCTATGCAAAGCCACAGTTAGTAACATTGTCAGAGAAGGGCAACGCTTTCTGATGCACAATTTACAATATTGCTGATGCATCTTTTTCATTCCCCTATGCTGGAATCAAAGATCATTTTATGCAATCTAATTCTGGAACATCCAGGCAAGATCTCATATCTTGAACTACACTGCCATGACATTTTTCTTTTTGTTTTTATTTTCCTTTCTCTTTAATTAATACACTATTCAGAGAGCTTTTAAACTTATTCAGAATTCAGATATACTTTAAATATTATGAAATATTCTTCCTGAGTTAAAGCTATCTAGCCTATTTGATTTAATCAATTGAGATTTTTAAGTGCATCATAACTCTGTGCACAAAGAGACAGCACTCATAAATCAGCAGAGAGTCTAAATTAATTGCCACAGGTAGCACCCTGCCAATAGCACATATAATTAACTTTTTGTTGTACAGAGTGGAAGATCAGAAAGTTGCTGCTAACGTCAATGAGAGAAAGAAAAATGGCTATAGATGATAAAATTATATAAGAATGTTTGCAAATGTTCCAAAGTCACATTCCACTTGTGAATTACAATTTTAGGGGTCTTCATGTTCTGTAAATATAGTTATCCCTCACATCAAGCATTCCTCTGTTCTATTTCAGATTGAATTGTCAATTCAATACTAAGGAAGCAATGTCTTCAGTGCCACTGACTGTAAAGGACAATATTAGATAAAACCAGATCTACAAGTCAGTAAATGCACCAGGAACAAAACAAGGGATTTCTTTAGTCTTCCAAATAGTAGCAGGTAGAAGATGAGAAGCTGGAAAACAAAGAAAATAGTTAAAATGAAAATTTCTCTTGGTAACAGTAAACCAATTTCTAAAATTCGAGAATCTCAGATTTATGGTGAGATGAAATAAACTGTATTCTTCATCCTTCCTTTTCAAGTGTCAACCAGCTTAACACACAGATGTATGCCATGGATCATGTCTGGGCAGCCTTTCTATCCAAAGTAAGGTTCTCTCCTGCCCTTCTTTGCTTAATTCAAGTACTTTTGAAATCAGTTTAAAGGTTTTTATCAACTTTGGATGGTCACATGAAATCCTGACTCATGAGAAATCTGAGAGCTATGTCCAAACTCCAGCTCAGGGAAGGGGGAACTTTGACATTAGATCAGAATATCTGCATAGGTATATATATTACAACCACTCTATGATCTCCCTGGGGAGGTACAAAAAAGCAATTAGCAATGCAATATTTTGGGAGAACTATTTCACATTTTTATTTGCTTATCATATTTGTATGTTACAGCTAACTGAAAGCTTATTTGAAGTGTAAATGTAGCATTTCAAATTGCTATTTTTAATAATCACAGTTATTTTTTCTATGTTGCCTAAATAGCAATTTTTGTGGGTTTTTTTTTTTTTCCTCAAAATGAAGTGTATTTTGAAATTCTGGATTTTTACACAGTTGTGTGTAAAACAACACAGTTGTGTGTCCTAATTAATATGGACCAGAGGCAAGTGCTTTTTCTCATCTTAAAATAGATAGTTGAGAATATGTAGTCAATAAACTTTTTATTTGCACATGTAGAACATGCATGTAGACACCATATCAAGAGAGACATCGCAAACGGAGGAGGACAGGAGGAATTATTGACAGGTGTAATAAATGATCTTGAGGAACTCCTGTATGGGAATTCACTTGAAATATTAAAGACAACAATTTCAAAATTTTTGTATAAATAATATTTGCCATTTTAAAACCTTAAATATTCATACTATAGGCACAGGAACTTTGAAGGAGACCACCAGACAGATCAGCCAAGAGCCCCTTCTTAGAAATCTGCACAGTATGTTGCAGAGGCCTTACTTCATTCTTGCCTTACCCAATTCCTAAAGGTTGCAAAACTGGGTACTGTATAAAAATACAAATTAAAATGAATGCAGGTCTTCTGACATGACAAATTTCTTTTGAATTTGTAACAAAAAATAACCTTCCTCTCTGACTATTTTTTTAAAACAAAAACATTAATGTTCTTCCTGGAAGACCAATATAAATACTCCAAGGCCTAAACAGAGTCGCAATTTGAAAATCCACATCTGACTAAATAAAATTATTCTGGTCTTTACAAAAAGGAAGAAAGGTCTAATGTTGAGTTAAATTTTGCAGACATGACCTGCAAAAGCCTCAAGGAAAGTAAGATTTAAAATACCTATGAAGCATTAACCAGCTGTGTGAGGCTGCAGAAAGGAAGGACTGTTTCCGCTACCTACATTAATTTCATCTCTCATTTTGCTCCACATCGTATTGCAGAACTTTTAAAATTATCACTAGACAGATTTCAATACCAGGAAAATCATGGGGTAAGTCCTCTTGAAAGCTGTTTAAAGGCTCCTGAAGGAATAGAAAACTACTGGGATCATTGTAGCTGTGGCAGGATTAAATGCCAAGAGAATTCTGTGCAATATTTAGAGGACCGTAGTGAGTACATGAGAGAAGCAATCATTCTGCTGTCCTCTGTGTTTTCTAGATCACATCCAGAATGTTGCATCCAGTTTGGGGACCCCAGTACTGGGAAAATTTGATCAACTAGAGCAAGTTGAGCAGAGGGCCACCAAGATAGCTGGGGCTAGATTACATTTGTGCTGCGAGGAGGAGCTGAGGGAGCCGAGCTTGCTCTGCCTGGAAAAGGATCACTGCAGAGAATCCAACAGGAACTTTGGCACCTGTGAGGGGGAAACTGAGAAGACATTTGCTGAAGCAAGACTTCTTTGCTAAGGTTCAGAGTTTAAATATAAAACAATGGTCATAAATTCACATGAGAGAGGTTTTGACTGAATATAAGAAAAATTATGAGGGTAATAACTAAAAATGGTTGCCTGAGAGGTTGCAGGTTGCCAAATCCAACCATACTAAACCCTGAGGCATCTGATGTGAATTCAGTGTGGATCCTGCTTTGAGCATGACTTTAGATTACAGACCTCCCAAATACCTTTGCAATCTGAGCAACATAGCAATTCAGTGATTTTAATAGCAGCAGCCACTATGAAAGTCCATAAGCTGTTAGACTAAATACTTAGAGGCCTCAAAGCTTCTAATGAATCATGCAGTGCACAGCCCAGTGTTCAGGTTTTGGCTCCCTTCTCTGAGAGAGGAGTGTTTCTCCAGCAACAAATATGCAATTAATCCCATGATGGAATTCAGTATTTTCCCAGCTAACTCGTAATGCAAAGCACTTCTAAGTGTCATTTGTTGCAGAGCTAGTGCTGTAAAGCTGCCTGCCCTGCTCTACTCTTAAGTCTCAATGTTGTATTTTTCCTAGACAGATGCCAAACTGATAAAAATCTGATTTTTCTGCACAGCTGTTCCAATTGAATCCTCACTGCTACAACCACATTAAGAAACAAAGAGAGGTATTATGGTTGGAAGGATTTTTTTTTTCCTACTTAATATCCAGATTGTTGGTGTGAAGGTCTCTAGTCTTTGTTTTGGCTTCCACTTGCAAACTGGGCATTGACATCTGCTAATTGCTAGCTTCTAAGGGAATTTAGTTTAAAATATATTTTATATACAAGGCCAAATTCATTGTGTGCCACAAAGGCAAGATTGTTTTCTTTCTCCTGTTTTGTATTTACAACTAAAGCAAATTGGAAGGAAACTGGTGAATATTATGAACTGGAGAATAAGAACAACAATAGATATAATCACATAAAACTTCACTAATGGATTCAGTTGCAAAATATGATTTAGTAGCTGCTCAGAACATCTACACAAGCCCCTTTTGATCCCCAATTTTGGATGGTGTATGGATTTAAAAAGCTATAAAAAACAAACTTTATTAAAATTGTACTACGTCCAGAACCCTGCGGCCAAAGGCACACAGGAAGTAGAGGCAGCTTAAACATGAATATTCTGGAGCTACTTGAGGTATATTTAAGAACTGTGCATCCATCAGGGTGCAAGGGAATTCCTAGGAGTTAAATAAAAGATAGACTGAAAAGGATACCTGACCTGCTGAGACTTGAGTTCAGCTCTGAATTTCTCCTGCAGCAGCACAGCTGATGAAATCATCAGACCTCAAAGCAGAGCAAGGTGATATTTCCTAGAATCTTGCCCCACTGTGAGAGAAGGAGGCAAACAGGCAGACCCTCACAACTCTTAATCACTTTCTGCATTTCATGAATGCAGATTTGGTTCCCCTTTCTATCCTTAAATCAGAGGAGTATCCTATAGCCTGTAGGAGTAGCCCTTACCCTCCTGAGGTGCTTTTGTAATTTGCTATAAGTGAAGCAGAAGTGAAGAGCTTTGTGAATGCCAAAAACATGATTATTGTCCCACCCACACAAATGTTAAGCTGAAGTCACTGGAGTCTCTGGTGTGGAACTTCAACAAACAAGAAATCTATCAAACTGCAATAATCACTACTGCTTGGAGTTACAGCTGCAGTGGAGAAGTTTGCTTACTGCAATTTTTTGTTTCACTTATTTAAATGTACTTTTTCACTGGAGTACTGTGCCAAATGTGACAGAGGCCTCATACAGCCCTGGAACCCTTAAATGCTCTTTCAGCTTAATGCTGGAGCACTAAAAAAGGGGAAAGTCTCACCTCTGCAGCCCTGCTCCATTTTGAAGAACAGTCTAAGTGGGGTCACCCTCAGCTCTTGGCTTGTCCCCCTCAAAGGGTACAGCCACCCCTTCCTTCACTATGACAATATGGAATGAAAACTTTCTCTTCTAAAAGTAGTCCCAGTTCCCCATGTTAATTTCAACAAATTTTAAGACGGGGATAGCAGAGAAAACTGGTTTGCTTCCCTCAAAGTTACTTACTCTGCCATTGTATCTCATCTAATTTACCTAATTTAAGTTCACTCTTGACTAATAAGATGTTACAGAAAAGACAAGCCGTTCTTCTGAGGCAGAAGCTTTTTATTGTTACAGTGTAATCATGATGATTTTATGATTTTTTTATGGTGTCTGTTCATCCCACCTGAGAAAAAAAACCCCAAAACTTGGATTCACCTCTTTAAGTGTTTCAGTTTGTCAGCATTGCATATGTCAGTAATGTCATTTGATTTGGAATCATGAGGCTTCACTTTCCAGAAATGCTCCCTAACAATGAAAATGGGCTTACAATCTACCTCCCTTTTTTAAGAAAACAAATAACTAAAGAGTGGAAAAAAATATAGATAATCTCTTGAATATATGTTGAAGATAAAACTTATTATGAGCTAAGTTCAACTCTAGAGCACTTGTAAAAAACAGTGACCCATTAGAAGAATTAAGCCTGGTAATGTTATGAAAAACCTTCTAATATTTAATTCACAAAATGGATTTTTTTTTTCCAGATTTTAACTATTTGAAATGAGTACAGTATTATCCCAATTATCAAAATCTGTAAGATACATATAATGTTGAATATTGGTTATGATTCCATGGAAATTCTATAGCCTCTTAAAAAATTCTGAAATACAGAATAGTTTTTCTTCTAATATTAATAAAAGCATATCCTCATTAAATTCCATACAACCTGCTTCTGGCTTCATTCTATTAAATTTCATAGGACCTCTCCATAAAGTTTTTGTCATATCTTGTTAGGACCCATATCTTGTTAGAATTTGCTTAAGAAGAGTGTTGTGTTCCTATTTGTTCATGTGCACGTGCTGGAGATGGTGTCACCAGGTGCTGTAATTGAGGGTAAATGTAAGATATTATTGGTTGGTTTTGCAGTGGAATTCTCTTTACTTTGAAATTCAATTTGGTCTGATATACATATTCTGTAGTCAGTTCTGCAGAACAGTTTTAGCAGAAATATTAATGAAGGGGATGTCTGGAAGGCTATGCATTACCTAAAGCAGTCCCTATAGATGTGATTGCATGACTACACTGCATATGCATTTCTCTCCACTCCCCCCAGTGGAGAGAACTCAGCTTTGTGCTTATTATGATAAATTTTTAATGGGAAATATGTGTGTCAGTATTAACAAGCAACAAGCAGAATTTTTGACAGATTTAATACATGGGCTACTGCTCCTGTTGCTAATTTTTTTTTTCCTTAAGAATCCTCTTTTATACATCATCAATTACTACATTTAGATCATTTTTGTACTAGGAAAACTGAACTAATCAGATCTAATGGCCCATCTGCTCTTAAGACAAAAATAGCACTTTCTACCAAAAATATGTATGATGTAAAAAATGTCTACATTGACTTTAACTGGTAGGTGAGAAAATATGTTTCAGCAGAAAAGCAGGTGAGCCCCATCTTGTAATTTTTGTCAACTTTACTTTTTTTGCATTAATAATGGAGGATTTTCGGCAACTTTTCTTAAAGAGTGATGATCCAAATGGATTTTTTAACCATTGAGCTAAGATTTGTTTCTTATTTATTTCCCTCATCTGTACAGGGTGATATTCTGGATCTAGTGGCAACAGAGGGATTTTTGTCAATACCTTCACCAGCTCCAGAGTTTCACTTATAAAACTACCTCTATTCTTCAGCCAAATATATGATACTTATATACTTATATTGAATTTATATACATGTCCCATGTTTTCATATTTTCATTTAGCTTATTTAATTTAGTGGTTTCACAGACAGGCAACCATTTATTTGCAACCATTTGCTAAATTTGCTAAATATTGCTATGTAATGTAAGTTTTCCCTCTAATTTTTTATTTTCTTGTATTAGGAAAACCTGACTTAGTGCCTACTGATCTTGGAAAAAGCTTGTGATTTTGTTTTAATGTATGTGAATGAGGCAGTCAGACCCAACCATACCATCCTGTTTTAACTCATCTTCAAGAAAATATAGTACTCAGAAGCTGTTCAGACCCACAAACTCAGTTAGTTACTGGGGATTGTGGCCACTGGACAATGATGTACAAAAGACATTAGATGGAAATAGTAGTGAGGAGTGTTCACAGACATTGGAACTTCATAATATATATTGCTAAACTGCTAAAACAGTCCCTTCAACAGTTTTCAGCCCAGCCAAATTGTGGTCTTTGAAATAATTTCAAGGCACAGAGTTGGAATTAGCATACACCAAGGACAATTCTCAGTCTGGATGTAGCTGTCCTGTTTCGGAGGAAAAAAAAGTTTAGCAGTTTGACCATGAGATATTTGGTGCCAGCTAAGTTCAATGCCAAAGAGCCATTCCAGGCACATTTAGTAGCATCACTATGGCCAAAATAATCCAAGTATTGTACATTTTGGCAAATTTTCCCTATTTTCTTCCAGCCCACTGCTCACAGCGTTAGTGCCCTGGAAGCAAGCAAAGGATTTAGTATAAACTGGTTTCAATCCAGAGAGTCATACAAGAACCTGTACCTACAATCATCCAACAAAATCTCCTTGGGGATTTTGTCTTGAGATCATCAGGGTACTCCTTTGCATTTTCTGAGAAACATTAGGATGCCTATCACTGACAAGAAACATTACCTACCCAGACCTATGACTTCCAGCAAGCTCTAGCAGCTTCTAACAAGCTCTGTCAGATGCACTTGATCAAATGGTGGGTTGAGCATTTGTTCCAAGTAACTCCTGATCAGGGAGGATCAAGCACCCTTCCAGCAGGCCACGGGACAGTTTAGCAGAATTGCTGGCTCAGGACACAGTTTCCAGGGAAAGCAGCTAGCAGAGGTGGCAATTCTTGCAGAGGGGAGCCAGGCGCTTTGCTGAGAGCAACACAGATGGGCTGAGTGGTGGTGTTGACATATCACAGGGCACAGTTCCAGCAGTTGCTGGAGCAGCAACAATTGGGCTGTCCTTGGGTAGAGGAGACTATGAAGGATCGCCCAACGCAGCCTCACAGACCTGGGGCTTCAGGGGTGCCGCTCACTGGTACTGGGCTCAGAGGTAAAGGGGGCCTCCTTCCCTACAGTAGGTGATCATGGATGAACAGGTTGCGTTGCCAAGGAAAGAAGCTGCAGGAGGAGACAAACGGACTTCACAAGACCAAAGGTATTGAGGAAAAAGTCGTCTGGATTTTCTCCAAAACCCTGCAGACACAAGAGCCTGAAAATCCAGCTGGCAGAGGCAAAGGCAGAATTTGTATATATCTGGATAGGAAACAAAGATTTCCATGACGACCAAGGCTGGATGCTTGTGACTTCTGTCTCCTTCAGCTCTTGTTTCCCCTGCAAATCTGCAGCTACAGAACACAGCATTGCCCTTGTAGTAGATGAAGGGATGGGCGCTCTGTCAAATAAAACAACCAACATGGCTGAGCTGAGCAGCAGTAAGAAGTAGGACTAGCTCCAATCTGCTAAACTCACTTCCACCCTAGGGAGATTTGCTGCTGTATAGCACTCAGATATGGGACTTTGGGAAGAAGCTGCTGAGGCTGATTAGTCCTTCTAATCCCATCCACTACTGTTCTTCCATGTGTGCACTGATACTTCCAGGGGATACCTGAAGATTATCAAGTGTGACTACATGACTGACTGAAAGAGCCAAGAGTGGAATGGTTTTCTCCTTGATCCTTAAAGTAAAGGAAATCATAGAATAGTTTAGGTCATTAAATATCTTTAAGACCACTGAGTCCAACCCTTAACCCAGCACTGCCAAATGCACCACTAAACCACATCCCTAAAAGCCACATCCACACATCTTTTAAATATCTCCAAGGATGGTAATTCAACCCCTCCTCTGGAGAGCCTGTCCCAATGCTTGGTAATCCTTCAGTGAAGAAATTTTTCCTAATATCCAATGTAAACCTCCACTGATGAAACTTGAAGCCATTTCCTCTTGTCCTATTGCTTGTTACCTGGCAGAAAAGACCAACACTCACCTCACCCCAACCTTTGCTTGGGCAGTTTAGAGCACAACAAGGTTTCCCTCTCCCCTCAGCCTTCTTTTCTCCAGACTAAACAGGACCAGTTCCCTCAGATGCTTTTGAAGAGCTTTAGGAAAGGGTTTTATAGGGACTGCATTGATCCTACAGTCAATGCCTAATTGTATACCAGACATGGAAAAAGGAGTTTTTGCCTTCAAAAGTGTACTACCATTTTGGAGGACAGAGGTGGGAAGTGGTGATAAAGTGAGGCATAAACATCTTTGCCAACAAGCTGACCAGTCTGGTGAGAAATGCTTAAATCAGTGGGAGAGAAGAATGACGGCCAACAGTTCACTGAGGATGTGGTGGACCAGGCTGGCAAGGAAAGGGTGCAGGGTGATTTGACAGGGAGAGGCCTCAGGAAGAGCATTGCTGCAGTGATAACACAGTGATAACAATCAAACAGGAGGTTTATGGAGTAGATTGGTGACAACTTCATCACACAGGTGATTGAGGACCTGACAAGAAAAAGCTCTGTTGGAGCTGGTACTTACAAACAAGGAAAAGCTAGCTGGGGATTAGAGGTGGGATCAAGTTTGGCGGCAGTCACTATGAGAGTGATCACCAGAAGGAGGAGTAAGCAGAACCACGTAGCACATATCACAAATAGCAGAATCACAGCTTTAAACTTCAGGAGACTACATATTTGGCTTGTTCAGGCATCCTTTTAGAAGAACCCTATGGGATATGGTCCTGGACATGAGGAAATTTCAGCAGAGCTGAGGTTTTTTTCAAGAAAAAACCCTTCAGACTCAAGAACAGTCTGTCCCCATGTACAGAAAAGCAAGAAATATTGTCAGGAGACTTGCACAGAGAAACAAGAATCTCCTGAAAAACATAAAAAAGAAGCAAGAGACGGGAAAAATAAGAGGTAGGAGCAGAGTCAGGTAGCTCACAAAGGATGTAGGAACATTTCCAAGCCTGAGGAAAAGTCTAGAGAAAATGTGGATCCACTGCTGAATGGGACACAGGACTGGAAGGAAAACAAAATGGGAGAGGCCAAACAACCCTGTGCCTTTTTGTCCTCAGTTTTTACTGGTAAGACTAGTAGCTCCTGCAATTACCAGAAAAGTCTGGAGGAAATTATTTTCCTGCCACTGTACAAAGCAATAACCATGCAAGAGCAATTATTCTTTTATTCATTGAATTTTTCCCATTTAAAGAGTGAGCAGACCTAAAGGGCAAAGAATACATTGATGTTTGTTAATGTTAGGATAGTTCATTGGTAGTTAGGATAGTCTGATAATGTCAGGATACATTCATTGACATATCCATTTTTCTCCTCCTGAAAAGGTTATTCTAATGATGGATGAACACCTAAAGAAGCTCAGGATTGTACACAATATTGATAAACGTATGGTAGCTTAGATAGTATATTCATCTTAGGTCAGGGGGGTTTTTTTATTACACCATACATCCAATAGTTGTCTATTTAATTTTCTAGGTTGTTTGGGTTTTTTTAACATGTATCTGTGTGTGTCCACCATCTCAGAAGCTCAGTGTAACTTTAAATATTTCCTATCTATTTATCTTTGTTTACTTCTTTCTGGACCAGCTTTGGAATCCGTCCACCATGTTACAGCAAATGAAAGAGAAGATTGTAATGTTTTTTTTCTTGTTCAGGCAGGTGTCATGGGAAACAGATTATTACAACATCATGAGTTATTCAGTATGGGTCAGTCACTGAGACTTTAAACTGTTTTAGGTGCTATTTTTTAATGTAGAGATGTAATTTATGACTCTATGAAAAATGACTTTGTTTTCCTTAGATGTCCTCACATATGTTCATTATTACTTTACTGATCACCAGTAATTCCATAAAGATCTATTGGTAGCAGTTAAGCTGATTGTCTAACCAATGGAGTTGGCTTTACATTTTATGTTTGCAAATAGATTTTTTAAAATGCAAAAAATGAAACTTTGACAGATATAAAATCATATACAGGATGAACAAAAAAACTTGCTTCTTTCTGATATTAAAGAGAAGAACTGAAGACTAATCTTTAAGCACCCATGTTCCCAATAAGTTATGAAACCCCTGTCTACAGAGAAATACATTTTTATTAAACATTATATTCAAACTTAAGATACTGAAAATGAGTTCTATTCATTAAATACACAGAAGAAATAAATCCTTTTGTTTTCCTAGTATTAACCTATCTTAAGTTATTCTTTCTTTTCTTTCTATTTGATTACATCAGTCCTGCTTTATTATTCAATTTCTGTAATACTCATGGTAATTGGAGTATTTCTTCTCATTGTGTTCATTATTATATCTCTTATTACTTTTGTACATGCATCTGTTCTAATAAGGAATTATTAAAATTGTAAACCAGATAATCTCTACAATATTTTGATTGGCCACTTTAGTGTTTGTATTTGACAACAAAGAAAGGATGGGAGTTTTAACCAAAACCATTATGCATAGGTTAGAAATCAGAAAACACAGAGAGGCAAACCATGGCTTTATTACAGTTAATGAATTCTTTCTCCTTTTGTACTTTTCTTCATTCCTAGCAATGTGTCATGAGCATGAAAGCAGCAAAATATATTATTCTATCTCTGATTCGTCAGTTCAGTTCCTACTTGGGGGGTTGGGAAAGGACTTCCAAGTCTATGAGGTTCGGCTGTTCGTCTCTGTTTTTACACACGTGTAAGGTGGTTCTTTGCAAGTTGGGCTTCAAAGGATGAGTCTGGATTCTAGGTTTTTTCGGTCTTCAGAATTGTTTGTTGTTTCTTATTTACAAAGTTTCTTCTCTGCTCGACTGGGATCTAACTAGTACGGCAGTCAAAGGCACTCTGACTACCCTCAAGGCGGTCGCATTTTTTATAACAAAAACTACGTATATCATATTTACTTTTTATCTCCAATACTTGTCACTTTCGTCACTAAGTGTACTTTCATTTCAGACTAATCTACAAGTGCTAACACTACTACCGAAGATGGAAGACAAGAAGAAAGAAGAGCTTTGTGACACGCTTTGATTCTTCTATCTTGTCTCTACAACCCCCCTGTACTAAAAACTTCAAAATTTGTGATTTAATCTATAATAACATCTTCTTTTCACTATTCACACTTGAGTGATTCTCATAGGTTTCATATTTTCATACACAGGTGGCACATCTCTAGATGGATCGAAATCAAGCCACTAAGTGTTTCTGGCAACATTCTAAGACTCCCGAGTCTCCTAAGGGCTCTCTCGGTAGCTTTGGACATTAGGAGTGATGTGCTGAGTTCTCACACAAGTCTATACTGATATACAGCAGTTTGTTACCTGATAATAATGAGAAATCAAAGAAAAAAATATGTCTAAAGGATCAATAAATTCACTGGATAGGACATTCTTGAACATTTAAACAAAATAAGTAATGTTTAGAAAGAAAAATTCCTTATATCCTTGCTTACAAATAAATCAGTGTTAAAACTAAAGTATTTTGTAATTTTTATCTTCAAAGCTTGTGTATTTCATCAATCTTGTTTGCAGTCGTGCAACAGTAACATGATCAACTCTCTTCCTTTTAAAAGGAAAAATAATAACCAAAATGCTAATGCCACTCCCCTGTTCAAACTATTTGCACAATAGGAGCGGTCATAAATTGACCACTCCTATTGTGCAAATTTCACTTCTACAGGAATACAAATGAGAAAGTCTTCCAGAATAATCAAATACAGAAGACTTTGTGAATAGACTTTCTATGCACACAAGCTAAAAGTCATCTAACAAATTATAATTTATCAGTTCTGATCAAGACAATTCATTCTGATATGGATAAACTTTGAACTCTAGTTCTTTGATTAGTATGGGTCTCCCAGTGCATAACAAAATCCAGCTTCTCTGACTTCCAGTTTTTAAGTGGTATTTCTAATGTTTGCTCATATAGCTAAAATTTTCTTAAAGGATATTTGGCTATTAGACTTTTCATTCAGGGAGAAATATTTTCAAGAGATGAGAACACTGATGGTAGTTGAACTACACAGATTCAGCACAAGCTGGAAGGAAACACTGCATGGTCAGAGCATCACACTTAGCGGTGAGGGGAGCAGGCCGTGTGATCCTCATGGTGACACATACATTTCATAGGATGAATTAACTGGTTTCAGCATGGAAATCCATCTGCAGAGTCTTTGTGCAATTCAGGATAGAAGAGGCCTCTTCCAATACCTCACCTGAAGGGCCAGATTAGATCAGATTGCTCAGGATTTGACCAAGAAAGCCTTGACTATTTCTGTCAGTGGAGCATACATACCTGTGGGCCCCTGCTCCACTTTCTGACCATACTTATGGTAGTTTTTTTTCCTAATGTCTAATTTAAGTTTTCTTTGTCACAAGATGTGTTTATTAACTGTCATCCTGACTCTGCCCATCTCTAGGCAAAGTCTGGCTCTGATTTCTTATGCCTTTCCATCAGATAGCAGTAGATAGAAGTAAAAGCCTTCCAGGTTGCCTCCAGGCTGAACAAATCCCATTCCCTCAGTCTCCCTCGTCTATGCCATATTCTCCAGCCTCATGACCACCTTGCTGGCTCTCCACCTGACTCAGATTAGGTGGGACAGCATCTCTTTTTGTATCAAGGAGCCCAAACCTGGGCATAGTGCTCCAAATGTGATCTCAAAAGTGCCGTCAGAGAAGACACTCCCCTGTGCTACACTCTTGCTTCTGCAGCCCAGGAAGTCATTGGCCACCTCTGCTGCAATGACACACTAAAAGTTGAACTACATTCAACTTTTGCTCAAGAGTCCCCTGTCCTTTCTTGCAAAGGTGCTGCCAGCTGACTGCTGCCTGCACTGCTGGGTGGAGTTATTCATTCCAAGCTACAGGACTTTGCATTTTATCTTGTCAAACTTCATGATTTTCCCATCAGCTTAATTCTCCAAACTTCTGATGAGGTTTCTCCAACAGGACCTTTGCCTTATGATTTATGAACCATTCTCTCATTTTGGTATCATCTGTGAAATTGTTAAAATTACACACAAAGTTATCTTTCATGTTGTTAATAAAAGTGCTAAAAGTGTTAGGTCCAATGTCTACCCCTTAAGACACCACTGATGATCAGCTGCCAGCCAGGCTTTATACTGTTGATGAGCCTGGTAGTCCATAAAATTTCCACCCATTTATACACTCCAGCTTTCAGGCATTTGACTAAAAGAAGGTTATGAGAGACCATATCAAAGGCCTTGCAAAAGTTCAATATTTCATTCAATATTCCACATTTACTGCTCTACTCTCCTTGACGAAACCAGACCTCTGATCCTAGGAAGATTACTGGTCAGGGATGCATGCTGCCTGTCTCTTCTTGCCTGCAGGTGCTCAGGTATGGCATTCAGATGCATTTGTTCCATAATCTCTCTCAGAAATTACTTAGGCTTTGAGAAACTACTTCTTCTTCTTCTTCTTCTTCTTCTTCTTCTTCTTCTTCTTCTTCTTCTTCTTCTTCTTCTTCTTCTTCGTCTTCTTCTTCGTCTTCTTCTTCTTCGTCTTCTTCTTCGTCTTCATCTTCGTCTTCTTCTTCTTCGTCTTCTTCTTCTTCTTCTTCTTCTTCTTCTTCTTCTTCTTCTTCTTC